>OX101732.1:10507029-11134659 GCA_944452665.1 Stenoptilia bipunctidactyla
TTCAAAATTCGAAATTAAGATTTTATAATTTACGCAAAGCTACCACTGGTTCGGAAGATCCATCTACTGAGAAGAACCAGCAAGAAACTCAGTAGGAATCGGTTAACGTCAACGCATTGTACGAATCGCAATACTTTCGATAAGAAATACTCACAGTATTAATCATTTTATCGTAAGAAATATAAGCTAAAAAAACAAAAAGTAACGTGGAAGCTTCTGGATTATGACAGTTTTCGCTCCGTGACTTATAACAGTGCATGATTCTGTTCGGTCATTTTGAGTATCACTCCGTGACTTATAACAGTGCATGTTTCTGTTCGGTCATTTTGAGTATCACTCCGTGACTTTTATAACAGTGCATGTTTCTGTTCGGTCATTTTGAGTATCACTCCGTGACTTATAACAACGCATGCACATGTTCGGCCATTTGAGTTTGCCGATCATAATCCCGCTTGCCATTTTACTTTTCATGTAAATGTTGAGAGAACAATTATTTCATATTAACGGTATTCAAATTGTATGTACTTATGGTAAAACAACTTTACTTGACCACGATACTTTTTTCACAAAATAATAACAAAAGACAAAGAAATTCCAAACCATAATCGGTCCGAGTATAATCCTTTCTACGCAAAACCTTATTATGATACGACTTTAAAAGCAGTTTTACTTTAGCGACAAACAACAATTCAAAACAGCATGATAAAGCGATTAAACTTTTATCGATATATTTCAAAATCTCACACGCAATAGAACCTTAGTAAGTAAGAACTCGTGATGATAATAACAGAATTAACGTATTGTTCCTCTTTGAATCACATAATAACTTTACGACTTTACTTCTACACACGTGGAGACTATTTTAACACGAACATTATTTCAAATAACAAGATGGCGAACGTTCTAAAGCACTTGAATTTAATCGAACGAAGATGAACAATTTCGACGCAATAATCAATATTAACAAAATTATTGCTGCGCACTTCACCGTATTACAATCGTTGGTGCTTATCCATAACGATTTTACTTAATGACGTCACTTATTTTTACAAAATAATAAACAATTATTTTGACGCCTCGGCCAATTATAGGAAAATTCCACTATTCAACAACGCTTTACGATCACAAAACAGTTTTATTTTACCACCGTATAGATTTTAAGAAAACAAATCGAAACACAAATTAATTTTAAGCATGGGCGGATCCGAGAAGACTATTCGCAAAAATAAATCGAAACACTAATTAATATTAGGATTTAGGCTCATCCCACTTCTGATGTGAGCGATGAAGCTTATTAAACACGATAGAAATAATCACAAGGCAGTTACTCAGTCCTGAGAATGTCGGCTTGGTCATAATACCGGCTTATTCACAATACAATCTTTATTCGCTGTTACGTTCCGCTATTACTTTACCATTACAACGCTAAAACCAATTAATACCGAGCTACTATAAACCGTCCATTTGAGACACGTCCGCACGCCTAGCCTTCCTAAACGTCTATATGTTACTTGCCATCATCCTACTTCAAGATATAACTTATGGCGCTGCAATCGAATGTCAGTCATTCATTGCATTTAGCGCCCTCTTTAACAGTGCCACCAACATACTTCCGTTACCATGAAGTCATACAAACATCTTAATATCGCAAACTCATCGTTATCGCCAACAGGTGCGATATTGCTCCAACTCTTTTTTAACCACATTAATCATTTTGGTAGCCTATATACGTTATAAGTTAGGTAATAAGAGTCATTTGAGCTTGCACATCCTGAGCGGTATTAAAAGCGCCGAAAGTAAAACCTATTACTTAATCTGTGGTAAAACAATGATTATTGTTGATGAATATTTTTTTTCATATTTAATTTTGCATTTGAACAATAAACAATTTATATGGGTAAAGGGTAAAAAGTATATGAAACTGTGCAATGGCGTTGAGTCCCCCTTCGCACCCCTTGCTCCCCCGGGTAGCGTATTTACAAAGGCCATATATATATACCATTAGAGTGAAAGTGCAAACTGAACTGGCTTAGCTTTTGTATGACAAAAACTTTCCGAAACCCTATTCTAGCACAGAAATTGACCGAAGTCGCGTAGACTTTGTGAGATAAC
This sequence comes from Stenoptilia bipunctidactyla, assembly GCA_944452665.1. Lineage (NCBI taxonomy): Eukaryota > Metazoa > Arthropoda > Insecta > Lepidoptera > Pterophoridae > Stenoptilia > Stenoptilia bipunctidactyla. The sequence goes on from OX101732.1 coordinate 10,509,142, forward strand.
TTCAATTTAACATTGCAGCAACAAAAGCTATCCCATTTGATATCGATATTTACCGATCGTTAGCTTCAATTTGATACTTAAATGGCAATTGTTCTGATTTTCAAAGATAGGATTAAAATGTGCTTGCATTATGACCATCGTTATTTTGATGACTTAACGTTTGACTTTTGACAATGTCGGGATTGTCCAGGGTTGACTATAATTGCTGACCAGGTTTATGGCGCTTCGCCAGCCGCTGCCGCGGCACCGCTCGCTTCGCTCGCTCGGCTCGCGCACGCGTATAACTATATTATGCAACCTTCCGGTCCGGGAGTCCTTCTTGTAGCTTATCTCTTTCATCGCAATGTATATGAAACAAAGATATACCTACTTTTCATCTTGACAAAAGCTTATCTATTTGAGTGAATATGTATTATAATATATAGTACTAGGTTTTGTCTTTGCATTTCTTTGAAAATTACATGAGCAAAAGCTAATCCATTTAAGACAATTTTTTGACTGAGTTAGATTAGGTATTGTCGAGTAATATGCATAAACAAAAGCTCGTGACTCGAATAGTATAGCCTTTGTATATTCGCCCCCGGGTAAAGACAGCCCTGAGTGAGTCGTTTCCGCATGCGCCTCCGCAGCCCACCTGTTACGCTGTCTCGTGTTTACGTAAACTTTAAACAATATGAGTTATCGTTATTCAAACGTGCAATACACTGAAATGGTGTGAACACTAGGTCTAAGTGGTGATAATGTGTTCCCGGCAGTGCAGAGCTACCAGGAGCAGTTTGGTGTTCACGTGTCCTGGAATACCATGCTGAGTGCAACACAAAGGTTGAGGGATTACGGTCATTTCCATCCGCCAAACGCCGTGAATCGAGGTGTTGCTAGAATACCTACTACTGTGCAAGAACGGATTTTGGGCTTCGTGCATAATAACCCCGAGAGCAGCACAAGCAGCCCGAGCCTTTAATGTGAGCCAAAGTTATGCTTGGCACACACTCCACGATGATGGACAGCATCCGTACCATTTTCGTCGAGCTCAAGAGCTGAGTGAAAATGACTGGGCACCGCGAGTGGAGTTTTGCCAGTGGATTTTAAGTAATCGGCACGCAAACATCTTATGGACCGGCGACGAGTGCACATTTACTCGACGAGGACTTTTTAATACCTATCCGTAACAACCACTTCTGGGCTCATGAAAACCCACACCTAGCACTCCCTGATTTCAGCATCGTTTCCCGGTCAATGTTTGGGTGGACATTGTAAATAACAACTTTATTTGACCTATTTCCTTGCCGCGGTTACATGGTCAAACTTATTTAAGTTTCTTACACTCCACATTGCCAGCAGTATTGGAAACATTGCCGCTGGCAAACTGCCGAGGCGGGCTTTATTACCAGCATGACGGAGCCCCTGCACACTTACTCGTGTTAAATACATAGTATGGCGGACGCTGAATCAGTCAAGGCGGACTATTACACTGGCCGGCAAGGTCGCCACACCATACGCCTATAGATTTTTATCTTTAGGGTCACGTCAAAGACCTAGTGTATCAATCGGAGCCTCAAAGTAAAAGTTACCTTAAATCAAAAATTGAGTGTGCCTTCGAAATTGTAAAAAACAATCAATTAGTTTTACAAAATCTAAAGGAAACTTAAGAAAACGGGCCCGTTTGTGCATTAACCTAACATGTGGACATTTTGAACAATTATTACCTTATTTGTGATTGAGTGATACTTCTCGTATGTACCTACTTAATTATGTGTAAATAGTGATCGTTGATAACATTTCCTAATGGGGAGTTTTCTGACAGCTGCTCATAAAAAAATTTTTCAAAAAACCTCTATAGATGGCACTTTTAAAAAGCCGAAGGCGTTAAGTCTGTATACTATAATGTAGGTACGTGGTAAATAAATAAATAAATAATATTTCTGACACACAACGTTATCTAGCCCAAATTAAGTTTCTTAAAGAACTTCTGTTATGGATACTAGATAACTGATATACTTAAGAAATAATATAAACATACATATTGAATAAATACATATTTTTTGTTAGAATAAACATATTAAACATCCATGACTTGACGGCTAATATCTGTGTTCATCACACAAATATCCGCCGCCGCCGGGATTTAAACCCAGGACCTCTGGCATAGAAAGCAATGTATGTTACCACTACACCAGCCGGTCGTCAATGGTATCTACTATCTATGTTTATTTATAAGTTAAATTTCTGATAAAGATGTCATTTCATTTATTTTACTTTTAAAAACGCTGTGTGGGATAAATGGCTATATGTCCAAGACTTCGCCTTTTGTAAAGCGCCATCTATCGAAGCCTTTTGTACCATTTTTTAAACACGCCATGGTGGTAAATTATTGATTTGAAACCAATGACTTAAAACATCTTAGTTTGAAACTAATTTAAATACCTATTAATTACCGTGATGGACATTTTAAATCTTCCAAGTCAACGTAAGATATTAAAAAAAAAAACAAAATAAAAATTTTGAAAAACCCACGACGCGACGGTTGAAAAGTAATTGAAAAAGAATAAAATAATTTAAAATCCCCCGACTGAAATGATTTATGTGACAAGAGATAATTAACGTGAAAAGCTTTTTTAAAAGTTCACTTGATCTCACACAGAGTCGGTCATATTATGAACAACATACTATTCGTTTTCATAGCACTTCCCTACGCTTACCTATTCAGTTCTCGAAGATGTAGATGTCGCAATAACATAGGTATTCAACTCCATATGAACTTTATAAGAAGAGCAAGAAAATCCGTCTGGGGCTGCCATTGAATGAATTCGTTTTGTATTTTTATATTGAAATTTAAAATATTGATGGCAGCCCTCGACGGATGAACTTGACTATGAACTTTATAAGAAGAGCAAGAAAATCCGTCGAGGGCTGCTTGGTTTTGTTTATCTATATCTATGATGTCATATTTAAATCGGACCAATGATTTTGCAGAATTAATGGTTGTTATTACAAACAAATGTTTACTGCAGCGCCCCCTAATGAGTTGCTACCGTCAAACCTATTTAAGAACATTATACCAATCAAATCCAAAGCGATAATTGAAAACGGCGTTCAAACCGGACCAATGGTTTGCAAACAAATATTTACTGCAGCGCCCCCTGGTGAGTTGTTACCGTAACACCTATCTTGGAACATGCGCTAATCAAATCCAAAGCGATCACTGAAAACAGCATTTAAATCAGACCAATGGTTTTGCAGATAAACGGTAACATTGGCTTTTACAAACAAATGTTTACTGCAGCGCCCCCTGGTGAGTTTTTACCGCTACACCTATCTAAGAACATGCACCAATCAAATCCAAAGCGATTACTGAAAACCGCATTAAAATCGGACCAGTGGTTCTGGAGATAAATGGTAACATTGGTTTGCACAAACACCCTCTCACCCCAAACGCATATACCGTCTCCGTTCCGTCGTGGGTAAAAATGGCTTATCAAGTATTTTTATGAAAGAAACATTTCTTTTATTTAGCACCGTGACAGTTCAAAGCCTGCAAGTGTGATGGAAAATTACTACGCCATTAGCAAACGTCACGTTATCAATTATCAATGAATGTCGCGCGCACGCGCCGCACCACGCGGCCGCACGGGTGACTTCGCTCGCGCGTCGAAAGCGTAAAACTTTTGCAGTCTGAAGAATTGGTGAGTTATTATGATAATATTATGACTTTTGTGTATACCGATTCTTTGCACGAAAATATTTGACCCGTGTGCTAGGTTTCGCATGAACAATAAATTATAAGCAACCACACATAACACATAATGAAAGAAAGAGGTTGACAAATTCTAGTTTAAAGTATTATGTCTGGCTAATGAAAGTAGAAAATGAAAAAATCTGGCGAATTTAAAAAAGTCTCATCATGGTAACCCCAACTATAGTACGACACATATGGATTAAACAAACATGATACTTAATTTTTTTTTTATAAAATTATCGTAAAAAATAACAATATTGGTACCTACTGTCCTACTTTTTGATGAGAAGTACATTCATAACTTCACGTCTTTATCCCTTATGGGGTAGACAGAACACCAGAGGCTACAATACCATCTGACGTCACGTTCAACAAATTTGGAGGTATTATAGTGGTGGATAGAGAGAGACTGTTGCAGTGACAGGAGGTCAGTCTGTCGCCCACAAAAACCTCTAATAAAACCTCCTTAAAAGTCCCTTACCTGACTTTTACAGTTTGCCCGGGAGGAGAAGCAGCTGGCACATTCTATGTTTTTCCTTTGTTCCCAGTCCATCATGGCAATTGCATGAGCAATTAATGAGAAGTATATATTTAAAATGATAGGCAACTAGTATTAATCAGGCTTAAAAATAAAACAATAAAATACAATAATTATTTTTATTCACTGTAATCAAAATCTGAATCCAGCAATTCTATATGGAATGAATCGTCAGAGTCAGTGGTATCGCTGTTTCCTACATTGGGTGTGAAATAATCAAATTTTTTAATTTACAATATAGTATACAGACCTAAAGCCTTCGGCTTTTTAAAAGTGCCATCTATAGAGGTTTTTTGAACTAATCTTTATGAGCTGTCAGAAAATACATTACCAAAACCACTAACAACCGTTTTATGGGGAGTTTTCTGACAGCTCATAAAAATTAGTTCAAAAAACCTCTATAGATGGCACTTTTAAAAAGCCGAAGGCGTTAAGTCTGTAAACTATAATGTAGGTAAGTGGTATCTACCATCTATGGTTAATTATACGTTCAATTTCTGATACAGACATCAATTAATTTATTTTACTTTTAAAAATGCAGTGTGGAATAAATTCTTCGCCTTCGCCTTTTGTAAAGCGCCATCTATCGAAGCCTTTTGTACCAATTTTGTACAGTTTTGTTTTTTTAATGAGCTGTCAGAAAACTCCCCATTGACAACAGTGATTTTTTAAATACTTTATTTAACGTGACACATGCGTGACACCAGAATAAGGTGCCATATAAAAAGTTTTCAAAAATCCCAATTGTCTACTTTCGTCTGACTAGACTCTACCTACTGCTGTCAATGAAAAAAAACGGTTACGTTTTTCTTTGCAATCTGTGCTATTTCTAAAAAGTTAATCCGGGTTAATGCAAGTATACTTCTAGCATTAGAAAATGAAGAAAATATCTTTCATCTTGTATAGGTTAAGCGAGGTTAAGCGTAACTTTTAATGTATGACTTTGACATTGACACTTCTGGCTGTATGACTATTTTCCTTGACGGAGAGGAATAGGAGTCAAGCCGCAAAAAAATATAACTAATCAATTCTACAGCTGAAAATTGCGTGGATCTATTTTGCGTGTTTATTTTTAAATACATCAACAAGATTTACTTCCTGACAAAATGGCAACGGGAGTAAAACCTCGTGACGACGATATGCAATTTACTAGATCTGATTTGGACGCTCTACAGGAGGCGATGAAAAATAAGAAATTTCGAGAACTGTTATCCGACTATTGCCAAGAAGTGTCCGACCCGGCAAATCGAGCCATTTATCAGAAAGAAATGACCCAATTAGAGAAAGAACGTGGCTATGATATTACATTTATCAATCCGAAAGGTGGTTATGTGATTAAAACAAGTGTTGCTGGCGACCAAAAAGCTTTCATCAATATATGCAGTAATGAAAATGTCGGCAAACCGTCGTGCAACGTAGATGAAGTAGACGGGCGAAGGGGGCTAAGTTGGCAAATACCATATTCCATGATTCCTCCCAGACATGATTATGACCATCAGAAGAAGAGGTGTGTAATTTACGACGTTGTTTTTCACCCCGATACTTTGCGCATGGCAGAAGCAAACAAAAGGTTCAGAGAGTTAGTAAACAAAACCGCATTTGATGGCTTAAAAAAGACATATGATGTTCATTTAGACGACAATAACTGTCGATTCCCTAGGTCACAATACAAGGGTGGCGTAACTCAACCTGCTGTTATCAGAAAAGAGGATCCTGACTACAAGCCTCCTACTGAAGATGACACAGAAAATTTTTCACCTGAGGTTTTAGAGAAATTGTATCCACAAAAAACTTATTCTGAAACTAAAGCCAAAACCAGTGAACCTCCAAAAATAAACAAAAGAGATAAAGGGAATAAAGAATATACCATTTCATCTCAGAATGGTTATACCTTACCTAAGTATGTAATAAAGCAGCAAAAAAGTATAGAACTAGAAGATTTTACTTACCACAAAGACTGTAAGAAGCATTCTGCTATACCTAGCCAGATTGTAGTAGAGATAAATTTACCTTTACTGTCTTCTACTGAAAACTGCACCTTGGATGTTCATGAAAAGTCATTAGTTTTTGTATCCGAAAAACCTGCAAAATATAAACTTAATCTGAATTTACCTTACCCAGTAAATGACGAGTGTGGAAGTGCAAAATTTGATAAATCTAAACACATGCTGATAGTAACATTGCCAGTGATCCAACGAAACTTGCATGAAAACAATGAAAAGTCTTTTAAATTTGATAGTGGTGTTGAAAGTGAAGATAACTCACTCAGTGAAGAAGATACCAAGAAATTAGTTGTGGAACTTCCTTCTGAACCCTTGTCTGTATCGCCTGTATCATCTCCAAAAGAAGCTGAACCTGTAAATGATTCTTTCCTAGACTCCTCACTTGCGTACATACTTCCAAACTACACTCACAACATTCTAGATGATATTGTAGCATTTACTTTCCATGTTAAAAATACAGAGCCTGATACTGTGAAAGTGAAAAATGAAGAAAATAAAATCTATATCAAATTTACTACAGTTGGAGCTGGGTTTGTCCCAGTACACTATGCTGCCATTATAACTTTAGAAGAAAACATAGATTTTGTCAATTTATCTGGAGAAGCCTGGGACAACAATGTCATCCTACAATTTCAGCTAGTAGGAGAAACACCACAGAAATTCCACATAGGCTTAGATTTAGAAAACCTAACTTGTGAGTATTTTGATGTCACAGATATTGCCAAAACAGCTGAGCCAGAGGCTGCTGATAGTGAAGAAATTAAAATGCCCTCAGTTGAAATAAGTAATCTGGGTGCTGAGACTAACATTGTAGTGTCTACAAACACAGAATACGATGAAGATGATTTAGAATCACCAACAGAAAATTATAAGGATTCTGTATTTTCTGATGAACCAAATAATACTGGTGCAAAGAGCATATTGCGAAAACCAATGACTCGCTGTCATTCTGAATGTAGTTATGGTGATATGGCTTCTTCAGTAGATTATATAAGTTCAGATTGTGTTCAGGATGAATCCAGTTTCAAAAAGACTGTTAGATTTAATAATGTCATTGCTAAACAGTTTTATAGGTAAGTTTCTTGTACTTAAACATTATTACATAGGTATAAATAAATCTGTTACTTACACTATTTGTAAACAAATGCCTAATCACTTGGGATTACATTCATGAATACAGTTATGTTTTATATTGCCTTATCATGACCTAGAATGATATCAGTGGAATATTTCTTATCATCCAAAACATAGTAATTATAAATAAATAATCCTGCTATATTTTGATTGAAAAATAGAAAAACATTATCATAATATTTCAGGTATAATTCTTCAATTGAAGGACAAAAGAAGAAAAACCAACGGAAAAAGAGTAAAAAGCGTCAGCTTGAAAGGAGAAAGAGTGAGAGTGAGGCAGAAGATGAGATGTTGAGTAACGGTCTCAAGGTATGTTCTTACATTTATCACAATAAATTTCCTTAAGACTCTAATTCATCTGATGGTAAAGTTTTTTTTTCATAACAGATATTTTAGGCAAAGCTTCTCTAAATAAGATCTATGTAACACTCATTTGTCTATAAATTTTACTTCTCATTCTTTGCAAACATTTTAAAATACCTGACTACATATCTTAAACTATATCTTTTTTTTATAATTCAAAAGCAATACAAAAACTTCTCATATTTCGTCTGGGACAATGAACATTAGTGTTAATTATCTGTCCTCAGAATCAACATAACATGAACCCTGCTATTAAAAATGTTCATTCATGTAAGCTGATATATTTTCAGTTGTTACTATATACAAAGCAAAATTTTTCCCTGTGCCTTGTCTCCTAGTACCCAACCCTCATATTCAAACTGGTGCTTAAATTACATTTTACAAGCAGATATTCAATAACAAAAGCATGGTTTACAGGAGACACTCTATACAGAAGTCTTTCAGAATTTGAAAAGCAACCAAATTTCTTTGGTATTCCATACCAATCTTAATTATTCCTAATTTGGTATTCCATACCAATCTTAATTACACCCTCGTCTTCATTTCTTTTCAAAATTTTAATATTCCCACTGCAATGTTAAGACCATACCCAAGTGTCTCCGCTGGGTGATGAGGATTTTCAGGCCATTGAGCTGTCCAAGTGCTGCTAGGTGGATGACAGAATTTTACTACTGTCATACAATTATACAGCAGTCAGGACCGATTGCCTATTTTGCCCTCCAAATCACGGAAGTCATGATTAATTTCTTGATCAGTAATCACCAATCGGAACCGACCGCGCGGAACGGTACTTCGAACAGTCGCCTTTTCTATGCTGCAAAAACATTTCTTTAAAGACCTGCTCCTTAGATTAAAGATGCAGTTCTTCACATAAACCTCCTTGGAATGCTGTGGAAGGCATGCTGGCCGCTATGGCTGCTATAACATGGAGAAGCAACGTGACCCTGATTGGCTCCTACGTGGGGCGAAATCAAACTTGCTGCAGCGTTGCCATTGGCAACCGGTGGTTACGCGTTCAGTAAATTTCACTGAATTCAACGAATGTTGATACGACCTAAACATTTGTTTTTATTTGCTTTTCCTTTAATTTTATCACTAACTAAGCTTAAATTTTTGGATTGATCTTTAGAGGCTTCAAGTCTTACCAGTAGTAGCTTATGTGTAGCATACAGTTTTGTTTGAAACTGCAGTGTATAGCAATAGTAGTATTCCTGTAATAATTTAATAGCTATATTTTATTTTATATATAGCTTTACGGAAACTTGATAACAAATGTTGTTTGTTTTGTTTGATAATAATTCTCGCGCGTAGGTTTTGGTTTTTGATAAAAATGGTGGTGTAAAAAGAATACCTATATGTCTTATTCCATGAGTCCCATTTGCCTATCTGCCTACTTAGTCTTAAAAATAAGTCTTCTATTATTTAATTTTGGCGATAATCTTTATGGCAGTGTTTTACGAAGTGTTTAATTTTCGCCCTCATCAACAGAAAATCATTTCTAATTGCAATTTACGCCTTGGAGACAGTGATAAAACTTCCGTGAGTTCAAAACTTCATGGAAACTTCGATTCTTTATCACATCATTTGCAAACATAACCACTTATCTATAACTTATCATTTTACAGATTGTGAAGCCTAAACTAAAATCTGTTTTGAAAACACGTCGCGACAGTGGCCTTGCTGATACATCGGACGCTGAAAATGATTCCAAACACAGCTCACCTGATTCATTCAACGGTGACGCAATGGAAAACCAATACTATAATAGTAAACGTGATAATGTGTTCAACTCGGAAAAATCGGTATTTAACATCGTTAACGATACGGAAGTTGAAGCTAAAAACGATCTCGAGCTAAAAGAAACCAGCTCTAAAATGGTACAGCCTAACACCAAACCTTGTGATAATAATATTAAACATAACACAGATCTCTATGATCCAAACAACCTAAATAAAGGCAAGTATTTAGAAGTGTCCTTCAAGAATGATCTCATATTTGACTTGGATATGTGAGGATGGCTTACGTATTACTTTTCTTATGCTTTAAAAAGACGTTTTCATTTAAATCATAGTTTAGAACTTGAAGGTTTTATTTCCTCAATATTTTCTTAACATGTATTTCTGAATGTTTTTGTCTTAGGTTATAGTTATAGTATGTTTTTAAGGCAGGTGGGAAATTGAACAATGTGAACTAAGTATTATGTGAACGTCGAGAGAAAACGATACATATCGCTATTTATAAGCAATAGTTCGTATCTCTATCGCTTACGCTTCTTACCGCGTCTCATAGTTGTGGCGTTAATAACACGATCATTGTAAGACAAACCTAAATACAGCTTTACCCCTGATTTTTGTACGGTTTTTCGCCTGCATTAGGAACATAGTATAGATCGAGTTTTAATTTTTTTTCCCTTCAGATTTCAACTATAGAAATATGTATGGGCTCAGTAATAAATTAACATAGCACGCACTACAAAGCTTAAGGTTCCTTCATCGAGTAGAAATTATGTATTATTGTATACTTTAGGAATTGCTAAGTTTATGGCAATAGTTACAATGGATTTGTTATTAGTACATCTCAAATATTTGTTTTGTCAATTATATTACTTAGGTATATACATTAGTTAGTAGTGCTGTAATACATAATTGAATCAGAATTACAAGCTCATATTAGACAATATTTTACATCGTGTAGTAATCAAAATTTATATGGTACAAATTAGATATAAAACAATTTGATTATAAAAACATAATTTAGAAAGCTCTCCCTAGTATATTAAATCAAATTGAAATGTCGCACTGTACATTATAAAATGGGTATAAAATGTATTGTTTGAAAAGCTAATTGGCCATATAAGTTATTAAAAAGTATTTCTTTGTCAAAATTACTGTAATAATCATATAGTCTTTAAAATTATACAAATGTAAGGTATTTTTACAATAAGTTACTTTAAATTAACAATAGTAAAATCAAAATTTTAACATGTTATCGAATAGACCATGACTTCACTAATGTGGTACCTAACTAGATATTAATAGTGCACATTGTGGTAGTGAACTACACTTTTTCTTATGTTATGAAAACATTGTGCAGTGCACAATTCTATTATGTTGATGTTCTAGCATAAACAATATATTGGTCGACGCTGCGTTCCTAGTAAGAACCGTCGGAATCGTTTTACACTGGATTTTAATATACAAAATCAATTTTAAAGCCAAGATAGTTATATAACATAGTCGACCAGAATTTGGTTGTCATGGCAACATTCTTTTGTAGCGTTATTTATCTAAGATTGAAATTAAATATTGAACCCACCAATGACATCCCAGTTACCAATATCATTTGTTAAAGAGTGCCCAGTGTCTCGTCTTTCACAAAGAAGAATGTGGCTAATAGTCAATATGCATTTATAGACTAGTATTATGAAAGCTTTCTTAAGAATTTTGATCATAATTCAAGCTTGTTGTCAATATATAAAGAACCTTAAAATACTCTTTAGTAGAGTTCAAATCTGACCCATTGCCCGAAATGAAGGACAAACGCGGGAAAGCAACGGTATGCGACAATATCAAGTAGTTTTTGTATAAAGCAGTAGGTAGGCTGTAGGCCAATGACAGCGAGAACGAAACTAAAAAATATCGTAATGCTATTTTAAATTGAACGAAATTTCGTATTCACCTAAAAATATCTCATTGCGTTATCATTTCGTTCTATTGTCAATCACTAATCTGTATGGAACTCAAAAGTATTACGTGAATACCAATTTGTAATGTAAAAGTTTCGATATTATCTCATTCCGATTTCCTTTTGATGTTTAAAAACGTGTAACGTGAATACCATTTTGAAGTTTAGGACATAGCAACAATTTCCTATGTCATTTTAGTGAGTAAATTGATTTTGAATTGCCCCTGTGGTATCCTACATTGATGCGTCCATCCAAGCCTTCTGAAATATTGTTCAAATTACGTCGCATCGCATCGCGTCCTGTCGCTCAACTAGGTCAACGGATAAATTAGCTTTCATATTCATAATGAACCACAAGACTTTATTTAGGTAAGGCGATCTATTAGGAGCGCAGCGTAGATCAATCATTTATGCATTGTAGATTAAAATTTCTGTCAGTATTGACAAAACCAGTCCCGTGCCTTTTATACTGTCCCAGTGAGAAGACATCGCAGACCTGCAAGGGCAGGAGTCCTAAACAATGCATTTTATTTAGTTTTAATGTGAATTCGAGTAGAATGTATGATGTTAATGAAGTAACTTATGAGTGTTATGTTTTATCTAAAGTTTAATCATTATTGAATAATGGAATTGTGATTTTAGGCGTTTCCTTTGACGTCAATACAAATTTAGTAACTGAGAAATTGTGTTTTTTATTTATTTACTTACTATAACAGCTAAGAATATCCTTACGCCTCTGGATATGTGTGTCGTTAAAGGCTGCTACTCTCCAGATTGGTGGTAGGATCCCTTCAGGGCTCGCATGCTTTGCGTATTCCCTTCATATAAATGCTGTCGATAAAACAGCAACTATACTGGTGATGTGTGTTCTGTGGTATTTTATGAAGAGTCAGTTCCTTCAAAATTCATTCGATGTCATCTTCAACCTCACCTTTGCTTACCATTGACACTTTCATTTAATAACCAACGAATGCAGTGCATTAAAAACCGATTTTTTAATGCAAACTTATATGGTTTTCTCATGGATACCATACCATTATCATAACTAAACTTAAAGACAGATTTCTAATACAAAAAGAATCATCAAAATAGGTTCACCCAGTGAAAAGTTATGAGGTAATAAATATTTGAAAAAAACGTACGGTACCTACGAATTGTAAACCCCCTTCTTTTAAGGGGGCGGGTCGCAGTCCATATAAAATGTATGCGATTGCGGCAGGCGCATTATTGCACTGCGATGCGCCCCGGCATAGTGTGCGGGTAGCTATTCACTTAATTACCCAAACTGAAAAATCTGTGAAGCAAGTTTTACAATAAGGTCTACGACAAGTAAGAGCATACAGAAAATTAAGAAAAATAAAAAGTTAAGTAGGTATAATGTCACTTTGTGACGTCAAACGCTGCATGAGGGCGACGTGGAGAATCTTGGGTAGATAATGTCCTCTGTGATCTTGGTGGAGGCCTCTGTCCAGTAGTGTGCGCTTTTTGGCCGACGATCGAGAACTTCGGCTTTAAATAACGAAATAAAATAAAATCCCTAGACAGAACGAGAGGAAAAAAGCCGACGATGGAAAAAAAAATCGGCACCCTTTTGTCAATAGTGATACTCATTATAGGTATTTACCATTTGGCAGAAATACAACTGTTCTAAGACATGAATGAACAACCAGAATACAGCTATTCGTGCTGTTTAACGCCATATCACAGCCAAGCTGCTTCACGGTTATTTACATTTAATATTTGGAAATAACCTCACGCAATATTGTCTTAAGTTTTCGCGATTCATACTATTAAATAAAACACTTTTTAACCGGATTAATCGTGTTTAAATTTATATTTTACATTTTAACTCGACGTTTCGGTGTCTGCAGACCCCGTGGTCACGTTGCTCGTTAACCCCACGCAGTTAGAGAATGACGTAGTTTTCCGGTCAACATTGTAAGCAAGTAGTTTTCGGGTTAGGTACCTACTTTAGACTGAATGACGAATAGTATATGGTTTGAACGTCGTTTTGATTACACGTTGTAACAATGGTGGAAGCCCTTCCAGCCGCTGGAGGGTCCGTGGAGGTTATGGTTCCCGAAGTGGTGATCGTGTTGGTCGTGGTCGCCTTCGTGGTCAAGGATATTGTCGCGGCCGTGGCCGTGGACGCAGCAAGGAAGACCAGAAGGAATACTTAGGTTCCAGTCACCAAATTGGGTCATGTATCACCACACCGAATAACTAGGTAATGCCCGAATACCCATGCCCGTTATTTTAATTCATCGAAGCATCAAAAGCCATATAACTTAAAATCCTGATCGTTATAAGTCCGAAAGTTTGAAAGGCCGAAGCACTAAAAGCTCGAACACTTGACAAAAAGGTCAGCTAAGTTCGCCACTTAAGTTAACTTAACAATGAAGAAAGTGGATTTCTTCAAGTTCATAAATGGGCACAGGCCCAAAAGCCCAATATAAGATTATAGAAACGCTTGGCCTCCGAATTAGACAATTTTTTTTATATATTGTAAGGATAGGACGTTTGTCTTCCATGCTACCTGATGGAAAGTGCGCATGAAGACTATGGTGTTACACGTCCATCCACGAGACGCAGGCAGATTGTTCCACTGCCGTATCAATCCGTACCAAAAAAGAACTATCGAAGCGTTTTGTTCGACTTCTTGGTAAATCCTCTATATAGGGATGGAAGTTCTGTCTACATATGGTAGTCCGGTGCTAAAAAGGAGTGGGTTCGATTTGGTCAAAAAGAGCACTCGCACACTCACCAAAATGTAGTCGATAAAATACTGTCAAACAAGCAACCTTACGACGATGCTCCAGCGTCTGCAATTTTTTATATGTAAGGTTGTTGTTATTTATGAGTTTACGGGCTCTTCGGTCAACAGGGTCTAGCGCTTCGAGCTGGTATTTGGCAGAACCATCCCAAAGGTGACTGCAGTACTCCATGCACGACCTCACTTGGGCTGTGTATAAGTTGAGCAGCCGTTCAGGGCTGAAGTACCGCCGGACCTTCGAGATGATACCCAATTTTTTGGAAGCCGTTTTTGCCATAGTCTCAATTTGTTGTCCGAAGTTTAATTTGGACGTTATAGTGACGCCCAAAAGCCCTAGATGGTCGGAGATCGGAACAGATACCTACATTCTGGAAAGTGGGCGTAAAACTAAAGGTGCTCTTTTTTGCGGAGAATAGACACGCTTTAATTTAATTTCTCTATTGAGAATAGACACGCAATAGAGAAATTAAAATAAAACTACTTTTTAACCGGATTAATAACGTATAATTTATATTTCACATTTTAACTCGACGTTTCGGTGTCTTTGCAGACCCCGGAACGTCAAAAATTTGACGCGGTACGTGACCTGCCAAGCAATCCGATCAAGCAGGTCACGTGCAGCGATTGACTTAGGCGCGTATAAAATTGCTGTAATGGAACTAGTAATGTAATATCCAGCGTCCGATGCCTGCGCTCGCTGTATTTGGACGTGTATTGCGCACGAACTGAGCATTCAATACGGGCATCCTGCCTGAGTAAGATTTTTCCGTATTTCGTCGCGAGCACGGTCCGTCGCCGCACACGTTCTTTTCAACCGACTTCCAAAAGGAAGAGGTTATCAAATCGTGTGTATGTTTGTTATGAATCGATTTAGATGATTCTTGTTTCATTTGATAGATCACCATAAGTCAGAGGTGGCCAATTGAAATTTAACGGAAATCGATTCAGTACTTAAAAAAAATTTGTACGAAAGCGGAGGATATATTCCTACGTAGGTGACATTTCACTTCAGCCAAAGTTTAAAAATGTTAGCGAAGTTGGTTTTTTAATGCTCTGCATTTCATAATAAATCTCCGCGACACTTCACAAAATTAATAGATCACACGGGATATAGAGTCCGAAGACCTCATACGTGCTCTAATTTTTATCAGAGCTTCATCAGTATCATACATACCTATATTAAAACTCGCCTGAGTGACTGATAGACAACGTACAGCCATAACTACTAGGCGTAGAGAGCTGAAGCTTAAACATACATTCCCAGGGAAATGTTGGGGTGCACCAAGGCAAGTAACCCGAAATTCACACGGGAACGTAAAACATACGGCTTTTAATTTGTATGAAAAACTTATTCACTGAATCAACTATGATATCGATGTAAAACTTTGACGACCGGCTGGTGTAGTGGTAACATACATTGCCTTCTATGCCAGAGGTCCTGGGTTCGAATGTCGGCGGCGGTGGATTTTGTGTCATGAACACAGATATCAGACGACAAGTCATGGATGTTTAATGTTTAAAGGTTATTCTATTTAAAAAAATTATTTACTCAAAATGTTTGTTTTTATATTTCTTAAGTATATCACTTATCTAGTATCCATAACACAAGTTCTTTAAGAAACTTAATTTGGGCTAGATAATGTTGTGTGAGTGTCAGAAATTATTTATTATAAATTAATTCTGATACATATCGTGCATAAGACAAATATTTTACATTGATGCTGATAGTGATGATACTGACCTAAATCGGTACTCTTATCTTTTCTCTAGCTTCTTATAATCTTTCATATACATAGTTAACCTATATTCAGTAGATATAATGTTCTTGACAGATATCAGTATCTAAAGGTAGGCGTTGATTTGATCTCGCACACAATAGAAAGCGCTGGCCATTGTAAACGATACAAATCCTATGATTAACGAGGTGCCAACTCATTTTCCTTAGAATGACCCGAAATATGCTGTGTACGTGATTCCACAGGAAACCAACAATGGATTTAAAAGATGGAGGTCTGAATAAAGTAATGAACCAACCTCAAAGTGAAAATCGATAACTGAAGTGAGCTTTAGGTACAATTGATGGGACTCTTCAAAAATGTTTGAATTTTTTTGGTAAATTATTGTAAAATCAGTCATTTTACTGGAGCATAAACCTAAAATTAAGATTGTGTATTAATTATACGGTAACCAGTGAAGGCAAATGACGGTAACATATACGCATTGTGTTTCGATTTAGGTATTTTCTACCGCCTACGGTGAAACGAACGTAGAGCTATTGTTTCAGCCCGTATTTATGTACATTCATCTATTTCCCTTAGTTCAACAAATTATTACTTATCTTTGGTTATAACATGATGTACTAGCTAATTTATTACTAATTTACTTATTAATTTGCTTCCGCCTGTTGAATTTGACGGTGTGCATATTCCCTATGCTAGTACAGTTAAAAACCTATATGTGTACTTTGATAATACGCTGTCATGGAAACACCACGTTGACACGGTGCGTAGAAAGATGTTTGCCGCAGCCGGAGCTTTAAGGCGTTTACAGAACTTTTTACCCATATCAACAAAAGTTGCTTTAGCACAGTCACTTCTAGATGTCAGCTATCTCGCCTTATCTGAGGAGCAACTTGATAAACTTGAGCGCCTTCAAAATTTGTGTATCCGGTTCATATTTTCATTACGAAAGTATGACCATATTTCAGAATTTCGCGATAAGCTCAAGTGGCTCCCGATTCGCCTTCGTAGGAATACACACACTTTATCACTTCTCTATAGGACCCTTTTCTACCCATGCCTACCTCAGTACTTGAAGAAGTGTTTTCGGTTTCGACATGAGGACCACGACCGAAACCTACGGTCTTCCAACAATTTATTACTATCCACGCCTCAACACTCTTCAGAAATATTTCACAGATCCTTCACCGTACGTGCAGCATGTTTGTGGAACTCTGTACCATCTTCCATACTTGAGGCAAAGACTATCCTGTCATTCAAACGTAAATAAAAAGAATTTTATTTACGTCAATAATATATTATCTATGTATTATTTATTCAAATATGAAATAGAATATTCTATGTATACGTATATATATTAATACTTATATACATGTGTACCTATGTTATGTACCTATGTATTTGTGTATTAGAGTTTATACAAATATTATTAGTAATTTGTTTGATTAGCGTTTTACCGTCTAAATACTCTGCCCATAGATTTTTTTTTGTTATTTCTTTTTGTTTTGTTAATTAAAGATTTCTTTTCTCTAATTTTTATTTTGTATTTCATTTTAAAAGGTTACCTCGAAGAAATCGCTTGTAGCGATAAGGTCGCCTAATTGTCAGTTTCTATGCTTGTTATTACCATGAAATTGTATTTGTATCTTATTTGGCAATAAAGAGTTTTATTATTAATGTACTTACTACTAAACTAAAACTAAACTCTGTGAAAAATTACCTATACTTACTGAAAAATTTTTTTTGGTAAGGAAATATTTCCAGGAAAAATTAGTTTCTTAGAAAATAAACTCTACCGATTTAAGACAATTCGTAACATACATGTATTTTTTCATTTTAAAGAACGTTCTTGCGAAAATATAGGTAAATCGTTCCTCATAATAAGAGAGTTGGGTCAAAAAATGTAATGAAATAACTTATTTTATACTTATGGTACTTTTATATAAAAAAAAATTAAATACCTGCAGTATTTCTTAAAAGTAGCGAAAACGCTGTTAGGTACGGGTCTATAAATACAAAATACCCTTATGTGGGCTTGCGGGCTTACCGCAATTGTGCTAATCTCTTATAAACGGAATATTACATTTATTCTATTCCGTATTTTCAACCGTACAAGGCAAACACTGTTCTTCGTCTTGAATAATAAAATAAAACGCTGTGTATAACGAATAACCTTAATCTTTATTCATAATATATAGTATCCATAGAAAGGCACTTATGTAATTGGTAAAGGTGAACGCAATAAACTCGAAAAAAATATTTTTTTTCACACGCTTTAAAGTTATTCGGGTAATACCGCACGTAGCGCTAGTGATTTTATACAATTATCTAAAAAATAAAATTGGTGATTTGAAAATTCAGTAGCCATATTGTAGTATAATAGTATATCGGAAGAAATTGTACGCCGAATAAAATTATCAAATCGCGTGAACTCTTACAAGAAATTATCAACCTATGTGTATTATCCAAATTTTTAAAGACTTATAAAGTAGCGCTCTTAAAGTTTTGCGTTTTTGTCAATAGAAAAAGCTTTTATTAATTCACTAGCTGCTTTAATCCCGAGTGGGATTACTCGGATAAATTCAAACTATCCTGTTTTTTATCCGGGATATGCGTAAAATTTCATTTCAGTGTAAATTAAATAAGTATAGCTACTTACGCTTCTGGGATTTCATTTTTAAGAGTGAAAGTTATTTGTTTACCTACATGGTAAAATTACATGGTAGGTAAATAATTAATATTAAAAATTAGAGAAAAATAGCAGATTAGCAATCATCTTTTCAAAACAGTTACAACGAAGAACTTTTATCATGTTTTCAAAAATGTATTCAGATATTTTACGACAATTCTTTGGCTTCATACTACTTTTTAATTCGTCTAGGAGTGTATCTTGAATACCTTTTGTCAACCTCATTATAAAAGCAAAAGGCACGTCTTCACGTGTTACGGTTCATGCAGGTCAAAGGGCGAACACTTCTTTTTGTATCCCTAAAAGGTAGCCAACCGCAAATAAATTTGTTATGGCAGCAACGGTAAAGCTAAAAAGGCCCTTCATTAAAAATACATTTTAAAGTGTATTTAATTATTCGTCTGGTTTCAGGAGGCAATTGTTAATGGAAAAAAATATTCCAGACGATGATCAATAATATTTTTATTGGTGGAAAATAAAAGTAGGTTTTCAAAATATTTAATTAGCGAGTTCAAGCTGTATTATTAGCAGCCAAGTGCGGTTTTGCCTGGGTAACATTGAATCCTGTTTGTAAACAAATTACAAATTTGTAATCCAGCAAACGGCAAAATCATCATCACATCATCACAACTCCGTGTAATGAGCCCACTGCAGGACTATGAGTCTCTCCTCTGGGTGACAATCAGGTTTAGGCCGTAATCTAACAAACAGGCTCAGTACTGGTTGGAGAATTTCAGAAATTTCAGGGTTTCCGAAATGGCTTCTGAGAAACCCTAAGTGTGCGGCCACACTGGATGACGCACTCTAACGGCTACAGTATACAAGTATACAGCTCCCGGGATCGACTGCTTAACATACCCTCCGAAGCACGGAAATCGTCTTCGATAGATATAAATAATAATCGGCGGTCACCCATCCTAATCCCGGCCGAACCGAGTGCGCTTAACCTACTATAGCGTTGATATGCACAGTAACCACGGCGCCACAACGACTTCAACGGCAATATAGTTTCTGGTTATAGCTTAAACTAATATATTTTATGCTTACATGAAAATAAAAACAAAACCTTCAGCTATTTTCAAGTACGCATAAATTATACATAGAAGCCCATTCTTCATTTTTAAACTATTCATAGTATCCGTATGAAAAAAGAATAATAGCTCGAAAAACACGAGATTTGAAGGAAAATATTCCACATAATTTACGTCCCTTGATACATGATATCGTAATCAGTGCATTAGACCTGGAGGGGAAATACGACGCCCTCTAGGGAAAACAAAGAGAACCCACGATAAACTGTTATGGCGGGTCATTTATCTTGATAGCGTAGATAAGTTGTGAACATAATACCTGCTCATGAATAGAGATAATAAACTTTGATATTTAAGAAGAAAGCTTTAAAAAAGCTGTTAAAGCGCAGAGAGTTGGAGTTTTTTATTTTTAATAAGTCACTAAAAAAATAATTAACTCCGCGTTTGCGATCAATCTCACCTGATGGTACTTAAGTGAAGATGAGGTCAAATATGATCCATCTCATGTGCTGAGTATGGAACTGGCTCTCCATAAAATATTACCTTAACACATCACCGTGACTTTGGCGGCAGATTTTACCCCTATATGATGGGGGTAGCTAGGCAGGCGGACCCTGAATGTGTACCGTCGGGGTGCCTACTCCCAAACGAGGTCTACTCGGATTAGTCTCTTTTTACGACACGCTTATTCAAGGGTTATTCTAAGCCGACCCTACACGAACAATCATATTTATAATGCGTAATACCTACTGTCTTAGGGTTTACCACACCAATCGATCGACCGTCGATCGATGGCAGAATAGAATTGTCGATCGATAGTTTTACTAGGCCAAAAAAACCGATCGACTTCGATCGACGTAAATTATCTACATTTAGGTATCTATCTATACTAATATATAAAGCTGAAGAGTTTGTTTGTTTGAACGCGCTAATCTCAGAAACTACAAGTGGGATTTGAAAAATTCTTTTTGCATTTAATAGCCCAACTCTTGAGGAAGGTTATAGGCCCGAAACTCCCACGGGATCAAAAGTTACGTAGGTAAAACCGCGCGCGGTGGCTATTATACGATAAAATCCATTTAAAAGAGTATTTTTTGTAAAATAACCCTTTTATTCAAAAACAAGGTTTTTTTATTTAATTACCTTATAAAATAAACCAACGCTTTATCTAATAACTTAATAATTAATACAAAACAAAACGGATTACGTCTGACCTACTTTCCATACAATGGTTCTTATCTCTTACCAAACGCATTATCCTTTTTGGATTACTCATCTTGTTTCCAAAATTCGAGGCTTTCGATATAAAATAGAAAGGGTTCATTTTAAACAAAAGTTTTAGAGCCACTTCAAATTTAACTTATTTTTATTTTATGTTGTCGTACTATATGTTCTTGTACCAACTATTAAATTCTTTCAGGTCTTGGTACCTATTTTCAAATATTTAGGGCGAATTGCACAACAATCCTTAAATGTAATTTAGGACTCCTAAAGTGCATTTTACCAACTAATAACGATAGGTGTCTCGCGTAACAAATATTAAGTTCGTTAATACGTTTAGTGGACTATCGAAATTAAACGCATCGTAGAAGTTACTAAGGGATCCTTAACGTATGTAGTTGCTCATCACTGCAATTATCTTGTATTTGAATAGGAGTTTAGTTTTAATTTGAACTAGCCACCGCGCGCGATTTTACCCGCGTAACTTTTGATCCCATGGGAATTTCAGGATAAAATATAACCTTATAACCTTCCTCAAGAGTTGGGCTATCAAGTGCAAAAAGAATTTTGCAAATCCCATTTGTAGTTTCTGAGATTAGCGCGTTCAAACAAACAAAAAAACAAACTCTTCAGCTTTATATATTAGTATAGATTAATAATTAACGTACTACAGAAGGCGCCAGATCAAGCGTTACAAATCTATCAAATTTCTAAACCCATTTTTTATTTAATATCGATATGTCGTAGCCAACTGGTTAAATTAGCCACTCAATTGGACGCCTAGGCCGTTTCAACTGGCTAAAGGACAATTAGTCAAGTCGTTGATCGCAACGTTTAACCAGTTGGCTAAACGTTGTTTAGCCATTTAGTTAAGTTAGATATTGTTAAATTTATGATGTTTGGTTAGGGTGTTGTGATTGTATTGAATAGTCGTCCATAAAAGAAGATACTTAATAGTTTTTATATAAAAACCGATATATATTTTTTAAATATTAAAACATTAAAACGGAACTTATTTTATTATATTTATGGTATTTATATTTACGCGCGAGCCGAGCGAGAAAAGCGAGCGTGTTGCGGCAGCACCCGGCAATGTGCCACAATGGATTTTATTTCCTTGTAATTGAAATAAATAAAAAAAAAAATCTAGTAAAAAAAAATTTTGCTTGACTGGTTTTTCCGTCATGACAGATAATTTTACCATGACCTACTTGTTTTATTACTTTATCCAAAACTGTACCAAATTTACATCACTTGGCTGAATTTTGGTCAGCCATCTTCAAAGGGCTAACTTTCAACACGCCAAGTTGTTAAACGTTGAGTGTTTCGTGTTCAATCAACTATCGGCCTAGGCCGTTGATTCGGCCTAGGCGTCCAATTGAGTGATTAATTCAACCACTTGCCGACGACAGATATATCGTAACATCATACCAACTGAATTTGATATCTGACCGATGTAACATAAAAACAACCCATTTTGCTGAAAATTCGTTTGAAACTGTCAAACTTGTAAGGTCTATCGCGTATAATGCATTTATGACTTTTTAGATACGGTTTGAATGCTGTACCTAATCATTTAATGTCAGTGTCGAATGAAATTATAATAAGTTCGACGTAAAGTACAGTAAAAATAAACATGGGAATAGGGATTAGGAAATTTAAAGAAACGCTCCTGGTAAATGTACTGGGCGCTTATAAAATGTCTGTAAGCGATTATTTTTTTATGATTAGATATTATTATACCTGTAGTACAGGGTTCATTTGTAGTCACCGGCCAAAGTGTCATTAATAAAAACTATTTTTGCAAAAAAAAGTATTAATTTTTTTAACAAGAAAATTAATATATCCGCTTACGTATTAAGCAAAGCTGGGTCACTCTAAATTACCATAAAAATAAAGATAACTACGCGCAGACAAGACATCTTGTAGTACTATGTCGTAGTATTATCAATGAAATGCCGCATCGTAGTAGCTACGAGTATGTTCATCAACAACGACTATTTTTTTTTAAAGTTTGTGGTTCCATATTTCTACTTTTTTGTACTGAGCGACGCTAAAATAAATATGCACGTACGTTTGTATCGTATCAAAGAAACTAAAATTTAAATTTGGCTGGTGACTAAAAATAAACCCTGTATATACTTTATTACTAAATACCATAATAGGGGCTTATAAAATGTTGGTATGCAATTATAAACTATGTAGGTATTTATACAAACCCACAGATGTATAAGTCCCCATCACTTTTACCCAGTACCTATGCCTTTCGTAGGTATTCCTGTTTTATTTTTACTGCAGTATTTTTTGTAGGTCTTTTCCACAAAGCCCGGGTGAACCTGCAAAGCACAGATAGATTAAGTTTGAATATCAAGGAGGATATAGTACTTAATCTTATTTATCCAACTGCAATTTTGTTCAAAAAACATTACCGGAATGCAGATCGGTCGAGTAGCAAATTTTGAAAAGAACCTGCCAGACTGGGCAGACTAGACTAAGAAGACTGAAGCCAGCTCGTCACCGATTTGTTTAACTTCAATTGAATGTCATCCATCGAAAGTTGAACACGCAAATCTAATAATCAACGAATGCAGAACATTAAAAAAACTGACTTCACCAGCATTTCTAAGTTGTTATCTATACTTTGGCTGAAGTTAAAAAAAAATCATAAAGTACTTTATAGATTGTGAGGTAATTTGTATGGTACCGCCTATGAAATGTTTTCCATCCAATCATCAACTGCGGCCGGCGGCGTACTAGTAACATACATTGCCTTCTATGCCAGAGGTCCTGGTCTCGAATCCCGGCGGCGTGGATATTTGCGGCGCAGTGGTACGCCAACCGTGAGATTGCGGAATCGACTACCTCACCGGACAAAAAATAAAAAAGATTACAGGTCTGGGTGTTTACCTATGTATTTATACAGGGTTGTTAATTCACTCTTCACTCTCTTCACAACTCTTCACATCAATCCCAACAACATATTTTGTTCTACGACTTTTTACAACTCTTGATAAGTAACACAAAAAAAAAAACAAAAATTTTTGCTCCTAACTCTACATTTTGTAAGAAGTACCTATTAAAATTATGAATATTTTGTGGCAATGAATTATCGTGGCATACCTACGCTCAGAGTAAATAGAGTTACGCCTCTAAACAGAGGCTATAATTTTTTTTGTATGGGTAAACTAAAATTTTAAAATTTTATTAATTATAGTAAGTTATGGAACAAACGTTTATTTATTTATGTTGTTGGGATTGATGTGGAGAGGCTGCTTGCAAGAGGTAATGCGCTAATTAAAATTAACCCTGTATTTAGGTTCATTTCTAATTCGCTACTTAGAATCCCATAACACAAGCTAAGCTTATTTTATATCCATCGCCATCGGGGTTCGAACCCAGGAACTCTGGTATAGAATGTCACCATTACACCAGCCGCCGGTCGTCGAATAAGTAGTACTTGTGTAATTCATCTTAAATACAGGGTGTCAGTATGAAAGCGCGCCATATTGTACAGGGTGTTACAGTATCGATATGGGAACACAAAAAAATGTTTTTTTTTTTTTTTTAAATTATGCGAGCCCGTAATTTGTGCTGTATTTCATTACTAAACCATAACTTGTTACGTTTTGAATTAAATCTGATTAAAAACATGCAATATCAGCGCTTTATGTAATAAACAATAATAGGAAAGTATTGAACAGCTGACGCACGGCGGGGTGAGTGACCGGCGCGCTATCAACGCCTATCAGGCCTGGATGCCTGTCAGGTGAATCCAGTATTACAACTAAAAGAATACCTACGTGTGTCATACCTAGGTTGAAATAATTAGGATATCTACCAACATCAACAAGTAATGAAATACAGCTTTGGAGGTGTTTCATTGTCGACTATCATGACCTTAATAATCGTGTACCTACGCGTCGTGAAATCGCGTAGACTTTATTAGACAAATTCATTCTAACATGCAGCAACAAAAAAGGCTATTCAATTTCAAATCGATATTAAACGATCTTTAGCTTCAATAATTAATAGGTTGATATACCATACATTAAGTACATGGCAATAGTTTTACTTTAATATTTAAAAAAAAATACTTGTTTCTATTTTGTATCACTATCCACCTACATCAACAAGTAATGAAATACGGATTTGGAGGTATTTTATTGTCGACTGTCCATAGAGAAGACATCCCTGAGAATATTTTTTCATTTCCCGACGACCCATCGCGAGTCGATTCCCACACCAACACAAATGTAGATACATTTTATGTAGGTAGAAATGTAGGTAGATTCATTTTATTTGTCGACGACCAGTGTGCATTATTTTTCTCACCACTTTATCAAGTTGTCAAATGAGCACCCATGAGGATTTCTTAAAACCCATGATGATATACTTACCTTATCAAGATAAGACTTTTTAATAATTAAACCGCAAAAACGATTCTATGTTGCATAGGTAATAATCAGAATAATCTTACATAAGTTGCATTTTGTATTCAACTTGAGTACAAGTTTTCATAATCAGAAAGATATGAGATAATTCGGTACCTACCTAACCTACGAGGATTTCTTAAAACCCATGATAGTATACTTACCTATTAAATAAAATAAGTAAATAAAATCCCCAGACAATCACACCAACTACATGGCACCAAGCTAAGCCAAGGCTTGTATTATGGATTACCATGTAGCGAACTAGGGGGAACCTAGAATACCTATACATACATAAATAGATAAACACCCAGACCCAGAACACATTTTCTTTTTAAATGGTCTGCACTGGAATCGAACCCACGACCTCACGAACTGCTCGAGGTTTGACGCCTTAGCTCATGCGCCACGGAGGCGGTCAAAAGACTTTATAAGACTTAATCTTCTCAAGGCTTCCCGTCGAATCTGTGCACAAAATGCACAGCCGCCGAGGCAAGCAGTTCCCACTTGCGCTAGTAATCCTAGCAAAGCGCCCGCAAGGGCAGTCCATTTTCAGAGGCAAGCCCACCGTGTGTAGTCTCTCCAACATCCGCGTCGAAGTACCACACAAGCGTGGTTTCCCAGGTCAGTGCCACCGCTGCCAACTGTATGGTCATGCGGCGGTGAATTGTTTTGCTTTCCCTAGGTGCGTCAAGTGCCTAGATCCGCATGGGACTAAGGAGTGCTCTCGCACTCCCGAATCGCCCATCGCTCCGTCCTGCGTCTTGTGCGGCCAGTCAGGACACACAGCAAACTTTCGCGGCTGCCCCAAGGCACCGCGTGCTGCCAGGGCCACCGTGAAGCCCATCGAGAACTGGAGAGAGCTACCGCAGCCTAGCTCAGACGCTTCTCCAGCCAGTTCAAAGGCCCCCAAGGCCTTTACTACTATCGTTTCAGGTCAGCGCAGCTGGGTCGCGTCTCAATCGCAACCGGCCGCCAAATCGGCTTCCCAGGGCCTGAACGCAAAAGGGTCTCAAGACCGCATATATTATTTATTTATTTAAAACTTTATTGCACTAAAACTATGTAAAAAAGGCGGACTTAATGCCTTGACGAATTTTCTACCAGTCAACCTGAAGATACTGTATAAGGAGAAGTGCAACTCGTGTATACGTAACTGTGTTACTCTTTTTTAAAGCTGTCTTTCCACCATAAGCAATGAATTTACTTACGAGTTGTTTATTGTTGTTTCATAGGTATGACGGCCTCTGTGGCCATTACGGCTTAAAGTGTAAGACTTTAGTCATTGTGGATCATGAGGTCGCGGGTTCGAATCCCTAACGGTGCATAAAAAAAAAACCGGTTCTGGGCATGTATTTATCAATGCATGTTTATTCTACGTTCCCAACTAGTTCGTTAAATAACACAATCATAACTTACTTACCGTACCATGGGGGGCATGTAGTTTGTGTCATTTGTGTGATTGTATGGGGATTTTATAATTATTATTATTTGTTCTCGCAAAAAGTGTGTGCCTGTGTTTCTTGCCTCATAAAAGTTCATGTGTTAATTCGTTTTTCTTTTTTTGACAGTCGAATACAAAATAGAAACAAGTAATTTTTTTTTAAATTTTAAAGTAAAACGGATGCCATGTAATTAATGTATGGTATATCAACCTATTACTTATTGAAGCTAAAGATCGGTTAATATCGATTTGAAATTGAATAGCCTTTTTTGTTGCTGCATGTTAGAATGAATTTATCTATATTAAGAAAAATGATCTATTATTGTTACAATAGTTGATTCCTCTCCATACTAACAGCTCGATTTTACTTTCGTTATTTAAGGATATGGTTAATTACCTTTATCAAGAGCTAGACTATAAACTAAAATAAAAAATATTTTTCAAATCTGCTTGTCCCTTTATCATATTAGTATAGATTACATAATGTTCCAACATCGTTTGCCGCTTTTAATTCAATAAAAAAATGAACTTCCAGGAATATTCTCTCTGTTCATTATTACATTAACATGAAGTCTTTCATGAAAACAGCTGATTCGATAATTTCGCGGAGTGCCTCGCGCAAACTTCATAAGTTCGAAGAGAGTTTAAAATTAATAAAAGTTTTTCTTTTCTTTGTTCAGCGCGAGGTAATTAGGTCGTAGTATGGAAATGTGGAATTAGAGCTTAGGTTGCACTTACAATTCAGTGATGAAAATATGTTCTTAAAATACTTGTTTACAATATAAAATTAAAATAAAACATACATATTTTGCATATCACATGGAGTAACAAGAAGTCGTCTGCCTACCTTACGTTGTATGAACTACGTTTTGAAAAGGGAAATATTTTTATAAGTAAGAAAATATGTTTCACGTCGAATACTCAAAAAACTTTCTGTAAGCGTAACAAATTGCCACTTAAGGGTTTAATGTACATGTGTAAATAGGTACATTTAAGTAGCTCATACTAGAATTGTTCAAGATTTTCTAGAACGAAAATAAAATCAGTCTGTGTTGATTCCGTAGTATCTTATTGTAACGATCCGGAATGGCTTATTTGTTGTCACAGCAAACACTTGTAGAGCCCTCTCCTGTATACAGACACAGCTGGCGGTGCTTTTGTTTTATTAATCACAAACTTTATGGCCTGTGCGTGGGAAGTGAGAAGAAAAGTGCTTTTCGCGCCATTTATAATCGGGACTCGTTATTTAATTCAAGAAATCTTAACTCCCTTTCTGTTTTGTTTAAAACGGATACGTATCTCTGTGTTTCAGCATCGCTCGGAGATAAGCTCTTGCAATTTCCTGGCGACTGGCCTTTCATAGTGGTGGGAAAATGGCGTCGACTCGAGTGACGTGTGACGATGGTAACCGGAGTTATCGCTTCTGGAGTCGGTAATGAGGATGTAAATTGGTATGTGCTGGGGGCTTGAGCGTCGGGGGAGGTGAGGGGTGTCCCAGCCGCCCAACCTGTAGCCTATCTGTTGCGTCCCGGCCAGCTCAGTCTGCCTCGCACCGTCTTTGATAGCGGTCGCGTCAAACCTCTCGCGAGTTCTCGCGTTTTCCGCCCGAACGCACGTGTCTGTCTGCACTCTGTACATACCTAACAATGGATTAGTGATATCATTGACGGAACAAAACACAAATAAGGATCAAAGGATTTTTTTGAAACGTAAATATAAACTTTTGAATATTTTCTTTAGAGTAAGTAAGTACCTAATTAAGTTTTACGGTGCATTGGATTGCTTTCAGTTAAGAAATTAGGTTAAGAGTTTTTCTTTATGTTTTTGTACGAGTTATTTTGATTCGGAGCGTAATCACTTTACCGGAAGAAAAGAGCGTTACGTACACTCTTTACAACTTTAATTTTTCAGTTGAAAATACTAAATTACCGCCTCTATACAGACTTTTTAACTTATACGTAGAGTAAGGTGAAATAAATGTAAGCATTTGTGTAGGTCGTGTCTACTTCTTTTGTTAACGAGTGCAATCTTTTTTAATTTGGTTATCAGTTAAATAAGTGTTTAAAAATCAATTCTAAATTTTAAGGTGATAGGTATTATAATGTAGACTACCATTTTAACTGCGATATCTCAGTATCACCAGGTATCACATTAACTAACTGATTAAATACTAATTATCTGTGATTTATAAAAAGTCAAGTTATATTTTATAGCCTAATTTTTTTAATTCAATTTTAATAAAACAATAGCGCTGTAATGATCCCATACATGCCTTACAGAGGTCGTTCCTTTTTACATAACGATCGATATTGACTTATAATTTTCTTTTTAAAAAGGAGTTAAGTTTTCAACGTCTGATGAAGAGTCCGCCAATTTATGAGCTTTTAAAAGTGTCTTAAAAAGGCCCGTAAAAAGGGTCTCTACACTCAATTTTTGATCAGCAGTTACAAAAATAGGTTAGAATTTTAAATGATAAACAGACCCTTCTTTGGACCTAAATTCTCCCGTCTCGTATGCTTTTCTGTCAATAAATTATCAACAGAAGCCTTTTCTTTTGCTTTTGTCTTTTTAGTCTGAGTTGCACACTTATTGATATTTATCTTTTTCGGTCTTTTCTATTTGTTACCTACCTTTTGTTTTCTCAATTTTCTACAATGCAAGTGATTTAAGATTTTGTTTATTTATAATATAAAGTTTATATAATGTTTCCTGAATTATTGTAAGGTTAGTCTAAACTTTTATTGGCAAAATCGTTAAAACCGTTGTTTATAAAAATTATTTAGGACATTAACAATTATAGAGAATTATTCGAGACTTGATATTTGAATGGTGGTAGTATTTTTCAGTCTATGTTTTACTGACGTTACGTTTGAGTTTCATACTTTTAAAGTTTTCGTTTTCTTATATTTTTTATAGGTATATGCGTGTTGATTAAAACTCGATATGTGAATAAATAAATTTTAATTTAGCCTGTGCAGGGTTGACTGAGAGTAGCCATATCAGTCCCTTAGAAGCTTCTTCTGGATTCTTCTAGAAGGCTATTAATCCTTATGGATTTTGATTGGTGTATGGATTCCTTAAGGCTCTACTACGAGCGCTCTCCCTATTGGCTCTACCTTTTTTCCAATATTTTTCCGCCTTTGAATACATATCTTAACTTAAGTTTATATTCCGGCAATAATTCTAGCTATATGAGCGTAATTTTCGGTCAAATCGATACTTAGTAAGAGGTGCTTAGGCTTGTTTTTATAAATCGGTCTCAACTTTAAGAGCTGCCTAAGTTTAGTTAGATCGACTCACCTAAGATGGTACTCAAAGCTGAGAGAATTTCATGGATATTAGCTTACATAGAAAACCTCAAAGTTTTTTTATAAATCGGTCTCAACTTTAAGGACTGCCTGAGTTTAGTTAAATCGACTTACCTAAGATGGTACTCAAAGCTGAGAGGATTTCATGGATATTAACTTACATAGAAAAGCGGCTACCTCAAAGTTTTTTACTTTTATTAATATAAGCTTAGAATAGTAGGTATGTGACTCAAAGTTTCTTACTTATGACATTTCTTACTAAAGACATGTACACTGCCATCAGTAATAAGATTAAAACTTGATTATTACCTTATTAAAATTATCTCTCTTACTTAACAAATTACTCTTATAATATTCACCGAAAAATAACCTAATTATTAAAACGGTTAATTAAAACCGTTTTATTGTGTGCTAATCTACGCGCGGTTTCGAGGTAAGTCTCAAAACACCCCAAAAATCTACCCTTGCGCTTTCGTCTATTTATTTTACATAAACGAATGAGTAATTATTCATTATTTCATTAAGTGACGACTAATCGCTGTCATATGTGTACTTTTAAACCAGCTACAAGAAAGGAGGTTATAATCGTCTGTGTTACTTACTTAAATGTTTGTAACGCGATATTTATATGAGACAACACATAGAAATTTCATCAAAATCAATAAAGAAATTTTTAAAAAGATTGTCTTTTTTTGAAAAAAATAAAAACAATAAGTACTTAAACTTGTGGGATATATATTCTTCATGTAAACTTTCAACCTCATCGTCACCAGGTGAAATTGAGGTTGAAGGTGGGTTTAGTTAGGAAACAAAGTATTAAGTGAACTAGTAACACAAAAAAAATCGTCCTTAAAATTTGTTTTGGTTGTTAAGTAGGTACGTTTTACATACATCGAAGTTACTTAATTACCTAGCATCAACTAGATGCGCTGGAGTCCGTTGACCGAAGAGCCCATAAGATCATAAAGAACCCCTAACGTCCTTACAACAAAATAATCAACGAATGCAGAGCATTAAAAAACCGACTTCACGGCAAAATATTGGCTGAATTATAAGGT
Organism: Stenoptilia bipunctidactyla; assembly: GCA_944452665.1. Lineage (NCBI taxonomy): Eukaryota > Metazoa > Arthropoda > Insecta > Lepidoptera > Pterophoridae > Stenoptilia > Stenoptilia bipunctidactyla. Next base: position 10,540,293 of record OX101732.1, read on the forward strand.
CGTTAAGGTAAACGATCTCCAAATTAATAAATATTTAATTTTTGTAGTACTCAATCGATTTCGATAACGATGGGACTCTGAAGTCTTCTATCATATGATACAAGAATCATCAAAATCGGTTCACCCAGTCAAAAGTTATGTGGTAACAAATCTCCTTTTTTTAAAATCGGTTGAAAAACTGCTGTCTATAGCGTCGTAAGTGGCCGTGGACTGCAGAACACATTGAAGAGAGCATCCGAACGCTTTTTTTGAACAAATTGAACCCAAACCTTTTCGCCGTCGGACTATAACACTTTCATCCGTATGTGATGGATATTCAAAACATCGAACTTAGCGCTTTGGGAGTTCCTTCTGAAACGGTTTTCCAAGGTATAAAATGAACTGGTATTCATTTTATACCTTGGAAACCTCTATTTTTCCTGACCAGTATTGTCCTGGTACTTTTAAACGACGAGTGAATATTTTCTTGGATGGACGTGTACTAAATTAGTCTTCACTTACCATCACGTATCTTCGAAGACGCCCCATCCTAACTTTATAAAAAATACTTTACTTTTAAATCTCCAATAGTTACGTAAAATGTTTTATTTTTCTCTATACCCAAATATATGTAACTAGCCACCGCGCGCGGTTTTACCCGCGTAACTTTTGATCCCGTGGGAATTTCCTAAAGACCTTCCTCAAGAGTTGGGCTATCAAATGCAAAAAGAATTTTTCAAATCCCACTTGTAGTTTCTGAGATAAGCGCGTTCAAACAAACAAACAAACAAAAAAACAAACTCTTCAGCTTTATATATTAGTATAGATTTCAAAGTCTACCTTTTGTCAAAAACAATCGAAGATACTTTTCCATAAATGACGGCGTACGTAGCATAACATAATAATCATGTATTGCATTTTTTATAGCTATGTTTTACCGAGTTAAGCGCACTTCAGAATTTTTTAAGCAAACTGTGCAGTCATTTTATTTTATAGAAAAGTATTTACTAGTATATTATTTGAATTCTACACTATAATGAATCGTGGAAACATAAGAAAACAAATTTGAAAGACATTTGAATATTTCCTTCCATTAATTTCTGCGCTTAAATATTCATAAGCAAACTGACCTCTTTACTAAGAAACTACATTAAGTTAATCTTCGGCTGCTTCTATAAATATAATTTCGTAGATACTTGATAACAATCATGTAGCCAAAGGTCCGAGAACCACAAACCGCAGACCGGGATGTTTGACAAGCCCTTTCCTGCCATTGACCAGTTATTTAATATCTAACATCTTTGAGTACTCTTCGAAATTTAATCTAAGATATTTTGGTAATTTCAAATAGCTTTCAGAAATTTGTTTAGGTATATAAATTAACGAGGTTTCAACTTCAAAGTATTGTGAGTTGAAATAATACGTCGGTCCCTGAGATAAAGTCCAAATTTAAACCAATTGAAAGTTATTTTCCTTCGAATGTAAAGCGTCACTCACATTTCGGGTCCTTATTTTAAACTTTTGTTGAAGGGAACGAAGTAAAGGTCGTCTGTATATTTTACTACAATTGAACTAAAAGCACGATCCTTCTTATTTGCCTTGCATAGTAATGACTTTCCAGAGAGAGAATTTTTGGAGCGTGAAGTTCGATCGAGTGAACTTCACGCTAAAACTTAAACTAATGTTTTAATAGGATTCCGTCGCGACTTATTACATTGATATTCATTACATATATGCAATAATATCATAAATCGTAAAAAACTAGGCGAATGGTGCACGCATTTATAACAAAACAAAAGTTATATATAGACTTATTAATGTATTAATAGTTGTTTGTTTATCTTTATTTAGGATTTGCAAGGCAGCTGCTTAGTTTGTTTGCTTCAATACATAACCTAGCTCAAAGGGAAGGATATATTTAATCTATAAATAGGTACAATATCAAAAGTTAAGCAGGTTGATATAAGCCGCTAGTGCTACTTTGCTACAAAGACTTTCCGTTCAATACAATAGGTTTTTGAAATTCAAATATCTCTTTTTTGGATTTCCTTAAAAGGTCGCTTTCTGTTTGATAATTATTTTTAATTTTTAAAAAGAAACTTATGATTTCCAGATGGTAATAACAGTTAGACAGACATTACGAAATTCAGTATTATACTTACATCTCTTATTTGGAAAAAATATTTGATTAAAAAAAAGTAAAACAAAGAGAGTAAAACACAAATAAAAACGAACCATTTAGTTTTTCTTTAGCACAGCAATAATCTAGGGAAAGCTAATGCGATATCTTCCAACATGAATAATAAAGCAGCTTTTTGTTTCTCGTATGCACCTTCGTTATCTGACTGCTATGTCTGTCAAAACAAAAGAAAGCGGTTCATAGAAACGGTTGAACTTACTTTGTGGTTGCTAGTACCGAAAATGCGGGCTTAGGTATACGGCGATGATAATATTTAATACATTATTTATTCTTAAATGAGTCTTGACCAATAATATTCAGGGCTCATTGACTTTTTTGACAGTGAGAGTAAGATAAGGAGCGCACTCCAATGATTGTTTATGTTTTCTTGTTCTTTATTCTTTGTTTATACATATATTAGGTACTACATGCGAATTCACTGTGACATTTAGTATTTTATAAATTTCAAATTATTCTTCCCCCGTATTTACAACGTTGGCATTGTTAATTTTGCTTTTATTATAAATTTTACCTATTCGTTTTTTATTTTAAGTACCTACTTATTTTCATTATTTTTGATGACTAATGTTTTAAAAAAAATGTGCTTATATTTTAAAATCAATTTGTAATTTTTTTTTTGAATCAATATGTAATTTTTTTTTTGAATCAATATGTATTTTTTTTTTCTGTTCAATTATTTAATTGTTACTATGCGCAAACTATACTGCATGATGTCTTATACCTATAAGTGTGGTGGCGCTGGAATTGTATCACAATGCCATATGTTCTTTGTTAAACCTTGCGGTGGTGAACTATATATAAATAAATAAATATTACAAAAACAATAATACACCAATTACCACCAAGCTTCTGATTTAGACGTACGTCTAGCTACTAGCCACATGTTACTTTTGTTGCTGTCTTTTGTAGCCGTCCTAACAGAATGTCACTTGCCTGTTTTCTACTTGCAAACTAGTCAAAGTTAGGTACAACGGCGTCGCTGAAATCGAATGTCAACTAATACCGCGTTTCAATATCAAATAAAACTTCGTTTTGCCTACGAACCGTAGAATTAGCTACAAGGCGTAGCAATAAATCAACGTCTTGTTATTTAAACTACTACTAACGAATAACGTAAATATTTCGTATGGAGAATATTATCTTTGATGTTTCAATATCTGTGCTCGTAGCTGGTAGAGATTGTGATACGTTATTGTTTTACTTACCATTCGTTGGCTGTAGCTTTTTCTAATGACAGTACGCTGAATATTCAAGTCGGCATTATTAATTAACTGCAATTAGGGCCCTTTGCAAAGGGCCCTGTAAAACTTGTTTTTATTAAAATAAAGTTTTTATATTGTATAAGTCAAAAAAGTTTTTGTGAAATAAATAAGTTCCCGGAAAATAATGAGAACCGTAAATTCATAAATTTCCTAGGAAGTTTATAAACTTACATAAGACGAGGCATAAGTTGTATTATTTTGCGTTCAAATTTTGATAAAGAACACATACCTAATATACCTAAATTTTTTCCCATCTAAACGTTTTTCGAAGCCGAGAACTTTACCTTATTATTTTTTTTTTGTAGGTTTTATATTTACATATTATTATAGGTAATAATTTCACGTATTACGGTCAGCATCAATAGTTGATGAACATATTAAAATTTTCAAAGTAGCTTTTCACCATATTGTGCCTAAATAACGACTAATATTGACTAACTTCTATCAGTTAAGCGACTGTGAAAATTTCAATGTGTTCACCGACTTTTGATGCTGTACAGTCTAATAAACGGAAACCTAAATAAACGGAATTTTTGATTATATATAAGACACGTTTCGTAGAAAAACCATGGAAAATAATGTTATTTTATTATTATCTCATGTGGGATCGCACTGACGTTTCATTTGACAGTTGACATAGGAAACTTTCTCAGTATCGTGAGACGATAAGCATTTCGAATGTTAAAGAGTTTTCTTTCGAAGTACTGTGAAATTTAAGCGTCACATCTGCTTGATTATGTAATACGTTATACTTAAGTGTATTGTTAACCTGAAGAGTTTAAAATTTACTTTATAAATAATTTCTTTACAAAACTCTTATAAAGCTTTATAAAGCTCCTTACGCTGGAAAAACCGTCCCAATTTAATAAAACAATAAAAATAACGTTTAATTAATGATTGTCACTAAACCACGGTGTCCAAAAAAACGACGAAATACCGATTAATAATCATATTAAAATTATTATAACGACAAAATTGGATTCTGATAATGCCGAAAAATTCATTGACACAGATAAAAAATAACAGAAAAAGGTTATTTTCAGTAGATTGTAAGCCTTAAATGAAAGGTCACGCTGGTTATCAAAATGCCTACCCCTTTTTATTTTATTTCGGTTTGGGTGTTTACTGAGATACCTTGATGAAACTCTTAAGCCATCTTAAAAGTGAAGTTATTACATATCTATCCAATAACTGCCTTTTCAGTCAGCGGTTAAAGGGTCGACGACTATTATTTTGGGGGCTCTGATTGAAAAAAAACTATTGACCCATATTGATCGGCTCGAGTGTCCGGTTTATATGGTAGGAAATCATCTTTCTTATACTTACTAGCTTCATAGAAAACTGGCGAGGTTATAACTTTTTCAATATTTTTTTATTACGAATTCTCCGACGTGTACCTATATTAGAAAAAAAATATTTATTTATTTAATTCTCACAGATTATTTATTATTATTATTTATTATTACTGGCAATAAAAAGTTCACAATTTTTACAAATTTTGTTTTCTTTTTAGAGTAGGTAGAGAGTAGGTACCTAATCAAACAAAAGTACACCAAAGAAATAAATTAAATTAAAAAATTTGAAATCTAGGTAATTATTAGTTGTAGAAATATTGAATGCGTAACAATAGGTAAGATTAAAAAATAGAGCATAAATTATTAATATAAATATCAATCAATACGAGCGGTATTTTGCGTGTGTGTGAGCGTGCATGTGTGTCTGGTGTGTGTAATATTGTTAGTTCTATGAGTTAGTTAGATTCATATGACTGACAAAATAAGGTATATAAGTCTTTACACAGAATTATAGCATAAATACAAATAAATAAATAAATTAAAATGTTTAATTAATACATTAAGTCATTAAGTAGTATAATATAGTCATGAACTTTCATCTCTTAGTTTCAACTTAATATTATTTGTGACTAGATTTTTAAAAGATAGCTTGGTGTAGGTATTGAAAAATGTCTAAGGATTGGAAATGTTTATTATAACAATTAAGTATTCGGCTAATAACTGCATGTTTTCCATAATTTGAGCGACTAAATGGGACGTGAAATAATTTGCAATTCCTAGTACGTCTAGTAGGTGTTCTAAGATGCATAGCTAAAGAATTTATATCAATGCTTTTTATACTATTACTGCAAATATCGTGTAAGAATAACATCGTCTTTCTTTCAATGGAAGTAAGTTATAACTACCTCTACTCATAATGTATGTGACTTATGTGATTATATGTGACTTATAATTATTGTCTCGTCTAAACTGTGTAACCATGTTGGTGTACAATAAAGAGTTTTATTATTATTATTATTAATGCATATATTAATTGTATAGCGTATACAGCTATACAATTAAAAGGTTATCGAATGCTTGGATTATTTGAAGTTTGATGGATAGAAAGTAAATTCTAGTGCTTCAGTATTGATGTTTTTTGTTATTTAGATTGTACTTAAACTGTGCTTTCAGTCTTATCAACTTAGTATTGCTGTAAAAAAAATATATAAATGCTATTGCTTGTTGGTGTGTATTATTGATCAAAGTGATTATTAAGTTTCTTAAACATAAATCCTCATAATTACTGTGTTATAAAAAGTCGATACTCTACCCAAAGCTTCGGTGCTCAGCAACCCCAAAATCGGCCAATATGTCACAATCATCAATGTTATGCTCATAACATGTTACTTACCGGGATAAACAGTAACTATGGCTCAGTCGACTTGTCAATGGCTTCATATTATCATCATCACAACTGTTTGGTATGAGCTCATTACAGGGCTATCTCTCCCCTGGGTGACGAGGAGGTTTAGGCCATAATCCACCAAGCTGGCCCAGTGCTAGTTGATGGATTTCAGAATTTTCAGGGCGCCATAAAAGGCTTCTGACAAACCCTAACGACCACTGTATACAAGTATACAATACCCTGGACCGACTGCTTACCGTGCCCTCCAAAGCGAGAAAGTTGCCGTGAGAAATGAATGATCGGCGCGGCGGTCACCCATCCTTGTTCCGACCGCACCGAGCATAGTTTAACCTGTGATATCGATTGATCCACAGGGGCCACTGGGCCACAACCACTTATGGCCTACTATATTTCGTTCAAATGTTGTTATTTCGTGAAGGTATTTACAAAACACGATCATAATTCTAGCTCAATTTTTGTCAGAGATTCTTACGAACCTATTTAGAACAATTTAAACAATTTAAAATAAAATGTTTCTTCATGAAACTGCATACCCTTTACAAATACAAGCTTTAAATAGTTTCCACAATCCTTATATTGATTAAACCACACAGTTAACCAGACGGGACTTAACTATAAAACTTAGAACAAAGGCAGTAACATTTAACGATAGCCTGCTACAATAAAGAGAGCGAAGAGAGTTTAACATCCCGTATAAAATATGCTATGAAAACCTTTGAAGCCAGTTTTCTGGTAGACAAAAAAGGTATAAGACAAAGGAAATATTTTATAGATATTGGATTTAACGTTTATTTCCCATTATGTATAGAAAAGCGGTAAATGGCTGAGTGGGATTTGACCATTTGATACGTGTAATTTATGGTTTAAAGTAGCGTAAGGTTATTGGTCTATTTGTCTAGGAATAGCTCAATCGTTTGTGGATAAGTGCGACCCTAATAGGACCAAGGGTCAGAGAGAATGACTGCCTAGGTCACCTTTGATATAAGGTCTGCTGCCAATAAAATAAATAACTGAAATCCCCGGACAATCACACCTACTGTAAGGCCTCAAAGCAAAGCTCGTAATAGAAAAAAAAATTATAGCTATTAAAATTCTTATATTTAACGTTTATTTATTGCATGCGCAAAGCGTCCGTCAACTCCACAGGCTTGAACTGAAAATCAGCGCTGAAATTTGTAATTTGCCTTTTCGGTGTCAAAATTAGTGTATTTGTTCACCTTTTATCTTTTTTATGTTCTTGTTTAATTTAGTTTGTTTTTCTAAATGTTGTTAACTTTATTTGTTTGTCTATTTTGCGTCGAATAAATGATTTTATTATTATTATTATAAAATAGATAAATAACCTAGAATATAGGTAAATAAGCTCCATACTCTGGCAAAGCTTTATTAAGAGGCATTTTTTTCCTGAACGAACTACGCTACTGGTATGTATGTTAATATGATATTTCGTATAATATCTTACCTATATTAATTCTCTTACTCACATAGCATCACATTCCTGCTGCTAATTGGAATCTATAGTTACCATACCTTTCTTAATAAGGTAAACAAACACCTTGGCAGTTACCCTGGATTACGGCGCTCACGATTATGAAAAGAAAGGATCTAGAAAGTTCAAATATAAACTGCAACATGAGGATCACCTCTTGGTTAAAGATACAATAAATGTTGAAAGTATTTCTAGATACTTTTTATCAGCTTTGAAAATACTTTTACTTTATTCTTAGTCAGGAAGCACAGTGCAAGAAAAGAGGAGACCAGCTGAGAATGCTTAAAATGGCGAGGTCTTGTGTAGGTACAGAACAGTTCGAAACTTAAATATCTATTAATACTCTTTGAAAGAGTTACAGGTAAAAAGTATTTTGTTCGTGAAATGCGACTAGTCTAGGCGATATTCACTTGTTGTTAAAACTCTTTTAGAGTCAAGAGTAAACTTAGAGTCAAGCTTCTATGCTGGACTGGGAGCGAAAGAAAAACATAGAATGTGCCAGCTGCTTCTCATCCGGGCATACTGTAAAAGTCAGTTAAGGGACAGAGGTGTTATGGGAGGCTTTTTTGTGGGCGATATGCTGACCCCCTGTCACTGCAATAGTCTCTCTCCACTATGATAATACCTCCAAATTTGTCAAACGTGACATCAGATGTAGTGTAACGCCATAGAGGTCAAATTACTAAGATTTACTTCGATTCGAAGACCGGTCCATTGTAGAGCCCACCATCTCTTATCATAAGGTCAATTCAATTTGTCACAAAAAAAATTCTTCCAAAGTTTACAACTTTACAAAATAATGAGCGGTGCAATGAATTGACGCAGATGCATCCACAGGGTGACTGGTGACAAATTTTAGATACTGAAGGAAAGCACTCAGTAATCGATTCTGGTCATAATTATGTAATACAAGAGGTACTTAATTTTTCATTACAATTGCCTATAAATAAATAAAGTTTGGTTACTAAGTACTTTACTTATGCCTGAGTCAATCGCGGCACGTAACCTGGCACGCGGATCGCTGCCAACGCTAGCGTAACCATACGTTGCGTAATCAATTCTTTAACTTTCGGTTAAGTTTACTCAGTTAATAATTCATATTTATTTTTTATTATATTTTTTCTCTTTGTGGATGACCTCAAAGTATCACGTTGTTGAATTTCAAAAGTGACCCACCAATCACCCTGCATAATTTTCATGTAATGGTAATAACTAAACATAAGGCAGCCCAATTTCTTTTTAAAAACTAAGCAGTTGTTTATTTCCAGAAGCAGAGTTTCTGATTTTTTAAAAAAGTGTCTAAATTGGTGCCTTACTTTTGTCAATTATGCAGTCATTTAAGAAAGATAAATAAATGTTATATTATTACTATTAAACAAAACACTTAACACGTGTCCCTCCTATTTTGCTAAGCTATATTTTTCCCATTTTGAGCTTGACAGCCATTACAGTTTATGCTCGAGTGATCAACATTTTGTTCAAACTTATAAAAACTTCAGTCACCCGATGGAATCTACAAACAAAGTTTGCAGGACTTTCCTGGGGCGGTCATATTTTCCAGTTTCTTTTCGTTAAATGCTTACAACGTAAACTAAAGAATTTTTATTTTAATAAGACCAGCAGATACCAAATTACTCTTGAACCAAGTAGACTGCAGTTGCTTTCATGACATTAGAAAGGTGTAAGTCATGTTCAAAATGCAGATGTTCTGCTGTTCTTTAACGTTTTATAAGACGAATGTATCACAGAAGGATCAAATTATATCGATTATGATAAGTTGGTTACCAACTTATCGAAATACATATTATATTCTAGGGGATGTAAAATTTAATTATATTTTTATATGATCGGCGGCCAACCTGTTTAACCACAATGTTAAGTAAAGATTAGGTCGACAGACAACACATGGGCTTGTATGAAGGGACTAGATATTCATAAAAACATTGAGACCAAATTCTAAGAAGAGACATATTAAATAAAATATACTTCAAAAGGGATAATTTCTCTAATACTTATTTACACAAGAGTAACTCCCATAGAGAATGGCCGCTATGTTAATAATACTACCTCAATATTTTGAGCGAATTAAATGCCTACGCGAATCTAAAATAGATCGGAATTTGCAAAATTCCTTGTGAGTCAATTAATACTTTTTCGACGTCTCGTTATCACTATCACTGGTTCGTAAACTTGCACCTTCTGATGTAGATACGCATCATTTCTTTGGATCTCAAATCTTAACATAAATTACAGGAAAAGAAACTCAGAATTCAAGGTGCGGTATTTTTTTTTACTATGCGTAGAACTAAGTAAATCGCTTAAAAGACGTAGTAGGTGCTACCCAACAAGCACAAGTAGCATTACAACAGATCACATTTAGTAAAACTCTGAACTTGAGGAATTAATAAACTGTTAGAATGGTTCAACCGAGAACTTAGAGCTCCGAATTACGCTATGGTCTGTATAAGAGCATCATAGAAGTAGGAACGGATACTGTTGTTACAGGATCATAGTTACAGTAGATTCTATAAATGCCTACTTATAGCCCTTATCGCATTGGTTTCATACTAGTATTTTAGTGGCAGTAAATAAAGGTAAATAAAAATGCTCAATAAAGGCGTACAACTACATATTCCCTCTCTAATGCTAGCATCTTAAAAGAGTCACTGTGAACTACTGTATAGCCAACTGTTTTAGAGTGGTGTGTACACTAAGAGTGAAATAGTTCCACATTGGTTCACCCTAACTCTGTTATTATCCCATTTTTCAAAGCTGCTCATAGGTGTTTTATTAGCGCACGCGAACACCAAAGGTACCTATTTTGAGATCCTCATCGAACTTAGAAATACAGCATTTGGCAGGTATATTGGCTACAGAAATACCACTATATTGCTTTAGACTGCATAATAACATTGATAACAGATATAACGCGCGAGGTATCTTTTCAGACAGCATTTTATTTTTAGTGTTTGATTTATTGCAAAGGATTCCTAAAACTACAAAATAAATATTAACAAAAATTAATGAATTAAAGTTGACATATTATGGCTTTAGTGTTGATGGGAAACAATATAAAACTAATATAAGGCAGGCAAGCAGCATATTGGCTAACTTGAACTCTTATTTAATGCCACAAACATTATTGAGGAATTGGGGTATACTCTTGTACAGCCATGGTAATTAACTCAGCATTAAAAGGGTACACACATGTTTCTGATGAAATCGCCAATTTATTACAATCTAAATTGATATCATAAATAATATTTTGTTCTTGATTTACATTTTTTAATATAACTAGAACTTCGTCAAATTTAACATATTTCAGACAAAAATATATTTATATAGACATTGTCGTTATACTATTTTCACAATATTTCTAATTCAAAATGGCGATACGCTGGTAATGAAACACACTTGCACTATTCTCTATAAAACCAGTGGTATAAACCCGCGAAATTTCAAATGTTACTTAATCATCTCAATCATTGAATTTAAAATTTAGAGCTATATCTAAGCCTATAAAAGTTGAAGATATCTTACTTAAAAAACTTACCTAAATTGTAAGCCAGAATCTTAATTGTAACTTTCTTAGTAGATAAAAAATAATTTTAAAATTTTAAACACCTCCGACACAAGAATTTAATTTCCCTTTAAAAAGTAAAAAATTATAAAAAAAACTAAATAATAAAGTACCTAGGAATGTATTAATAATTCTAAAAAAAATGCGTCGCGTTGGGGGACCGTTGGGGGACATCTCTTTGCAAAATATCTGTATAATTTTATGAAAGTTTTTGAATTATTTTCTTAATTTTGTTTTTAAGTTCATCTTTGTTGTTTCATTGGAATATTTGTATTTAAATTTTTGGTTTAGGAGCGGTCCCGCAAACCGACGTATTTTTTTTAGAATTATTAATACATTCTTAGGTACTATAAATTTAAGTTTCTTTTATTATTGTTTACTTTTTAAAGGGAAATTAAGTTCTTGTGTCGGGGGTTTTTTAAATTTTAAATAAAAAAAATTATTTCATATTTTTATAGGTAGGTTGGTTAGGTTAAGTTAGACAGTATATTACATATACTTACTATAATTTAGATTCTTGTTAAGGTGAAGATTATATTGAAGGTAATGCTCGTTCGGTTTTATTTTTTTTTACATCTTAATTACTTACTAGTTTTGTTTCTATAAGTAGGCTAAAGATTACATTGGTGCAGGTTTTTTTGTTCATTCTTTCTGTAGTAATAATTTTAACCACTAGGTAATTTCATAATTACCAAGTAGTAGTATTCGTGGAAAATTGCAATAATTACTAGGTAATATTGGTTGAGATTTTCTTAAAAGGCCGAATACATCTCTCATCAAATACAGGTTTCATCATACGAAGCTAAGAAAGCCTTTGATTAAATCATCAATATTTTCTTTCAGTGCGGTTTCATTTGAGACCCCATCCGAGTATATTTGCAGACATTCGGTTCATCTCCCCACTTTCACCCCCCACAACTTTTAAACGGCTCAACCGATCTTAATTAACCTTGTCTAAGAACACTCGCAAATAAGTCACCTTTAATACAAAATAAAACTAAATTGAAATCACTGCATCCGTTCGGGAGTTATGATGCCACAGATAGACACGTCAAACTTATAACACCCCTTTTTTTTGCGTCGGGGGTCAAAAATAAGAATTATTACACTTCCAATGTATAAAAATGTTTATAACTTAAGGCCGAGCTCTGTTAGTCGAAGGTTTCAAGAGGAAAAAGTTTGACTTTTCTTTCATGTTACTCGTTCTCCCTGTCTGACAATTAGGAGTAGGGAGTTAGACCTTAAGTTTTAATGAGCATTTCAATAAAAAGAATAGATGATAAGTCAATTTAACAGAAATACGAAAAGACTCTCTTTTATTACTGATACCATCAATCAATAAACATAACCTCAAAATGTGATTTATTTAGCTGTATTAGGTTACTTTCTGTATGTTATAGTTTAGTCAAAGTGCTTATTCAAGCGTACACCATATGACCACATTATGGCAACATGGTATGTGACATCACATTTATAAAATTTAGATTTTAAATAAGATACATATAGCTAAGGATATAAATTCAGTAAGCTTTCTCAAGATAAGGTGTTTTATGAACCAATAACAACCGTGCAAAATGGAACTATACTGAAAAATGCGAATCTCGATAGGTTATTAGCAATGGACGTAACCGGATGGAACGCGCGATCGATCAGGGTCGTGGTCGGGACGTGATTTCACCAACACCGAAACTCGATTCCTCAAATCACGTTTAATCGAAACAGAATGAACCAGTCATATTTTACACCGAACGAACGAACGATTGTTGAAGCACCATCGAATGATTACTTGATCATATATTAGAATTAAGTAAATAGGTATTCTAAATTAGAACTTATATCTAAAACCTTAGTTTGGTCGGTTAAAGTTTTTATCAAGATGTGATTATTTTTAGCTACATAGATAATAAGTTAAATGTTTCATATTGAGTTTGACGCTAAAATAATCCAATTGTCACTCTTTTTGTGAACACTCCAGTAAACAGGAAGGAGCACTAATATTAGAACTAATATGTTCGACACGTTATTAACCAGACATGCCAATAAGTCGATAATAATGTTTACTCATTGAATAGAAGTTATATGTACGTTCACGAACAATATCCAATACCTTAGAGCGGAAATTCAACTTTATACAAAATGGGAAATTCTGCCGAAGGAAAATAGATGAGAATTAAATAAAAAAGACTACCAGGAAAGTAGGAGGTACTTCTTAAAAATATATATTACTTATTTGAATTTTGAAATACGTGTTCCTAAGAAACTAAATAATTTTCACAATATGTGCCTATATCTTTAAAAAGATTACCTAACCTTTTTTTCGTGTGTATGTTCAGACTCAGGAAAAATCATTTCCTCTTTTTCTCTCTCTCATTTATTTCACCTATCTCAATGCGAAAATTCGTGTCGTTGTTACGTGTCAGCGTAACATACAGATGGACAGGCAGACAGAATTCCGAATTTTTAATATTAGGATGAAATATGGATAGAAATACTTACAGCTGCTCTGCTACTCGAATAATAATATCGCGCATGTCGCTAACTTCACCTGACATTTATGTCATACCTATTTGCATGGTAAGCTGAAAAATTTGATCAACATAATGCTGAAATTTTATTAAAAAAAAACTTTCACATAATTTATTTATTTTATATATTAAAATAACTTAACTAGAATATTTGAGGCCTTAAGAGAGAACTATTATTAGGAAATGCATTGTCGAATTGGGGCTAATTTATCACTTAAAATGTTTAACGGACAAAGGATGAAAAAGGATAAAAGGCCGAAAAATATACCGAATGTGAGTCGGCCATGCTTAAATTCGTAACAAAGAGAGGAAAAATTCTTGGAAATGGCGTATCATTCAGACATAAAGGCAATAAAATCAATGTATAAAAGATAACAGATGCCCCGCGTTTAACATCGGAACAATAATTAAAGACAGACCGAGGAACCATGAGAGTTTATCTTATTACAAAAACATTGCAGTTTATTATATCGATTCTAAAGAAATTAAAGAATTGAAACATCTATTTCCTTAAAATCGAATGAATATGATTTTTTATTCACTTTTGGTATAGACAATCTCTTACCGAGTTTCAATATTCAACGAACTGTCATCAGTAAAAGCTACGACCAACAAGTGTTAGTTAAAAAGTAGCGTTTTAAAATCCCTACCAGCCACGAACAGCCGTAACTGACATTACATTTACTGAAGTACATTGAAGTTCTAACGAGGACATTGTGCATACTAAATAGTTACGAATCGATATTAGTAACCCTTCTATTCCATAGTTGTCGTTTTCATTACATTGTAAACGCTTTTTAGCTACGCTTTTTTAATTCTACAGCTCATAGGTAAAACGAACAGGTTTTTTTGATATCGGAACGCGGCTTTAATGAACTTCAGAATATACAACCTCAGCTCTAAAAAAACGAATTGAAATTAGAACATAAAGTAGACCGGAAAAAAAGCCGGTGGAAAAAATATTCAACCTTTTTCACATTCGAATTAACCCAGAATTGTTTTCTTTTTCATCGTGTTAAAGGACGATGATGATGAAGTTGGAGCTTCAACAAAACTGTGTAATTATTCAGCGGGAAACTTGATTAAATAAATTACGTTTTTAACGTAATTTTATCGCGTTTAACTAGATTTTGTATTTGACACAAATTTTCGGTGCCTGTAAAGAGTGATCTCGAATGAATAAGCTTAGATCATCACGTTTGACATTAGCTTTTACGTACGCTCTAAATAAATTGTATACATTTAAAAAAAGGACGAGCCATTTTCTTTCGTAGGACCTAAAGGAAAATAGCAACGAAACAAAAGAAAAACAAATACATATCGTAAAAATATAAATATAAATATCTGCTAAATAATTTGAAATTTGGGTATATTTTTATCAATATTAGGTTCCCTTAGTTGTAAGTTCCGGTTTTCAAAATGAGAGAAGGATAGACATAAAAATACCTATAGACTTAAGAACTCCTAAGGACTCCTATGCTTAGGACGTATATTTTTTTTTCGGGAAATTCTACATCTAGTCCTGGCTTATTGATCTTAAATATTCAGTTTATTGGTATGCGATAAAAAAATTAAAATACATTAAAAACCGTCAAAAGCTATCCACAATGATGTCTTTAAAAATATCAATAATTAAAAATAAACAACAGGCCATTGAGACCTATCAGCTGTATTGATCCCAGCATCTTGTTCTTCAGGGATTCGCAGGCCCAATCACAGACGCCTTGTGGGAATCAACCTATCTGTCTCGGATAGATAATCGCCATCTCAATATTGAACTGAAGTACTTTGAAAGGGATATTCATTAGCTTTATTGACTCACTACTCAGCTTAAATTACTGACTTAAGTTTCGAGATTTGTGAGTGAATGTGTTTACAGGTTGAATGATTTTGGATTTTTGTTGTACCCGTATTTTCATTGTTTTATACACTTATATAAGAACTTTATAACACAATTTCAAAGAGCAGAGCAGAGAGTTATTAGTTATGATAATCTCCACTTATGATTTGTGAGATTCTCATTTTTTCTTCGAAATAATTCATTAATGTTCTTATTAATAGTAGATTTTGAGGTCAGGTTCAAATAAAAGATTACTGAAATTTGATATTTCCCAAGTATTACGAAAATAAGTTTAGATATTTTTAGGTACACAGAGGGCCCTATTCGACATTGAATTCTCTTATTTTAAGTGTTTCTTAATGCAGAACAGAAAGAGAAAAAATAGTTTTTGTATGACGCTGTCACGTTTCACGTCGTTAAATTTGACACTGGATAGACTTAAAAATAAAACAATGCAATGTCGAAAACGATCCAATATGTCTTTACTGCGTTTGGCGTAAAATTTAACGAGGCATTGGCAGTAATAGTTTAGTAACTACGGTAGGTCAATAGTATTACCTACGTATTTAAAATAGGTCAAACACGCTACTACGTATCTGTAAGGTATAAAATCTATTTTACGACAACTGTAAGCGATATTTGCCGTTCTCATTTGCGATAAGTCCATCATCATTATGGCATTTAAGGTTATGTTTAAGAAATTTATTTCAAGATAAAGAAGAACAAATTAAAAAAAAAAGAAATACATTTGAAAAGTTTGGCCTTCACCCTAACTAATATTTATTGTTGTATTAGGTACCTTGGTTTATTGAAAAAAAAAACCTAAAGTATATTTTCTAACTGACAATTGCTTTGATAGTCAGAAAACAAAACATCTACAAATCGAATAATACTATAAAAATGCTTTTTATACAAATTAGCGAAACTTGTAAAAAACAACAGTTATGATAATTGTTCTAACAAACTTTCACCATGAAATGTAAACACTATAGAATGCGTATAAGCATTGATAAGTATGGATAACGAGAGATAACCTAAGTCCATAATGTTGGATCGATAACTATGATTATAAATGTCCATAGATAGATAAAACCAATTTAGATTTGGAACTCTGATTGAAATTGCCAGTAGCAATATTGTTGATCTATTTAGTTGGAATACTCACAGACAGATTTAGAGAAACCGGATCCTTTCGTGATTTAGGAAGTACGTTTTTTGTGATAATCTCCTGATATAGTGTTTTGAAATAAAGATAAATACAGGGTTGATTTGTGGTCATCGGCCAAATGTTTTTTACACAATAAGTATTATTTATAGAAACGGTTTTTGCAAAAAAAAAGTATATATTTTTTTACTAACTAACATGTTAATATAATATAATAATAATAATAATAATAAAAATATACTAAATAACCTACAAAAAGCCGCCATCCTCAACACCTGCCGAATAGTGCGAAAGTTCCTGCAGCTTGAAGAGTAGAACTTAATACACACACCACATTCTGTGATCACTTGGCTTAGGCCCGTAACGACAGATTAAACCAGCGCAAGCTGTGAAAAAAAAAGTAGGAAAATAATAATAATAATAATTTATTTCAAGTATCAAAGGAATCATTTTGAACATATATTTACACAATCAGTCATATTAAAATATAAAATTACAGATACAAATAAAAATAATATATTTTTTCATCATTAAATTAATAAACATTTCAACAAAGCATTTAATTAAATTAATAATTATTTTATATATAAGTCATACGATTCAAAGTCCAACAAAAATAACATGTCATGTACCTCAGTCCTGGTGCGCAATGTGCAGTTCAGAGCAATGTCTGATGTAAAGACAGTCTACCCTATCCGCAAGTGTGGCCATCAAGCTGTTGTTGCTCGCACGTACTCGCCGCACCAGCGAACTGCCCCTCCTACGCATAATGGTATAAAAGCAATCCATACGCATTTCAGCAAACATGGTTGATGCACTACAATACCTAGGGAATCCCATCAGCATCCGAAATGAATTATTAAACTGGACTCGAAGGGCGCTGTATGATTTTTTGGTGTAATCTGCCCACAGGCTGCAGGTGTAAAATGTGTTACAATAGGCTCTAAAAAGAGTAAGTTTTACTTCGGCTGAGCAGCGAGCGAACCTGCGAATAATCATATTAGCTCTAACTGACAGCGCCCTTCGCTCTCGTGCAATGTCCTCATCATCCTTCCCAGAAGATGTGACCATGTGTCCCAGATATTAAATGTTAAGCAAAGCATGGTCACTCTAAATTACCATTAAAATAAAGTCGACTACGCGCTACTACAAAACATCTCGTAGTACTACGTCGTAGTATTGCCAATAAAATTCCGCGTAGTAGTAGCTATGTTCATCAACAGCGACTATTTTTAAAAATGTTTGTGGTTCTATATTTCTACTTTTTTGTACTGAGCGACGCTAAAATAAATATGCAGGTACGTGTATACTGTATCAAAGAAACTAACATTTAATTTTGGCTGGTGACCAAAAAACAACCCTGTATAGCTTTTAGTTAATTCTGTGTATAAGCCTTATGCTAAGTCATTAATTTGGATATTTAATAAAAAAAAACTTATAAAAAAAAGGATAATTTAAAATAAAAATCTTTTGATCCGGATCTATCGCATAATTCTATTCTATATTTCAACTCGACGTTTCGGTTTTATGATTATGAATAGTGAAAAGAGACAATTTCCTAAAAAAAAAATACATTCTTATGGCTAAAGTTGACCATGCTTCATACCATGTGTTTTAATAAAAATGAAGGCATTTGAAACATCTTCAAGGCATTTTGTGAATCTATTATATTGGTATTGTGAAGCTGCATAAGCTGCGAGAAAAGCACAAGCTTAGTTCATCATCACAACTCTTTGTAATGAGCCCACTGCAGGGCATGAGTCTCTCCCCTGGGTGAAGAGGAGGTATAGGCCATAATCCACCAAGCTGGCCCAGTGCTGGGTGGTGGATGCCAGAATTTTTAGGGCGCCTAGATGGCTTCTGACAAACCCTAACGACTACTGTATACAAGTATACAGCACCCGGGACCGACTGCTTAACGTGCCCTCCGAAGCACGGAAGTCGCCGTGCGATATGAATAGTCGGCGGTCACCCATCCAAGTACCGACCGCGCCGAACGTTGCTTAACCTGTGTTATCGTATGATACACACAGTAACCACGGCGGCGCCACGACGAAGCTTAGTTTAACAACAGCTAATTTGTGCTGAAGTCGAAATTAACACTTTTGCTTTAATTTGGAATACAATAACATATTAACTGTTTTTATTAAGTGGCATGCATTTTCATGAACGTCATTAATTAAATAGTTTGCTGGCTTGCAACAACGACTTAACATGTTTACCGTTTCTGTTTACTTTTTAATTCAATCATCAATTCTTGAACAGTAGTTGGAATTGGCTATGGATCGCTTACAAGCTACGCGCTACGGTTCGTTTGTTGATATAACTACTCTTTATTTATTTTTATTATATTCATTTAACTTTTACTACTAAGATGTTTTGACTTGCGATATGCAAAAATATAATCGTGTAGTCTTTGTGTTCTATTGTGGTTACTTACATTTATCCGGCGTGCCATTAAATAATGGTGCCTTGGCAAACGTTTTCGGCAGTCTATAAAACAAAATCATTTTAATATTTTATATAAATTAATAACCAACTCCATATCACAAAACTATATAGAAATAAATCTACTCACGCCTGAGCTGAGCGATCTTGAACAACTTTGAACGAATTTCCATCATTCACAAAACAGATCACATTATTTACGTTAAGTATCTTCATGGTTAGATGAGATAAGTATAAAATTCAGGACAAATATCCTATGAAACCCAAATAAATGTAAGAACCTCTTACACAAACAATATGTTAAAAGGATTTCAGTATCCCTTGGCAAGCAATATCAATAATGATGCTAAGGAAACATCGTGAAGAGTCTCTGGTACGCCGCAAAAGTGTGTTTACATACAGGATAAAACAAAAATAGGAAAGTTGTATTAAGTAAGCATGGAAGGATTTTGGGAAAGTACGTTTCATGTCCATAAAAATATATGCCTATAAGTATTTTATATATCTATAATTCAGAAATGCTTTGCACATATCCTTAAAGAAACAAAAACTATGTTAAACCCCTTATTAATCTGTAAAATAAAGAAACCTGTAAATAGGTATATTTTGTGTTACTTTTTCTCATAAAAATATCGTATATGAAATACGCGGAATTCAGTTTTAGTGCATTTCTAGGTAATTATGTTCATAATGTTTATTACATTATGAACATAATTTACGTTACAATAATTAAACAAAATAATTTAAGTTACAATAATTAAACAATATGAAATAAGATGCTCTTTAACCGTAAATTATGGAGCTTCATTATAGTATTTAAATAATGATATCGCATTTAATAATGTCTGGGATCACTGTATGATTGAATAAAGTTATACTGTGTAGTTAAATGTAAAATTTAATTAAACTCGACGAAACCGAGACAAAAACGTCTCTTGTTTAAAAAATGACCTTAGGAACTTCCGCCAAAAATCTCTGAAAAATATGTAACAAAAATGTATTGAGAGATTTATTTAACCAATTATAAATCAGCATGTATTTTTCCGTAAAAAGTATGGTTTACACTGTTGGAAAACAAGAAAAAAAAAACAAAAGATTGTCAAAACTGTGAAAGAGCGTGTCACAATGTTAATAGGAACTTTTTACTTTATAGCCCAAGGCATTAATTTGCTTTACGAGAAAATGCAAATTCGAATTAAGAACGTTGTTGAGGATAAAATTTGTCTCAGTTCGGATTAAAAAAAAGACTTAGTATTTCTATGTAATTATGACCCTCAGCTCTAAGATATTTACATAGATACAAGTCGTCAACGAAAAATTTGAGTAAGAATAAAGTTGTTACCACACCTATCGAACAACGTCGATCGGGTTATTTGGCCTAATAAATCGATCTGACCTATCGATCGACGTCGACTAATTCATTCTACCATCGATCGACGCCGTCGATCGATTGGTATGGTAACGCTCTAAGAACCGCAGTAATTATAGTTTTGATCGCGGACTGGCAAATGAAGCAAATCCAGGACTTGCTGCCAGTCCGCATCTGTGGGGCATATCTGTTGAAATATTAAATTCTATTATAGATGTAATAGCTCCTTGCCTTGTTGAAATATTTAACAACTGTATTATTAGTGGGGACCTGATTTAATGAAGCATAGTAAGGTTATACCTTTATTTAAGTCGGGTAGCACTACAGACCCTACTAATTTTAGACCAATTTCAATTCTACCTACTTGTAGTAAAATTTTTGAAAAAATTATTCTTAGTCAACTCTTGGCCCATTTCACCTATAACAATTTACTTCATAATAAACAATTTGGATTTACAAAGGGCCGTTCAACAACTGATGCTGGTGTTGAACTATTTGAAATAGTCACTGGTGCCTGGGAGAGGTCGGAGGATGCCCTAGGTGTATTTTGTTACCTATCTAAGGCATTTGACTGTGTTCAGCATGACACTCTCATCAGGAAACTCCACCACTACGGCATCAAAGGCACTGACCTCAAACTTTTGAATTCATATCTAAGTGATAGAATTCAGAAGGTTGAGGTTAACCGGAAAAGGTCGGCTGGGTCGGTTGTGAGAATGGGAGTGCCTCAAGGATCAATTCTGGGCCCATTTCTGTTTCTAGTCTATATAAATGATCTACCCTATATGGTAGGCAATAATCATGAGATTGTATTGTTTGCTGACGACACATCATTAATTTTTAAAATGATAAGACGGAAAATAAACTATGACGATGTAAACAATGCTCTCGCAAATGTTGTTCAGTGGTTCAATATAAATAATCTAGCGTTCAATGATAAAAAAACTAAATGTATAAAATTCTCTGCACCAAATGTAAAACAAGTTGAGTCTGATCTGCGGCTTAATGGGAACAGATTGAATCTAGTAGATAACACTGTTTTTCTTGGAATTACCTTAGATTCTAAATTGCAATGGGGCGCCCATATCCCACAACTAGCGAGTAGACTTAGTTCTGCAGCGTTCGCGGTAAAGAAAATTCGCTCATTGACTGATGTTAATACAGCGAAGCTGGTATATTTTAGTTATTTTCATAGTATAATGTCCTATGGTATCCTACTTTGGGGCAATGCCGCAGATATTGACACGATATTTACACTGCAGAAAAGGGCTATTCGTGGAATGTATAAACTTGGAAACAGAGAATCTCTTCGAGAAAAGTTTAAAGAGATTGGTATCTTGACCCTTGCATCACAATATATTTATGAAAACATTATGTATATTTATAAGAATAGTAATAAATTTAAAACTAGGAAAGATAATCATGATACAAATTACTCTGTAAGGACTAGGAACGACCATAAGTTAGCGTTTCCTAAATTAAGGCTGGCTAAAAGCAGCAAATCATTTATTGGAATGTCAATACGTATATATAACAAAATTCCGAAGTCAATTCAATCCCTGCCATTCAATAAATTTAAATCAATCATTAAAAACACTCTATCTCGAAAAGCTTATTATAAAACTAAAGATTACTTAGATGATAAAAAGGCATGGGATTAAGCACAACAGGATATTTCTAAAAGTTTCTAATTACTTAATAATTTTGTTTACGGCTTGGCTGTGCAGTATATGTATGACATGCTGGTGACTGTCCCACTCAATTATTTTCTTGTCAAGACATCAGCAAGAACGTCATGCTCCCTCAGGCGGCATGGCTAGTGGTAGCGTCGGGTATCGGGTCACCCTCTTCCCTAAAATATGGTTGAGGAGGGTGATGGCTGGTGCTTGCGTTAACTCGTGAACGGGTGCTGCTAGCGGTGCCAGGTCGTTTTGCTAATGATACTATGACTATTTTATTCCATTCTTGTTCAAATACTCTGGTCCCAGTTTGTCATGTTCGTATTGTGCATCCATAGCTAATTGCATCTGCTATGTAAGCAATTTGGTTGTGGCATGACATTGGCTCTCACAATTAGCTGTCTTGTGTTTGTTTTTTTTTCATGTCACGGTCAATTTGTACTGTACCTATTTGTATTAATTTGATAATTCTGACTGAAAAAGAGTGCCAAGAGTTTTTTTCCGCCGGCTTTTTTTGTCTCTTGGTCTACTGTAATATCTTATTTAACAACTATCAACAACTAGTTAAAGCCGAAGTATGTGATGACTGACCTCATCAAGTGTTTTGTGAAATTCCTAAGATGAATAAAACTTTTTGAATTTTGAATTTTTTTGAATTTTCATGGTTCTTGTAACAGCATCGAAATATCGGACGTGCGAAAATAAAATTAAAAATCGTGGTAAGAATCCCGTAAATATATTAAATCATTGTGAAAATAACCGCGATAGTTTAAAACAATTATTTGGAATATATTTCTGAATAACAAAAAAAAATTCTGGTAGTAGTACAAGAAGCCCTTTTAAAATATTGGCATATGAGACCCGTGCAAGGGTCGTGGAGAATGTCTTGGTGTAGCACCTTCAAGACAGGAGCATGGTGATAAATTATCTGTGGTGTCTACATATCATAACCATTTGTTACCTTTTTATACCTTTTACCTTTTTCAGAAAGGCATAACTAGTACTCAATGATTGTAATCATGAGATTCAAACCACACGGGGATGTCGCCGGTGTGTTATCACCACTGCTATGGACTCTTACGGTATACGCCCTCCTTCACAGGTTGAGCTAGAAAGGCCTTTGAGATCATAGGATATGCAAACGACATCACTATCATAGTTAGAGGTCCATGTCAGGAAGTCCTATCCTACCTTACTCAAGGTGCCAATAACAAAACCTTAAAATGGTGTTAAGACAATGAACTGTCAATCAACGCCAACAAAAGATTATTATTGTACCATTCTGTAACAAAAGGGAACTGGACAAACTAAGACCACAGGATTGCTACTTACCTTTTCCAAGGAGGTGAAGTACCTGGGCATCACCTTTGACCAAAAACTCACCACCAACAAACACATTGAGAATGTTATTCATAAATCCAAAACCTCATTATACTTATTTAGTCGTATGGTGGGATCAAGATGGGGTGTTAAACCTTATACTGCCATCGTACAACCAATCAACACCTATGGGTGTGCAGTGTGGCAGAAAAAAACCTCACAAAAAACGATGATCATGGAGCTTAATAAACTTCAAAGATCGGTTAACATCATGATCACTGGAGCCATGTCTACCACGCCAGGAGAGGCATTTTATGCGCTTTTAGATCTCGCGCCCTTACATCTGACAGTACGCAAGGAGGCAGCTGGAGGAATGCTGACGGTGTACCAAATAGTAAGAAATTATATTCCAATGGACACGACTGTACAAGCACACTTATGAAATTGTACTAGAAACGCTGCGTTCCACGTTCGAACGCGCGTGCCGTGCGTCCGTACGTACATCCGTATGATACGGACGTACGGTATGCGCGTTCGAACGCGTAACGCAGCGTTGGCACTTACACCCCATCAGTTATGGCTGTACGTTGTCTGTCACTCAGTCAGTAACGGAACAGTTTTATACATATATATTAAGATATATTTTAAGATATAATGTAGCTGAAAAATTTCTTTAAATCAATTTCACAAAACAGAAAATTGCAAATGAAAATTGTATCATATATAACAGTTTATTAAAATATTAGTATTCTGTTAACAAAAGAACGAATAACAACAAAAAACATATCACCACACCTGAATATTATATAGGTCATGGATAAAACTGGTTGCAATTTTTATATCTGATAAAATATCAATATATCACCTCTTATCGCTGCGAATTTATGATCTTTTTCATTCCAAATTCAAATCTAAGCTAAACTATGGAATTAATTGGATTTAAAAAATAACTGTTATTGTCATAATTGAATAAAGGAAATAAATTTTTAAAAAAGTTGTCCAAAAATTAACTTTCAATAACAAAAACATGACCTTTCCTGATATATAATTTTATATTTGCTGTTGCGGGAAATAAATTATCCACGGAAAGATAACTTTCATCGCAAAAAATAACCCACTACTAAGATAACGTTAGTTTATCGGCGATGTTATAAATAATCTAATAAAATTTAAATGAAGACTATACCTAACTATTCATCGAACTTTTTCTCAAATGGTAAACTCCATGTCATATATCATTTTAATTTCTTGAAAGGCCTAGTCGAGCCAGTTGTTTTTTATATCGCTACCTATATTAAATGCTTTTCTTTACTAACTTATCAGTAGAGATAAATATTAAAGACGTCCAACTGATTGCAAACCTTAAACTTCTTTATAAATTCTATCTTTTACAACGGCTTTTCAGTTCCCCATCCTTGTAAAACCGATTAATCCCATCTCCCTGTTATTGCATGATAACATCCAGCCACTTTGTAAATATTGCGCTGTTCAATGGAAACCTGCCAAGGACGAAACAACGCGTAACATCCCCGTAGATTATCAGAGCCTTAATATATTTTACAATCAAACACCCAAACTCAACAAATCCTTATTGTGTTATAAAATGATCCTAAATAAAAGAGAAAAGAGATAGGTACCATGCGACGCCCGACAGGCCTCCGATAGTTGTAGCGATGTTGTGAAATAAAATTGTAGTTATATCGCACTATCAACAAGTGCAATGTGGGAAATTGTTTCTCATATCGTCATCAGACTCAGTGTCGTTACCGTGTTGTGTTTAAAAATCGCTTCTCTATTATTTTTTCTATCCAAACAAATAATTTAGTTGGTGAGATTGAAGACATAGAACTGATTGCGAAAATTAAAGCTTCTTTTACATCCAAACACGTGTGTTTTTCAATTTCCCATCCAATTGTAAAACCGATAAATCCCATCTCCCTGTCACTGCATGATAGCATCCAGCCGCTTTGTAAATATTGCGCTGTTCAATGGAAACCTGCCAAGGACGACACAATGCTTAACGTCCCCGTAAATTACCGGAGACATGTTTATAACCGACATTAAAGAATTTTTGTAAAATTACAATCATAAAACTTTGTGGCCACAGAACTATTTATTTACAAAACGTAGATTACTGTGTTTACGTTATATGTGGAACTTTAGTTATAGTAAATCATAATTTACGTAGTAGATTTAACCTTATTCAACTCTTTTGATGATAGCTGTTTTGTTTGCTATTGTATGTACGTACAATCTGGTCGGGAAGCATTTATGTTAAGTTAATTTTGAACGCGTATCAGAACTGTTTTGCCCTTATTAAATGAGCTACTACTCGTATTTGTTTGGGCTAAGATTAACTAGAGTAAAGGATTTTTTCAATATAGGATAGGTAGGTTTTCTTATGTATCGAAGACTAAGAGCCGCCCGTATAACTTTTTATCCCGAAATTTATTGAAAAAATATAATCTCCTGAAGCCCAACTCGGCTATTAAATGTATTTTTTTTGTAGTATCTGAGATTATCACGATAAACAATTAACTCTACAGTTTTGTTATATTATTATAGATGAAAACAATGCATCTTTTAACAACAATCCTCATATAGGCGCAGATTATTTCTATTACGATACATATTCACCTAGCAACGCTGTCAATGTACATTCTTATTGTATCTATTTATATCCATAATAACATGTATCCTGTAGTAGGTATTAAAAAAATACAATAACGAAACAATGTTTAGCAAAAGCTATTCAAAGTATTCAATTTATTCTTATTAGAAGCGAGTACTTTGAAATAAGAAAAAAACTCTTTGATGATAAAATCACTGTTTCCTGCAATCCAAGAGGACTGTAATACTTTGATAGGGAAAGTACTGATATAAAAATACTTATAATGGCAGAATACGTTTTAGAGAAAATGTTGCTTTTTGTTCTGAAAAACAGGAAAAATAAATTCATAATAAGCTACAACAAGCAAAGGTTGAAAGTTAAAGTAGCTTATGTCTTCTTTAATATATAATTAATTTTACGTTTACTTTTTTCACATTGACCTCAAGTATTTTTCACCTAGTGTTAATTGCGAAAAAATAAATACTGCAATGTAGTAATCGTCAAATATTTTCAATATTTTAAGTAAGTCGTTATTGTTAATTGCATGTATGATATATGTATAATAGTGTACTTTTAAATTGTTGAAGACTTATAAGTGTATAGTTTGGCACTACTTTTTCATAGAAAACTCTCTTTCACACTTACTTACGCATAGAAAAGTTTAAAAAAAGGCTCCAAAAAGCTCCAAATAAGTTATTTATTTATCCCAATTAGATTATTTTGTATATTGATTGAGAAACGTCAGTGCAAAACGCGAGAGAACCAATTAACCTTGGCCGAAGTTTATTCTAAATTTAGTGTATACAGTTGTGCGTACAGTGGACTGCTGGAGCTAAAAAAAGGCAATGCTTCCTTTTGTTGGTATCTGGGGATTGAATGTGAGCACAGGGATATGGAGAACGTATATTACGTTTACCTTAAGTTTGGACCTAGCGTTCATGAGTAAGTTGTGCAAAAGTTATTATTAGGGATATTAATTAAACTAAAACGTTTGTGAAATAGTCTGGGTATGCTTTATTACTTTTGATAATTAGAATAAAAAAAATAAAACTGGACTCAGTGGTATACAGACCGTTACATTTCAGCCAGTTCCAATCTTAAACAAAATAATAAATAAAAAAAACACAAGATTTTCTAAATAACTTCATTTTACGTAACAACTCTTTATACTCATAGCCCTTCTTGCACATACATACACACGTACATACATACACACATGCACACGCTCACTCACACATACACACACACAAAAACAAATGCATACACACACTGCTCTCACTTAAAAAATATATAATAAGTTGTAATTCGTGACAGATCAACTATGTATCTATTTAAAATATTAACTAAGTTTGTACCTATTTCTAATGTATATGTATATATATATATATATATATATTTTTCCACTGCTATATGTTTCCGGTAGTTATTAGGACGAGCGGTGCCTTCTGGTTATCTGTAACAATAATCTAAAAGGAGGCACCAGTCACTATTATTTTAAGATATGTTTGTGAAAAGAAATAAATAATTTTTAATTTTAATTTTAATTTAATTAAAAAAAAACTCGTTTTAACTTACGTAATAACAGATTGGGATCAAATGACCGGACAATGATTTGACAGTAAAAATCTGTCATAAATGCCGAAATGTATACCGATCTTGCGTGCCGGTTGCCATATCATTCAATTAAAACTTTTTTCCCACCATTAATTAGGCTTATTCTAATCTGCACCCGACTTTTTTTTTAACAACGAAAATAAAACTTCATTTATCTCAAGCGTTCATTTAATATTATAATTAGGAAACATCACCTTCGCATTTAAACAGCATTATGAACTTCTTGTTTGAATTCATTTTGCACCGTAGTGTAATAGGCATTTGTCTGCTCAAAAATAGGTCAAAAGCTATGGTCTGGATTCACTTATTGAAGCTTTTGAATGAGTAGCTGCCTCTGTGGGGTCGTAATTAAACAGTGATTGCTAGCTCTTGCATTTCACAAGTTGAAATTAAAATTTTATTTGCACTTGTTTGTTTATGTTATTTAAAACAGCAACCCAAAATGGCTTCGCGTTGGTAGAGGTTTTAGTTTTCACTTCTTCAGAAAATTTTCACGATCTTTTATGGTCACCGACATCCATCTTCTCCACAAATAGCAGCTTCATAATATAATGAATCATGATAACCTGGAAAACTCTTACTAATATTTTAAATGTGAAAGTTTGGATTGAAGTATTTTCCTCGGTGACGGTGAAATAGCGCGGATTTGGTTGAAATTTCGCATAGTTATAGTGTAGTGCTACTTATTTTCCCGATATTCCTGCGGGGTTCAAAATTGAGCGGGTAAAATCGCGAGGAACAGCTAGTACTCCATAAATAGATCATATTTTAACCTTTTAAGATGAGCCTTCTGACAGCTGTGTAACGACATTGACCTCCGTTTAAGTGATGATAATCCCGCAATCTTCACCAGGTCAGTCTTCGCAGAAGCCGCCCACGCACCTTTTCCGACACGTGGTCGCCGTCATCGATAAGCTCTAATGAGAACAATCATAACATGATCGTTAATTGTGTAGTATGAATAGAGTTAGGTATTTCTTTGTGAAACATAATTAGTTTCGACTTGATTTTCAACCGACTTCAAAAAAAGGAGGTGATTCTTAGTTCGTCGTGTATGTTTTTTTATGTTTGTTACCTCATAACTTTTGACTAGGTGAATTTTGAAGATTTCATATGATAGAGATACTTTACAGTTTGTCCCATATAAATTTCATTGAAATCGATTGAGTACTTCATGTTTTTTTTTAAATATATATGAATTCGGAGATCGTTTACCTTGACCTTCTACTTCAGCCAAAGTATTGACGTGAAGTCGGTTTTTTAATGCTCTGCATTCGTAGATTATTTGTCGTGGAATTATTCAAACGTCACTGTTTTTTTTCTGACGAGACCCGGTAAAAACTGACGTAGATAATACACGACAGATTTGTAAATGAAGTTGGGAAGCGTACTTAACTGGCTTGAATGTAGTTTTGCTACGGAAGTTTCATAGTTAATTTTATATTTAATATGTTTGACATTTGATGTATGATTTCATATACACAATCACAATCTACGGAATAGTTCGGCTGACAGAGAATTGTACTGACCTCATTTTCAATAAATTCAGTGCAACGGAAAAATCAATAACAAAAAATATTTTGATACCTATAAATCTACGGAGGATTAACATGAGTCCCATCAGTTAATGCGTATCTCGATGCAATTTCATTAATTCGAGCTTTATGGAATTGCTTTTTTTAATACAGTGATATTTATTGCCTGATTTAGTCGCTTAGCCAGTAATTACACTAATCAATCGAACACATGATTCGCATATGGAAGGACTCGCTTGAAGTTCTAATACCTGGTGTCAGAAATAGTTGAGGCAAAATGGTACCTATTAATCATCACAACAATTGTTTTTTTTCTCACTGCGAACGATGAGGATTCCCTTCCATGATTATAAGAGGAGGGTTAGACCATTAGCTAGACCGTAGTTAGGTACCTCAATGCCGGTTAGTGCGATGTCAAAAATCTCAGATCTCAGGTCATCGAAATGGCTTGTGACAAATTCTACGGCAACTATATTAACACAATGCACCATCTTAAAGTCACTTAGCGGGCAATGGAAGGCTATGCTCGGAGTTTCCCTGCGGGATCGAATCAGGAATGAGGAGGCGAACCAAAGTCACCGACATAGCCAGAAGGATTGCACAGCTGAAATGGCAATGGGCAGAGCATATGGGCAGGCCGAGGTTGAACCATACTTACGTATATCGAATGATATGCACTTGAGCTACAAAGCCACGCCACGACCACTTCAGTGTTGATAATCGCCAAAGTTTACAGACTTATTTGATCAAAACTTCTCGATTTCCAATAAAAAGAAACTAAGTTTTAAAACTTGAAAGCAGAACTTCCTGGCTCAATATAACGTAATATGTATACCTGATATGGGTACAGACCTTTTGAAAGAAAGTTGAGCAGTTTTACCTTGATATAATACTACTTTTTTATGAATTCTTATGCAAAAACGAAGAATAAAATAAATAAAGCACGCCATTGCTTTGATTTGGTATGCCATTGTAATTGGTGATAAAAATAATGTTTGAATGAATGGATATGGATGTTTGTTCTTCAATCAAGACAAAACGGCTCAAAAGATATGGATGAAATTTGGCATAGTGATAGAGTATAATTTAGAATAGCACATAGGCTACTTTTTATCCCGAAATTCGCGGGATTCGAAATTGCGCGGGTAAAACCTCGCGTAACAGCTAGTTTATAAATAGACAGTGGGCTTTCTCTGTACCTATTAAATAAAAAAAGTTAATACATTTTACTGTCAACAACATCAAGTATATGTCAAGATTACGAGTGTATAAAACAAATACGCTGAAGGATCTTAATATTTTTTTATACCAAGTTTCATAATATTCTTCACATTTACTTATATTCTAAGCATATAGCACATACATACAAAAGACTTATGTCTTTAATTTTAAATTAGTTTAAAACTACACTCAAGCTATTCGTAATATATGTACTTATTTACAAGTTAAATTCCCAGCATTGTAGCGCAGCACTATTCAACGAGACGGTCCATTGAATGAAACTAAAGTTTGTAGCAAAACGTCTGCAGCTTACGTTCCTTGAATGGTTCTAGTTTCAGTTCAACAGCTCGCTCAAATTGTTTAGAAATGGCAACACTGCCCGCGTTACACTTCAATTTTAACTAATGGTATCTAACAATGACGTGCTGGTTAGCCACCAGGTTTTAAAAATGGAATTGGTGCTGTGTGAAACCTGCTAGCTACCTAACACACATTGTTTTTTTTCTTACAGAATACCAGCCAGAGTTTTGATGTTTGGCTTACGGAATCCGTCTTATATTCCATTTTTTATTTATTCATATACCTAAACTTAATAGCTGCTTATCTTCATTGATTAGTGTCTTATACCAAAAAAAGAAGTAGAAATGATATGATCTTTGAGAAATTCATATTTCAAACCCAATTTTGTTAAAACTTTTTTTTATTTGGCATTAATATTAGAAATAGAAAAACACAAGATTGATATACCAATAAGGGAAATTTATTCATCAATTAGTTAAAATAAGTAATTCATTGTAATGAGAACATTGTGAACTTTTTGCTTAGGTCAACAAATTGTTAGGGTTAGCGGGGTAAGTAACTGTCTGAAGGCAGCCCAGTCACGTGATTCAACAAGCATTTATAGCACTTGCGATATTTAAAATTAAGAAAGTCTTTGATTCTTAAAGTCTTTAAGAACTACCTATTGTGTATTATTCTTTACTATGCCTGAGCGTAGAGTAGATTCGTTTCAAACGTAGCTTAAATTTACATAACTGTAATATAAGCTTTACACTCTCCAATGAGTTCCTAAGAAGCCGTGTAAAAACGCGAATTTTTTTTTCAGAAATTCAAACTTATAACAATGGTCTGTATTGCCAAGGGAAAGCTCACAAATTGCCGACTTTGTTGCTGTACAGTTTTTTTTTCAGCCATTTGTTTTGTTGGGTGAATATCGGGTTAATTTATTCTGGCTTGGCCAATCAAGTGACGGGCGCGACGCCCTTTTTTGGTGTTAATACCTTCTTGCAACCGGATATCCTCCATATAAACATTCAATCTTCGAGTTCATCATCAATTATCATAAAGTTAGATTGAGGTATAAAGAGAGTTAAATCACCGTGAAAAAATCCTATTTATAAACCTGAAAAATTTTGAGGTTGAAAAGATCGGTTTTTGTATTTTTCACGCTGACACGGATTGAAGTAGGTACCTTGGAAAAACAAATAGGAAAAGTATATTTTATGTACATAGGTACATCGATATTCAAGAGTAAATAATAGTTACTCACGATAAAATTCAGTTGAGAAGGTCCTTAATGATATTATGATTCTTAAAAACTCACGACAATATTTTAATTTAGCTTTTCTAACCCTTCGTCGTATCATCGTAGATTTAATTATCTAACCAGATTAAACTTCAATACTTAAGCTTCAAAGCAAAATCAACTAAATTTTGATTTCTCAAACAAAACTTGTGTAATATCGTTTCATAACATAACACGATTATCCTTGTACAAATAAAGTTCGAAGAAAGATACTAGCGTTTTCGGATAAAATCATTGTAAAGCACAGGCGTAGAGTTTACCTTATTGTTTCGTGGATCAATGTGTTATATATTTCCGTTGTGTTTCTTTATTTAACAGTTATTTTTTGCGGCTTTACCCACCTATACCGAAGGAATAACAAAATTAAAAATGTTCTTATCGTAGGTATTTGTTATTTCAGGGTGCTTCAATCCGTTTCAGCGTGATATAATACAAAACCAATCTTTTCAACCTCACAAATTTTCAGGTTTATCAACCTATGAGTATAAGAAGGATTTTTTGTTAAGGTGACTTAACCCTTTTTTGATCTTAGTCTCGTTATGATAATTGATGATGAACTCGAAGATAAAAGGTTTATATGAAAGGTATCCGGTAGCAAGGAGGTATTACAACCAAAAAGGGCGTCCAGTCACTTTCATCAGTTTCATCACTGACCGAAAAGGGAACAGTCAGCCTCTTCAGCTGGTCTGGATATTGCATGCTAGAAAACTACTTTAACAAAGTTACCTTGCTAATTCCGCGACTTGTATTTACACTAGTGATGCAGGATTTTCGTGCGTTGGTTCACCGCCCTCCCTCCCTCAAACAAGAAGCAAGAAATGCAATGAACACACACTTGGAAAACTGTAACCCACACCACAAGCTCCCACCGACACGTGTTTCGCTTTAACCAGAAGCATCTTCAGGGTGCAACGACCACCACCGAAGAAGTGAACCAACGCACGAAAATCCTGCATCACTAGTGCAAGTACAAGTCGTGGAATTAGCAAGGTAACTTTGTTAAAGTAGTAGTCATGGATTTCCGCAAAGTAACGCCTGATTCAATCAATTATAGCATACTAGAAAGTTTACCATGGTACTGTAAGGATGTTACCACATCAATCTATCGATCGTCGCTCGACGGTCAGTCGACGTCAGTTTCTTTTAGTTTCTTTTGAAGTATATCCAGAAGAGGACAAGGTGCAGCTCAATAAATAACAACAACCTTACAAATAAAAAAATGCAGACGCTGGAGCATCGTCGTAAGGTTGCTTGTTTGACAGTATTTTATCGGCTACATTTTGGTGAGGGTGCGAGTGCTCTTTTTGACCAAATTGAACCCACCCCTTTTTACCACCGGACTACCAGACGCAGACAGAACTTCTAGCCGTATATAGTGGATTTACCAAGAAGTCGAACAAAACGCTTCGATAGTTCCTTTTTGGTACGGATTGCCAAGGTGTGGAACAATCTGCTTGCGTCTGTTTTTCCTTCATGCGCACTTTTCACCAGGTGGCATGGAAGACAATTAACGTCCTATCCTTACAATATATAAAAAAAAAAGTAAAAATGACATGCATTAGTTTTTTCAATATTTTAGTTAAAACTGAATAAATATTATGAAATATTTTTATATATTTTTTTCTAAACAAACAGCTCGATTGACGTCGTTGATCGACGGTCGATCGATTGGTGTGGAAAAAACTATCGATCGACGTCACTGTTCCATACGTCCGTCGATCGACGGCGTAGAATAAAAATTCATGTTTTATGCCTATTGAACCGACTAAAAGCATAAGTGGGGTTGAGAAATATGTAATTAACTAATTGAAAAATTCACTGTGCTAACAGATTTTATAACTTTGCTTGCGGCTAGTAAATACAACAGAAAAATGAAAACGACATAGTCTGATTTAATTATAAAAAAAACTAGCTGTTGCGCGCGGTTTTACCCGCGCAATTTCGATTCCCTCGGGATTTTCGGGAAAAAAGTAGCCTTACGGATTCGGAAGAATCCCTCTAAGTAATGGTAAAAGAAATTTTGAAATCGGTCCAGTAGTTTTTGAGCCTATTCAATACAAACATACAAAAATACAAAGGTTTCCTCTTTATAATATTAGTATAGATGGGGCTTGAAAAAAAAATCATATTTAATGCTTTTATGAATTAATTAAAAAAAAGATTTTTAACAAATTGGGCCAAAATCCTACACATTATTAGTACCTAGCTATCTGTTTTTGACAATAAATTAAACTAATAGGCTCAAATTGACTGTAAACCTTATAATGGCCCAACGTAGCCATCTATGACTACGTTGGTATTTTAACTATATATTTTAATTACCTACTGGAATAACACTGTCAATCTAAACTTATCTCCAAGGTCTCTTATAAAACGTTAAGTAGATTACTAAATCTTAAAACTACACAATATCTAGTGCAAGTAAATATCGGATAGCGCGTATGCAGTGTCACCTTTGCAATGAATTATTATAAAGCCACTAATAATGATAGGTTGATAACTGCTAAATGTGCATTAAAAACAAGATACTATTTTATTTGGTTTATTAATGTTTTATTTTTAGTCATATTTTATGGGTGTAAGAAATGTTGCAATTTTACAAAATCTACCTGAAAACGACAGTTTCTGTACATACGTAGGTATATATGATGTTTATAATTTGATGTTATATATACATACATAAATACATAACTTCACGCCTGTATCCCTTATGGGGTAGGCAGAACACCAGTGGTTATAAGACCATCTGATATCACGTTTGACAAATGAGGTATTATAATGATGGAGAGAGGCTATTGCAGTGACAGGGGGTCAGCCTATCGCCCACAAAAATGCGTATGCCCCCAAAAACCTCTGTCCCTTAACTGACTTTTACAGTATGCCCGGGAAAAGAAGCAGCTGGTACATTCTATGTTTTTCGTTCGCTCCCAGTCCAGCTATGTTATATATTACAAAATAAAAATAAAATAAAATCCTCAGACAATCACACCAACTACATGGCCCTAAACTAAGCAGAGCTTGTGATATGGGATAGCGAACTAGGAGGGAACCTAGAATATAAATGCGACTTGCGAGTATGTAGGTAAACGCCCAGACCCGAAACATTTTTTTTTCTTGTTCCGTGCAGGTATCAAACCCGCAACCACTGGCAAGTGGTCATCAAGTCGTATTTCAATTATATGCAAAATTTATAAATTCAATCAAAGATTTTTTAAATCTAGAATTTGATAGTTATGCCAACACTCAAAGGTACATCGTAGTGTTAGTAACCAAATATCGAGCATTGAAATTTAATTTTGAAATTAGTGGGTGTAGAAACTGCTCTTTCAACTTAACATATAACCTAAATTAACCTTACTAAAACTTTAAATTTATGGCTTCAAAATTGGCTGAGAATTTGTAACTAGTTCAAAGGAGGACTCGATAAATTGGAGACGAATGCCTTGATTTCTTCCAAGGAAAACTAATAACCATTTCTGCAGGCAATACAATTTCATGCGGTTGGGAGTGAATCAAGCCCCCAGTTTTTTTTCTGACATCAACCTCACGGTGAGACTCAGTGTCAGTTAGAAAAAATCTGGTGACATGGTGACTCACCTAATAGTGAGTAAAGATAGTGTTGGAGATGATAGCTCACGGGTTTAGGACGGTTTTTTGGCCGTGTAGGGTCGGCTTAGAATAGCCCTACCGCCCCTGGATAAGCGTGTCGTAAAAGTCGACTATTCCGAGTGACCCCCGCTTGGTGGTAGGATCCCTTCTGGGTCCGCCTGTCTAGCGACCACCCTTTATATAAATTCTGTCGCCAAATGTTACCGCTCCGGCGGTAATGTGTTCCGGCAATATTGTATAAAGAGCCAGTTCCTTCCTAAACCCGTGTGCTTTCATCTTTCATCATCGACCTCATCGTCACTTACCATCAGGTGAGATTGCGGTCAAACGCGGGCTTAGCCACTTATAAAAAGAAAAAAACTGTTAAAAGACTGTTAATAAAATATTACCGGACCACATGTAAGCTGTGGAGCGATGATATTTCACGTCAGATTTTATATGAAGGGTAGTCGCTAGCAAGGCGGACCCTTAAGGGGTCGTACCAAAATATGCTTTTCCAAGTAAGCTAGAACTATTCTAAACCGAGACTCTACGCTTGATTTCGAAATATGCTAAAATCTTAACACAATTATTTTGCGTCAAATGCTAAAAAGAGCACCAAAAATTTACGCAGACA
Source organism: Stenoptilia bipunctidactyla (assembly GCA_944452665.1). NCBI lineage: Eukaryota > Metazoa > Arthropoda > Insecta > Lepidoptera > Pterophoridae > Stenoptilia > Stenoptilia bipunctidactyla. Next base: position 10,576,643 of record OX101732.1, read on the forward strand.
ACGACATAGATTACGGCTGTTGGATGGATATGTAAAATGCAACATCCATCCAATTATTTCCATTCAAATCTCGTTTTAGTTTTCGATGGCCAATTCACGTTTTTCGTGTTCCAGTTCTCTAACTCTATAGCGTAAAATAAAACAGAATTTTTGTCTATGCCCTGTTAGAGGGATTTGTTTGCTATCTAACTTTGGGCTGAAAAATATTTTTGTACGCTTTTTTGTAATACCTTGTTTTGTAATTTTAGATATATTAATTGGATGAATATTAAATTGATTTATTTTACAGATTTACTTTAGTTTACAATAAATGTAGGTTTATGCTAAGCTTTATACCGCGTACCTACTACTAAGTTGAAAATATACTTACTTGTTATTATACTTACTTGCCTTTTTTTCATTCACTTATTGAAAGATTTTAAGAGGAGGAAACATAAAACCTTATTTAAGAGTCAACAATGCCGCCACGCCCAGGAAACTCATGCAGCAGTGCTAGCACGGATCTTTTGTCGATCGTAAGTTTACGAATGCTCGTATAGTATGGAGACGGTTTTGCAAGCAATAATTGAAATCTATCCATTGCCGCACGGTCAGCTTAAATAAATGTGTTCCTTGTTAATTTTGAATGTTTGTTAACAGGTTCTACTCTTAAATAACTGTAAAATAAAAAAAATACATTGTTACTAAAAACTTGCAATCGAGTCCATACTATACGAGCATTCGTAAACTTACGATCGACAAAAGATCCGTGCTAGCACTGCAGAGTTGCAAACGTCCATCTTAAGACCAAGAACAGCTAAGATCAGATAGGTAACCTACATGATAGATTTATTTTACTTTTTTCATATGAAACGAAATAAAAAGTGTACTTTGGTTCACAAAATTTTCATATTCATATTTTTTATACCTAGACTTGTTTTATTCATAGCTTAAACCACAGTAAGCCGAGCTTAGATTTTTCAGTACATATTTCACTCACACAAAAGCAGTAATTACTGCGTGCTTTGAGTAGAACTATCTAAGGCGAAACTAACCCAATTTGTTACGCGTCTTAATTTGATTTATCAGTATTATTACTGTTTGTACAAGTATTTTTTATGTGTTTCATTCAATTATTGAAAATTAAAACACCTACATGCCCAGTATGGCTGTGGTAGAAATGCTTTAAGAAAAAACAACATACTTATCGAATCGCTTAGCAATCGCCTAAAAATATGTTTCAATAGCCTAAAAATGTATTTCAATAGAGATCAAGATCATGAAAAACGGTTATTTATTAAATTGTAAATTAAAACGATAAACATACCGTAACATGTGTGGGAACAATCTTTTAAACCAATGCCATAAGGTTTTCTTACACATAACTCTATCTCGCATATTTATAGTAAACAAAATTTATACAAAAACAGTTTTGTTTGTCCTATTCAAGAGTGTTATCAAATAGCTTAGATATTCAGATACTGGGACCTGTCAATTGAAGGATAGACGAGCGAGATACCGTTGACAATTGACAATAGACAACTGACAGTAAAAAGCGCGGGCTGGCAGCTTTGTGCTGGTTGAAAAAATTTGTTCCTACTTACTACTTGCATTCTTGCTTGCATGCATGAATCTCGCTTGTTTGTACCAGCTTTCTATGGCATAAACTATTCCTGATCGTTTCCATTAAAAACATTTTTTTAGGTACCTACCTTAGATCTTTGTAAAATTTAAGGTTTTTTTTCTATATTTTGGAATCATATGCAAAAATGGTCGAAATGATTGCACAGTTTTTGTTTAAAAATCAGAACGGGTTTTGAATTTCATGACGCATAGGAACTGAAAATATGGTGAGAATTTATCGTCCAGCATAGAAATAAGCCTAGTAATTCAAATTGAATTAATTATAGAAGTATTATCTCATTAATCGCATTAAATAATGTATTCAATTGCCAATTGAAATAACCAATTTAATTTACACAATTATTCAGTTCAATGATCACTCTACTTATTAAAGACTGAAATGGTTTATCACTAATCGCTTCAGTAAATGGATTGCGTGAATTAATCGTGTGTTGCGTGGTGACCCGTTGTTCTATTTCAATAGCGTTGTGGGATAGCTGCCCTTATCGACTTTCTGCAATGAATTTATATGTAAGTACAGTAAATTGCATTTCAGTCTTAATGATGATATGAAGAATGACCATATTAAACCATTTTGTAATTGAAACCCCTGCCGATGCCGCTAAAACGAGAGTCAATTTATGGAGTGAAAAATTTGACCAACCCCCCTTGCCTCTGTCTGAACACCTTCCGCCCGGAAAAGATTTGCCATGGCCAATTTGGAAGTCCCTAAACAGACACCGGACCCAGGTCGGCCGTAGTAAACAGAACACTGTGAAATGGGGTTTCGGGGGAGCGTTGACGGAGATGAGCATTGTTTGTGCGGCGCGACTTCACAAACAATGTTACACCTTCTCTCCTGCCCCATGTGCCCGGAAACCTGCACTACCGCGGACCTCGCACAAGCCACCGATAACGCCGTAAAAGTGGCAAGTTTCTGGGCGGGCGAAATATAATATAATTTCATATTCATTGACACGCTAAGAAGAAGAAGAAGATTGAAACCAGGTCAATAACTAAATACACTTATAAAATATTTTGATTGTAACATTGAGTACAAAGACTAATGTGGTCCTGGTTTCCTGAATGAGAGATCCTGTGATTGGTAAATAAAGTAAATATGCAACCCCTTAAACAAAGACGCGTTCGTTTTCCATGTCACCAAATGCGATAATAAAAATAAGGATAAAAAGTAGAAAGAGCCAGGTCTTTAAACACAGGCACTAAAAGATAATTTCACACTTTGTCGACATCTCGCGATGATTCCTAAATTTTTCGAATCAGTTCGAATCATAATCACAATCTGTTGGCCGATGTTTAATTTGAGATAGTAGTAATTGCTAAAAGTGCGAGGTGGTCGATAATAGAAAAATATATCTTTTAGTAATAGTGATTGTGGGTTTTGGATGTGGTAAGGACAAAGTAAAATATACACCAGTGGTATTGTATAAGTTTTCGCTCTACTTATTTCGACGGATTGCATGTGATCAAGTTTGACTCAACCCATACAATTTCCGCAAGCCAAAATCATCCCGCTAAATCGCGGATTCTACAACCTGGATTTCCCGCAGGCTTCATGGTAATACACGAAATAAAACTGTATGGGAAACGCTGTGCAAAAAACTTTTCCTTTCAGGTTACAAAAAGCATACCCATAGATACATATGAATATCAAAGAGAAATTACATATGTATGAAATGTAGTGTCTTCTTTGCTTCTATAAAGATATTTTGGTTGAACATAGAAACATGACATGTTATGGATCCTCTTTGGATGCTGTATCTTTTGCGCAGACGTTTCGCAGTTTTTTAATCAACTTGCAAGGAGTTCTAACATACATATTTGTGAGTACGTAGAGCAAATAATTGATTAATCCTAATCTTAAATTAATTACCTTTCTTTGAACATTTGGCTTCCGCATTGCTACGAAAAGAATCGAATCGCGCTTCCTGAAAAGAATAGGCTTTCGACAATAGGTGTAGCGGCCTTTTTTTCGTAGTCTATGTTTTTCGTCGTCTATGTTTTTCGTCCTGTAAATTGTAAACTTTCCCTATATTTTGACTTAATCACTCTTTTATCCGAGTTAAACATTAGAAGAAAACCTAACAGTAGGGTAAAAAAAAAGCAAAAAAATAAAACTTTATTTAAAGTGACGATACATTTTTAGTAAATACTTTTTGTGTAAAGTTTTCACAATTCTTAATACCTTTAAAATTGATTTCACTGCGTCTAGATTTCTTACTATAGGAGTCTTTGAAAATGGCTTTGTCATTATACAGGGTGACTGGTGACAAATTTTTGATACTGACGGCGAGAACTCTGTACTCGATTCTGGTCATAATTATGTAATAAAAGTAGTTACTTAACTTTTCACTCGAAATTCCTATAAATAAATAAAGTTTTGTAACTATTTATTTTACTATTGCCTGAGTCAATCGTGGCACAAGACCTGGCACGCGGATCGCTGCCAACGCTAGTGTAACCATGCGTTGCTTAATCAATTTTTTAACTTTCGTTTAAGTTTACTCAGTAAATAATTAATATTTATTTTTTATTTTATTTTTTTCTTCATATATGGTCACAAACTATCAGGTCCTCGAATTCGAAAGTGACCCACCAGTCACCCTGTATAGACGTTATTTATGCTATGAACATATGGAATAGAAAAGAATCGCTAGTTTAGGTGGACGTGCATATGGGGTGGCAGGGCTTTGAATAAGCCGATTTTATTTTTATTGTTGATGAAGTAGCTCAAATTTAATGACACAGGTAACTTCTAAAAAAGTATTTTTGTGTTCAACTGAATATAATCAAGGTTGCCATTCATTTTTCTCAAACATACTATACAGGGTGGAGTTTTTGAATGCCCCCTGGAGAAAAAGCACTCTAAATAATAGATATAGAAAATTTTACTCCAAAGAAACATTCCTTTATTTCTATTGGAAAAGAAATAAAACTGCATTCAAAGATTTTTCGAAAATTTGCTTGCTTCAACCAGACATCGAACCGACTAAAATCTAAAAATGAAGATTTCAAGGTTTTTCTTTTATTAAATTAACCTAGTATTTTAGAGAGATTTCATTCCTGTAATTGACCCTAACGATCGATGTAATAAAATTACAGGGTTACATTTTTACAGCTTTTAGTCGGTTCGATTCCCGGGTGAAGCGAGCGAATTTTCGAAAATATTTAAATGCAGTTTTATTTATTTTCCAAAATAAAGGAATTTCAAATTTGCTATCTCTATTATTTAGAGTACTTTCCCTCCAGGAGGTATTAAAAAATTCCACCTTGTATACTTCGGAGCCCAAAAGGTTTACAATGCTGTCTAGTCGATATTTAAGTTTATATTGCTGCATTATGTTAATCAAACTAGCTAAGTGAAATCATGATGCCGAAAAAGACATATTTTATCATCAACTTTAATGGAACTTTTAGCACTAGTTATTCATTTCATTAATGACTAATCAGCAAAGTTGATATTCGGGTAGTTATATAACTATTTTTTTTGGATATAAAGGAAGTATATTTAATAAAACGAACACCAGTTCCTAAAGTTTTTTGTAATATCAATATGTGCGGGAAACTGAAAGAAAAAGCAGGACTTTTTTGCTCAACGTATACTTTGTCTCAGCAGAATAAGGGCTCTTAAGTAAGTACTTACATCTAATTGACGGCTTGATGAATTGAAAAAGCTGTCAATTAGTATTTCTAAGTAGTTAGTTCTGCCGGCAACTGACCCTGGCACTGCTTAACTCCTACGATGGACCTATTTAAGTGTCACAACTTTAATTAACTGAGGAACGCTGTCAATTTGATATTATAGGAACGCAACCACAGGGTATTTTGGCAGATACAGACCCTTGTCAGTTTAGGAAAATTATTAGTACTATTTAAATTATTCTAAATGTTTTTTAAATCAAAGTTAAAATTACTAATTTGGAAAAAAAAACAGCATTAATAATAACGTCTTGTTTTGGCATTGTAATGTTTTATAGTATTTAATGAAACACTATTTAAACAAAAGAGACGGTTTGTTTTGCATACATTCTGGTACTGAAATTCTAACCAGCATGGTTTGTGCACCAAATCAATGTTAAGACTTTTATCTTTGAGCAGGCTTAACCAAAAATTTTATATCACAACAGTTTAATTATTAAAAAATAAATTATGATTTTTTATGTCCAAACTACTTAATAAGTTGATTATCAGCAATACTGAAGTTCTTGACGTTTAACAATTTCAAATTCACCGTAGCATTTGACACTGACAAGGTTTCAATCATCAGATTTTGGTGTTCAGTGTCATTAACATATATTAACATATATTACGAACAAATAAAAACTAGTTGTCGTATTAATTAATTATTTTCGTCAAACCATTATTTAAAAATATTTTTTTTTAATAATGTTATTTGAAATTATAGCCCAAGTTATGTCATTGTCACATTTGGCTTGAAATTGTCAACTAAAAATGGCAAAATCTGATAAAATGAATATTTTTCCCATATTTTTTTAATTTTCATATCTTTTTATCTGGGGTGAAATAAATTCCTAATACTACAGTGGTTGAACAGTTCGCGGCCTGGCCATTAAAAAAAAACTTTTGTTATTTTTTCTGCCGTCATTTTGAACTGTCATTATTCAATTGTCAGCCCGAGAATTTTCAATTTGATATCTTGTTTACATAAAATTTTACGAACAATATAAATACGTGTGTAGAACAAATTTTCACTAATGGAGAAATTTGAACAACGTGCTGTGATTAAATATTTGTTTAAAAAAAGATTAACACCAAAGGAGATCCATGATGACATGCAAACAACTTTAGGGGAATCTGCCCCGTCTTATACCACTGTGAAAAAATGGGTTGCAGAATTTAAACGTGGACGAGAGAACATCGAAGATGACCCTCGCTCCGGCAGGCCAATGACGTTTACGACCGAAGAAAACATCAATAAAGTGTGTGATCTCATATTGAAAGACCGTAGATTGACTATCAGAGAAATTGCAGACACTATAGGCATCTCATATGAACGAACGCAAAACATCATTGTCCATGAACTCGGCTTTTCTAAGGTTTCGGCTAGGTGGGTCCCCAGATTGCTTTCAGTAGAGCAAAAGCGAATTCGACTCACGATTTCTCGCGACTGTTTGGAGATGTTCGAGGCTGATCCACAAGGTTTTCTTGACAGATTTGTGACAATGGATGAAACCTGGGTTCACCACTATACCCCAGAATCAAAACAACAATCCAAACAATGGAAAAAATCAGGTGAACCAACTCCGAAAAAAGCAAAGGCAATTCTGTCGGCTGGCAAGGTGATGGCATCGGTTTTTTGGGATGCTAAGGGTGTCATTATGGTGGACTACCTTCCAAAAGGCGAAACAATAAACTCTGCGTACTATAGCACCCTTCTGCGCCGTTTACGTGAAGAAATTAAACAGAAACGCCCAGGATTACTGAGAAAGAAAGTGTTGTTTCACCAGGACAACGCCCGAGTCCACACGTCTGTCGAGTCTATGGCTCAAATTCGTGATTGTGGTTTCGAATTGTTGCCACATCCAGCTTATTCTCCTGATTTGGCACCTTCGGACTTTCATCTGTTTCCAAACCTGAAAAAACACCTCGGTGGGCAGAAATTTTTAACGAATGAAGAGGTCGAAGCCGTTGTTAACCTGTATTTTGAAGACCTTGAGGAATCTTTTTTTAAAACAGGTATGGAAGCTCTGGAAAGCAGATGGAAGAAGTGAATAGAGCTAAATGGAGATTACGTCGAAAAATAAAAATATTTTTGTATGTACTTTATTCTGTTTTCTTGACTAGGCCGCGAACTTTTCAATCCACCCTCGTAAATAAGATTTAGAACTAAATTTTTATTCTTTTTATATGTATAGTACTAGTAGGTCAGTTAGTGCTCTAAGACCACAGAAACTTGTGTCTTTTATCGCATTCATTCTAATTTAGTTTCAATTTGACGTTTCGTTGTCTTTACAGTTCCCGTGGTCAGAAAATCGAGATAGATGTGATAAGTTCGTTCAAAAAGTGTTTGACTATCACGACATTTTAAGTTAATAGTCAACGTACAGTTTATTGATAAAAACATGCATTCGACTTTTTCGTTTTTGGGTGTCATATCAAAAAGAAAGAAAGGATCCCTTGCGGACCCGTTACATCTCCAAATACTGAAAGTATCATACATACATACATAACCTCACGCTTGTCTCCCTTTGGGGTAGGCAGAGACAAGGGAACACCAATTGCTTCGATCCAGACATACCTCTTTCGCTTCCTCCACGTTCATTAATCTTTTCATACATGATCGCCGGTTACGGGTACTTTTAACTAGGCCTTTAGTTACCTAAATGTTATTTTTTGGTTCTTAATCGGACCAATCTAAATATGTCAAAATAGTATATTATGTAACAAGTGAGCGAAGTTGCTAATTACAGTCGAGGCTGTGATTTGAGCCCGAGCCGCAGGCGAGGGCTTAATAATGAGCCGAGACTGTAATTAGCAACGCTCACGAGTTACATACGACGTTTTTCAACACACTTGTGAGTAAAAGACAGACATACGTGATCATAAAATAACAAACACACTTGATAACAAAGCTGTGAATTGTGATTGAAAAATGGCGCCGAACCTCGCGTATGCGCGTAGGTTTTTTTTTCCGTCAAATGTGTCAATGTCTGTATAGCATATACAGCCTATTTTAAGTGAAAATGTTTAATTTGGAGTGGTAAATGCAAATATTTTAATATTTTATGACAAATGATTGTAAATTGTGAATAATTTGTTTAATATACAAATTAATTTTACTAATATAAGGCGCAAACATTTAAAAATGTATATGGATTTGAAGTGGTATAAAACCTCTTTGTTGTTTCTGAAAATATTTAGTGTATAACCCGGACCAATAAAATATGCTCTGTTTTCTCGCATGTTATTTGCACAAAGTTACAATTCAACTTTGTAGGATTCATTATATTATGCACTAGGGTATAATATATTAATGCACGCGTGACTTATAGCCCAGTTTATAGTTCTAAACTCAATAGAATAACGCTCACTTTACGAGCAAGTGTGTTGAAAATAATAATTGTAGAACTAATTTTCACTCCATTTTTCTCCGAAGTACTAACTTCGGAAAGTTAAAAACTTTTAAGAAGAGTTTTTCTTAGAATCATAAAAGGGCTTGCAAATTCTTAAATATATACCGAATCAAACTTTACTAAAAATAAGGAAAAAAACGTTTATTTTTCCCTATAAGCTTTTTAATAACCTTTGTCAATAGGAAAATCTTTGAAGTAAATAAAGCTTGTGAAAGTTGCTGGGAAAAGAAATAATACCTGCTTTCGTAGTTTTTAAACAAATTATTTAAAATTCATTACAAACTTAGTAACGTTGTTATAATATGGAAATTATAGCATTATGGCGCGCAGTAAAGCCATCAACAACAAGTTTTTCATCGGTATGGTACCATTTAAAATCACCATTACAAAAAGAGGGGTGCTATTATTTGGAAATATATGTACTAAGAATTCGTACCAACCATTTTGTTAGTTGACAGAAACAAACTTCCAGAAGTTGTTTTTTCTGACCACTTAGTCCTGCATGTTAGAAGCTTGGAATAGGAACTTCATCAATAGATATTTTACAACTTAGTCTTAAACATTGTTTTAACAGGCTAGGTGAAAACGTTTCATCCATTCTTTTTTGGAATATTTTTAATGAAAAAAATAAATAATTTACATATCGAAATAAATATAAACACGATCCTACTGTCGAAAATCATGAAAAATTTCGTCTGTTACGAAATCGTTGCAATACTATGTGTAGGAATGCACAACGACGCCATATCCATAAATCTGTTTCCGATGGAAATCCAGCAAAAGTCTGGAATTTCCTCAAAACTATAGGTGTTGGTAAAAACAAAACTACAAAGCTGCCTAATCATCTAAATTTAAATTCACTCAACTCACATTTTTCATCTCCTAGTTCTATGGATGCCTTTACTAAAGCCAGAACCCTGAACCAGCTTTCTTCTTTGCCCACACCTCCTCATGAACCATTTTACTTTACGCAATTCACTGAATGTGATGTTAAGAGAGCCATAAAATCTATTCCGTCTAATGCTGTTGGGTCTGACCACATTAGCCGCAAAATGATCCTTATCTTGCTCGATTTCCTCCTCCCTATCATTACTCACATCCTAAATAAATCAATAACATCCCATAAGTTTCCAACCTCATGGAAATATGCAAATATTATACCATTGCCCAAAATCCTTACACCTTCTCTGCCACATGACTTTCGACCTATTTCCATCCTGCCATTCCTATCAAAAGTCTTAGAACGCCTTGTCCGTAATCAATTAAACTCCTTCCTCATAAAAAACCAATTACTAAATCCACTTCAATCTGGCTTCAAAACCGGACATAGTACAGTAACGGCACTAGTGAAGATAACAGATGATGTACGCATGGCTATGGAATCTAAGCAGTTAACAGTGTTAACCCTGCTTGATTTTAGCAATGCTTTCAACACTGTTGATTTTTCCATACTATTGCAGCTTCTCAGCTCTCTTAACATATCTCTATCAGTGGTTAGCTGGTTTCACTCTTACTTGTGTGGACGTCGGCAGCATATAGTAGTTGAAGACACTATTTCTGCTTGGTGTAATATTGGAGCTGGCGTCCCTCAAGGTGGCGTGTTGTCTCCTCTCCTTTTTTCCATTTTTATCAATTCTATAACTAATAATTTAACTTCTTCTTACCATATGTATGCAGACGATCTCCAAATATACACTCATACTAGGCTTGAAAATCTGTCACAAGCTATAACGTCTATAAATCACGACCTCGATAAAATTTCTTACTGGAGTCACAGCCACGGGCTGACTGTTAACCCAGCCAAATCGCAGACTATCATAATTGGCAGCCCAAAACAAACTAGCCAAATTGACTTGACTTTATGCCCACGTATTATGGTAGATGGTGTCACAGTTGAATTTAGCAACTCTGTTAAAAATCTTGGAGTGTATTTTGATACCAATCTTACCTGGAAAACTCAAATCGATACAGTGAGCAGGAAGATGTTTGCAGCTTCATTTTCTTTAAAACGTTTGCGCAATTTCCTACCGACCGCCACCAAAATTTCTATCGCACAGTCCTTATTTTTTCCTATCCTTGACTACGCGGACGCTTGCTATCTCGATATTACGGAAGACCTACTTAATAAACTTGAGCGGCTTCAAAATCTATGTATAAGGTTCATATTTAATCTACGTAAATACTACCATGTTTCCGAATATCGCACCAAGCTCAAGTGGCTTCCAATTCGTTTTCGCCGGAATACTCACCTTCTTTGTCTGATATATCGTATACTGTTCAATCCTGCCGCACCGAGCTATTTAAAAAAAAGATTATCATATCGCTATGCACAACACGACAGACAACTACGATCAACCGATAATTTTATGCTGTCCACACCTGTACATAAAACCGAATTTTATAATAAATCTTTTACGGTTTCAGCTGTGTCCCTGTGGAACGAACTGCCTCTAGAAATTAAAAAAGCTCAAACAGTTCAGCAATTTAAAAAACTAGTCAAATTACATTTCCATGCAAAATCTATCTTATAAGTAATATGTTCTTATTTAGTATATTTTTACCTTATGTATGTATTATATGGCATTTATGTATGTATGTATTTAAATAGAATATTATGTAGATATATGTATAAGTATATAAGTAGTTATATATGTGTAGCTTTAAATTTACTTTCTTGTTATCACTAAGAAAATTGTCTTTATCTTGTCGAAAAGGTTGCCTGGAAGAGATCATATTTTATTGATAAGGCCGCCAATTGTACTCTAATTATATTTTTGTAAACTATTTAAACATAATTTGTACAATAAAGAATAAATAAATAAAAATAAATAAATATTATGAATTAGAAGGTTTTTTTTGTACGCGTTAATATTAGAAGTTATTTGTCGGATTTAAAAACACAAACTTTTACATTTGATAGCCTAAACAATATTCAAATCATACGGGAACAAATTACGTAGGTAAAATCGCGCGATGCTGCTTGTATAAAATAGTAAAAGTGCGGGTAGCTGGATACACTTTTAATGCTCATTTACACTGAATACCTATATGCTAAAAGTCTGAAGTCAAAAAATTCGCATACACATAGAGCAAAACCCGGAAAACATATAGACAGTTTTTAATCTCAATATTAACTCGATATGAAGAGATATATCCTCTCTTCAGATGATACCGTGAAAACGATAGTTATTAGGAAAAAACATCACAAGTAGCTCGTCGAATTAAAATGTAACGTAAAAATAATCGGGATATAACTCAGCGAAAAGCCTAGTATTTAATGATAGTAAGCTGCTTAGTAAATTAATTCTACAGAACTTCAACCAATTACCAGGTAATTAACATTTACCCTATACCTACAAAGGTATAGGATTTGGACCGCAAGACCAAAGAGCTATTAAATAAAGCAACTTTAATTATAAGCCAGAAACAGTTATATGCCACTTTTAAATGATAACTCAATTGAAATATTCCCCAAATGAGGAACTGTTTTGTAACTATTAATTAATTTTCAGAGTTCAAACAGACCCTAAATATGTTTCGTGTAAGCCGAGTTTAATGTAATTAAATAATTTATGGCATAATATCGCTGACTACGATGTTGATAAAGATGTAAAGCAGATTTGCGTAGTTGGGAATGAATGACAATTTGATATTCGAAACGAGATTTCATACAAATTGGTTCCTGTAGAGTTATTTGTGATTATAATCAAGTTTAATTTATGAATGGCAGTGGTAAGAGAAGGGTAGGTAAAAGAAAGATTGATAGAATTTTATTGAATAACTTTGTTCAAAGCTGCAACAGATTAATGATGATAAGAACGAGTTTAAATAACATACTTTTTAACCGGTTGATCACTTAGTTTTTTATTTCAGCTTGACGTTTCAAATAAATGGCGCGCCTGTAATTCTAAAGGCATCCTGCCAATAACGGCTACCATTCTTTACAATAACATGCTTTTTTTGTCCAGAACACGAGGGCCTGAAAACATGAACTAAAATTTATTATTCGTTTTATCTTGAATTATATTAATTAATATTGAATTAAAAATATATTTAACTGAATTTATTCTATTGGTTTCGTCATGTCCGACAAGGCATTTTTGGCGCTTGACGTTGTTAGCATAAGGGTGAAATAAGGGTTACCATTCTGTAAAATCACCCTATTCTCAGGGAAAAACATAAATGCATGAATATATGAATATATGAAATAATTTATGTTTTCAAACATAAATAAATAATGTATGTTTGAAAACATAAATTATTTATTTAGAAATAACTAAAGATCAAACATTAAAAATATTTTTAAAAATAGGAAGCTTCAAATAAATGTATCTAAATATATTTCTGTAATTGCGTTCAGAAAATATCATATTAATAGATGACGAGATAAAAATATAAAAAAGCCATAAAGTGACACTTTACAAGATCGGGATTAGTTAAACTTTTTGCCACACGCCAAAGGACCCTTGTCGCGATCTATCCCTTGAATCTTGATTTTAAGAATACGAAACCTATTAATTGCCTAGTATTACGTATTAAGAAAGCTCCTATTTCACGTTTCATGTTTTCGTATATTTCTTGCGTTCTCACAACATTCTCGCGTGAATGTGGAGCGCCCTTAAAACTTAAGATAGTTTGAAGTATCTGTAACTAGAACATTATTTATGTAACTAATTCAAAAAATTTTAAAAAATCTCTGGTATTTCAGAGCACTGGCTCGGTTACATTTCTAATTATTTACATCAAAAATTTAGGAAGTCCGTGCATTTATAACGAAGTACCTTTAACTAGTTACAAAAGATGATAAACCGGGAAATTCAGAAAAAAGTACACAAACATTTCCAAGTCCCATACCAAAACAGTTTAAAGGATCCTCTAATGATTTGTCTACGCAATTTACAAAAAATACATTCAGAAATATTCTTGCTCTCGTTTAATCAGGATGTATGGAAATTTTAAATTGGGGTAAATAGGCAAAATATGGTAGCATACAAAAGGGGCTTCATTTGCACATTTTTAAGTACGAAGCATAATTTATGATTTTTGAGGAAAATTACCTTAGAAACACCATTCCCGTCCCAAATACTCTTCAAATTATGCTACTTGAAATTAGGAAAAAAATACAGATCTAGTCCAATTCAATGGTAAGCAAGAAACTCCCCACATTATTCTAAGTATTCATTACCGATACAATATAAAAATTGTATTTGTTTTATTAGCATCAAGCATTCTAGTCAAACTACATAGTTATCTGCAGCTATAGGTAGTTGCCTTCCTTACAGTCGTCCAAAAATAAAAGTTAACGATAAAACAATATGGTCATTTACCCACTTTTAAATTGAAATTATGTTAACATGTCATGTCCTCGTGAATGAGAACAATCATTAAAAATAACGCCTTCATGGAAGTGCTAAATGTGCATTTTCATTGAATCTCTTTAATAGCTTCACATTCATTCCACAGCTTCATGCATGATGCATGTATTCAGCTCTTCGACCGCACGTCACGACCCTTATTTACAAGCAATTTCTTCTTTTTAAATGATTGTGCTGTTAGACTCCAAGTAGTTCGTCCAAGCTGCCAATGCCGGAGTGGCTTCTGACAAAACCTATTTATCAACCGACTTAAAAAAGGAGGAGGTTCTCAATCCGTCGCGTATGTATTTTTAATGTTTGTTACCTCATCACTTTTGACTGGGTGAACCGATTTTGATAATTCTTGTTTCATATGATAGAGGATACTTTACAGTTGATTTCATATAACTCGATTTAGTAATTCAAGAATCAAATTTTAAATTTGTATGAATTCGGAGATCGTTTAACTTGACGAACTCCTAATTCAGCCAAAGTTTTGACGTAAATTCGGTTTTTTAATGCACTGCATTCGTTGATTATTTAGCGGAGTCTCCTGGTACAGGCATTATTTGCTTAAAAGGAGACTCCAACAATTAGTTGTAAAATTTAATTGTATTGAATGAAATAAATATCTTTTTTTTTTTTTTTTTTTTTTTTTTTTTTTTTTTTTTATTATTTATTGTAGTAAAACTTACAGCCATCTAAAATCTAACCTTTAATCACAATGAAAGATTTAAGTTTTACAACAAAGACACACGGGTAGTAACCGTAATGAAAAATGAAAATAAAAGAGATGCTAATTAAAAATAATGAAATCGCTGTGGTTAGATAGAACTACAATGTACAATATTTGCTAAAAAAAAACAGAAAATACAGAGTCTTTAGATAGAAAAAGCAGAATCTTCAGAAATCTCTCGGGACACTGACGCAAAAAAATCAAGAGTTTAAACTCTATGACCCGTAGTCTATGACCCGTAGTCAAATAATTTACAGAGCCCACGGCGCCGGCTTCTATCCAACCCTTAAATTAAAAATAAAATCCCCAGACAATCACACCAACTACATGGCCCCAAAGTAAGCATAGCTTGTGTTATGGGATACCATGTAGCGAACTAGGGAGCCTAGAATATAAATAAATAAATAGATAAACACCCGACACGGAACATTTTTTTTTTGTTCCATGCGGGAATCGAACCCGTAACCACTGACGTCTGAGGCAGACAGGTTTACCCCATCGCCAATTATGTCAAACGAAGCCGTATGACGGTATTATAGAGAGGCAACAAGCAAAAAAATTTTCAGTGCTATCAACGAAAAAGTACATTTGTTCGCTGTTAATTTACGAGATAGCACTTTTGCCAAATTGCAGAGCTTGAATGTTTACATTTTGTCCAAAAGACATGAATTTTTTTTAGGAAACCCTGTTTTTTTAGTGGACTTTTTTAACTACGCTTGCATTTCTGAGTTTTGGAACAAGTTTTAACCCACATATGTGATTATTTAATGGCCAACGCTACGTCACGCGTTCGAACGCGCGTTTCATACAAAACTGCAACGTCCGTACCATACCTACGCGCGTTCGATACGGACGTTCGGAATGCGCGAAGCGCCGCGTATGATACGCGCGTACGACACGGAAAATGTTATAAAAGTTTGTATGTTTGAATCTCTCTTAGTAGGTATTATATAAATCTATGGGTAGGTGTTCCTATTTGACGATACGGACGTACGGTACGCGCGTTCGAACGCGTAACGCAGCGTTGGCACTAATTTAATCATGAATTCATATTGACTATTACTCAATACACTTTTGTAAAATTTACTTTGAACATTAATTTTGTAACTCTATATGTAACTCTACCAATTTAATTTACTCTTTATTTGCAACAAGTAATTTAAATGGAAATCAGTCCTGAAATCACTGATCGATCGAACTCAGTTTACAGGCAAACGCTTAAACAATGTGCGTAAAATTGGCAGCGGTTCCCAAACTGTTTATCGACGTTCTCCCAATAATGATACACATGGCGATTTCTGTAAAATTCCTAATGGCTGGTATTTTTGTTATATTTCTATTAATTAGGCATTGGTTACGTGGTTTGGCGGGTTGCCAGTATCTGGAAAACAAAGCCGGTACTTCTTGACTCATTCCCCTTAATTGCCATAGTTTTTCGGCTGCAATAAAATTGTTTTAAAACAGGGAACCTGGTTTACAAACTAATCTTGTAGCAGACTACAGATACTGATAATAGATTCTGAGAATATCGTGGTCTTGGTTGCGTTGAAATTTATCTCTTTAATTTTATTAGTAACTATTGAGAACAATATAATGTGACTGAGAAATAATCAATAATACTTAGATCAAATTTTTACTTGAATAAAATAATAATAAATGTATGCACATACAATGATAGAAATATTCTTGACTTACTGTTAGTGCAATTTTTTATATTTTTAAATTAATAATAATTTACCGCATGCACCTTTTGCGTATAAAGCAGCCGCCCAAAGTCTTATGAAAGACAATTATCGGATATCTGAAACGACATAAATCCGGAGCCATTAAAACTTTACAGGATCGCTAGAAGAACTCGCTTCTATAAGCGAGAAGGAGGAAAAAGGTTCAAAGTGGCTTGAGCAACAAGTTACATTATTCCGGCCTACCGACATTCGCTTTAATTCCTTTTTTTTGCAATGTATGCCTGGAGCTTTAACTTTTAATATTTAAATATGAGTGCACACAGCATAATAACCCATAGAAAATTATAAGCGCTGCCATTTTCAATTCTTTTCTTTGATGAACCATGATATACCAAATTATGATACATAGAGAATAGAAATAGTCGCAAGGTAAACAGAAGCTTCCCAACGAGAAGTTATTTGAAAAGGTCATCAAATAGAAATAATATTTAAACACTTATTTATCAATTTATTCAAAAAAACATCATTATAACCGGTTGATGAAATTGTCGATTTGTCAAACAAAATTCTGTGTCTCAAAAAGTTTATATCTTGTTCAAGATATTTTCTTTGCCAGTATTATAGAACTTAAAAAGAATTTTTCAAAAGAATCGAATATCAATATTGTTTATTCTTTCGCCAGGAACTTTGCATAATTTGAAGATTTTTCATAATTTTGGTATTTTGTGTAGGTTGGAAAAAAATAAAACCATTTTTGCCAAATTTAAAGTACGAATCTGGAATTTAAACGACAGACGGTATGTTTTTTTGCTATTTTGTGTTTATGCACAATTTTGCGAATAATAAAATCGATTTGGATTGTTCTTTTAGGGACTGTACGTGGGTTAGTAGCTACTGGGTTGAGATCTTCTTTATTATTTCCGTATTTGTTCTTATCTCAAATTTTCTTCTTATCCTTATTTACCACGCACCACTCGTTCAACATTAACGAATTAAATTGTGACAGATTGGCAGTTTGTTAAATATTTAACATTTATTTACTATATTGGAATTTGAAACTGCAATTATTGTTGAAGTGTGATAACACTGGCATCTAAGGCAGTGGTTGCGGGCTTACCCCATCTCCAAAGGTTTTGAGGTTTATTTATTTCATATTCTATTTGACGACCACTTACCTGATTTGGCTCCACAATATAACTGGAGCCAAATCAGGTAAGTGTATCCTCATTTTCTTTTCATTTCAATCTATTTTTTATGATGACAATTATTTCCCTATACCTACTCACTAGAGAGACCATTGAAAAATTTATATTGTGTTCTATTTTAATTTAAAATGATTCTGTAAAAGTAAGCAATTCGTAAAGCTTAAGTATGACAGAAAATTTAGCACTAAATTGCTGAAATAGAAAAAAACTATGTTGCGATCAATTTTTTCCTTGTAATACTCTCAATAAAGTTACATTAATTAATGGTTTTTGGGTTGCCTTTCTTAGTTTATTTCTTTGTGAAAGAAGGTTTGTTACGGTTCATTTGTTTCTTTTGAATTAGATATTAAACTCGTAACAAGGAGAATTTGATTAAACCGAATACTAAACTAGCCGCTACGCCCGATTTTGCCCACGTAACTTCTGATCCCGTGGAAATTTCTAGGTTAATGCCTATAGCCTATACAGGGTGTCCCGCCAACCCTTTAAAATACCTTCACGGAGGTATAGTATACCCATAAGAATGACAGAAAAAATATAAAAAAGGAAAAATTCGAAATTTATTTTTCAATTTTTGTATGAAAGCAATAACATTTTGACTAAATTTTTCATAAAAAAATGTTTTTTTCTGTAATCCTTATGGGTACTGTGGAAGATCTCCATGAAGGTATTATATAGGGCTGGCGGGACACCCTGTACAACCTAGAATTCGGTTATTATAATATGCGATTTTTTTTCAAATCTACCTTTTATTTATAGAGATTAGCGCTTTCAACCAAACAAACAAAGTCTCCAGCTTTATTATAATAGTATAGATAAACTTGCTGGTCGGATTTGTACTAAATCTTTATATAAAAGTTATTTATAATTTGAAATGGCCGCTTTCCTCCATGTTTACAATTTCTTGGAGCCAAGGTTAGATCACTTCCTGACGCATCTGCGCAACTGACGTGTGTGCTAATGCAAATAAATCAAAATTTCGTAACTAAAATATAAAAGATAACTAAAATATGGGAAATATAAGGAACAAATCATTTTACTACTCAGGTTTGGACTCTGTGGTGTGTTTAACATTTGAAGTCCAAAAAGGTCCACCTTGTTACTTAAAGCTTTATAGATTTTTACTAATACCTACCGTACTGCAAATTATATAACTTTCGATGACCTATTAACTAACTTTAAGTTATTTTTTAGTTTAACATTGTAAATTGAAGGGGTGATCAGTTTTTAATGACGGCAAGTGCGTTACCATTGCCGAATATCTTATTTGACAAGTATTTTGATTGCTTACTTAGGCTTGAGTAAGAATATTTTTTTGATTTTATTCTCTGTGGAGAATTGATCGCGAATCTATGCTAGACTCTTAAGACAAAGTCAAAGTAAAAAAAACCTTTATTACTTATATAATCAACGCTTAAATCCGCTATCATAAATACGGGCTTTGAGAATCAAAGGCCTCTACCCACGCACGAGCTGATACACTCGTGCAGTAAAGGTCAGGAATATTTATGATGACGCAGCAGATTCAAATCCTGGTTATCTTACTGATAACTGACTGATAATGTGTTTACATCACAAAAATCTGAATGATAAGAGAATTTCCACTTATAAAGTACAGTCTAGTGTTATTTATTGTCATCGTTTTATAGGATGGTTGCCGAAAGCAAGTTCTCGCAAACTAAACTTACTTTTATCCTGATTATAGTTGAATATTAAGTATACATGCTTCCATGCTGGGAGCGAAATAAAAACGTAGAATGCGCCAGCTGCTTCTCTTCCCGGGCATACTGTAAAAGTCAGTTCAGGGATAGAGGTTTTAAGGGTGGTTTTGTGGGCGATAGGCTGACCCCCTGTCACTACAATAGTCTCTCTCCATCTTTATAATACCTCCAAATTTGTCAAACGTCATATCAGATGGTCTTGTAACCTCTGGTGTTCTACCTACCCCATAAGGGATACAGGCGTGACGTTATGTATATTAAGTATACATATAAAATTAGAACAACCAATTTTGAAACAAAGCACAAGTAACACAAGTAACAATTCACTCAATATGAAATCTCCAAAAGTTTTTACCAAATTACTTAAGATATTTTATCAACGCTACCACACAAAGTACCTTACAATGTAATCGAAATGAAGATTCCACTAAAGCCTTTTGTGTGATTAAGAAACCTTTGATTAGTGTTACTCTACTTAATCACAACGAATTACTACTAACATTTTCCTGTATCAACCTACGTAATACCGTATGAAATACACAGAAAAAGGTTTTTTGTAAGGGCCCTTTTGAATATCGCCCTATTTCTACCTATAGTTTTGTAAACGTAGATATAAGTATACAAGTTTTCATAGCAATTTCCTTCTGCGTACGAGACATATTGTTTAAGCGTGTCGATTAGGGCTCTTCCACGTCTCAACCTTACAAGAAAGGGTTTTTTTATGGCTGAAATGATAAAGATAACCGTTACCAGTAGCTATTCAGCCGAAATATGATATTTTATTACTGCATTTCTTTTCATCAATGCTATCGTTGTGAATGAAGATGACTTTTCTCAATTGAAAAATGGATAATAAAAACAACAGTTATTCAACTGTGAATATTCCCAAGTTGCTCGTATATTAGGTAGTTTCCAAATTGTTTTTACACAATAATTATCATTTATAGAAACGATTTTTTGCAAAAAAAGATTTTTTTTTATAAAGAAATAAATATCCGCTAACATATTAAGCAAACCATGGTCATTCTAAATTACCATTAAAATAAAGACAACTATACGCTACTACAAAACATCTTGTAGTACTATGTCAATAAAATGCCGCTTCTTAGTAGCTGGTAGTAGGTGTGTTCATCAGCATCGCTGATTTTTAAAAGTTTGTGATTCCATCTTTCTACTTTTTTATACTGAGCGACGCTAAAATGAGTATGCAGGTACGTTTATATCGTATCAAAGAAACTAACATTTAAATTTGGTGGGTGACGAAAAAACAACCCTGTATTGTTCTTCTTGCGTTTAAAGCAATAGAGATAGTTCCCTCAACTACAACCCGTCCGGTTATTATTGGTTGCCGATTATCCTAGAGAGGAGGAATGATATTCGTCTTCTTGGCATATAGACGGTCCATTCACATACACCGGCTGGTGTAGGGGTAACGTACATTGCCATCTATGCCAGAGGTCCTGGGTTCGAATCCCGGAGGCGACGGATATTTGTGTGATGAACACAGATATTAGTCGTCAAGTCATGGATGTTTATATGTATATTTAAGTTTATTTTCTAATATAAAAATATGTATTTATTCAATATGTATGTTTATATATTTCTTAAATATATCAGTTATCTAGTATCCATAACACAAGTTCTTTAAGAAACCTAATTTGGGCTAGATAATGTTGTGTGAGTGTCAGAAATATTTATTTATTTATTATATAGCATACTGTGCTTCACAATTATGAAAAATACAAAAATATTTCAAATATTTCAGCAGCTGTTAATTTATTCTGTATAAACCTGAATGTTTCTATTTCAATAATATTTTAGCAGCTGTTAATTCATTTTGTATGAAGCTGAATCTCTCTATTTAAATTCAAACTGCAGCTTCTTTAAATGAAATAAAGCGAGCAAAAAGATATTCACGAAACACAGAATAGCTTTTTACAGAAAACTTTCCACCCAAAAATAATATTTATCTAAAAAACAACCAAAGCGAAAATTAAAAACATTTTAATAAACTCGCAGTTAAAAATAAGTTACTGCGCTTTGTTTAAACGTTACAGAACTATAAAACCAGACATCTGTATACAGTTTTAAAAAACGGCAATTTCCGATTGTAGTAAAATAGAATTCCCGTTCACATCGGGATATTAATGTCTCAGTTGGTCTGAAACATGTGTTTTGGAGAAAAACAAAGAACCTGAACGTTCAAGTAGGACGAGCTAAATTCATTTAACGATCATGTTGTTTTTACCGCGGTTTTTACTAAATAAAATAAGTTTTCTACTGGATGTTTTCGTGTTTAATTGTTTTTGAGAGTGACCGCACCATTCGCTTCTGTTAAACGCTGTTGAAACGTCAAGTAAATTGACGTTGGTCGATTAATTGGTGTAGTTGTAAGAAAATTTACTATGCCAGAGGTCCTGGGTTCTCTAATACCAGTGGGGATGGAAATTTGTGCGATAAACACAGATTTGAGCCGTCAAGTCATGGATGTTTATATGCTTGTTTTTAATGTTTATACATCCAATATGTAAGTCTATGCATTTCTTAAGTTTATTGATACGACACCTTTAATCCATAAACACGACTTCTTTAAGAAACTCAGTATGGTTAAGTAATGTGACGTAAATGTTAAAAAAAATATTATTAAAGGCGACAAAGTAAGATACGAATTTTATTGAATACTGGCAGGTATTATTTTAGCTACGTAACTTTCGATTAGTTACATACATACATACATAACTTCACGCCTGTATCCCTAATGGGGTAGGCAGAACACCAGAGGTCATCAAACCATCTGATGTCACGTTTGACAAATTTCGAGGTATTATAATGATGGAGAGAGACTATTGCAGTGACAGGGAGTCAGCCTATCGCCCGCAAAAAGCGCCAATAAAACCTCTGTCCCTTAACTGACTATTACAGTGTGCCCGGGAAGAGAAGCAGCGGGCACATTCTATGTTTTTCTTTCGCTCCCAGTCCAGCATGGAAGCAATTTCGATTAGTAAATTGATAAAATTACTTTAATTTTCCTCAAGAGACTTCTTTAAGTTTTTTGAAATCCAACAGTTTGTTCAAAAAAATCAAACAATACAAACAAATGAACTGATCGGTTTCATTGTATTATTGAATAGTGAAAACTTCGAGACACTGGTTTTCACTCTTAACGAATGCTTATCTGTGGTCGATATCTTGATCTGACCTCTATACAAGTAGTTAAATCTGTGGGAGACTTCAGAAAGTGTTTTTTTTTTGTCAAATAATATTTGATTGTATTTAAACCATTATATTACATGATAACGTTATGTTTTTCTTCATACATTAGCTTTACTTAAACTGCCAATCATCATCATCTGTGGACGTCTACTGGTGGACATTTAAAAAAAAAAAACCCTCCAATGCGTATTATTAAAATGTAAGTAAAGTATTTTAATAAACGAAAGTTTGATCAACCTAATGGCCTACAAAACAATATAATATACATTAAAAAACTCCTATTCAATAATCCAACAAATCAAACATACCAGGAATCCCATTTGAAAACCAATTTAAAAACGAAAAAGCTTCCTGTACCTATGTCAGAAGCAGACTTTTTAAATTTTCATTTCTGTCACATGGCATGATAAGACGATAGACATCTTCCATTGTAATCGGTACCTACAATCTTACGCCGTAGGTCGCGTGGGGTTGGCTCAGAATGGGCCTACAATACAAATACACTTTATTTTCATAATCGAAAAGAAATAAACATATTAACATATTATTATATAACATATTGCAACGTATTGTACAAATAAGAAAGAGATGCGGATTGAAAGATGTAGTGACTAAGATTGAAAAGGGTATGCTACGGTGGTTAGGACATTAAGAAAGGATGAGTGAAAGTAGATTTACAAAAGAGGTGTACGGAGCAAGAATGGATGGTGCTGTCGAAAGGAGCCGGCCTAGGCGAACGTATGCCGATCAAATTGGCGACGTTCTTAAAATGGACCTAGTTAAAAGTACCCGTAACCGGCGATCATTTATGAAAAGATTAATGAACGTGAAGGAAGCGAAAGAGGTATGTCTGGATCGAAGCAATTGGTGTTCCCTTGTCTCTGCCTACCCCAAAAGGAGACAGGTGTGAGGTTATGTGTGTATGTATGTAGAAGGAAAACTGGATTCAACACAATGTAGGCGGCCTTATCACTCATGAACGATCTCTTCCAGGCAACCTTTCTTGGATAAGAATGTCATAAAGGGCGACTAATGAAGGCCTGATGTCCTTGGATAAGCATGTCGTAAAAAGCGACTAATCCGAGTGGTGGTAGGACTCTTTAAGGGTCCTGTGAAGCGACCACCCTTCATGTAAAGTCTGCCCCTGAATGTTACTGCTTCGGCGGTGATACTGTCCGGCAATATATAGGGTGACTGGTGGGTCACTCTGGTCCCAGTTTGTCATGTTCGTGTTGTGCATCCGTAGCTCAATGCACCTACTATGTAAGCAATTTGGTTTTGGCATGACATTGACTCTCACAATTAGCTGTCTTGTGTTTGTTTTTTTTTTTCATGTCATGATCAATTTGTACTGTATGTACCTATTTGTTTTAATTCGTATAATCCTGACTGAAAAAGAGTGCCAAGAGTTTTTTTTCCACCGGCTTTTTTTGTCTCTTGGTCTACTGTAATATCTAATTCAATAATTATCAACACCTTGTTAAAGCCGAAGTACAAAATTGTGACGTCATTAAGCGGCCATTCGATGGTCTTATGATGAATAAAATTTTTCATTTCATTTCACTTTCGAATTTCAAGGACGTGATGGTTTGAGATCATACATGAATTGAAAAAATAAAATAATTATGAATTATTAACTGAGTAAACTTAACCGAAAGTTAAGGAATTCATTACGCAACGCATGGTTATATAAGCGTAATACAATAGATATTTAGCGGGTGGTGGTGTGCGTGTGGCGGGAACACCACTGTGTGCGTGATGATTGAAGAGCGCGTCGGGAAAAGTGTAGTAATGCCTCTTTATTTATTTATAGGGAATTCTGGAGAAAAAGTAGGTTCCTACTTTTATTACATAATTATGATCAGAATCGAGTTCAGAGAGCTCTCCTTCAGTACCTTTTGTCACCAGTCACCCTGCAAAAAAATAAGGGCCAGTATTTTCCTAAGCTCGTGTGTCTTCGACCTCATCTTCACTTACCATCAGGTGAGACTGATGTCAAACGCGAGGTTAACTACAAAAAAAAAAAACATTAATAAGAATAGACGTAAACTTTTTTCGGATTCCCAGCGCGCTGTGATGTCGGCGCTAACGATAAGTTAGCGATATTAAGATGTTTGTATGACTTCATGGTAACGGAAGTATGTTGGTAGTACTGTTATAGAGGGCGTAATGCAATGAATGACTGTTTGACATTCGATTGCAGTGCCATAGGTTATATCTTGAAGTAGGATGATGGCAAGTGGGAGATAGACCATAAAGTAACTTTTATAGGTTGAGATAGAGATATCAGCTAAAACGGGGAACTAGCGCCATCTAGAACTTAGTGACGGAAACTTTTACTAGAACCAGTCGGGAACTTTCCCTGTATTTTTCTTTAAGAATTATTAAGATTCCTCTAATATGTATATTATCATGATTATATGAAATTTGTATATATCAGAAAACCGTTATCACTATCGAAATTCCAATAAACATGCAAAGGTCGAATTGCAGCGTTGTTTCCGAAATCGGAATCGAAAACGGGTGCGCAGTAACGAACACAGGTAACGAATGAAAGATAGATTTAATGAGTCGGTTAGGTGATTGATTGAATGAACCGAAGAATGAAGAGCAGGATGAAAGAGACATTGTCTATGGCATTTTTCTAATTTTATAAATTATAAACAGCGCCATCTATATCTTAGTGATACTAACGAAATTTAGTGAAAACACCGTGAGATAGACGATTAGGAAGGCTAGGCGCGCGGACGTATCTCAAACGGACGGTTTATGGTAGCTCGGTATTAATTGAGTTAGCTTTATAACCAAGCCCACACTCTCAGTACTATGTAATTGCCTAGTAATTATTCTATCACGTTTAATAAGCCTCATTACTCACAGTGATTATATTAATATTTTAATTGTACGTTTTAAATTAATGATATCCAGTCCTTTAAATTAATTAATAGAATATAAGAGAATTAAAGCAAATAACATCACACAACATATTATAAATCTACTCATTCAATCAAAAACCTACAACAAAGATCTAAAATAGCCAACCCTTACCTTTCAAATATCATCCATCATTAATGAATGAAAGCGTGAATAATTAAAAAAGAAGACCGCCATCTGCCTTGTTTTTGGGCTGTAACGTTCGAATTTCGAACGCTACTGCCCAAGGTTACAATAAACAATTACGCATGGCAAATATGCGAAATGGACCGCTGTGACCCTTACCATAGTCCTTTATAGATTTTGAAATGTTTGTTTCGAATATTTTTATTTTTGACGTGCAATTTGTTTGAGAGATGCTGTGAGCTTACTCTTCTACCCTCTGTGCTGCTTTGGTTAAATCTTTGCTTACGGCATGAAAGGTCCTGTGTTCGATCCGCAGTCGGATAAGTTCGGGAGATGATTTGTTCGTTGGTTTGTGACTGTATACTACGATCTTGGATAGAGTCCTGGGAACGAATTAGGATACTTACAGTGTTATAGGGGTCTCAAAATAAAAGCTTATTCATGCTTACTTAGGAGCTAAATTTTGAAAAAATTAGAAACCTGGGAGAATTTTATTACATTAGTAAAAGCCATATAATATTTTTTTTGTTAATTAAAACCTTATTTACTTACATTTAAAGTACATAAGGGACAGGGGTTTAATTGGCGTTTTTGTGGGCGATAGGCTGACCCCCTATCACTGCAATAGTCTTTATCCATCATTAAAATACCTTCAAAGTCAAATGTGACATGAGATGGCCTTATATACTCTGATGTTCTGCCTATCCCATAAGGGATACCGGCGCCAAGTTATGTATGTCAAAGTACAATTTATTTTTCAAATAATTTTTACTTTGGTATAGTTCCTTTAGTAAGAAGAATAAAAGCTGCACTCTCTAGGATTAAACTAAGCTCTTTAACTCTCTCCAGCTCTTTAACATATATTTATTATTTAAATATTTAAGACAAGCTAATTTCCACGCTTAGAAATAATGTTTCGAAAGAACTTTATTGAAACCATGACAATGATTGTTGGAAAAAAAAATCAAAATAAACTCAAATAACCACAGATTAAAAGTGGTTACTTTAATAACAAAAAGTGACCAGGCTTGACGTCCAAATACTTCAATACTCAATCCTATAGCAACAACTCAAACGCTGAATACAGGTCCATTATGAGCAGACAATAGAAAAGGGTAGCCCGTTATCACGGCCCTACACTCCGCACCCGAGTGAAGTGAAGTGACGCAAATTTGAGGCTTATGTCGACATGATTCGAAAAATATGACGCGGATTTATCGACAGGCTAGGGAAGCCCCAGTTTTTTATCGATGTTTTGGTAATGAGCAGGATTGTTGTAATAAATCATGGTCTTAGATTCCTGATGAAAAATCGATCGTGATAAGTGGCTTTGGTTTCGATTTGTTAGAAAGTTTGAGCTTGAATAATGTGGAGTTGACATTTTAGCTTAGCGCTCGAAAATGTATTTTTAACCGACTTCCAAAAGGAAGAGGTTCTCAATTCGTGTGTACGTTTTTATTGCATCTTTGTTACATGATATTTTGGTCAGCTGTGAATCGATTTTGATGATTAGTATTCCATATGACAGAAGATACTTCGCAGGTGGTTTAATCGAATTTAATCGAAATGGATTCGGTACTTTTGAAAAAAAAAACGAAATCGGAAAAATCGGTATAAGAATTCGGTTGGAGAATTTATATGTTGAACTTATAATACTTCAGCTAAAGTTTTAACAAGAATAAAAAAAAAATTGTGAAGTTGTTTTTTTTTAATGCTCTGTATTTGTTGATTATATCTTTACTGATATAATATAGCTTAAGTTTGTTTCTTTGAATCTCAGAAACGATCAGTCAAATAAAATTTAAAAAAAAATGAAAAATAAAATGTAAAAAAAAATATTTTTTGAAATTCGTTGCATTGATAGCTCAGATTTTGAGGAAAATGAAAAATGTGAGATTTTTTACAGGATCAAAAGTTTCTCCAGCTTTTTGATAAACAAAAGCTTACTGTTCCCTTTGATTATCTTAAGAACCCTATAAACTTATCTAAATACAAAGCACCTAGTTTCGGCAAACTGCTAGTTATCTGTGATCGTTAATAGTTAACTGAAATTAATATTGTTTCTAATAGTTTAGACCCCATTCTGCTCACGACTGATAGGCAAAGGTGAAAAGCCAAGGTAGGGTTTCCGTTAATTAAGTAAAGTTACCTTGTTTTAGGTGATAACTATTTAAAGTACCTATATTAACGATTTAAAGTAACAATTTTTTTATAAAATCAAGTTATAAAGTATAAATGATAAATATAAATAAAATTGTAAGTTCAAGAAAGTTCGATAAAGTAAAAAGTTATTTAACCATCGAGTCACATGAAATTTTTAATATGTGATTCAAGTCACTGTCATAGCTTGATAATTAAATGTTCATTGGAAGAGTACCACGATTTAGTGGAGTCCACGTCCACGTAGGCACTAGAAGCCGGTCTATGGGCAGGGGAAAATTGATCTGATCAAGGTCACGGGGAAACTTTAGATGTGTTCATAACAGGACCGAGTGAGTGTAGGTTCGATATCCAAAATTGGGTATCTTCCAACTCATTTGGAAAAATAAAAATGACGGTACAAAAAGTGGCAGGAAACGCCGATTAGTAGATAGTTCAACTCAGTTGTGCGGCCCTATGTGTGGGTAAACCTTGTACATATACAGTGACTTTATGTGAGTACAGTGACGACGACTGCAGCGTCACTGCCACACAAATAAAAGTTGTATATTTACAAGCGCACACACACATAGCGCCGCGCGCACAACTGAGTTTAACTATCTATACCACCTACTAAACAATAATGGAAATATGTGAATCAAAGTGATTAATGCAAAATATACCTTTGCTCAATGCGGCAATATTCCCCGCCTTGATAAGATTAAGCCTTGACCATCTACTAAATTAGCAAAGTTATTACTATCAAGTAAATATGTAATAGATTGAACTCGAATAGTAACCCTATTATACCGTGCGATGGACTAATAAACGTTAAAATTATATCTTATAAATTAGTAATGTCTTCTTTGATCTTCAGAACATGTGCATACACAGTGGTTTTCTTTGTAAACTTGCCAATGGCTTCAAGGACTATTGCTTCTATTCAATATCGCGATCATATTTTATTTTATGACTAAACCTTCATTCTATAACCCTTCACATGAAGAGCCGCCCGGTAGCCAAATCTAAGGAGCGTACGTCTTCATTATTATCAAAATTGATTTAAAGTCTGTTTGAATCAGTCAAAAGTTTTCATTGCAGTGTTTTTGTATTTGCAGCTTAAATTACAAACTTACTTCATCATCACAACTCCGTGTAATGAGCTAACTGCTGGGCTATGTGACTCTTCTCTGGGTGACGAGGGGGTTTAAGTGGTAATCCACCAAGCTAGCCCAGAGCTGGTTGGTGAATGTCAGAATTTTTAGAGCGCCGAAATGGCTTCTGACAAACCCTAACGACTACTGTATACAGCACCCGGGACCGACTACTTAACATGCCCTACGAAGCACGAAAGTCTTCGTGAGAAATAAATGATCGGCGGTCACCTTTATGATAAACTAATTTATTTTATACGAAATGTACGAAACAACATGTAAAAGGTAATGAGTTATTGGGCACACGGCATTCCGGGTCTTTGTGGGGTGCCGGCAATTGGGATATATTTGGGTGGTTAATCTCACGAAGTGGCTCAAAAGATGGGTCATTTGCGGCTTAGATTCGTAACGCATCACTGAATATTATATTTAGAACTACCTACATTATTGACGCATGTAGGCACGGATGGCTTTTGCCATAAGATGCTCGCGTTTTGGCTTTTCGTAAAATGAACTGGTTAATGGAAATATAACAAATAATTTTGAACTGAGCTTGAATAAAAACATAATACCTACGCTATACCAAAAATTACTGTCAAAATATAATCTTACTTTCAAGTGCTCGACTACCGGAAAAATAATATCTCAATACTCAAACCTCATTAAAACACCATGTATGGTAGTGCAATAGAACAGCCTTATTTTACGGCAGATGTCGCTTTCAGACTATCCATTAATAAAGATTATTATTCAATTAGATATCATAAAAGTCTGTAGAAGCATTGCAATTTTAAACATTTTAAATAATCTTGCAGAAAACACATGTAAATGACATAGGTAATTTAACATATTTAAGTCAGGTTATTAGAACATAATAAGCACACTCTCAACGTAAATATATTTTGGTTTTTCGTCATCGACTGAATCGGAAGCTTATTTAAAAGTACACAGCTTAAAATTTAATGTATTTTAAAAGCAATATTTAAACAAAGAAATTTTCATAAAAAGCCCACCCGATATTTGTAATACGATAGACATTTTATTTATTTTTATTTATTTTACAATTTATGTACACACAAGTTAAGATACAATATTAAGAAACATAATCAAAATAAGTACAAAGGTACAGCTTATCTCTATTGAAATCTCTTACAGCAGACCTAAGACTGGAGAGTTTGTTCAAAATGCAATCATAGTGTGTACCAATACATAACATACTACAAACTATTTAAATTCTATTAATATATATACATACCAATACATACATATAATATTATTACAACTTTATATAGGTACTTAAAATACATACATAATACTAATTATAATAAATACATAATTCATACTATTGTTCATGTAAGTAGAGTGGATACTATAACTTACAGTAGAGAAAAGTAGTGATCTTTGACTTTATATTTGAAACTAGATATGGTTTTACACTCACGAATGACATGAGGTAATGAGTTCCACAATCTGACTGCATGGACGGAGAAAGAGTAGGAATAAAAATCGGTTTTATGAGAAGGCATTATGAGAAGAGTACGCACGTGTGCTCTACATGGCGTATCTTGAGAGTGTGAGTATAAAAACCTTTCACGCAAATAGAGAGGAGTGAGTGGATTATTAAGGATATTGAAAAGGAGACAAAGGATTCTGGTGTTTCGACGGTAGCGTATTGGAAGCTATCGAAGTTGCTTGCGATAAGCGGAGATGCGATCGAACTTCTTCAGGCCAAAGATAAAGCGAATGCAAAGATTTTGCAGGCGCTCCAACTTGTTGAGAAGTTCTTCTATAGCATCCAAATAACAAACATCAGCATAATCAAGGATGGGTAGAATAAGTGACTGTGCAAGGGAAATTTTTGTTTTGAAAGGCAAAAAACTTTGTAAGGCTTTTAGAGAGTGCAAGGAAAAGTGGATCTTACGACTGATTTCACTGACATTTGCGTTCCATGTAAGATTAGAATCAATTATGACTCCTAAATTCTTTGCAGTGTCAGTGAAAGCAATCGTAACATTGTCCATGGTGATTGAAGGTATAGTTGAGAAATCTAGACAAGCACGAACATAACGACTGCCTATGATCATGGCTTGTGATTTCTTGGGATTAATAAGAAGACCGAATGACTTTGTCCAGTCACTTATTCGACTCAGATCTGTATTGATTGCCCTTACAGCAGAATCAACATCAGAAATAGAAAAATGGCGGTAGATTTGCAGATCATCTGCGTAGAGATGGAATTTTGATAAAATGACTTTGGTAACTGAGTTGATAAAAATCGAAAAAAGAAGAGGAGATAAGACACCACCCTGCGGCACACCTGCAACAAGATCACACCAATGTGAGTGATTCACATCGAGGCGGACCTGCTGCGAGCGGCCGTGAAGGTAGGACTCAAACCAAGTCAATGCCAAGGGGGATACATTTAGGGATTTGAGGATACCGAGGAGGATATCGAAATCAACAGCGTTAAAGGCATTGCTGAAATCGAGAAGGATAAGTAGGGTAAGAGATTTATTTTCCATGGCCCAACGAATGTCATCAGTGACCTGAATTAAAGATGAAACAGTGCTGTGGCCAGGGCGGAAGCCGGACTGGAATGGAGTGATCACCTTATTTTCGGAAAGGAATGCTGACAATTGTTTATGTACAATGTGTTCGAGAACTTTCGAAAGAAAAGGCAGGATCGAAATAGGGCGGACATGGGTGACGGCAGTAGGATTAGGGATTTTAGGTAAGGGGATAACGTGCGCACGTTTCCAGGCTACAGGGAAGGTACCAGAGGAAAGTGAGTGGTTAAAAATGTGTGTGAGAGTGGGCAGGAAGTAAGGTAATATTATAACGATCATTCTCGAGCACAAATTGTCATCGCCAATCGCAGCAGAGGAAATGGAAAGGATTTATATAGGAAATATTGTCAGGTTATTTTTCATAAAATGGAAAATAACCTGACAATATTTTTGATGGAATTGCTTTTTTGCAGTAGTATTTTAACGTATGGAAATTGCAACGTACCTACATATCATACTCGTACATTACAATGAACAGTCTGACAGGTTTTATATCAGATGCACATCGACTGGAAAATATTTCAGCACCAAAAGTTGTAGGTACTTATTGTTTACTTTGTATTATACTCGGGTAACTGTAGTTTTATTAAGCCATTAGAAATTATTATTTATTCGATTCTTTATCGCTACAACATGCATTGCAAAAAATTCTCAAAAACAAGGGTCTGTAGGAGACTGATATGAGTTTATTATTCCCAAAGCATAATTACGCTACCACCCTGAAAACACATGAATTACCAAAGCTTAGTCCGTTACTTAAGTATAACTTAAAGGTTAAGCAGTTACAATTTATGTAGCTAAACCGCTGAAAGCTGAACATTAAACTTTGTATCCACTACACACGGTAATGGGTGCAGTGTTTCTGCTGGAACGAACTTCATTGGTTGAAGCTACGGTATAGTCAACGTAGAAAATTTCTAAGCAAATGTTTTTAATCGACTGTAATGGCATTGTTATAAGGATTTAAAACCCCACTTAAAAGGTTAATCGTTATCCGACAACAATGTCTGAACATACCTATACCCACCGGATATCGGTTAGATTGTGAAGTCTGAAACAAAGATAAACGAGGATATTATGTTCCTAGGAATTAAGTCATCGATCGATATTAATAAATAGAAAAACTGAATTCACACATTTAATAAAGAACTTGAATTCAGTTCTGCAATTGAACCCGAAACTTTTGAATTGATAATTTATCTTTTTCAAACTTATTCCGGACTACGCTGTGCACACTTTTTATAAATAAAAAGAAATTTTAAAAAAATCATAAAACCAAACTCATTATTTCTTTTTCAGAAAGTGAACCGCCTTCAAAAACCCGACCCACTAATAATGTTTAAATAATTTTTATAAACGCCATCCTATTCCGGTTTTTATTCGGTCCATATTATAAACCCTGTAAAAGATGGTCTTGTCTAGGTATCGCAAGAATCTGACAAACGAAAAGAGATTCGCTTAGAAAAACTTATCACAAAAAAATCTATCACGAATATCTACAAAAATGGAAACTTACTACGAAAAAACTAATAGCTAGCCCAAAATTAAAAGTAAGTAAATTAATAACAGAAAAAACTGTATCAAAATCAATTCACTGAAACGTGAGATAATTGATAACTGATACCTTCCTTTTTGAATTCACTTAAAATACCAAAAGGATCGAAATGGGACAAATATCCTTATAAAAACCGCATTAACATCGGTTCAGCCAAATGCAAGATAATCGCTGACAAACATAATTAACATACAGGTTAAACTGAGAACCTCACTTTTGTAAGTAGACTGGTGAAGTGCTTGCCGCAGTAATAAACTAAATTCTTACTTTTATAATTTTATGTGAAAGTTTGTCAAAGTGAATAATTGTACAGCCTGGAATAGCAAATTGGCTACTCTTAATCAGAAGTTGCGCAGGTAAAACAGCGTGAAACTGCTAGCATTCGGTAATTATTCGGCAAATCAATCAAACATTCGACTGAATACAAATGTCGAATATACGAAATGTTCGGCCGAACATTCGGCTCATCTCTGACACAAAATAAACAGATAAATTGAGAACCTTATTTTTTTGAAGTAGGTTGAAACCTTCTCCTAAACATGTCAAATCTTTTTCTGATAACAGCATCCAAAACGGTTCAGCCAAATGTGCGAAAGTCGCGGACAAACATACATACATACATGTTTTATACAGGACAAACTGAGAACCTCCTTTTTTTGAACTCGGTTAAAAATATGAAACCAAAATGTGTGGGATTATTTTTATTTAATAAATATTATGTTTGCACGAAAACAGCCTATACTGTATCAGAGGTTGAAAAATATTACCGCGTCTGTCTAATAAAACAAATTATATTATAAACTAATTACACATTTCAATTAGGAAACTATTTAGGAGCTTTCATAAATATTTTTATCGTGAAATCTTTCGTTCTGAAAGAATTCTTTCCATAGCGAACATCTTCAGTTTCCACGATTTTATAAAAAAAAATAAGTTTATTTATTTTTTTATTTATTTTTTATTTATTAACACTTTATTGTACACATTACAAAAGGATTTTTGTAATGTGTACAATAAAGTGTTAATAAATAAAAAATATATGTTAATAAATAAAAAATAAGTTTGTGGATTTTATCATAGTATTGGGCCATATTCGACATTAAATATCTAAAACTTCTAGTTTTAAGTCTCTCTGATGTCAAATTCCGAAACATTAAAATCAGTTTTTTTTACCAAGTTTTGAGTTTTAAGACTCCTCCTTTGACATATTATGATATACTTTAAATTCGCTACTCAAATGTCCACAAATGTAGAAGTTGTCGTGGCGCCGTGGTTACTGTGTGACACACGATATCACAGGTTAAGCAACGTTCGGCGCGGTTTTTATTTGGATGGCTGACCGCCGAACATTCATTTCTTGTCGGAACAGTCGGTCTCGGGTGCTGTATACCTACTTGTATATAGTAGTCGTTAGGGGTTTTCAGAAACCATTTCGGGGCCCTGAAAATTCTTACATCCACCACCCAACACTGGCCATCTTGGTGAATAATGGCCTATACCTCCTCGTTACCCAGGAGAGACACTAATGCCCTGCGGTGGGCTCATTACAAAGAGTTGTGATGATGACTCAAATGTCGAATAGAGACCACTATGTAGGTATTTCAATTCTAGGAATTTTCACTCGTGTCGGAAAGGGCAAGTGCGTCGCGAAAGGTCACAAGGAATTTGACGAGATTATCCCTTTAAATATCTGTTATGTAAGGGATTATCCCTTTAAATATCTGTTTTGTAAAATCCGATTGAAGGTTGTTTTTTCTGAAGAAAAAAAAAATATTTAAAATAAGTTGAAACCCACGCATAGAGACTTTGATTCCTTATTTGATCACTTCACGGTATCAATAGTCTGCGAGTGAATGTCACAAAAAAGTCCAGCCGTTTCAGAGATTAGCAGGAAGAAAGAAATGGACAGACAGACAAAAATACATATAAAAAAATTATGTAAGTACCGACAATGGTCTGAAATCTATTTTAAATGAAATGCTGCTTTATTTGAAACTTACTTAAAGACAATTCAATTTTATCTATAGGCATACAAGATGCTCTAACTGCAATACGTTTTAATACCACCATTGATTTTCTCAACCTTAATGCGATTAAATCGCCCGATTGTACTTTGAATTAGACAATGTCTAGCAAGACAATGTCGTGCCGTGCCTGAGGCTTTGTACAATATAGCTCGTGTCCAGGACGGATGTCTGGAGGCGATGGCTTAGATAGGCTAACGAGAGCAAGCCACAAATCTAAAAGGTTATAAGGAGAAGGAAGATTCTTAATCCTTATGACAATGATGATAAATAGAGAAGAACAATAAACTAATAATCGATGATTATTTCCAAAGGACAAGATATTTTCTCCCTATATTTTTGGCCTTAGTTTTACGAAGTGTAACGAGGTGTTAAAACATAGCAAAACAAACAAAATTAGTTTAGCTTTGGAAAAGATAATTTAATAATGAATAAGTAGTGGCGTTATTAACTATAATACTAGTAAATAGTGGCGTTTTTAACTATGCTAGTAGGTATAATTTACGCTAGCTAAGAGGTCAACTTCCTTATTGTCCATTATGCTTTAAAAAGGGGCCACGAAATAACTTGTGTATTAATCTAAATCTGTTTATTCTTGCGTCATTGTATAACCATCTAGTCATATGATTTCAAACCTAGTAAATAAATGATTCAACTTTGTAATAAAAGTATGCTGGATATGCATACTTTTTGATTGACGACCGGCTGGTGTAGCGGTAACGTACATTGCCTTCTAAGCCAGAGGTCCTGGTTTCGAATCCCGGAGGCGGCGGAAATTTGTGTGTTGAACACAGATATTAGTCGTCAAGTCATGGATGTTGTTTATATGTATATTTAAGTTTATTCTAATTCTAATATGTATTTATTCAATATGTATGTTTATATATTTCTTAAGTATATCAGTTATCTAGTATCCATAACATAAGTTCTTTAAGAAACTTAATTTGGGCTAGATAATGATGTGTGAGTGTCAGAAATATTTATTATTTATTTATGCAAGATGCGTTCAAATCAATAAATATACCGTTTTTGTTATTTTCTATGTAATATAGTTAGACGTAACTACATAATGTTATTTAGGAGGTCTCAAACTAGTGACAGTTATTTTAAAATTTCAATATTACCGTTTTAATATAATAATTAACGTCCTTAAGTTAGCAAGTGTGCCACTAAATATTTAAAAAAGATCCATTTACCATTTAAAGCTTCTGGTATAAAGCAGTTATTTTTCGTTTAAAAGTTCATCACGCGCACCTGGGATCCAAGTTGTCGAGTTTTGACGGGCAGCCGCCGTGCAGCCAGACCAGCTTAGGTCGTCAATAACGTACGAGTGTACGTGCTGCTGAAGCTTAATATACAGGGTCCGCGTATACTATACAATTATATTTTAATAGCAGATTAGGAATGACGAGTGGATCTGAGTTTCAAAAAAAAAAAAATATTTTTCATAAATTAAAATTTTAAAATATTGTAAAATTGCAGATAATCTACATTTTTTGACTACATACAATTAGATGGAAACGTTTTTATTACTTGCTGCGTTGTCATAAACTACAGATAAAACTTAAATTTTGATCAGTTCGAAGAATTTTGAAATTTTAATGAATGAAAAGTATTTAATTTTTTTATCGTAATTATGACCCACTCATCAGTCTTAAGCTGCTATTAAAATATTATTGACTATTTTAAGGCAACCCTATAATATGAACGTTGGGAATATAATATGAACGAAGAATTCATGTTATGGATGATTTTTTTATAAAATCTAAATGGTTTCATCCGCGTAACTTTAGAGCTCGTAAGAATAATTTTGACATAAACTTCGTTTCTGAGATTTGGTCTATCAAATGCACAAAATTCTTTTTGAAAATCTGATGAGTCGTTTCTGATAGTTTAGCGCCGTAAAATAATATGCAAACTCTTCAGATTTAACAAGATTATGTGATTAGTGTGTGCATCAAATTTTGTCAGATTATAAAAAAAGTAAAAAGCAAGGTAAAACTCCGGTATATCAGAGTTTAGATACTAAAAATCTTTGAAATTAAGTTAGTATGCAAAAATAAAACTACTGTGCTATCGGCAATTTGAATTTAAAACGTTTTTGCATATTAACGAACAGTTGTAGAAAAATAACATGAAGTTTGCAAATTTTATGTTCTTTATGCCACTGTTCGATGATTTTTGGAAAAAAAACACTCATAAAAATGTCTTACTGCTTTAGTTTTAGCCTATGACCTACTCAGAATATAACTTAACCTCACGTCTTTATATCCAATAATATATTTGAAGGAATGTTACTGTAAGTACTTAACCGTTTAAGTAGTCAATTACTTTGAACTTATTTAACTGCTCGTATTATTTACGGTTCAGTGGCTCTAATGGCTCATAGCTTTCCTTAAAACGGTTTGATTAATTAATCGATATTTTCACCGACTGTCAAAAACTGTGATATCTCGACTGCAGTGCGAGTACAGAACTTTATTATTTATTTATTTATTCGTACACATTCCATTGTACAGGTGGGCTTAATGCCACATGGTATTATCTACCAACCTTTATCGATTCGTGTTTTCATGAAAGTACGTATAGTATGGAGTAGGTTTCTAAGCAACAATTGAAAATTTCCACTGCCCCATGAAAAATTTTAATAAATATTGAACATGTTGTAATTAATATTTGCAACCGACTCCAAACTATACGAACATTCGTAAACATACGTGTCGATAAAGTTCTGTGCTCGCGCTGCAGGTTCGTAAAGTATCATGATATAGGTTATATTGGGCACTAATCATAATCAAATTAAAAATGTATTTAATAGTTCTGAAAATTATCCAAAACATACAGACAGAAAAACGTTCCGTTTTATACGTTAAAGAGAAAAACGTCCCCATGACAAATATAAACTGTCAGCTGTCGGCTGATTATTCGCCCACTGCACCAGAAGTGACAGAAGCCTCAGGCCGAATTAACACGAGCACCTCACAAAATAACACGCACGATAAACCCCCTCAGTTAATACCCGAGTAACACTACAAATTCATATGCGCTTTAGTCATAGCAAACAAGGTGACATGAACACAAACAGAGAGATCCATTAAGCCGAGCTGGCTTTAAGGGATATGATACCTTTAATCACTCACTCACTGGAGCCTAGAAGCCTACCACATGCCCGCACCTCGACGTTTTTAATTATTCACCGTACCGTGTGACGGAGCTTTTGACCTAGTACTACATTACCTATATAGAGTAAGCCTTGACGTGGCTTATTTTACTATGAAGCAGTCAGCCGTTGTGATGCTACATTTAATGTTGGCGTCTATTTTTATAGTACTTATTTCTGGTTTTTTTTTTTTTATAAGTGACTAAACCCGCGTTTGACCTCAATCGCACCTGATGGTAAGTGACGATGAGGTCGAAGATGAAAGCACACGGGTTTAGGAAGGAACTGGCTCTTTATACAATATTGCCGGAACACATTACCGCCGGAGCGGTAACATTTGGCGGCAGACTTTATATAAAGGGTGGTCGCTAGCCAGGCGGACCCAGAAGGGATCCTACCACCAAGAAAACTTAAATACTTAAATATATATTTAAGTTGTACTTAAATATATTGTCGTGTGAACAGTGGAGTCTTTGTGCTTGTTTCATTTGTTTTTTATTGATGTTTGAAACCTCTTTTGATGTCAATGTCACTCGATAACTGCACATCAATGATCAAAGAAACAAAGGATTCGGCATTAAAATCGTTACTTGTAAATATATGTGCGTCTCTTTTTTACTCAAGAGTTACGTAAAAAAGTTAGATAAGTTGAAACAAACTAACGACCAGAAAATAGAGTCCGAATGATAATAGAGCACGAAACACCAAAAACTAGTTCGGAAAGCGTTTTGCGCTACAAACGTGAAAATCTCCAAATCAAGGCCCTTGTTTGCAAAGCACTTTCAACAAAGAAAAATAAAAAACTTCTGATAAAATAAAAGACACTCTATTTCAGGTATTGTAAAATTATTTTTAGGTAAACAAATCAGAAGTCATTAATACCGATCTATCTTCATTATTTCTAGGATCATTTCTTACCACAACAACGGTAAATTTTATTTCTTAACCGAATACGTATATAAAATTTCGTTTAGTCCATGAGTATAGTTGTTTTTTACATGTAGTATGTGAACCGCAGTTGATTCAATAAAAAAAAAAACATGAAAACTGGATCTATCACATATTTTTTGCCTAAAATTTTCATGGCCTGTTACATTTTCATAAAAATTCATGGGAATGAAAAGGGTATTGCCCGACTTTGGGAACTTAAGTTTTAAGTCCCGGAGCCTGTCAATTTACAATCCGCGACACAGCAATGTTGTTTGATCTTGATAAATAAGCAGAAGGCTACATTATCTTAGCGCTACTCACATTCAGCGTTTACCGGTGACTACTACATTGTTAGAAACAAACTAATTAATAAATAAATAAATAAATAATAAATAAATATTTCTGACACTCACACAACATTATCTAGCCCAAATTAAGTTTCTTAAAGAACTTGTGTTATGGATACTAGATAACTGATATACTTAAGAAATATATACACATAAATATTGAATAAATACATATTTTTTATTAGAATAAACTTAAATAAACATATAAACATCCATGACTTGACGGCTAATATCTGTGTTCATCACACAAATATCCGCCGCCGCCGGGATT
This sequence comes from Stenoptilia bipunctidactyla, assembly GCA_944452665.1. NCBI lineage: Eukaryota > Metazoa > Arthropoda > Insecta > Lepidoptera > Pterophoridae > Stenoptilia > Stenoptilia bipunctidactyla. Next base: position 10,616,481 of record OX101732.1, read on the forward strand.
CGAACCCAGGACCTCTGGCATAGAAGGCAATGTATGTTACCGCTACACCAGCCGGTCGTACTTTTAAATCAAAGCAAGAACAATATAAATTCTGGTGACAGAAATCCTCTTTGTAATATAAAATATTTGAATTTCCAAACAGATTAAAAATGAAACGACATAGTGACAGAACGCTGTCGAAATTTAAATGAATCTGAAATGTTTAGTAAGTGGAAATCTTGAATTTATCATTTATTAAATGGTTTAGCCGGTATTTACCAGCAGAGGGCGCTGCCTTCGAGGCGTTGGGAATATTTCATAAACGTAATTAGATCAAGGATTCTTGGGGTCAGCAGAATTACTTTGTCGAAAATGCCTTTTAAGTAAATGAGATGACTTTTATTTATTTTATTAATTTGGAGATTGATTAATTAATATTTTATCTTTTAAATATCTCATGTTCGGTAAGTAGGTTCTTATTGCATCCAAATGGGGCCTGTAGGTGACTAATTAGCGCTCTAGGGTAATAATCTAGCTAGAAAATCCCTAGGGTGGTAAGTAATTAAAAAAAAACACTTCTTTCCTTCAAAAAGTTCGCGTACATCTAACCATCATACTGGCAATAGACATCATGCATTCAGCCCAATGACCAAAGCGGTCGCTTTGCTATTCAGCCTTGTCTTCGTGTGAGTATAATAGTCATCAATTTTAAATATCGAACGGCGAAGCTCAAATTCGATCTTGACAAAAAAAAAGTTAAAAGTTCTTTACTTGATTATTTTTAATGAAAAAAGGCGGGAATAAAAAACTTTAAGTTTAAATATTGTTTGTTTTTGGGAAATTTTTATAATTATGTGCTAATTAGGAAAAAAACATGAGTTCTTCAATTGATGAAGATATAAGCTGCACTCCCGATTCAATAAAAATGGAAGCTGAAGCAGCAATTAACAATATTAAAATGTTTTATTCTTGTAATGCCGGTTTTTTATTTACTTATCTCACAATCGAGATGTAAAGCAGAATAGTTAGCTCGGGTGTAAGCATCAATTGCACCCTCGAACTATCGAAATAACTCGAAATGTGGTAGATATTCCAAAAAGTCGAACTAAGCGCTTTGATAGTTCCTTTTTGATACGGGTCGCCAAGGTTTGGAATTAACTGCCTGCGTCTATTTTCCCTGTCCAGTATAGTCCTAGTCTTCATGTTCACTTAACATCAGGTGGCATGGAAGACAAACGTCCAATCCATAATTTATAAAAAAAAAAAACTCGAGCTGCAATTGATGCCTTACAGCCCTTGGCTACTAATCTACTATTACATAATTTGATGCGTCTCTGAATGACCAAGCAAAGTGTTGGTAAGAATAGCCCTACCGCCCCCGGATAAACGTGGCTAATAAGAGTGACACCCACTTGGTGGTTCCATTTAATCAGGGTTCAGCAAGCTTGCGACCATGCTCCATATAAAAATTTGCGGCTGTGTTTTCTCTCAATGTTGTATGAAGTGCCTGTTCCATTCTAAGCCCGTGTACGGAAGTCTTCGGCCTCATCTTCACTTACCTTGCCGACCTAAGCTGGAAAACTCTTGTAGTTTTTTATTTAAACTCTACAAACAAATATACAAATTGAATGATTGTTCAAAGGTAGGTACGGTTTTCTGAAGAGAATGAATACATACATATAATAATAAGAGTATAATAAATAAAATAAATATAAGAATAATAAGAATTTCAATTTTCATGTCAGATTTTTTAAAACTCATATAAGTAATATAAATAAATAATGACACTCACAAAACATTATCTAGCCGAAATTAAGTTTCTTAAAGAACTTATGTTATGGATACTAGATAACTGATATACTTAAGAAATATATAAACATACTTACATATTGAATAAATACAATTTTTTTTATTAGGACCTCTGGCATAGAAGGCAATGTATGTGACCGCTACACCAGCCGGTCGTCGAAATGAAGACTCATGAAATGAATTAAAACAACATATAATGCAAATAGCTCTCATGTTCGGTTGATTCCAAATCATTTACTTATATTAGAAACTGCAGCAAGGATTTTAATATATTATCCTATCAAGTTGCTCGATAGACTACTAGTATCATCCACTCCCGAAAATCTCGATTACGTTTCTAAGAAATTAAATCAAGTCTGCACCAATAGTTTAGACGTAAACAGGCAGCACTGTATGGACCGTGAACATTACTCTGTCATCAGTTCCGCACGTGGATTTTGGCATAAAATAATAATAAACAAATATAAGCCATTTACTGATTAACCAATCTATATTTAATAAATAAAACACTTTTTATCCGGATTTATCGCGTTTAATTTATCTTTTACATTTTAACACGACGCTTCGGTGTCTTTGCCGACCCCGTGGTCACGAGCGACTGAGACTGGTCAGCAGTGCGATCACAGAACTTTATCGAATCGTTTGTTAACTAATGTTCGTATAGTATGGAGACGGTTTTTAAGAAAAAATTGAAATCTGTCCATTGCCGCACTTCCAGTTTAAATAAATGTTTGCCTTGTTAATTTTGAATGTTTGTAAACATGTTGTACTCATAAATATCTGTAAAATAAAAAATTACAATGTTACTCAAAACTTACAACCGACTCCATACTATACGAGCATTCGTAATACGATTCGATAAAGTTCTGTGATCGCACTGCAGTCGAGTTAAAGTGTAAAATATAAATTAAACGCGATAAATCCGGTTAAAAAGTGTTTTATTTAATAGTATGAATCGCGAAAACTTAAGACAATATTATATGTAATTAATAAGATTAGGGCTTTTTTGAAATCAATCTCATCCGATAGACCTGGTGATGACATCGAAGAAGGATCTGGTAGTTACTTCATAAATATTGCGGAACAAATAACCGCCGTAACTTTTTTTATATAACGGCTTGATATGAAGGTTGGTTAGCAAAGTGGACCCTGAAGAGATCTTAATATCGACTTCTATGGAACAGACAATGTTAGGTAACCCTCCGCTATTATTTATTATCGCCATCTAGACACGCTTCACCCAAAGGCCAACCCTATACATTTAATATCTAAAATCAGTTTGAATCTTTCACAATACTTTGAAGAGTTCGAAAGGTACTTGTTCAAATTTCACAAGTCACGGTGGCGTTGTTTTTCTTTCCTGCAATTTATTTAAATTGCCGGTCCTGATTGAATAGGAGCGCAAATACAAAACGAATAAAGCCAGATTATTGGAAAACTTTCTGAGAAGCCTAGGAGAAGTTGACAGCGGCCTTCAAGTATTGTAATATTTCAATCATTGAAAATTTATAAATATTTTCTCAATTTTTGTTTTTAATGTAGAGTTTTTGCCTGCAAAAGTTGATATTTTAGAGGCAATTTCAAAATAACTGTGAGCCTTATTGAAATGATAATAGACTATTTAGATAAGGCTGACTTTGTATCTAAAGGTTACCTGGACCTTACCTTGTAGCGATAAGGTCGCCAATTGTCAGTTTCTATGCTTATTATAACCATGAAACTGTATTTGTATCTTATTTGGCAATAAAGAGTATTATTATTATTTTGTATACTTATAACTACTCGCCTTTCGGCGGAAAAGACCCGACAATCGGACCAGTCGGTCGGGGATCAGGGCAAGAGAGACAGAAACCGGCGAACGATTCGGGCAGTCTCGAGCAAAACCACTTTTTGCATGCGTGCTGGAAGCGAACGCCGCCGAATCCCAGCCTTTCAAGGTTTCTGACCAAAGTGGCTGGGGTCAAACCGTTTGCGGATAATACAACCGGGATGATTTCGGTGGACATAACTTCCCACATTTCGGTCACCTCGTGTGCAAGGTCCAAGTACTTGCGTTGCTTTTCGGTCTCGGCCTTCACGAGGTTCTCGTCATGTGGTATAGTTATGTCCACCAAAAACACCTTAGACGACGATCGGTCCATTAACACGATATCAGGTTTATTCGCTAGAATAGTCCTGTCCGTGATAATGGGCCGATCCCAGTAGAGCTTGGCGCTGCCGTTTTCGAGAACTGGCTCCGGCGTGTACTGGTAATAAGGCAGTTTCTGATTTATGAGACCGTATTTCAGAGCGAGCTCTTGGTGGAGAATCTTGGCTGCTTGGTTGTGTCATGAAGATACTCAGTGTTAGCAAGAACCGAACAACCTGAAACCACATGTCTGAGGGACTCGCCAGGTTGGCGGCACGCCCGACATACGTCCACTGTTAATGTACTTCCGGTAGTTGTTCGTCTTGATAACCTGATCCTGTATCGCAAAGACAAACCCTTCGGTTTCCCCAAAGAGGTCCCCGAAGCGCAGCCAATGCACGGAGGCTTTACGGTCCACGTGTGGCTCGTGTAGAGCCTTGTAAAACCTTCCGTGCAGCTCTTTCTCTTTCCATACGGTCTCACGATCAGAAATGCTTAGTACCGCCGGTGTCTGCCATGTCTCGAGGCCCAGATTGAGAGGGGTGAGTCCTTTGTCACACGCTACAACCTCTCTATGCATACCCACGTCCGCCTTCGCCATAAAATAGGCTCGGAGTCTATATATATCCCGACTGTGCAAGGTTTTGGCGCTAAGTAGGCCTCTTCCTCCACACTTCCGGGAGATATACAGCCTCATTACTGACGACCGAGGGTGATGCATTCTATGGAGGGTCATAGTAGTGCGGTCCTTCCGATCCAGGGCATCTAATTCGGTCTGAGTCCATCTGAGTACGCCAAAGGTGTACGAAAGAACGGGCATAACCCATCCGTTAAACGCTCGGACTTTGTTGATGCCTGACAGAGAACTAGTTAGTACCTTTGTCAAGCGCTCAAAAAAGACTTCGCGTGCAGACTGTTTTACGCTCGCTTCTTCGACACCGATGTTCTGTGACATACCCAGATACCGGTATGTTTCATTTTCGGAGAGAGCTCTCAGGTTAACGGGACCTAGGTCAACCCTCTGAGAACGAGTAATCCTTCCCCTCTCCACATGAACAACCGCACACTTGTCCACTCCAAACTCCATTTTGATGGAGCTACTAAAATCTGTCACGATTTTTAGTAGTTCCCCCAATCGTGGAGCCGTTGGAGCTAACAGCTTGAGGTCATCCATGTAGAAAAGATGGGATAACCGTATGCCCCCTCTACGAAACTGAAAGCCCGTCTCTGATCCCTCCAGCAATGTGCTAAGAGGATTCAGAGCCAGGCAAAACCAAAGTGGGCTCAGACAATCACCCTGGAATATTCCCCTACTAATCTGGATTCGGTCTTCCGCAGCCGTCATTCGCCTGCCTTGGAGACTGAGCATTGTGCTTCATTGTCTCATACATCGCTCGAGAAATATTCGAACTGTACCGTCGATTTTGTACAGTTCAAGAACTCTCAAGAGCCATGTATGAGGCACGGAGTCAAATGCTTTTTTATAGTCAATCCAGGCTGCGGAGAAATTGCAACGGTTGCGTTTGACCAATTTGCCAACGACAGCGTCCACGAGAAGGAGTTCCTTTGATCCGCGGCTACCGGCCCTACATCCGTTCTGCGCATCAGATATAACGCGATTAGCATCTAAATGCTGGCGAATCTTGGTGCTCAGAACGGAGGTAAGTGTCTTGTAGGTGGTAGATAGACACGTTATGGGCCGGTATTTCGATGGATCCGCGGTATCGTTGGACTTAGGAACTAAATGAGTGACCCCAGTAGTGAGGAAGTTCGGGAGAGCACCAGTGTCCAAGGCTTCCTGGAATTGACGGGCCAAAGTTGCATGGCACAGAGAAAATCCCTTGAGCCAATAGTTCTGCAATCCGTCAGGGCCCGGACTTTTCCAGTTCAGGCTCCGGCGGATTGCAGCACTTACGTCCTCCTCTGATATGAGGACTTGACTCATAAGGATCACCTCCGCACACGCTTCCTCAACCCTATCAATCCAGGGACCCTCTCCGTGCTCAACTGGGCGCTCCCACAGGTCGCACCAGAAGTTAATAGCTTCGGCCTTATCCGGTATGCGGCCAGTTGAGCAGGGTTCGGAACTCTCCAGGGATTTACAGAACTTCCTCTGATCACTCGAGAAGAGGCGATTTTGGTTGTATCTCTCAACCCTTTGGGAGTACCTCCGAATACGCTTCGCCCATGCAGCGATCTTTTGCTTCAGCTCGTCGATGCGCTCTGTCAGTTTTCGGGTGAAGTCCGGTTTGGTCAAGTTAGTGTCCATTCCGGAAAACTCCCTCCTGACAAAACGCACAATCCTTGGCCTGGTGTTGCCCGAGCTGAAGCAAGTTAGCTTGCCGATGAGGATCCTGGCTTGTTCGATACGACGCTCAATCCTCCTCCTCCAAGCTGGTACAGCGTTACTCCGAGGAGTAGCACGTCCAGCAGTTGGGCTTGGAGCAGCCATGGCGCCAGTAAACCGACATACCGCCATAGCCGCTCCAAAAAGGATTGAGTTCGTCTCGACAAGATCAGAGCTGCTCTCCAAATGTTGGGGCAGCATCTGATTAACGGCCTCAACGACTTGCCTATTACGAAAACTGCATGGTAGTCTGGGAAGCTTCGGCCTTCCTACCAGGGGAGTATTACGTACTCCTCTCGATCGCCTCCTCTAGTAGTCTTCTCGTGTGCTCTAAATCCTGGGAAGCCATGTCAGTGGCGCCTCCCCCTTCCACCGGGTTATTTTGGTCTGCCGCATCTCCTGCACGCTGCTCTAAAGCAGGCTCTTGCACTGGAGAGGCGACACTCGCAGTGATTGGGGGTGGCACCACTGAGAAGGCTTCGTGTCTCAGTTGTTCGAGCTCAGTGGGAGCGAAGATGTTGGAACGCATAATCCACCGAGCTCTATCCGCAAGGTTTTGTTCGGCGACGGTTAAATGAGGCTCCAGCAGCATGAAAGCGCGGTGCATGCGTGCTCGATACCCCGTTCTGCCCGTTTCTGTCTCTCTTGCCCCGTAATACGCTCGCATGAGGTTGGCATTTTGTTGTTGCGTCCATCTCATGCGCCGTCCTTCAGGGGAGGGCACCGATTGCGTAGGCTGTGATACCCCTGCCGGTGCCAAGCTCCCTGAAGGCGATGATGGTGGTGAGGACTGGGCTGGTGGTCGCCTCAGTCTCTGTGCGCTGGCGGATCGCATGCTGCCGCGCCCAGCGTCAGCACCAGACGCGCCCCGGCGACCCCCGGGTAGCGGCCCTATACGTTTATTTTTATTTGTGTCCATCATCATAAAAGATCAGACAGAAACCGGCGAACTATTATTATTAAATGTATTGTTATTAGTATTATTAAATGTCTTGAGAACTGTAGCTCATTCCTATTGGTGGTCTCCAATATTTATTATGAGACGTTTCAACCACGCTGCTCGAGAGGCGTGAAAACATACATACATACATACATAACCTCACGCCTGTCTCCCTTTGGGGTAGGCAGAGACAAGGGAACACCAATTGCTTCGATCCAGACATACCTCTTTCGCTTCCTCCACGTTCATTAATCTTTTCATACATGATCGCCGGTTACGGGTACTTTTAACTAGGCCCTTTTTAAGAACATCACCAATTTGATCGGCGTACGTTCGCCTAGGGCGGCCCCTTCCGACAGCACCATCCATTCTTGCTCTGTAAACCTCTTTCGTAAATCTACTTTCACTCATCCTTTCCAAATGTCCAAACCACCGTAGCATACCCTTTTCAATCTTAGTCACTACATCTTCTTTCAATCCGCATCTCTTTCTTATTTCACTATTGCGCACCCTATCACTCAATTTCACTCCACACATGCTTCTCAACGCTCTCATCTCCACAGCATTAATTTACGTTTTCACGCACAGGCGTGAAAACGTCGAGTTAAAATAGAATATGGTATTTCTTTGCTGCCTGTAATTATACCTTTTTCGGATATTTGCAGACATAATACTGATATAACACATTGTATGGAGAAGTCTATCTTATCACTTCATAGGATATCATTATTTATTGGAAATTTAGTAAGCGAATTTTAAATGGCTGTAATTAATTATTAAAATTATGTTCTATTCCAATGAAATGTCAATATGAAATAATTTTCATTATAATGACTGTATTAAAGTGTGCGGTGTACAGCAGATCAAATTAAATACAAATATGACGTTTTAACTCCTACAGTAATTATAAAGTCGGTAATGCAAAGTCAGCTTGTATTATAAATCTAACGATGATAGTACGCGTAATGAGTTCTGATCATAATTGATTTAACGTTTCAGTAGTTATATATATAGATGATTATTATAGTATAGATGTCATTTGTTTAAAATTGGAGTTCCGCATATTTTGTCACGGGCGCAGAAAACTTACACTGAAATGAGAAGGAAATCTTAAGTACATTTATTTTATCAAAGATGCTTCAAATGAAAATATTGTGAGTTTAGAAGCTTAGGAACACATTCTTCATGCACATCTCATAAGATTTGGCCAACGTTAGCCATGAAAGCGTTTTAAAACTTTTTTTTGTTAACTCTGTCACTGTTCATTCCACTGTGAACGCTATAATATTTGCAATTGAGTCCAAAACCATACCATAATCCGATGCATGGTTTAGATTCAACCAGCTGCATTTTATTTTATACTTAATAGAGATAACGAAGTAAGATATGCGGCTAAAAACATCGCACAGTATATTACGAGGATGACGTGGAGTGAACCAAAGCAACGACGGGTTCAAAGACATTCATAATTTGGTAGGTACGTACACTCAGACTGTCTGGAGTCTGTCTCCTCGAGTAGATATTAAGACGAACGAGATTACGCTCCACCTTGTTACTCCTCAATCTCAATACCTCGTTACTTCTTAATTTCTAATGCAAGATCTCGTAAGTCTAAATTGAAAGCACAAGAGTTATTATTATTATGTATGAAACTTGAAGTTTTAATTTGTTATAATTATTATTACTGAAAGTTTTATTGAAGAGATGATGGTACTTAATAAGCTTTGCCGGTCATTTAGCAAGCTTTTACTCTAAAAGAATTCTGGTTCATTCAACGATTCTTCTTTTATTATTAATTTATACCAAGTACAAAAAGGAAATGGAATTTTCTTTATTTTTTTTAAACTTTTTTTTTTAAATATCAAATTCCCTTTTTTTCGATTGATTAGCCCATAGATTTAAAATATAATTATTAATATAAAATTAGTGTTTGATGGTCAATGGGAAGAACAGTTGTTTTATAATAATTTACATTTATTTTAGTGGTGACCACTACAGGCAGTGCAAGTTATTTTATCTCGATTCAAAAAAAAATATCTAGGAACTTATTGATAAAAATACGTATGTTGAAATAAAGTTTAATAAAATATCTACTGCCCAATTTGAAGTATTTTCAAAGATGTACAAAAAAGGTTACCTCAGATAAAATATGTTAGGACGTAAATCATCCCTCAAATTTTTTTTTACCTTCATAATAAATCTAGAACCTTTTCCTACGGTAACCTTTTTAAATAAACAGCGTCAAAAAAAGCAGGCTTCTCTATAAAAAATATCTCACTTACCTCAATTTCTCACCCTAGTTCACCCATAAATATGAACATAGTGTACATAATGTGTTGCTTAACCCTATTCGCTAAGCCAATTTGCTTACATGACATCAAGGATATTAAGTGGAACGCCTAAACTAAGATTACACTATAAATCACATTTTGTGAGAGCTTGTCATATATCACAAAGCAGTCTTTTGTCGTAAATGGCTTGAGTTTTACGGAATGAAGCATTCCTTATGCGAAATCATACTTAATGTATTTAATTCAATCGTAAACGCTAATGTTTTAACTTTTGCCAATTATTTCATTATGAGCGTCCTTTCTCATGATAAAATAATTATTACTCGTGTGTTTTATGTATACTTTGTAATTAGGGCTGTCAACTTTACTATTAAAAACAGTATTAAATTTATTTTGACTATATTATATTTTTTACTGTGGAACGAAAATAAAGTATACAAAATGTGCTGGACTCAAAGTAATAAGTTGTGCGAGAAGCACAACTTTAATTACTAGTTTTTAACATATTATTATAAGTGTATGTGTGTTTAAAACATTAAATTAATTTAACACTGTTTATTTTTCCAAAATACTGTTTGATATTCTTTTCAAACCCAAATATACTTTATTTCTGAAAAAAAAATAACAGTCGGCAACCCTATTAATGTTGATTATGTCGTGTCTATATTTTATAACAGAGGCTTCGCTGTCGTATAATGTACCTACATGTTGGCTATCATGTTTTCCTAGGTATCAAACTTTATACAATACCTAAGCTGTTGTGTTTAAGTATGACAAAGGCTTTCTCCGCATCAAAAAATAAAGTATTTTTAAAATTTATTCCGTGATGCGCTGAAGCTATAGCAAGCTCGCAATAATTTGATAATTTTTTAACAAAAAATAAATTAATGAATCGTATAAAAAAAATACTTTTAGTTAATAAATAGAATTTACCTAAGGTATAGTTGCTAGCAATTTAGAACTATAACTTTTATAATATTTATTTCATAAGGCTTACCAACTAAGACAAATACATAATACATATTTAAAATTGGTAGTGCTTGTACTTTTGCCCTTATTTTAATCCTTGTTTATTTATTTGTAATCCTTGTTATATAGAGAAAACGCGCGCATTACAAGACGAAGTTCCACAAGGTTCTACGTTGGTCCAACTCTTTCTTCATTGTTTACTAGTGAAAATAGCATTAAAACTAAGCGTGATAAAGGTTCAGTATCTAAAGATTATAGTTTGTTGAGAATAAAGCAAATTGATGTTATGTTTTTTATATAATTAAGGATTTCAAATTTGATTTAGCCCCATTAGTGATTATTAGCGTTATGGTTATTTTTATTGGATATAAAGCAGCGCAATATATTGCCATCCTTTCATAGCATACAGTATATTAGTAGTAGTCATATTTATATGGCATTAAAACCACTTCTTAAGGTAATGTTGTTTCTGTTTTGTACAGCGGCAACCCATTATTGACTTATCTATCTTTAACTAATGTTTTTCATAAGATCGCTTACTATTCACCATTAATATGATTCAGTATGTACTGACTGCCGTTTTAAATAAAAAATCCCCACACAAAAGTCATTTCTAATTTATTTGATAGAACACGCAGAATATAAAGGGCCCGAGAGTATTTTCCACACAAAAGCTTTTTAATATTTGTGTTAACAAAATTATTGTATGTTATAAAAAGGTTTGAAAACGTGTTGTTTTTATAAACTTCATTTTCTATTAAGGGACTTTCAACCAAATAGTAACAAGGCAAATACAAAGTACTTTAACTTAATATTGGTAACAATAGTTGTTGGTAGTAATTATGTCAAGATCTTGCTTCATTTATTGGGAAAAGATAATTTTGTATTACACAATTTCGTGTTTTGTTTCTTCACTATTCATTTCAATTCAAGCGCTTTATTGTTATTAAAACCAAGCACTTTTGCGAATGAGTGAAGATTGTAAACAAGAATAAATTGTCGAGTTAAAATGTACCGTAAAATATCCGATTTAAAAAAGACATTAGTTTAAACCAAAAAGCATACAATCAATGGTTTAAACTAAGAAAACTTTCAGTGCTAAGTGCTAATTATTTTTTTCAACACACTTGCTCGTAAAGTGAGCGTTATTCTATTGAATTTAGAAGTATAAACTGGGCTATAAGTCACGCGTGCATAATATATTATACCCTAGTGCATAATATAATGAATCCTACAAAGTTAAATTGTACCTTTGTGCAAATTACATGCGAGTGAACAGAGCATATTTTATTGGTTCGGGTTATACATTAAATATTTTCAGAAACAACAAAGAGGTTTTATACCACTTCAAATCCATATACATTTTTAAATGTTTGCGCCTTATATTAGTAATAAAAATTTGTATATCAAACAAATTATTCACAATTCACAATAATTTGTTAAAAAATATTAAAATATTTGCATTTACCACTCCAAATTAAACATTTTCACTTAAAATAGGCTGTATATGCTATAAAGACATTGACACATTTGGCGGAATAAAAAAAACCTACGCGCATGCGCGAGGTTCGACGCCATTTTTCAATGACAATTCACAGTTTTGTTATCAAAATATGTGTTTGTTATTTTATGACCACGTATGTCTGTCTTTTACTCACAAGTGTGTTGAAAAACGTCGTATGAAACTCGTGAGCGTTGCTAATTACATAATATACTATTATTTAACTTTTGGAATACAAACAGCTATACAATACAGTGCTTGTTCAAAACACATGATAAGACTTTTAACTGCAAAGGAAAAGAAGGAAAAAATATACTTAGAGATGACAATGTATCCTTAGGATAACATATAAGCCCTTAATTCTCTTCGATTTTCCTACATACAAGCTTTTCCATTAAAAGGAAATTTCACAATTTCCTTACATTATTACGCGCATATATAAACTGATTATGAGCTTAAAGCATTATGATATTTAACCCCGAGCTGCGCGCAGTGGCTGGGTAAACTCTATTACATATATTCCTCCCAGCAGGAGAGCTCAATTATATAAACAACTTTATCCAATCCACAGGCTAACCTTGTATATACTATATCTTAGACTAAGAACTTCGCTCCTGGAAAACTAACCTCTATACTTAAGCTTACGTTGTTTGTGACGATTTGTTTTATTTTTTTTTCAATAAACTTGTTGTTAGCTGTGTATGAAATATGTTAATTCATATATTCACTTGCTAGAAACTTTAGAAAGAAAGGAGGACTGCCTATATTTTTTCCTTTTTCATGCATACAAAGAGAATAGGTAATGAATACTCAAAGCGAGTGGATAATCAAGAGTTTAAGTTAAGTATTTGAATTTAAACTTTGGTGTCTTTAAAACATTTAGTACTTAAGGGCCTCTCGTAGCGCCCTCCCCGCCTCGTTAGCGTAAATACAGACGCGCGGCGCGGGTCTAGAACGCTTGCGCATGGCGCGGCGGATCGAGTCGTCCGCGCGCGCTTCATACTAACGTCTTGGAATTGCGCCACAGTCGTGTAGCGTAATGAATTAAATTAGAAAATATATTATAATTTTCAAGTCATTCATAAGTCTTTTTACAAGTGTATTTATAAATAAAATGATATAAATTAAGCACTTATTGGAATGTCAATACGTATGTATAACAAAATTCCGAAGTCAATTCAATCCCTGTCATTCAATAAATTTAAATCAGTTACTAAAGACACTCTATCTCGGAAAGCTTATTATAAAACTAAAGATTACTTAGACGATAAAAAGGCATGGGATTATTCACTACAGGATATTTCAAAAAGTTTCCAGTTACTTATTAATTCTGTTTACGGCATGGCTGTGCAGTATGATATGTGGCGTACTGGTGACTGTTCCACTCACTTACTTTCTTGTCAAGACAACAGCAAGAACGTATAAAAACCGTTTCTCTTTTGACACATTCAGTTACTCGTAATATTGTAGCTTCGAGTATATTTTGTTTGATGTATAACATTGATTTGTTCACTCTGCACCCATTGCACAATTTGGGCGGTTTTTAATTAATTGTTTCATTGATTGGGAAACAAATCGTGTAGTTTTGAAAATCGGCACACGTATACTATGCGCACTCCAGATTAACATATTAAAAGTCCTCACGGATGGTGGGTGTGCTGTCGGTGTAAGGGGGGGATGAAAGTCCCTATTTTCAGGTTTTTGCTCATATCTTGAAAATCTGTACAAGAAGCGTAATTCTGGCCAAATTTTATTCATAAAAGTTCCTATTGATTTGGTCATATTAGTTTTTACTCTACGAGTTACAATGTGTTGAAATTTGCGATGTGCGAGGTTTCCGTTAGCCCTTGGCTACAACTGGAGTCCTCACGAAGCAGTTATTGCATTGTTCTTTCATGACCTAAAAATATAAACATCGATATATGTTTATTTCGGCTTTCCCGAATGAAAATAGACTCACTTGTACACTATGAACATATTTTCCTTTAGACTTATTTTCTTATTACGGGACGCTTCCATTTAACACAAGGCAAATTCCTAGTATAGAGATAAATCATAAAGATTTAGTCTACCTCATTTTAAAAGAAAATTGTTCATAATCTGAAGGTAGATCATACCATGTAATATGGCACTTCACAATCCGCGAAAAAATGCCTAGTGTTTATAAAATTGGCATTCAAGCTGCCATACACTTTTTTTTACCAGGGCAGAGTAAAATTTCAAGACGAAATGCAAATACATTAAGTCTGTGTAAAAATTTTTTTTTTAAATCATGTCTATATTACTTTTGGGTTTTATAAGTGTTCAGAAAAGTGTAAATAAATATGCTGCATCCTCGCCGTAGGCTAAACATTCCATTGCTTTTAAAGTTATTTTATGTTGCTTTCCTTTCTTTTCTTAGATGATAATAATAATTAAAAAATATAAATACCAAACTACCAAAGTGTTAAGTTTGGATAACATTACGCTATAATACTTTCAGTACCTACAAGAGAAAAAAACAATGTAGTAAAAAGTTGTATAACGTGGTGCCTTCGTGCTGAGCTACCAAACCAGGTAAAATAAAAAAAAGATTTCCGGCCATAATAAACATTGAATAAACGTATCGAAATATTCAAAAAAACGTGATTTCTCTCTAAGCTAATGAAAAGATGTCGAAATCATAATAACGAAAGCTTTTGACAGTTTAATTGATTTAATTCGCAAATATATTTTAGCTCACATTGAAAATTCATAAGTTAGACTTTAAATTTTATTTAGTGCACAGGTTTTTAAACTAAGTATGAAGCTGTTGGATTTTTTTGCTCATCGGTTAGCACATTGACTCACTTAGCTTTAGAATTTCCTCTGTATTTAGCTGTTTCTGAGAAACCCTATATGTTCGATAACGAGTAAGATATTTTAATTTAGCATTCGACTATCTGGATAACACACACCTTACCTTATAAACACATTACCTTTCAGATCATTTGTCAGGCAAACTTATCAGTAAAACCTGACATTTATTTTTAATTTGCACTTTTGTTTTTTTATTATTGTTTTTATATTCAAATCGTATATATAAATACCCCAAAGTAGTCCACAGCTATGTCGTTCAAATAAATTTTCAAGGTGCCGATTTATAATGTAGGCAGTACCGTTTTTTTTACTTATTAGTGCAACGTATGGTTTCGTGCCGTTGTCAAGTATAATAAAAGGTAGAATTTTATAAAACTTTTTCAAATAAATCTCTGAATGCAAAGTTTATGTCGTTTTGAATTACGAGTTTTCTGTTGGGTCCGACACTACTTTGTTTGTCTGATACAAAAACTGTCTGCGACAGGGGAAAAAAGTTTGCCCCTGTAGTGTGATATTTGAATGAGGTCAATATGGGTAAGTGTAGATAGGAGGTAAGTGTAACTACCTTTTATATCACGAGAACTTGTTATGTTTTTGTAGCTAGAGCCATCTAGTTCTGTGAATTAAGTAAGTATGAGTGCACAGTCTTTAGCCTAGATGGCGCCGTCAAGCATTTTTGTCACTGTCGCCATTTTGAAATGTCTCACATTTTTCAATAAGAGTCAGAGTGCATACGTGTTGTTTTAATCTATAAAATTATTAGTGATTTCGCCACAACTGTTTATTTTATTCTGGTATGTACTTTTGGTGATTGTTAAACTTCATGATTATCTAATTATTTCATTCGCATCGTTCAAAATATGAGTTTTGCAAACATTCAAAATACATAACCTCAAATTTCACTGATTGGGAAAGTGTAGCTACTTCATTTGAGGCAAGTGTGACTATATGTTACAGTTGCCCCAACTCAGAGGTTTCAAACATTTTATTTATTACTTTTGAAGGTTAATTATTTTGGACTCGTATAAGAAAAAGATTCTAAATAAATCCATAACGTCACACTTAATATTCATCTAAGACCGCGTTTTATGTTTTTGAGATAGTATGTATGCATGCGCTCACTACTCTTATCCCCGCGGATCTCTATTCAAAGGTAACCTGAAGGTAACACTCATTGATTGTCATCTTTTGGGATACAAAGCTTGAGTGAGTCTTCCACGTTTTGCAATACATGTGTATGCACTTGGTGGTAGAAAGTTATAAACTGTACAGGGTTATTCTTTATTGGACCCACATCTGTTGAGCGGTTATAGGGTAAGTCCAAACGAACCATTTTCACTATGGAACCGCCCCTCCTAAACTTTATTTTATTTCTCACAAAAACTAGTTAAAAATAGGTGTTCCCAGTAAATTCCTAAAATAAATAAATCAAAAACGGTAAATTTAAGGAGCTGTGGTTCCATACTGCAAATGGTCTGTTTTACCTACTCTATAACCCCTAACAGATAGCGGATCCTACAAAAATTAACCTGTATAAAACAGCTCGTTATTAGGTTAAACTTTGTAAATAACTCGTATCAGAAACTTTGTTAGCATATCACTGAGCATAGAGTTATGTTTTAAAATTGTTCACCTGAACGTAAAAACCAAATTTTATCTTAGTTGCTCGTTAGGTTGGGTGTTTTAGACATTTCTTGTTAGCTTGGTGCTAAACTTTATTTGTACCAAAGTAAAACCTTTACATTGATTCCCAATCATGTAAATATTATAAGCACATCATATTTTAAGATATCAGACTTGAATAACTTTTACCTATTAAATCATAATTTTCAATATTTTAGGCGACTAAAATGGTACGCAACTACGTTCGCAAAAGAAAAGGCCCTGAATGGAGTAAATCAGATTTAAATGAGGCTGTGGATGAAGTTAAAAGTGGCAGATTGTCTGGGTACCAAGCAGCTCTTCGGTTCAAAATACCACGATCCACGATAATGAGTCACGTCAGTGGCACACGAGGTCAGAAATCCAATAATATGGGTAGACCCAAAGCCATAAGTGCTGAACATGAGAAAAGGCTAGCAAACTGTTTGCACGTGATGGAGAAGAATGGTTTTGGACTCAGTCGAACAGAAATAACTGAACTTGTTCAATCTTTTGTAAAAGAAAATAAACTGACAACCCCTTTTAAAGACGGCAAACCAGGACAAGAGTGGTTTAAAAATTTTTGCACCACACACAATTTGTCTTTTAAAAAGCCTCAGAATGTAGAAGTTTCTAGAAAAAAAGCAGCTGATCCCTTTATTTTCGAACAATACTTTAACCTCCTTACTAGAACGATTGAAGAATTAAACTTAAAAGATAAACCTAAGAGAATCTGGAACATAGATGAAACGAGTTTCGTTAGTGACCCCAAAAAAACAAAAATCGTCGGGCTTAAGGGTTTTCAAGCAACCAGAACTACTGCAACTGCAGGCAAAGAAAATACAACAGTCCTCTTTTCATGCAATGCGGGTGGTGGGAAAGGACCACCTTTTATTATATACAAAGGTAAAAACACGTGGAGTGAGTGGACCTCAAAAGATGCCTATCCTGGTACGGCATATACTGCCACAGAAAATGGATGGATTGAGACCATGGCATTCAAAGAGTACATTTGCAAGTCCTTTATACCAATGTTGGAATCGACATCTGAGCCAACATTATTATTATACGATGGTCACAGTACTCATGTTCAACCAACGGTACTTGAAATAGCAAAAGAACACAACATTACCATTATTAAGCTTCCGCCACATTCTAGCCATTTGCTACAACCCTTAGACTTGTCAGTTTTCAAGGCATTCAAAGACAAATGGGATGCTGTTATGGTTAAATGGCAGCGATCTAACTATGGCAAAAAGTTGTCAAAAAAAGAATTTTCTGTTCTGATTGGTCAAGTTTGGAAAGATCTTGATCCTCTGAACATCATTAATGGATTCAAAAAGGGAGGTGTTTATCCTTTGAATCCAAGTATTATTCCAAAAGAGAAATTTGACCCAGTTGCCTTTAAAAGATGGGAAACTATGAAAGCTGATTCTCGTACTTCAACCAAAAATGCATTACCTAATCAGAACTTGTCAAGAAATAGTACTCTTCCAACACTAGCTTCACTTTCATTGAAGCAAGTTCTGTTAACCCTTGATATTCACACATACACAGACATTCCACATACATCCATAGATATTAATATTGTACCACCGCCTACTGCACACCTTTCTCAACTAAACATCGTAAAAAGTCCAATTAAAACTATAGAAAAAACATTTGAAGAACTAGTATTACATACCATTAAACAACATGAAAGTCGAGTCACAACACAAAAAAAAACAAGAATTGCAGGAGGTGCAGAAGTAATTACACATATAGACGTAATTAACAGACTCAAAAAAAATGAAAAAGAAAAAGAAAAAAAATGTAAGAAACAAAAGGTTGATAAAAACAGTTTTCTAAAAAAAAATAATACCAAAGCTAACAAAAAGATAGTACTCAACGAAATTCAGACGTCTGAAGCATCATTGATTATTCCATCAACCTCAGAATCTTTTACCCAAAGTTCACAAAAAGACAGTTCGAAAAAAGTAACCATTATTGAGGATAAATATATTAAGAATAGTAACGCAATATTAAAAGGATATAACAAAGAAAATAATATTGAAATAAACAAAAATACTGTACTTAATGCCATTAGTAAAGATCAGAAAGAAAACCTAAACCCCACAATGAAAAAAAATAATAAAAATAAAGGCAAACATAATTACGATAATATTTTGGCTGTTAAACAAGAAAAAGGTCTGAAAAATAAGGAAAACATAATAACTGATACATATAAAGGCAAACAACAAAGAAAAAATAGTATTATCACTGCAAAAAAGGAAAAAAAACTGAAATATAAGAAAAAAAAAGCAATTCATTCTTCATCTGATGATAGTAGTTACTCAGTTCAAGATAGCGATATGTCTGATTATAATGTTTTAGACGAATACAATAAATTGTCTGACAAAATAACCGATGAAGAAGATTATGATGATAATTTTGCTCTAGAAATACCTTGTGGTTTGACGGATATTAAGTTCTTTACAGGCGCTAAGCAAAAATATGCTCTAAATGATTGGGTCTTAGTACAGTTCTGTACAAAAAAGAGCATCAAACACTTTGTTGGGCAAATCATAACAATTAATGTTCAAATGCCAACCATCAAGTATGTTCGGAAATTCCACTCTGCTAAAAAAGAATCGATATTTATTTATCCTAAGATTGACGACGTTTGCGCCCTGAAGCACACTGAAGATATTGTAGCAGTCTTACCTGCACCTGAAACGTCTCGTCGCGGACATCTAATATTTAATATTGATTTTAATAAATACAACATTCAGTAGTTATATATATTATTGCCCTACCTACATAAGGAAATTGAAAATATTTTTATAGTTATGGTGAAAAAATTACCATTGTAATAAAACATTTAAACATGGGCACCTATATCTTGATTATTGTGTTTATCTCAGTAAAGTACTTTTGTTATATTGATTTTATTCAACCAGTGCAATATAGAACATTTTGGAAACTAGTCAAAAAGTATTAGTAATTAGTATGGTTATATAGTCACCTAAGTTTTTTTATTGTATTTGTAATGTAATAACACACCAAAGTATCCAAATATTACCCTTTCGTATTTTTTAATAGGTAATAAGTTATATACCTACTTAATTTAGAAGAAGTTTTTAAAATATTTTTATATTTTCTATTTTTTAAGCATTAAAGAATTAGCATTACCTTGATTTTTCTGTTGCTATATTTTGTTGATTATCCAATACCAAATAATATTAATAAGAGCCTACTTACATAATATACCTATAAATTCCTAATTTTCATACTCGTATTATGTACTTAGCAATTAATAAAAGTATTTTCTTCTATAACAATCTTTATTTGAAAAAAGTTTTCTACCCCTGTTTGTAACTCAGTATGACACACTTACCCCCTTACACTTTTTTTTATTAATAATCATAACTAGCTGTTTATGTTATTTAAGAGACAAAGGATTAGATCTCATTATTAACTCGCATTTTTCTTGTTTTGTAGTATTTAAAATAATCTATTACCATGCATCTAGGACCTAGTTACACTTGCCTCATGTTGACGGGAAAGTGTGTCCGATTCCGAATTTTTTTATGAGATCATAAAAACAAACATTTTAAGCCTAAAAAGAAATAGTAATTGGTTCCAGCTAGCTAAAACCTCGACCCATTAAAAAAAAAAGATTAATCTCTAAAAATGAACGTTATGTGACCTTATTATAGGGTTTGAAATAAACTTTGAGAAAAGTATGTCACACTTACCCATACTGACCTTGGTTGTTTTAGCTATAAAATAATTTGTTTCAATGAGTATTATAAATAAAAGGAAACCTATTAAAAAGGAAAATTCATAATATAACATTTTCTTTAGTTTTTTAAGCTTCCTTGCTGGGCGGGAAGCAAAAAAAACATAGAATGTACCAACCGCTTTTCTTTCCGGGCATACTGTAAAAGTCAGTGCAAAGATAGAGGTTTTATTGGCTTTTTCGTGGACGATAGGCTGCCCCTTGCCACTGCAATAGTCGCTCTCCATCATTATAATACCTCCAAAGTCAAACGTGACTTCAAATGCTTTTATAAACTCTGGTGTTCTGCCTTAATAAGGAATACAGGCGTGAAGTTATGTATGTTTCTTAAGGTTTTAATATTCAATAAAGTAATTTTTTCATGGAATTTTATCGTGTATAATTGACCGCACGGTCGGTGTCGGTTTTAACGTCTAGTTAAAATGTTATGATTATAGAATATTAGAGTTAAAAAGGTCTTCTATTAAATTTTATTTAACATTATATTATTAGTCATAACGACTTAAGGAGATCATGAAAAAAATGAAGATATTTTTTCAGTTATCATGCAAAATGTACAATAGTACAAATGATAGCAATAAATCATCTTTAATACAGTCAAAATGTCTATTTTGTTTTAGATGTATGGAATACTTCAAAATTACAATAAATGCTGTATCCATTTTGACCTAAATCATAAGGATATCAAATTAGCTGTATTGGTTTATCCTATTTCAGTTCTTAATGAATTATGACAAGGTCAAAGTGACCCTTACTCGATTCTTCAATATTTCATCTGCGCTTGAAAGATTTGCTTGGATCTCAATTTGTTAATATTTTTCAAGATAACATATTATGACGAGTTATTTACCTTTATTATATATTGAATGTTATTTTTAAGTACATCTTTTTCAAATCAATACTTAAATACCCATGCAGACAACGAAAAGCAGCCTACGGTTAAATCATTATTACGAGAGTAATAATATTGATTCAGAAGATCTCTTCTATTGTAACGAAACATAATACTGATCATGAAAATCTTTGATTGTACCGATACATATAGATTAAATTTTATGGTTTTCCTATAATTTTTCCATTGATACCTAAATGAGTTGACTGAAAATGAGTTTCAAGTAACAAAAAATATATTTGTGTATTTTAAACCTGTAAGCTATATTTTAAGGCAGCCTTATCGCTACCGACAAAAATAGGTAAGTTTAATAGGCAAGTTGCGATTTTTTTATGAGATAATTGTGTAATTTTGATTTAAGATTGCAAACTGGACGACCGCGGCGGCGGCGCGGCGCGGCGACCGCAGTAAAACACGCGGTTCGCGCGACTTCATAATAATGCTCATACACAGGGTTGTTTTTTAGTCAACGACCAATTTTTTTTAACACAATAAGTATTAAAGTATTGTAGACTACTGTATACAAGTATACAGCACCCGTGACCGACTGCTTAACGTGCCCTCCGAAGCACGGAAGTCGTTGTGAGAAATGAATGGTCAGCGGTCACCCATCCAAGTACCGGCCGCGCCGAACGTTGCTTAACCTGTGATATCGTTTGATACACACAGCAACCGCGGCGCCACTACGACTTGCGGCGCCACGACGATATAACAGCTTGATTGTAAAATATATTTAATAATTTATGGCCGTATTGAATCACTAGAAATAAGTGTGTCGTAAAGGCAACTAATCAGAGTGACCCTTGCTCTGTATTAAGACTTTTTTAAAAGCTAGCGACAACACCTTATAAGGTAATTCGGACATTTTTTTTATAAAAGATGTTTTTACCGGGTACATCTTAATTGGGCATCTCTATAATCACATATTTTGAACAAAAACGTATTCATTTACTGTAATAAATCATGATAATTTAAATGTTAAACCAATAGTACTTGAAATAAGCAAAATTTTATGACTGTCGAAATAATGTAAAACAAAACACGAAAGCTCGATTTAATTACAAAATACAAAATTAGACTAATTTCAACAAACAAATATTAGCCGGGAATTTTGATAAATCTGCCTCCGGCGTTATCTCCACGCTTAATTAGTTATCACAGCCTCGTATTGGAAACGGATAATGAAGAATGGCAAAGCTGTAATACGTACATCAAAGGAACTTCTATGGTATCAGAAAGACGCAAAGACAGAGCTTTCGCGTTTTCCCATTCAGTCTTGTTTTGTTAAGGATATAAAAGCTTTTACCAATTTCTCAGAAGGTAAGTATTATCCATCTTGATCGAAAAGCGTTTGATAAAAGATAAAATGGGAATAACATTTAACCAGTTTTAATATGTACCCATTAAACGTTTTAATTTGGAGTAATTTGTAGTGAATAAAATTGGAGGTAGGTATTTGGATTTTCATAACTTGTAGTACCTACTTTTTTTTTATATTGTTAGGATAGGACGTTTGTCTTCCATGCCACCTGATGGAAGGTGCGCATGAAGACTATGGTGTTACACGTCCATCCACGAGAAACCTATTCACTCGACACTTAAAAGTTCCAGGACTGTAGTGGTCAAGAAAAACAGACGCAGGCAGATTGTTCCACACCTTGGCAATCCGTACCAAAAAGGAATTATCGAAGCGTTCGACTTCTTGGTAAATCCACTATATAGAGATGGAAGTTCTGTCTGCGTCTGGTAGTCCGGTGGTAAAAAGGGGTGGGTTCAATTTGACTTTTTGTACCAGATGAAAAATCACATCTTTCATTTGATTTTCGTAGTTAAAAGGGACAGTTCTACAACAGATGGAATTTAAATGGAGAAATGGAAGAAAGAAGAAAACTTTTTACGCATTTTGGATCAACGGAAGCACATTTTATTCAAGAAGAACTAGCTTTTCCACATTGCTTTATATTGACTCAAAGCGCAATAAGCTGTCTTTTGTGTAATTAATGTCGTCTACCACAAAACTAATTTAAACTTCATTGTGAAATCCTTACTTGGATATGGATTTACTTTTACATGGCTTATAGGAATGGGCATACATTTTTAACTTTTTGTACTCCATTATGGACACACAAACTTAATACGGAAAATCGTATGCATGAAACTTGCAAATAAGAAGAAAATAACCTTCATAATGATCTCAAGCGAGTTTCGTTTTATATTTGTTACTGTTTTTTTTTATTTCTTACAGTTTAACTCTACTTTAAACATGTGGAAATCACAAAAAGTAAAAATTTGCAAACGTTTTTGATAATTCGTTTAATAAAAAATACATATCATGGTCATCCTAATTGCTACGTTAAATTGTCATACACCCATAGCATATTAAAGCAACAGATTGATCAAACAAACTTTCTTAAAAAAAATATTCTACAGCTAGAATTTGCGTTAAATATAGAAACAAAATTCAGTCTACAGACACAGAGTCAAATTTATTTAGATTGAAATGTATTTTAATTAGAATTGACTTTAAGATCTACACGTGTAATTTAAATAAAATATCAAGAATGTAAGCGCCTAAGCTTATTGAAATTGAAAACAAAAGTAATTGTAGGCTTTATCCTTCAAGTATTGCAGACCTAAAAAAGCAGCTAAGTACTATGCAACAAAGCATAACTGAACTCTCAGATAAATACGATTCTTTGTTATTCGAACAAGAGCAGTCGAAAGACAAAATTACTAAGCTCGAGAAGACAGTAGTCAGTGTAAATAACAAATGCACTTACTTAGAAAAGTGTAACCTTGCACTAGAACAAAAAGTTTATGATTTCGAACAGTCATCGCGTAAACATAACCTAGAAATAGTGGGAGTACAACAGCTTACAGGTGAAAACGTCATGGAGTTAGTAACCAAAATTGGCCAAAAAATTGGTGTGAGTTGCGCTGATGTTGAATGGGCAACGCGTAGTCGTACACCAAAGCAAGGTACCAAACCAGCGGCCATCATTTTAGGATTTAAGCCAAGTGGAATTGAAGCACGAAACAGCTGGCTGACAAAACGCAACAACCCGACGGAACTGAAGAGCGATATTATTACTGGAGGAACGATGTCTAATAAAATATACATAAATGAGGATTTACCGAAGAGCACTAAGAGTTTAATTTATAACGCCAAAAAACAACTGCGAGGAATTTACGAGTACATCTGGATATCAAACGGTAAAGTCTTGGTGAAAAAAACTGAAGGTACACATGCAATATGGATCAAAACAGAAAATGAAATAAATGACTTACTTAAAACAAAATAGATAGGTAACTTAACTACATTCTATTTCCTTTTGTTAAAGTTTAAACCGTAAAATTCGCAGACTTTAATTGTATCGATTTTATAAAAGAAACCAGTGTAAGCTACAATTGTGTGGATGGTTTGCGTGAGTGGATAAATTACTTAAGTAAAAAAAGTTTAAATATATTGCATGTGAATATACGATCATTAAAAAAAACACTTTAACCAACTATTAGTTACATTAAATGACAGTTTTAAATACCTAGATGTTATAGTCATAACAGAACCCAATGTTAACTTTACTCTGTTATCGTTATACCAAATAAATGGATATAATTTAAATACGTATACACGGACGGATCGTACTGGGGGTGGCGTTTTGGTTTATACAAGGACAGAGTTGTGTGCACGCGAGTGTCACACGTCAATAGCCACTAGAATGCAATCTGCGGAGTGCGTCTCCATTGCACTTGACTACCAAGGTGAGTTAATTTATCTTGTCTCAATCTATAGACCGCCCAGAATTAACAAACAAGAAAAAACTTCTCAATTTTTGATAGAATTGCGTACTTTGCTTGATAGCCTGCCAAGTAATTCAAAAATTGTAATGTGTGGTGACATAAACATAAATTTATTAAATTGTTGTGATAAAAATGTAATTGCATACGAGAACTTATTATCTGAGTATGGTTTCATAAAATGCATCAAGGACGTAACTAGAAAAGAGATTTTAATGGGTAAAACAGTCGAATCGTGTCTTGACCACATTTATATAAGAATAAGCAATGGCCCATCTATTGAATCAGCAGTAATAAAACACAAAATTTCGGACCACTATTTGGTTTCAGCCGCGGTGCAATGGAGACGAACTAACTTAGATCCACGAGGACGCTCGCATTGTCCGCCTAGAACTAATGCATTCATAAATAAACGTATCCTAGACAATAATTTGGTACGTAATAAATTACTAGGTATAAATTTCAACAACATGTTATCGATAGACTGCCCTATAAAGTTGTATAATACTTTAAGTCAAACGTTTATTTCAATTTATAATGAATGCTATACAACCAAAAATGTGAACATATCCAATAGAAACAATAAATCATGGATTAGTAATGGCTTAAAAGCAATGATTAAGGAAAGGGATAGGATGTTCGAAGTTTGGAGCAACGATCCTAAAAATATGGTTAAGCGCCTTACCTACACTAGGTTCAGAAATAAATGCCAAAAGGCTATAAATAAAAGTAAAAATAATTATGACAAGGAAAGTATATTAAAATGTAAAAACAACATGAAAAATTTATGGGAAAAAATTAATTCTATGCTTGGTAATAATAAACAATCCTTAGATACTTCAATTTTATCCCATATGGATAGGCAAGAAAGTTTAAAAAACATTTGTGATAAATTTGCTCATAACTTTTTAAATGAAATAATTGATATCAAACATGAATGTGATTTAAAATTTTTAAATAGAGACTCATATGTGAAACCAGCGGACGTGTGCATGAGATGGCAGCCGGTAACTAGCTTAGGTATAAAAAAGATCATTAATAATATGGATACTAAAAAGTCTCCCGGCTGCGACTCGATACGCATGTCCGATTTAAAAATAATAGCAGATAATATAAGTCCCGTTTTGGCAAAACTAATAAATTCATCAGTTAAGCAATGTACATTTCCAAATCAATTAAAGGAAGCGATTATTCGACCAATATTTAAAAGAGGAGATCGTAAAAAAATATCCAATTATCGACCAATAGCCATACTATCCAGCATCGATAAGATAATGGAAAAGAGTATTGTTATTCAGCTTAGTCAATATCTGCAAAAAAACAAAGTAATAAATGATTGTCAACACGGGTTCTTAAAGGGAAGAAGTACAAACACATTGCTGTCAAAATTTACAGATGAAATCAATGGCTATTTAGAGGATAAAAAATTCGTTATAGCTATATTTTTTGATTACAAAAAAGCCTTTGATACTTTAGATAAAAAAAATGTTTTAATCGCAATGCAGGAGTGCGGTGTCGTAGAACCATTAAACAACTGGTACGGTGATTACCTCACGGCACGCTCTTATCGCGTAAGGGTCAGTGACACGTTCAGTGATAGGATTGCCATACGGTGCGGGGTGCCGCAGGGATCGGGATGCTCGCCTGTGACTTACCTTATGCACGTAAATAGCCTGTGCAATGTGGTACAACACTGCTCAGCGTATATGTTTGCAGATGATCTGTGCATACTACGCGCCGGCACAGACATCTCAGACACTTGTCAATTAGTTCAACAAGACATAGACGCGGTCATAAAGTGGTCACATGATAACGGTATAGTACATAATGTAGACAAAACCAAATTACTATTGATACATTCCCCATACATGCGACCATCAGAGGAACCTGTTTTGCATACCCACAAATTCACATGCTTCCATCTTAAAAAAACCTATTGTAATTGTAATTCAATTGAAAGAGTTAACTGTGTATCCTATTTAGGGATGAAAATTGATGAACATTTCTCTTGGTCTCATCATATAGAATACATTTGTGAAAAACTTAGAATACTGCTAGGAAAGTTCTATCATTTAAGTTATAGGGTTCCTATTAGTACCTTAAGATGTATATATATGTCACTTGTAGATGCTATCATCAGCTATGCTCTCGATTGCTATGGACTCACATTTAAAACATACATCGATAAAGTAGAATCATTACAAATAAGATTTCTAAAACTACTTGTTAGCAAAAAAGTAAAAGAACAATGTAAAGACGACTACTCAAAACTTTTCAAAATATGTAAAATTCTACCAGTAAGCTTAAAACATAAATACCTACTAACATTAAATAACCATTCCGGTCGGGAGCAAGAGCTGACGTTAGTAAATAATACCTACAGTACCCGATCAATGGCCACCGGAAGATACGTAGTACCTAAAATATCTAATTAATATGGAGACAGAACGCTAAAAAAACGCTTGCCATACCTGTTAAATAAACTGCCGGAGGCCATTAGACAAGAAAGTAATAAACTTAAATTTAAAAAGAAAATCATACTTCATTACCAAAATTATTATAAATAATTTAAGCATTATATAATTTGGTTAATAAATAAAGTAATAATATGTATGTAACTTGTAAGTTTAGACTATGAAAAACTTTTGTTAATTACTATGAGTTATCATAGCATTTTATTAGTATGTTATATTATAATTTTAGTTTTCGATTATTAGTACGGAGACTCGATCCCACAGTCAAACCAACAACATGGTTTTGTGGGGCACAGTGCTAGATATAAGATTTTAAGTTGTTAATGAATAAATAAATAAAATAAATAAATAAATACTAATTAGAAATCTCTCATCGTAAAATAAACAATTTCTCATTCTATTTAAAGAGTAATGTTCACGGGCCATACAGTCTCTGACCTGTCAAACTGCTTTTTGATAGGTATGTGAATGTATAAAGATGATATTGCCATTGAACTGCTGCCTGTTTATATCTAAACTATTGGTGCAGACTTGATTTAATTTCTTAGATACAATATCTGGATTTTCATTTCAAGTGGATGATACAAGTAGTCTATTGAGTAACTTGAGAGGGTAAAATATTAAAATCCTTGCTGCCGTTTCTAATATAAGTAAATGGTTTGGAATTAACCGAACATGAGCTATTATTTGCACTACATGTTGTTTTAATACATTTCATGTGTTGTCAAAAATCTGGCAGGTCAGCTATGAACATTACTTTTTCTCGATATTAATTTCATTTCGATTTAAGAAGGGTACATTACATTAGGTCGTCGGTAAACGACCTAAACGGCGAGCGACGCGACAACGTTGAAGACTTTGTGGGAGGCCTGTGTCCAGAAGTGGACGTCTCTGGGCTGATGATGAAAATATTACAATATATTAGGTATAATTAGATTGCGAAAAACGCGCTTGTATTATATATAGCATTACATCCAAAGTAAAATAATAATAATATTTTAATGAGTTTTTCGTAAAGATTTCGCGACATTTTACTCTTTACAGACCTCGCGGTCACGAGTTACTCACCTTCTATTAAGTGGTTTATGAATGTATGCTTACAGCATTAATGACATTAATTACACAAAAGGCAGCTTATTGCGCTTTGAGTCAATATAAAGCAAGGACTGTATACCGGTATGAATTTCTGTACTTACAATTTTTTTCTGTATGACGTCATACTGTTAAATTAGGTGTATTTAAAAATAACAGTACAGGAATTCAAACTTATAATACTAAACTTTTATAATTGTAGCATAACTGATTTTTTTTTCAGTTAACTGAAATTTTCCGGTATTAATATTAATATTGATATTCAAATTTTATTTTTAAATAACTGTAGATTTTTCGATAGTTTAGTTGAAGCTTATGAAGCGTGGGTACCTATACATTTCGACCTATACATTTCAGTACAGATATTAAATAAGTTAAAATATTTCTGTACTTAAAACATCTACAGAAATTAATCCGGTATACTTACATTATTTTGGGTACTGATATAATTAATTTAGATTTTAAAAACTTGTACAGTTATTGTATTTGATGAAGCAGTACACTCACTAATAAGGGTACTGAAATTTTACTAGTACTATTTAAAATTTTATACCGATATAAAGCAATGTGGAAAAGCTAGTTCTTCTTGAATAAAATGTGCTTCCGTTGATCCAAAATGCGTGAAAAGTTTTCTTCTTTCTTCCATTTCTCCATTTAAATTCCATCCGTTGTAGATAAACTGTCCCTTTTAACTACGAAAATCAAAAGAAAGATGTGATTTTCCATCTGGTACAAAAAGTAGGTATTCCTAATAATCAGTGAATGCAGAGCAGAGCATTAAAATAAATGTATGCTTACAGCTAAACATATTCAAGAAATTGAAAACAAAATGCACAATGTGTCAGCTGATTATCTGAAGCACTGACAACATTATCTGAAACAGGCAACTCACATTAAATAATTATTTTAATTTATAAATTTATTGATGAAGTTAATAATAACAGTTATTTTTTCAGTTATTTCGTATTCCTTAATAATAATAAATTGCCCCCGCAAAGTGGACTGAGCCCTGTGTCGAACCCTGGTGGACCCCTCTGTCCAGCAGTGGGCGTCTCCTGGCTAGTTCATTACGTATCAATATTATGACGTATAAATATTATTGTGAGTGTGTGAAGTGCATATCGTAGCTAGAAGGTAGGTTAGTCCAAGTTATTTCTATTGGGCAATATAAAGGTTCTAAGGTCAATAACGGTAAAAGGGAAACGGTACTTTATTATGCAAATCTAAAATTACATAACAGTGTTATTGTTTTATATTGTATTATTCGCATATTGCAATAAATTAATCTGGAATGCAGTAGGGTTGCAAATTTGCATAAGATAAGCAAAAGTGGTCTATCCTAAACTTAAGCCAAACAGCTAAGAGTACCTAAGTGCTTAAGACGCTTAAGTTAGTTAAGTAAGACCTTTTCTACCTAACTACAGAAAATAACAGATGCTTGTTAAACTTTTGACTCTTCTTAGTAAATTCACTCATTCGAGAAAACAGAGAAAAAAGGCAAACCAAAACTCCTCCCAGAAAAAAGGCGCGCTCATTAATTTACAATATTATTTATTTATTTCACACTCCACATAATAAAAAAGGTGCAAATATAAGTTTAAAAGATTAAAATGTATACGTAACCGGTATAATCGCTAAAGAGCGATTTCTTCCAGATAACCATGTAATTCAATTAATTATTAACGCATAATATTACTTCAAGTCTTGTGTATATTTTATCAAATAATGCAGTAAAAAATTCGTATAAAAAACGTGTAATAATGCAATGCATAACAAAAGGGTAAGAGAGTTTTCTCTTTAAGCGGGTAGACGAGGGTGTTCCTAGATATTTCGACGACCACTATGGCGATGGGTTAAACCTATTATAAAAGGTTTTTTTTTTATTTATTTGATGGAAGATCTCTGATCTAAGTGATTGAATGGTATCGTCGTGGCGCAGCTCCTGTGCATATTTTTCGATTTGGCAGGTTAATCAATGTTCAGTCAGGTCGGTAGAAAGATGGGAGGCCTCCGATCATTAATATATCATGACTTCCGTGCTTCAGAGGGCACGCTAAGCAATCTAAGTAATACAAGTCATATACAGCAGTCGTTAGGGTTTGTCAGACAGATGCCATTTCAACGCCCTGAAAGCTGTGACTGTGGGCACATGTACATGTGAGCTGGGGGCACATGTAATAGGTTTTTGGCATCGTAACGGTGACGATGAATCTACCGCTCCAGGTATGTACGTAAAAAAATGTAATTCATTTGTTGAATTTTTCCGTTCCTATAAGCTGTTTTTAGCTCTATTGTAGCTTTCAAGTTTCAATACATTTGAGAATCATTCAACCCGTCATGCAAAACTGCTATTGTTTCGGCCAAAATCCGATTATGGTAGGTACAACCACGGGTACAACGGCATTTCATTTTTAAATCGAGTTGAAAATTTGCATACAAAACAAGTGAAGTTATTTAAATTCAGAATTGAAATACGTACTCTCATTTTTATTTTGTTTCTTTTCGGTACCTAATCCCGCATTTGACCAATAAAGGTAGTTTAGGTAGTAATTTCTGATGTCTTAATTGTCACTGTTAGAGCAATGATTATAGGCAGCAGAGTTTATATGATGGTTTCTAACCACTATCCATGGCTCATTCGGATAAGTCGCGCAGCAAGGAGTGGTCAGGCTACCAATAACCAGCGCGCGGTAAAAAAATACAGGGTCCGCTTATAATAGAATTTATATTTTAAAATAATTATATTTTAATAGCAGATAAGGAATGATGAGTGGTTCTGAATATCGAAAAAAAAGGTTTTTTTTTTTAATATTTTTCATAAATTAAAATTTCAAAATTCTTCTCTGGGAGTAAAATTTAAGATAAATCTACATTTTATGACTACGTACGATTAGATGGAAACGTTTTTTTTACTTGATGCGTAGTCATAAACTACAGATCAAACTTATATTTTGATTACATAGAAGAATTTTAAATTTTAATTTACAAAATATATTTAAAAAAAATTGTATTTTCCTCATTATTACCTACTCACCAGTCTTAATCTGCTATTAAAATATTATTGTTTATTTAAAGCGACCCTATATACTTACCCGGTTTTGTTTACGTTGTATTATTTTTTAGAGACCACTCTTATATGTCGGAAAAAGACGTGAAATATTAAAGTTTTTTAATCTATACTAATATATAAAGCTGAAGAGTTTGTTTGTTTGTTTGTTTGAGCGCGCTAATCTCAGAAACTACAACTGGGATTTGAAAAATTCCTTTTGCATTTGATAGCCCAACTCTTGAGGAAGGTTGTAGGCTATATTTTATCCCGAAATTCCCACGGGATCAAAAGTTACGCGGGTAAAACCGCACGCGGTGGCTAGTGGTTTAAATGCGTTATCAGAATCAAGCTCATGAAGTTGCAATGTCTCCCGTATTTTTAAGACAAAATTTACGCAAGTAAATAAGAAATGACGCAAAGTCTAACTTTGTTGCTAGTGATAAAACAATAGGGAGCAAAATGGCATTTTCAAAGATGTTTCGTGTTAAGTGGCAATTTATGCTTATACAGGGTGAAAGATAAGTCGAAAGCAGAAATATGTGTTCGATACTGTTTTAACTTCAGTTTCAATGCGTGGTTATCGTTACTAGAGTTGAATTCTTTACAAATAATTTTCTTGACACTTCTCATATTCCATTTTGCGCAAACTTTTTATAATAAAAAATAAACAAAGTGACGGGATAAAAATTAAAAAGTATTTAAATAAAATTGTGTATTTAAATATTATTAAGTAAACTATTTATCACATGTTATTATTATTATTAACTCTTAATAAAATAAGTAAATGTAATAAAATAAATATATTTATGAACTGTCAGATGTAAGGGACCAGAACGTCTGACAATAGAGATTGTCACTATTGATTATTTGAATCGACTGACGCTATTGAATCGACACCAAATCGATGAACATGAGCGGCCATCTTGAAATCGATTCGTGAACACAGAAAATTGCAAATAAATAGCTAAAAAACGCAGTTAACTATACTTAAAAGAAGATTGGAATGGACATATCAGAAAAGAATAACACCATTGTGGGGCGGCCGACGACACGGTGGAGCACCCCTTGGCGGTGTGTCCACCGTGGGGCTGGCAACGGCATGAGTTGACGTCTATCGTCGTAGGAGACCACTCGCTTTCCAGCCTGATAAAGGCCATGTTGGATATTCGAGAGGCTTGGGCGGCCATGACCTCCTTCTGCGAAGCGGTAATGTTGCAGAAGGCGGCAGCGGAGTGATGCCGGGAGGATGACGCTTCCTCAGCACCGATCCGCCATAGGCGGAGGGGGGACGGAGAAGGAGATACGCTCACCTTCTCCCTCTCGATAGCCAGCCGTAGCAGGTGAAGGGACCTGATGTGGCTATTAGGGCTATGGGGGGAAATGGTTTTGTGTACTGGACCATTTCCGACGTCGGAGGGCGCTCGGCTCAGGCTGAGCGCAACCCACCGGGGCTCACGGGTAATGCCAATGGTGAGCTCCACTTATGGTGGATGAGGTACACCTGGAGGTTTTTAGTGGGTGGTTCCGGCCTTCTGCGGGATCATCCCCGTATACCTCGCCACTCCCCCTTGGGCGATCGGGTCGTGATAGCACGTTTTCCTCCAGTCAAAAGAAAAGGGGGACCATAAATTTGGTATTTATGTTGTTTGCGATTGTTATAAAAAAGTATAATTGTTTGTTTCTAGAGTGAACGCAATGAATTTGACATAAAATTCGGCAACAGAAACAAAAAATCTGTCCACGACTTACATTTTAACCAATGTAACGGAAACAAAAAAATATCCTGAGGCATATCTCTGTGGAAATATTTATAAATGTGACTTTTGCTACATTCCAAATTCACATTTGTGTATAATACCACTTGATGGTACATATAACAGTCAACATGAGGCAGAAAGATGGAATGTGCACGTCCGACGCTACATGGCATCCCATAACACAAGCTATGCTTACTTTGGGGCCAAGTAGTTGGTGTTATTGTCTGGGGATTTGATTTATTTATTATTATTAAATAATACAGAAAGAACACATTTGACGATAAAGTTCCCTGACATGACAATAATTTTTATAGATGTCATAAATAAATAATGCCACTGAGAGCTTTACTCTGTTAAGAAAAAACAACTGTGGAAGGTCGCTCAGGAAAAGTCACAATAACGAAAATACATAGTAAAATCATTTTTAGTTATCAGTTTCTTCCAAAGTCATTTTTGACATAAATCCAAACAAAGCTCTACGAAACAGTTAATTCGAGGATATTATCTCGGTCTCCTGCGCCCACGATAATTAGCGCATTAATTAAGATTATTAAAAGATAAAAGGTGAGGGTTAAGGGACCTAATCTTTGGGACTGAGCAATAAATTTAACACGGAATTTAATTATTTGTAAGAATAACAATTTCTTACAATTGATAAAAATAATCAAGGATATTTTAGTTGAAATTTTTGGTTTGTTTATTTTAGTCCACTATTATGCGAGGGTTAGCCCTAGTAAGGCTGATCTAGTGGAGAATTTACATTGCTATCATATGTGTATATTTCTTTGATATGGCAGCTTTTATGCGTTGAAGAATACATTGCATCAGAAGAGTTCGTAGAGGGACACACATAGTTATTAATTTAAAAAGCATGAAGGAAACGAAGTCTTTCTTTATTGTAATGAAAGATAGATATGAGTATCAGGTCTAATAGTTGTGCCATAAATACCAACTTAAAATAACATGGGATGCAGATTAAATCCAAACGTGGGCCATAAAAGAGAAATTACCTAAAAACAAAGCACTGAATTTGAAATTTTCAAATAAATTTATTCACATTCACGAAAAAACCGATCTTATTGATTTAAGACATTTAGCACTTTATATCTTTTTCATTATTTTACCCAGACACAAAAAAACATCTATCATATGAAAAAAATACCTTCAGCAACTTTTAGAAAGAAACCCTACACATAGTAATTAATACCCCAGCCTGCTACGGACCTTTGTAGCTAGCCAAATTCTGGTTGAATTATGCCCGCGTCTTCAAGTCATAACTGCAATTAACGTAATTATTTCGCCGCTGCCCTAAATTAATGTTAGAAACCATCCCTTGAAGATCAGCGTTCGTTTATAGCAAAGGAACTAGATAAAAGCAGCCTCAGAAAACCATTAATTCTTATTTACTACCCTGGCATTTATGAAACATAAACAATTTTATGAGAAAGTGGCAAGCAGGCATATTTACCGTTTTATGAGTCATCTTAAATAGAGGTTTAATTAGACAGGGAGGATTTATTTTCCTGAATATTGGTTTGTATTATAGTTTGACTTTATTTATTCGAATTTATAATTAAAGATTCGCTTCAACTCTTACTCCTATTTTACTCATAAATATATAATACGCATTTAATGATAAGTATAAACGTTGTTAACTTACATATGTTGCAAAATATACCTTTTCCTGAAACAAGTTAGAAAAAAGCTTTCATTGTATTTTAGTTGACGGCTCAACTTATTAAGTTAAGATAAAGTTTCAGAAAGCTTTTTATATAATTTTACCGAAACACATTATTGCAACAGCGGTTATATTAATGTCTGACTCAAACAATGAGTGTCTATCAGTCAATCTCTGAAAAGGTTATTAAAAGTAAGTCATGTTAAATAAACATAATAATTTACAGGGTGTTTGTGTTAAGACTGAGCATATTTTCAGGTTGGTTTTTGGTAGATAACACAAAATGGTAACACAAGTAACACAATGAACAGTAATAATTATTATATTGTCAATTTTAAAGATTTTTTTTCTAGTTTTTTGTTACTGAAATTCAAAACTGAAATTTAATTTCATTCGGGCATTACGTTTCTTGTTTTAATTTAAAATTTTTAAACAAAGTAAATAAAAAAAAACTTACGTTTCACGGTAATCTCACAAACTCCCTGTATGTAAATTTTTAAAACAGAAAGAAGTATAGCTATCAAACAGTTATTAATAAACCTCAATATTATCATGATTTCGTTTTTGTCTTCTGTTGTCTTAATTAAGCCGAGCCTGTTTCTAAGACGACAGTCCTTTGTATGAACACAGAACAGTTTTAAATCAGTAACACTAAATTACCTTTATTGCAGAATATAGCAAAAATTTAAACAATACCGCACTATACACATAAAACGGTATTAACTACTTACTCAATCTCTACATGTCATTTTATTCCTTAAAATTCATGCTGACAGATATCATTGTGACTGTACGGCAGATGAAGGTGATATAGATAGTCTTGTATTAAGGATTATTTATTAGTAATAATTAAATATCATAGCTGTTGTATCGTGGCTTTTGCTTGAGTTAATCAACAAAGACTGACATCTAAAGTATTAATAGTAGGTAGATTGTTAAACTAGGGTCGGATGACATCAATTCCCATACGAGGTGTTTAGACGCCCGAGCGCAGCGAGGGCGGATATAATCCGAGTATGAAATTGATGTCGTCCACCCGCGGGGAACACTCTACTTTTCATTTCGAATACTTATATGGAAAGTAAAAAAAAAACATTTTTCTTAAATATTTATTTAAAATTAATGGAAAAGTTCGAACAATTCGTAAAGTTTAAAGTGACATTTTTATTCACATATAAATCGGTGACATATTTCTATGTACGTATAGATATCATTTTTTACATAAAACAACCCTATGTATTAAAATAATTATATATAATTAAGAAAATTATATATTTATATTTTTTTTTAAATGATAGTGACAAAATATAGACAAGTATAATTTTTTAAATTACTTCTTTTATCTTGACTTCTAAAATAAAAACAAAATCATAAAAAAATCTGAATTTTTTACAGCTGGCTTCATAAGAAATGTATTAGTTCTATTTTTGAAATCCATTCCGGCCCTTGGTTCGGAATGAATTTACATGAAACATTCCGACCCGCGGGTCGGATGAAGCATTTTCAGACCGATACTTGGATCAAACATAGACTACTTTCCGAGTATGAGAAATGAAAATAAAATTTCATTACTGACATTGATAAGTAGGTAATTTACTAAGTCAGAAAATAAAGTCTGGAAAATTCGCAAGACACGAAAACTTTGTGTAGTAACGAACTGTTTTATTTTTCCTCTAACCTTGTTCATAATTTCATCTTTGACAGTATTATAATTGCATATCGTTACTTTGCCCTAAAGTTGTCTGAGTTATTAAATTTTAACCATTTTGTTAAGCGATATAATCGAACAGATTTTGTATCAAAGTGTTTAATAATGTTGTGAAAATTGCAAATTAATCAAAGATCTGGAATTTTCTCTACGGTCAATCAACTTCAAAACTTCATAATGTTCGGGACAACTTAAAATGGGTTTCGATCGCATTCAAAATAATTTAGATGGAAAATATATCATTTATTATCATTTTTAAAAGGACAAATGCAATGGAAGCTTGTAAATTACTACGGCCTTAATGCTACGCTTACTACGTGTGTGTTTACATATGAAAAATATTTCTCCAAAAATACCCATAACTTGAACCATTTAATTACATAATTAACAACAAACTTCAAAGAGACCGGACTCTTACAAGCTGTAACAATGAAGTTTTGTACAGCTTTAAATCATTACTTTTTTTTAAGTTCTTGTTATGTATTAATGGCATTCGGATTGCATTCAATGTTTGATGTTAGAATACGTCACAGGTAATAAACACATGCTTAACATGAATAAAAAGTTTTAAAATGCAAATAGGGAAAAAAACATTAACAATGTAACCGACTTGGCCTTTGATAGGCCTTATTATGTCTATAACGTATGGATTTTAATGAAACAAATGTACATGAAAGTTAACTACTTTAAAAAAGATATAACGTACATTGCCTTCTATGCCAGAGGTCCTGGGTTCGAAATCCGGCGGCGACGGATATTTGTGTGATGAACACAGATATTAGTCGTCAAGTCATGGACGTTTATATGTTTATTTAAGTTTATTTTCTAATAAAAAATATGTATTTATTTAATATGTATGTTTATATATTTCTTAAGTATATCAGTTAACTAGTATCCTAGTATCTTAAAGAAACTTAATTTGGGCTAGACAATGTTGTGTGAGTGTCAGAAATATTTATTTATTCGTACACTTGATCATTACTTTCGGATTGATTTAAATCTCTTCTGATGATGACTGACAAGAAAGATCGAACTGTGATCTATTGTTTTATTTCTACAATCTAGTGCATCATTATAAGCAATACGTGTTTCACAACTAGATAAATAACAGAAAAAAAATCTCACAAAATTATGTAAAGGTATGCTAGCATTTGTTTTCTCTTTAACGTGATGGTGATGAATATAATCTAGATGAGTGGTAATGTTATATGTTTAAAAACACTACCTTTAAAGATTTTTAAAATTAAGAAAAGTTTTCCTTGTAAAATGTTCTCCAAGTATGAAGTATTTAAATTTATTTCCCTTCATAGCTGACAGTGATGATTGTTACTTCGTCAGGAATTTAAATAAGAAAATCTTGATTAACTTGCCAATTTTGAAGTAAAACAAAAAGAAAAATTTTGAAGTATGAATGAGCTTAAGACTCGATAGCATCGAGGTACTAATTCGATGTTCAAATTTGATAAAGAATAATAATGTTTGTAATGTCTTCGAGCGTCGCTGATTTCCATGAAACCCTTTTAATTATCTTTACGACGACAACTTGTTTGTTTAAAAATTATTTACATTGTTTGATTCTGGAATGGAAAATGATATTGCTGACTAGCTGCTAGATATTTTTCTATTTTGTAAGCTGTAAGAGTCCGCGTTTGGCGTAACTTGCCAATACCTGTTAATTTATTAAGAAAATAACTTAAGTC
This sequence comes from Stenoptilia bipunctidactyla, assembly GCA_944452665.1. NCBI lineage: Eukaryota > Metazoa > Arthropoda > Insecta > Lepidoptera > Pterophoridae > Stenoptilia > Stenoptilia bipunctidactyla. Next base: position 10,654,853 of record OX101732.1, read on the forward strand.
TAATTTTAACCAGAATTATACGAGATGTTACATCAGCAAAGTGTTCCTACTTGAACTGACTATTCAGGAACGAACTACATTGTATTACAAATCTGGAGGGATTCAATAAAGATTTAAATTATAACGCCTTTAATAGGTTTAAAAAAAAAACTCCAAACCTTTTTGATAGCTCTGAACTGAAACTCTTTTGATAACGTGAGTCGTTGGAGTGGGTAATGTAAAATGCGACAGAGTTTTGAACACTTAGAATTATCAACATTAAAATCTGTTTTTGAACAATCAAAAACAGCTCTAAAATAACACTTTGGACTTAGCATCAATTCTATTACAAGCGATGTAAGAGCTGAACAAATATTTGTCTACTAGCAGTAATCTGTTGTTGATTGTACTTTAGTATGTACGAAATAATTTATTCATATACTACTTGTTTTGTACGGAATGCTTTCCAGACCTAGTCTGATGTTGAATTTTACGACATTAATTTAATTCAGTTGTAAAAATAACTTTCTTCTATTCAAAATACCAGAGTTATATTATTCTTAGTTACGTTTTTCATAATATACCTAAGTAGATTGACATTTTGAAAGATAACAAAGAACACGGTTGAGTGGGCGTCCATTGACCCTGTTAGTTTATAATATTTTACTTTATCTTGCTTTTGCATATTTATTCGTAGGAAAACCCTTGAAGTCGACCGACGATCTAGTCAAGGAAACCGGTAAACGCTAGCTGTGGGCTGCGCAGCACCAATCGACGTAGAGATAACCCTCCGTCTTTGTCCTGCAGTGTAACAGTGGTTTTACACTACATACATCCGATCCAAATCTGAAAAAATACGGTCCAACGTAGTCGATAAACTATTAATTCTATGGTATGGGTGGTCTTACACACTAGATCCGGCTTCCATCTTCCATCATTTCGTCATTCCGTGCGTAATCGCTCTAAGGTCTTCTGGTTGATGTTGATGATGAAAACCGGTTATATAAAACACTTTTCAAAATTTCACAATTTTATTTTTTAACCTGTCTGACGTCTATAACGACACAGAAACGTCAAGCTAAAATTTAAAATATAATTTTATACGATAAATCCGATGAAAAAGCGTTTAATTTAAGATAATGCTTGTTGCAGGCGGTAAAGGGGCGTATGCCCTGGCGCGCGGCGGAGGGGGATGCCGGTGCGCAAGGGGCTACTGGCGCCCCAGAACACCTTCCTCGATACCATCGCCACACGCTTCGATGGCACTCGTGAGTATTCCAATTTCAATAGATAATATGTGCGAGTGATCTTTTTTCATCCATGCTGGACTGGGCAGCAAGATAAAAACATACAATGTGCCAGCTGCTTCTCTTCCCGGGTACGGTAAAAGACAGTTAAGGGAAGTAAGGTGTAATTGGCGTTTTTTGTGGGCTATAGTCTGACCCCCTGTCATTGCAATAGACTCTCTCCATCATTATGACACCACCAAATCTGTCAAGCGTGACATCAGGTGGTTTTATAGCTTCTGGTGATCTGCCTACCCCATACAGGCGTGAAGTTTTGTATGTATGAGATCTTTTTGACCAAATTGAACTCCTATTTATCAACGGACTACCAGATACAGAAAAACTTCCATCCTTATATAGAGGACATACCATAAAGTCGAAAAAGCACTTCTCAGTTCCTTTTTGGGATTGCCAAGGAGTTCCTGCCTGCGTCTGTGTCCGCTCGGTTCCTGATCCATACAGTACTGGTAATTTTAAGTGTCGAGGTTTTTCACGGATGGACGAGTACCACTATAGTCTTTATGCTCACTTTATGTCAGATGGCTATTCGTTCTATAAATATATTATGAAAATGTGAAATCTATGTAAGAATAAATTGATATCATTTTTATATCGTCAAACTCATGAATGAGCTCAAAACGGACAGTAGCAAACTAAAAGAAAACGTAAAACTGATATTACTTGTTCAATTTAATTGTCAATCAACATTTAATTGTCCAACATCAAATTTTTTCAAAGTGAAATCAGCAGAGCTTTTGAAAAAGCCGCAGTAAGCTCCACCGTTTTCAATTTAACAAGTGGTTCTTGTCATATAAACTGATACATAATGTGTATGATTAAAATTTATTCGAATATGTTTGCCAATTATCGTTAATATTTTGTTTAAACTGCTACTTCATCAGTAGGTATTTTGAAAGAAAATAATATTGTGTTGTAATTATAATAATTACAGCCTGCGTAAGTAAGCCATTATAAGTACCTAAGTAATATTTTAGTTTTGGTTCGACTTCCTATTTGAAAGGCCTATTAACGAAATAATCTTTAAAACAGCCTTCCTCACCCATTTAATAATTTGGATTTATTCCATTATACAGGGTGACTGGTGGGTCATTTTCGAAATTCCAGGAGAAAAATAAATTAAAAAATAAATATTAATTATTTACTGAGTAAACTTCTCCGAAACTTAAGGAATTCATTACGCAATGCATGGTTACGATAGCGTTATACAATAAATACTTAGCGGGTGGTGTTGTTCGTGTAGCGGGAACACTGCTGTGTGCGTGTTGAATGAGGCAGCGCGTCGGGAAAAGTGTAAGTAAGGTCTCTTTATTTATTCATAGGGATTTCTGGATAAAAAATAAAATACCTACTTTTATTACATTATTATGGTCAGAATCGAGTTCAAAGTACTCTCAGTGTCTAAACTTTGTCACCAGTCACACTGTATAACATCACAATGAAACAAGGTAACAATTTCGAACCCTTGAATTGTTAGGAAATACCTTCAAATTGTTCCTCCCTCTACAAAAAATAATGACCGTCACTTGAAATAGCCTGTCGTAACGAATATTCTTTGAGAATACAAAGAAGAAAATGTAATTGTGATGTACTCGTTGTGGCAAATACAGACAACCGACAGAACATGTATGCGGATTTTTGGTAAATATAGTTACCTATAATGCAATTTTACATAGACCTATATTTTGCAAATACATATCTGTTACACTTATGACTACTTAGGTACTTTCATTCAGTGCATCAACAATTTAGTTTTTCATGTAAGACCAGTCGTGATGGTTAACACATCGTATTCGACTTTATAGTTAAAGAGGTAACCCAAACAGTTGTTACATCCAGAAAAGCTGTGATAAAATCTTGTCATATTTATCGATTTCGGAAAACCACGATAGTTTGCGATGGCTGTTCGTCTTTCAAAACATCCCAATAATGTTTGTGTAACTGATAGCTTGAAGTACTCTGACTGTTGATAGGATAATAACTAAGCTTTACGAATCACATGTATTATATCCATTGCGTTTGACAGTACTTCAAATCTAACTACTGTTTCTATTAAAGGATTAAATTAATTAATTTGCATTTATGAGCCGAGTAGATACGTTACGCCGTAGGTTTAAACAGGTTTTAACTGTATTACATTTTTTTTCCTGATTAATATGAAATTCTTTCTCCGTAACATATATAATAATAATAATAATAATATATAAATGTAGAAAAATGTATGTGGCTTTAATTAAACTGTGCATATAAGTTCGGGGAATTCGAAATGAAAACTCGCATTACAACCGACAACCGTTCCAGGTTACCTTACCTAAATAAAGCACTTTTTAATCGTGCTTATTGCGTATAATAATATTTTATATTTAAACTTGATGTTTCGGTGTCTTAACTGACAGTGACAGGCATCAAATTTAAAATAACAAAAGTTTTGATGATCACCTCTATCTGTTTCTCAGTCTTCGAACATAACATTCAGGATTAACATAAAATGAACTGACAAGTGTCTTGAGTTTTAGATCGTGGGCAGGTTTTTGATTGTAAAAGCTTGAGGACGACTATCTTTGGTATGTTTCTATAGAGCGTAGTAAAATGTACAATATCATAAATCCAATTCTAAAACTTAGCATTAAAAGCTCGTTAAATTCAATATAGAGATTATCCGTTTGCTTTACTTTCGATGTGTAAATAAGTTATAATTTGTTTAGTCGTTTTTCGCTGAGTAAATCCTTAAAGACTTTAAATTCTATCGCATCGACGTTTAAATTGACAAAATACTTTAATTTTATGCTCACAGGAATTAAATTTTTGGAACATTTTTTATACATATGAAAAATGGTCCGATATTTTTGAACTTAGAATCTACTTCAAAGCTTCATATTATCCAGCTCAAAAGACACTTCAAGTTTATCTAACAGATCCATTTCCATTAGCCGAGATGTCAGAAGGAACTTCCGAGTTCACTGAACACTTTCATTTTTAATCTCCATTATTAGATGGCGGGTCTCTGTGCTATAGAACCTTTAATAATATATAATCGGGTTTAACCTCGATATCCTCTAATTTAGATTACAATATTGACATGAATATTTTAAAGAAATTAAGATAACAAATATAAACAACAGTGTAATACAATTGTATTAAAAAAATATTGAATCAAGAAGAGGATTTCAAATGTTAAATGTAATTGAACGCGATGAAATCCAGCTTAAATCTTTTTGAAACCTTTTCGACCAACTTCAAAAAAGGAGGAGGTTCTCAATTCGTCGTGTATGTTTTTTATGTTTGTTACCTTATAACTTTTGAATAGGTGAACTGATTTTGATGATTCTTGTTTCATATGATAGAAGATACTTCACAGTAATCATATAAATTTCATCAAAATTGATTAAGTATTTCATTTAAAAAAATTAAATATGTATTAATGCGGAGATCGTTTACCTTGACGTCCTTCAGCCAAAGTTTTGATGTGAAGTCGGTTTTTCTAATGTTCTGCATTCGTAGATTATGAAACGGTTAATTAGTTAATGTTGTACACCTTTATTTCAATAAAAAGACCTGCCATTATTGTTTCATGAGTATGAAACATATTAGGATATAATGTGATTTTAGAATTAAAAAAAAAACATTTATAAATCAGCATCTGCAACAATCTGTCAAATGTATTTCAAGAATATCAATCCTATATTTACCAAAACAGTGTGCTTTATTCCAAATCAAATAAAGTTTCCAAGGATCATTTCCGTCTTACGAACCGGAAAATCCCGGTTAAAGAATTGTGTCTTTTATTTACTTTTTGTGGAGACCAGACAAGGTGGAACGTAAAGACGGAACGGTAAAGGCAGAGGAGACTTGGATATAAGATTTACCTTGCTTTTAGATATATTGTAAACCACATATTAAAAGGTTTTTGAAAATTGTAATAGCAGGAAGAAATTTGATTGTTAAGGTCGTTAAATAATTTGAAGATGCCAAAAAGATTAAGTCTCTTTTTATATCAAATAAATTTAATTTTCTTCCGAATAAATTAATAGTTTGAACATTTACATAAAATAATTTTAATTCTTAATTTAGTGTTTTAGAACCTTTTGTATCGGAAGCTAGATAAGCCATAAACAACCTAAAATAAAGCTATACCTAACCTATTAAATATTTTGAAGGAGGAAGGAAAATCAGAACCTCCGATTTAGTAGAAGGTATGGAAATTCGAACCTTACTTTAATATTTTCTTTAGTTAACTCCACTTCTACCTCTGTTAGTCTCATTAAGGGATTACATTTTTAATCCTTACGAGCCAAGACCAAACAAAAGTAAATCAAGTTTAATGAAAATTTCTTCAATTACCAACATCATATTTTTCACAAAGCCGTTACTGTGGGTCATAAATATCTTCAAAGGTTAAGGGCAGGCTCCTAAGCACGTTTCTCTGTACCTTTGGCTGAAGTACCGGCCCTTACTGCCCTGTCTTGGCAAATAAAAGAACGAAAAGAATACCTACATAAGTAGGGGTTTCCCAGAAGATAATATTTATTGCTATTTTCTTTTACATTCATGGCAAGCAATACGGCGCAAACTGTTAATATTTTATTAAATAAGAAATACTCGAGTGAATATGAATAAAAATAAATTTAAAGGGGTTCAATGTAATGTCACTTTTTTATTTAGATATGATTATCTTCCATGCTATTAAAACGGGCGACAAAAATGAAGTTAATACGTGTCTATTCAACAAGTTCATATTCTCTTGGAACTGAAACAGATCAAGATAATAGTGGTCTGCACGAACTTCAGCGACCCATATTATACCTGAAAAAATATCTATCGAAGCGTTTCGATATTTTATAGATTTTGTTTGATATTTACCTGCAATCAATATATATAAAACTGTTCCGTTACTGACTGAGTGACTGAGGTACTGAGTGACTGAGTGACTGACAGACAACGTACAGCCGTAACTACTTGACGTAGAGAGCTGAAATTTTGAAAATACATTCTTTAGGGGATGGAGGGGGGCACTAAGATAGGAATTCCCGAAATTCCCACGGGAACGGGAAATATAGGACTTTTTAGTTTGTATGAAAAATCTTATTCCTTGAGTGCACCAATGTGAAACTGTAAAGGTTTTTCAATGTGTGACTGGTTGTGTTATGAAAGGAATTCCCGAAATTTCCACGGGAACGGGAAGTATATGATTTATTTATTTATTTATTTAATAATTTATGTACACACATAGAAACTTAATTAAAGAAACATATAAATTAAAAAAAAAGTACAAAGGCAAAGCTTATTTCTATAAGAAATTTCTACCAGCAAGCCTGATGTTTTAGTTTGTATGAAAAAATCCCACTCGTTGAGTGCACGGATGTGATACTTGATATAAAGGTTCCTCAATATGTGTCTGTTTGTATTATGGAAGGAATTCCCGAAATTCCCACGGGAAGGGGTTGGACTTTTTAGTTTGTATGAAAAATCTTATTCCTTGAGTGTACGGATGTGATACTTGGCTATTAACTTATTCCTTGAGTGCATGGGTGTGATACAGGTTAAAGGTTCTTTCAGTGGGTGTCTGGTTGTATAGTTTCTGAAATTTCCACGAGAAGGGTAGTTAAGCGCATACGAAGTTGCGGGATAAAGCTAGTATTATATAAGACCATCTAGTGCTATTGAGCAATGACAAAAGGGTAACAGTGTAACCTGTTGAATAAATACTTCGCAAATCGCAGCCGCTCACATGTGTTGTGTAATAAACATTTTTGTTATTGGATAATTCTACTTACGCTGCTAGTTATAAATGGGGTGTTTACATATTTTTTTACTTTTTTTTCCTGCCAAAGAATATCCCAAAGGGCGTCCACAGATAGGGAGAGGGTGAATACTCCTAGTACGCACTGGGCCCTGCACGGGAATAAATCCCCGCCGACAGTAGCAACCGCTCGCCGACGGAATGCCACCGTATACCCAGCCAGTGTGAGACTTCTACTCACTAAACACCCCCTTCTCCGATCCCTAACTCAAGAGCTATTCCTAGATCGTGTAACGACCTTTATTCCGGGGCGCGCATTTTTACTTTTAAAATGCGCGCTTATATTATATTATATTATAATTTTTACTTTTTAATTTTACTAAAAATAACCAACTCAAGGTCGAACATTTAGAAGGTTTAGTTGACAAGCCGGAATAAAGGAGGAGGATAGACTTGGGCGGTAATAACTCAGACCCAAGCCAGCTTACCGTAGTCCGCAATTCTAAATAGGCTAACGGGAAACTAAACTCATAAATTAAGATATTTAATTATAATTAAGTAGTAATAACGGGATCAATTTAATTCTTTAATAAGTTTTCTAGGTTGCTATTTAATAAACAAAAGTTTTTGCTTAATAGGGCATTTTAATATATTCCCTTACATAATAAGCAAAGCATGGTCACTGGTAAAATACAAATGAATACCATTACAATAAAGACGACTACGCGCTACTACAAAACATGTTGTAGTACGTCGTCATCGTAATCAATGAAATGCCGCGTCGTAGTAGCTGTGTTCATCAACAGCAAGTATTTGTTGAAGTCGTCGTGGCGCCGCGCCGTGGTTACTGTGTGTATCACACGATATCACAGGTTAAGCAACGTTCGGCGCGGTCGGTACTTGGATGGGTGACCGCCGACCATTCATATCTCACGACGACTTCCGTGCTTCGGAGGGCACGTTAAGCAGTCGGTCCCGGGTGCTGTATACTTGTATATAGTAGTCGTTAGGGTTTGTCAGAAGCCATCTAGGCGCTCTAAAAATTCTGGCATCCACCACCCAGCACTGGGCCAGCTTGGTGGATTATGACCTATACCTCCTCTTCGCCCAGGGTAGAGACTCATGCCCTGCAGTGGGACAGTGGATTACAAAGAGTTGTGATGATGATGATGATGATGAAGTATTTGTTAAAAGTTTGTGGTGCCATATCTTTTTATTCTACTCAGCGGTACAATTTGGCTGGTAATGGTAATTTGCGATGCGTCTGCAAATCATAATAAGTACAAAGATCCACAGACAAACTATCGAAAACTGTAAGCCTATAGCAAAATAAGATATCCAACCCCTTGTGGAACTTACACAAAGTATAAATAAGACTATTCTAAATTGAACGAAAATTAATTTGTTCTTCTTGTCTTAATAAATGGATCTACAACTTCAACATATGGCATTGGAATCACATTTTGTTGAAATCTTGCATGTATTGAGCCTTTTTTCCGGGTAAGGAAGAAAGCTTTCCTAAGAAGAGCCCTACGGCCCGTTCATTAGCTCTCTGAGTAACGTGTAGTAAAAAAAATAACAGGTGCGTTTGAGATGAACAAGTTTGAGGTTTAGTGGCAGATAAACAAAATTAAATGCTCATAAATAAATGAAAAATGTGATCAATAATTTTTTTTATTTTATTTATCACATTTTTCATTTATTTAAGAATAATTGAGCATTTTAAATGCAATAACTTAAAAACATTATTAAAACATTGCAATGCTTCACTTTAACTGGGATTCACAATTTCTGTAAAGAAATTGGTCTCGGGTGGTCTTAGCTGCAAAGCTATACCATAAGATGGAGCCACATTAGCAATATAAGGTAAAAACAAAAATGTGGTAAGTAATTTCGAGGCGTACTGCCAGGCTCCGGTAGCTCAGTGGAAGAGCACTCGTCCGGCAAACGAGAGGTCCCAGGTTCGAATCCTGGTCGGGTAATTTTTATTTAATCACATTTTTCATTTATTTAAGAATAATTGAGCATTTTAAATGCAAAAACTTAAAAACATTATTAAATGCTCATAATTATGTTCGTTTTAAAATAGTTAATGTTCTTTCTTTATCACCTAAATTTAATGCTTCTAAGTTTTAATAAATTATTGAAACTAAGCAAGCTTACAAGCGGAAAGTTATTTAATGAGGCGTAAATTTTAATTTTAATAAAACATTTCATATTTAACCTTCATAAATAAATTTTAATTACATCGCTATCTCGTTAATATGTGTTATAATAAATTATTTCTTATAAACATTAATGAACAGGATCTCATTACCGGCCTGTTAATTAAATCAGGCACGAAAGATACCTAGTTATTTATACTTGGACAAATGATTTGTCTGAAGACTAAACAAAGGCTTTTGTTCATTATATTATTTTTATTTAATTAGGAAATATTCGTGTAATTCAATGCTCTCACAAAGAAGCCTGTAAAGTATACGGGATCGTGCTTTCAAGTAACGGTAAGAATATGGCACAGTCTCTCGGTAGGTAGGTTAAAAGAATTAATACTGGCTGACAAAACTATCTATGTATAGATATCTATAGTAAAGAAACTGACATACACAACGTTATTTTTGTTAATACAAAACCTGAATACATTTTGTTCAGAATCAATCGCAATAAATCTGATACCATGTTATATTTTAATTTAATAATGTCTAAAGTACATACATATTCAAGACATTTCAAGAGGCTTGAAACTTGCTGGGTTTTGAAGTGATATTTAATAATTTGTATACCTACCGATTTTTAAAACGAAAATATTTGACTCTTCTGCGTTGGCATAAATAAAAAACAACGCTGTATCTTTTTTTTTCTAGTTTAGATTTTTTTAATAAAATGTAAAGGTAAAAGCAAAAATGTGATCACTATCATCAGGTTTCGTATGTAAATATTAATAAAAAATATCAATAAGTTTTTGCTGTCTGGCCAATAGGTACTCCTACCTATATCATATTTTATTATTTTGGCAATACAAAAGGCAATTGATATCGGAAATTGTTTCCTGTGCACCAATTCTTGACACCTTGTATTAGAAATATGAACTAACTTTGTTACTACCCTTTTTGTATTTTGGAATATTCGATAAAAACAGACATACAATCTCAAACGGGTAAGTGACAGTATAATACGCCATTTCTCACGCTCATAGATGAATATAAGTACTAAAGTATAGATGACCGTCTCGCGGTGTTTGCACTTTAGCGCCATACAGTATCCACTCTAGGAACCTTTTTGACCAAAACAACCCTAGAATGCAGCCCGGCCGTACCGCCACTTTCAAATTTTCAGAAATTTGTAGTACCAGTTATTACTATTGTGCAAACTGCGCAATACTAATAAGTTGAAATAAACTGCACAAAACATGATGCTATGCGAGTTGGGAGCAATAAAAAAATATGCATCTCAGACAATTATTTATTTTTTCTTAATTATTTATGTTTGATATGCCACAGATTTGTTCGGGTCGTTTGCTCAATGCTTTTGCCACACAAATTGTTCACCTCCTTGCACCAGTCATTCAAAATCAATGCAATTCCTTATCTTAACTCACTATCTCACTAGAAAGTCAGCATCCTATGTAAAAATATCACTTCACAAAAGTAAAATCTTTGATTTGAGATCGTAAAAACGCAAGGAGTGAACACTCTACTCAACGTACTTTGTTAGAAAACACTAACAAAAGAATTCAGCGACAAAAGACACACAAAAAAATAAGCAAATGCAACGAGTGCAAAAATTTGATTGGTTGATTACTATACTATAAATACGCTGCCTGGTACTATAGATATATCGATATCGAACGCAGAAAAAAATACAAAAAGTTCCAGTAGTGCCCGGCGCGTAGCGCTAGTAGTAATAGAATGTTGGTATTTGTATGGAAGACAAACTAGCATGCTCACGCTTGTGCTCAAGAACGCTAATTCGTTTAAGGTAAATCTTTTTTTTACATTTTTAATTAGATTTTGGGTGTATCTTAAAGTTAAATATTATTTTTGATTGTTGAGTAATTATTAGAGATTATATTTCATGATATTTCATGCATGGTTTATGAGTTATTAGGGTGTCATCTATTGGGTAATAATATATTGAACAAATCATTGAAGCTTGACATGTAAACTATTGAAACTTCTAGACTTTTCATATGTTTGCGTTATTGTTTTTGTTATTTTTTATTATATTTACGGTCCAATATAATAAAAAAAACGCCTTCTAATACAATTCTATCCAACAGTTAACAGCATGACAAACATTAGAGATTTAGGAGCACCAAACAATTATTGGATTTGGTTGTAATGTAGGTTTTGTTTAGGGTTTTTCTAATGATAGCACAAACAAATTGGGTAAAAGAAGAGAATACGTCAGAAAAGTGACTATGAATATTCACTGTGCGCCAGGAACATATAGTAAAAGTAAAGTAAAAGTAAAAACACATTTATTGTTAACAACAGTACACATTAGTAAACAGAGAAAAAAAAAACTTAAGAAATATTTAGAACCAACATGCACTGCAGTAACAAATGGACACACAACTCAGCTTGTGCTTTGAAGCTAGTTGCTACAAAGCGCTGATTTTCAGTTGCAGCCAACAACAGGAAAGACGGGCGCTGAAACTATGCATTTAAATAAAATATTCATACAATATAAGCGAGAAGGTTTTATCCGCGCAATTTAGAATCCCGCTGGAATACCGGAACAAAAAAGCCTATGTGCTATTTTAGACTGTACACTATCACTATGCCAAATTTCATTCAAATCCGTTGGGCCGTTCTTCAGTGATTGAGGAATCAACATTCGTACATCCATCCGAACTATCACATTTTTTTTCTTACCCTACTGATGTTTATATTATGATATAACCATCAGTAGGGTAAGTATATTAATGTAAATTATTAATCAAGTGGTGGGTGCTCCAGCATTGTAGTAGAATATATTATTATTTGTTCTTGATTAAAGTTTTTAATTATAAAGTCATTCCAATTATTACTTGCTAGACAGTCAACTATTGGAGACCTAGGTGTCAACAATAGGGGATTTATTTTCTCCCCCCTGTCAACTATTGGGGCAGAGCAGTGTTTGTTTTTGTTTATAAAAAAAAGTTATTTTTATTGTGAGTAGACTCAACTTATGTTCCTAAAGAAAGCTTTTAATAGTGTAAGAATGTATTACATACATTTCTGTTTAAAAATATTTAACAGTTTTCTTAAAATTCAATGTTCTTTACTTAACTATCCTAATAGTGTCAACCATTGGTGCCTTTGCTGCAATACAAAAAAATAATATGTTTATACTTAAGTGGTAACTTTAAATATAATCGGTTTTACAAATGAAAACACTACTAAAATAAAATAATATTTAAATTTAACACCACATATAGTAGATAGAACGCGAGTGGAAGTGGTTAGAGATTAATTAAATAAAATGATAACTGAACTCTTCTAATTATTAATCAGTCCGATTTTAATGACTAATTATTTCTTACATGCGTATATTACAAATTCCTTTCATTTCAGCTGTAAATTTTCCTATCATGAGAAAATAAATTAAATAGCTTTCGTAAGAACCAACTGCGGGATTCGAAACCAGGGAATTGGCAGATTTCTTACGTATATAAATATAAGATTATGGTGTTACAGCATTTCCCTCGATTTTGAGAGAGGCTTTTCCCGGAAATTTATATCGAAACATTATCTGATGATTTACCATTATGTGATGATTAAAGGGTTACTTTGAAATATTTGAATATGTGAACGACCAAAGTCCTTGATTTATAAAAAGATTTTTGATTCTTTGCTATTACTTTCCATTTTATCATTTTTTTTGTAAGGTATGACTAATTTCAGATTGTGTATAAAATAAATAAAATCCCCAGATAATCACATCAACTACATGGGCCCAAAGTAAGCATAGCTTGTGTTATGGGATACCATAAAGCGAACTAGGGGGGAACCTAGAATATAAATACATAAATAGATAAACACCCAGACCCGGAACATTTTTTTTTTCTGGTTCCGTGCGGGGATCGAAACCGCAACCACTGGCGTCTGAGGCAGATAGGTTTACCCCAACGCCAAAGTGGTAGGCGTATTACCTACACTACGAAATTAAGAACATTTGACTTACGAATATAAGGTACTGATTATTTCATTTTATTTCAAAATTAAAATTAGTTACGTTTTCATTGAACTTTACCTTTCATTGAGTTTTCACTTTACCAAATTAATCAACTAAATCATACATGACGTTGAAAAAAATAACAAATATCTAAACGTCTTTATCGTGCTTCAGCGGAAAGTTTACTTTTACTGTCAGAGTTTCTGAAAGTATCATTCAAACTGTGACTTTGAAACATCCATTGAAACAATAATACGAATTATCCTGTCTTTTTAAAGGGGACTCGGAGGGTAATCTACAAAGAAGCCTTCGGGGGAAGCCTTCGTCTATACACATTAAGAAAGACTGTTCTTTTTAATACTCTTTGTTTCTTGTTTCAGCTTTCAATCATTGTTTTACGTGTTTTTATTCGAGTTTTATCAGATTATTGTGTTGGAACATAGGACTAAAATGTGAATTGGATTTGTAAATGTTAAGCTTTTTACGCTTGTAATTTTTAATTTGTATTCGGAAAGGTCCGATTAGTATTGCCTTCCTTAGATATGACTGTATTTGCTGCTGCGTTGTAAGACTGGATTCACGTAATCTTCAAGTAAATGAGCAGATTTCGCCACATATTAGGCGAATATCATAAAACGAAATAAAAGGTAAATGTTTCTTTTCACTGTCATAATTTTTAATGAGCACTGCACTGCCACTGCCCTGAGCGACGAGAGAATTTCAGGACGTACCTAAACCAAGCCATGTCAGTGATTGTCGGTGGATGTCAGAATTTTGACAAGTATGCGGCACCCGGGACCAACTACTGAATGTGACCTCAGAAACACGGAAGTCATCACGAGAAATGAACTTGTCACCTCCGTCATTGGTGATTACGATGTCTACAAAAACTTCGAACTAAAGAACAATATAAATGAAAGCGGAAAAATTCGGGTTAAATTGTGTTGACCCTTATTGAATCATAAAAAAAACTTAACACAATTTTATCCAAAGAAAACTTTTAAGTTACTTAAGTTACCTCCAAAATTTTATTTCATTCGTGAAAGTGTAAAAGTTTGTACGTTGCCAGAATACGAGATCCAAATTAAAATTTTCGTTTGACGGTGTGGCTTCAGTTCCCGCTGCCTAAATATTCAGAGACTCGAAAAATTCTATAGTTTATTTTTACAATTTTGGGAGTTTTACTTTTCTTTGAATTGCATTAAGACGAATGTTTTGTCAGAAAAGTTGAAGAGATGAGGAGCCATCACTGTTCATAGGAGACATATATAAAAGGCCGGAAGAATATCTTCTTTAGTTAGGGTTTTAAATATAATGCGGTACTACCTTATTGGAGTAATCCATTTATGATAAATGAACAGCGTGGGTGTGATTTCTATTAATATCGTGACCTTAATTTTCCCAAATAATTGTTCCTATTTTAATAACATAATTATACCTTTCTTTCTGCTGGCAGAACTCGACTCAATTCCAGTTGGTTTGATCTCAGATTGGGCGCAATTAAACGGCAATTTAATGGTTAGGTAGTCAAAGCGGTTTTACATATTATTTTACTTGATAAAGAATATTGAATAATTATTGCTCTTAGTAATAATTTAGTTCCTTTTCCAGCATCTGGTGATCCAGACCGCGATTTCAAATTGACCTACTTTGAGTTCATTATCACTTTTCACGCTTTTAAAATTTTGATTTTAATACTGCCTGAGATCATTTACATTAAAATCAGATGTAAATCTTGTAAAGAAAAAAAATACAGAAAAGTCTTTCGAATAAACAATAACGCACTCAAAACATTTCGTCCATTTGGGAGCTTCAATACCTCGTTTCTGTCGGGATTTAAAAATGGAACACAGATTAAAAATACGAATTATGCATTAACTAATACAAGAAATACATTCATGGCCTTTTGTGAACCTATGACTATTAAACCATCTAGGTACGTTGTTATATCTCAAACGAAAATAAACCCTACTGTTGACTTTAGTAGATACTAACTAGCATGATAACGGATCCCTAAAGACATTCTAGACGTAGCTACGAACTAAATTTGTCACAAAGGTCTGTCTAGGATCAACATCAACGACGGGTTACAGCAATATACTTAGAGATGTAAATTAGTAAAACCACTTTGGTGAAACACGTTTTAAGCTACTTGATATTCGTTGCTAATTAAAAATGCAAATTGTTTTTTCTAAAGAAAGTTCAGATAAGAGCTGCAGCAAACTGTAGTAACAAATTCCTGTTTTTCAAAATTAAGATAGAATTTCTTATTTATTTTTATTTCTTTCATTCTTTATTTGAAATCCAAACAAAATAAAAACGTTTTTATACGTATTCACTGAAGTATTGTCTCTATTTATGTAAATATTTGCATTGATATTGTGTGTAGGTATAAGTAAACTAAGTACCTGCATAATATGTTTTTTTGTTAATGAAATAAGACACTTTTCTACATTTTTATTGCATAGATATTATTCGTTTTTTTTATTTCTGTTATAACATACTAAGGCTGCATTCTTATTAAACTCTCCATTTGTCAGATCTGCTGGAAACATGATAAAAACTCTCTACTTTTAATTTTTTGGCAAACTTGAAGATATGATAATTTATATATTTCTGTAAATATAAGTTCACAGAGAAAACCAACAGCTCATATTATCTGTGTAACCATTGATTGCGTTTCACTATCCGTGACGTCACGGAGAACCTTGCATCTTCAATAAATACATATCCGTCCAGTAATTGGATCCACTCCGCAGTCGGCTGGTTTATTCATCTCTGTACGCAAATCTTTCTATCTTATCTTACTAATATTATAAATGTGAAAGTTTGGATGGATGTGTGAATGTTTGTTCCTGAATCTCTGCAGAACGGCTCAACGGATTTAGATGAAATTTGGCATAGGGATAATGTACCGTCTGGAATAGCACTTAAGCTAATATTTAGCCCACTTTTCCCGCGGAATTTGAAATTGCTCGGGTAACACCGCGCGAAACAGCTAGTCTTTAATAAATAAATAGCCGTTCAGTAATTGGATCCTTTCCGCAGTCGGCTTATTCGTTTCTGTAGGCAAATAATGAAATAAAAGTTCAATAGCGGTTCGCGGAAAGAGGCAGTTTTCAGTCCAATAGAGGATAACCGCTAAATCTCTTAGAAAAGGCAGCGATATTTGTTGCGGTCTGGAAGCGCCGAAATCAGACTATGTTTTTAGCCGATGAATTCAAAATTGGGTTATTTTATGTTATAACTGGTTTACGAGCTTCTTATTTATACGTTATGATAACTTAATTTTACTTTACAAGTACACTTTAAAGAAAGAGGTAATAATTATTATTTACTGATTGGAATGTAGTCGGTACATAAGGCCGCAGATCAACCTTTCTAAATCTATCGAAAACTTGTAATTGAAACTAAACTCTATGCCTTGGACATTAAGTTAAAAATTATTTGGGGAAATTTGATAGGTTTGAAAAGCTTTTTGGAAATTACACATTCAAAATAGAAAAATATCATCTAAAGATTGTATATGTTAAACTATATCTTCAAAGCAAAATGACTGTTCTAGCTTTAATAAAAAGATCGACTTTATAACTTAAAGCACCTGTGTAAAAACTTACGTTTTCAAGCCTCTTCTTCTACTCATAAAAGTTTACCGCTAAAAGCTAACTGGGCACTTGAAGAAGCGCACACCATAAAAAGCTTAACCCAGACGCTAGACAGCTGCAGAGAGCTTTTCTAGCCTGTTGCACAAATTTTACTTGAAAAACATTATGTTTGTTTAAAAAAACATGTTTTCTCGTTTTATAAATCGTGTTTTATTTATACCTAGTAATATAATAAACACGTATGTATTATTTTTTCGTAAATCGGGCTAATCTCTATAACATTAGGTTTTTTGCATTTGCTCTTGGCGATGGCTCTTTTTTAAAGAAATTCCTACGCCATAGAATGTTACGCGGTTAAACCAGCATTAGTTATTATTAATAATTAATATTGAATACTATTTTTAAACAGTGCCATTTAACTAACTCACTAAGCCGAACTTGTGATAAAGGAACAAGATAACGGATAAAATACTTAAATCTTTATAAATATATACTTAATTCGAACACAGACCTACCTAGAGCAAATTTCTGCAGGTCATGAAAACATGTTTCCGGCAGCAGGGATCGAACCCTTTATATCAAATCCGTCGCTAAATATCAGCGTTTTAGATGATATATTTGGCAGCTGCTGATGATTGATTTTTGTACTATATTTCCGACCTTAGCACCAAGTGAAATAGCGGTCAACTGCAGGTTTATTTCAACGTAATCTAAGTCTGTCTAAAAGTGTTATACGAATTAATATACTATCAATAACCCCACAATCGGATTAAGTTAAGAGTGCTTATTCCGCTTAACCTAACTCGTTAATGGGTTCGGCAAAAATTCGTGCTATTTCCCTTAGATTTCCGCGCAAGTTGATTTGTTTGGGGAGAAAAAAATTAAGAAATTATGATAAAATTATGAAAAATAATTGTGTGATAAAATAACTAACTTCGCCGGGATACACATATTCTTTCCTTACTGTACCGGGTGCTGTTTAATTCCACGTCTCCGAGCTACCTCAGAGACCTATCTAATTCCGCCGCGACAGAAGATTGCGATCTGCTGATAATTACATGCTTAGCACTCCTCTTCACAAATCGCACTGCTTTAATAACTCATTCTCTGTAAGAGCCGTGGTCCTGTGGAATAGGCTTCCTTATGAAATAAAATCTGCCTCTTCGCTGAACTCATTTAAATTAAAACTGAAAAAACATTATTTAGCTTTAGCGCAAGATTAATAGACGTATTCGTTATTAATGTATTACGTTTATTATATATGTTATATTGTACATTACGTATTAAGAATATCGAGTTATTTTATTTTATTGTATATTATTTTATTTATATATTTTATTGAGCCCACATACTGACTCATGAAAAAATGACCCCTTTTGTACATTGTTATACTTTTATGTTGATCTGTATTTTTTTTAAATAGACAATAAAGAGTAAATAAATAAATAACTTAATTTCATTCCAATAAATAAAATATCAATCCTCCCGCATCCTTAAGGCATGTTTAAATTATTGAATATATGCCTTTGCACTGGTTCACCTGTAGAGTCAGGAGTAGCATCGTTATTTAATGTTTAACGATGCTACACCTTCAGGTGTAAATATTCATGTATAAAAAGCCTTACATTGAATAAATCTACAGTCTAAAGCAGCTATATTTTAAGAAGTTACAGACCTCAAAGCCACAGACAATTTAACGTAACACCGTATAATCAATATCAATTATTCGCTAACTTATCACGTTTATAACCTTACTGGGGTGTTTCAAACAGAGGGTAAGTTAGTCTGTTGTGTACGATCGCGGTACTCGCCGGCCAGTGTCTGGGTAGGACCGACCGATAAAGTTTCAATTGCCCTCCACTGCCTCGTTGGTCGGGGGTATTCATCTCAAAACTTTGCTCACACTGTGCAATATATTTCAATGAATTGTTAATACTCAATTCTTTTGTTCTTTGTTAATAAGTTTAGGGCAAGTTAAGGTCAAGAGATTTTTTGTTTCGTAGGTTTTTTGTATGTTACGGACCAAATGATAAATGAGGCATAATACATAATAAATACATTATACAATACAGATGCATAATACATCTATTTTAATATTCTAGTTTCCCCCTTATTTCGCTACATGGTGTTCCATAACACAAGCTATGCTTACTTTGGGGCCATGTAGTTATGGTGTGATTGCTTGGGGGTTTTATGATTTATTATTATATAATAATGACCATTAATATGATTAATAATGAAGCTTAGATAGGAACGTACTGATCTTGACATTTATTATTTCCTAAATGTTGATTATTTGTGGTAATAACACAGAGTAATTAAAGGAGAATTACTGATAAACATATGTTTTTTTTTTGAGAAAGGTAATTCACAAAGATATCCGCGGTCCAGCACTTTTGATATCATTTAAAAAGTACCTTGGATCTATTTTAATAAAGATGATTTTACAACAGAAGTCAAATGAAATGAAGCCAAGACCAGCCACTACGATATCACTTGAGTGACTTGTCTTATTAAAGCCAGAATTCACACGCTTTTGTAATACCTTAGAGTGTGGAATAAATGTTTTATTATAAAAACCAATATCTTATAAATGAACCTGCACCAACAATTTACATAAAAGACCGCCATTGTTCTCTGCTAAAGCGATAGTAGCGTCTGGTTCGGGAAAACTATCTTTCTTCTGAATTTCCCGAGGTGTCTCAAAGAACTTTTTATGAAAGAAACTTGCTAAAAGATTAATGAGCTGACAAAAACGAAAAACTACTAGCTTCGTGTAGCATCATAAAAAAGGCATTGATAAACTGGTTCGACGCTCACCAAAATTTGATCTGTTAGCAAAAAGTCAAGATTGATGAGAAGGGAGTGAAACACCTTTTTTCGTGACACGTTAGAACTTCTTAGAGGTTCTTCGTTGGTTTACACAAGCATGAAAATCGGAAGTCAAACTAAAAAAGGTATAAATCTAGCTATCGGTATATCTTTCTTAAATTACGTGCTTATCGGGCAAATAAGACAAAAGAAACTTTCACGAATACTGATATGGGTGTATAATAACTAAATATATAATCAATCATATAGGTACAGAAAGCGGGAAAGCGTTAGAAAACTGTCAAAAAAAATTACTTGAATCTGAACTCTATGCCCTCGACATTAAGTTAAAATTGGTTGGGGAAATTCGATAGGCTCTTGCCATTTTTTGGCATACTTTATATGAATAGTGATGTTTAGGGCGTGGATACATGTCGCCGTGCGGCGCAACGGTACGTCACACGGCGCCGGTGGAATGGACGGGACAGCGCCGTGCCGCGCATTCCACCGGTGAAAAATCTAAATCAAAATTCTTTGTTGACAATATAATATAATGAGCGATGCGACCTGCGCAGCACGGCTTAGCCAAGCGGGCCCCTATAAGGGCTTGGATCCATAGCTACGGTGGTGTGGCGCCGTCTGCCGTGTAACGACAAAAATGCAGAATGCTGGCAGAATGCGCGCACGGCGCCATCTTTTTTTTTAATCTTCAAAGAACCTATGACATGGAAGATTTGCGATGCCTGCCTTACTTACACGATTTTCTTACCAAAGCATAGCTAAATAAAAATTCCAATAATAAAATGCTTACTACTCGAAGCAATCTCAAGTTCTGCGGAAAGTACTTAATTAAGCTACTTAAGTTGGCTCATAGTGGAGAGCTTTTTATTAATACGGGGCTACGTCTAGGCCCAAGAGAGTAACATTGGTGTTATTTTCACCAATCCCGGCTCAATAAACTATTGACGGCTATTAATATTATATTTATTCTGTTTTAGTACCAATAGTCATTAAGTTTCGTTCGAAAGAATTTTGTTAGGATATAATAGATAGACTCTTTGTTCTTTTTGTCTTCGACTAAATGACTTAGAAACATACAAGGATGCTTAAGACATTATCTGATTTGTGTCAAAAGCAATTGTGCTTTTTGTAACTACACAATACCTTAAAGATCACTGATGAAACCAGCGAAATTCAAGTGCGAAATTCACATCACGTATTTAGGGAATAATTTCTTTCACACAGATTACAAAAAGATGATGTTACAATAATCTACTCAAAAACACGGAAACTTCTAGTTTAAATGTAGAATGTAATTTTACGCGCTAAATCCGGTAAGTTGTGTGTGTAAAAGTGCTTTATTTAAGATTATGAATCATGAAAAATTAAAACAATATGATTTAAAAACAGTTTTTATAACTATGAAATCAATATAAGAAAAAATAAATAAAGTTTGGCATGATTGATTAAACATTTCATCCATTATTAACAAGATGTTTTTAATTAGGCCTCGACACACTCGTCTCAACATCATAGCCACGCTAATTGAAATCAACAAGTTGCTCGCTCGCACTGAAACCAACTCGGGTATAAATAAATGGATTGTCTACGTGACATTTTTATACTTAATTATCAATTTGTATTTTATGCTGGACTACTTCCATGCTGGACTGGGAGTGAAAGAAAAACATAGAATGTGCCAGCTGCTTCTCTTCCCGGGCATACTGTAAAAGTCGGTTAAGGGACAGAGGTTTTATTGGCATTTTTGTGGGCGATAGGCTGACCCCCTGTCACTGCAATAGCCTCTCGCAATCATTATAATACCTCATTAGTCAAACGTGACATCAGTTGGTCTTATAACCTCTGATGTTCTGCCTACCCCATAAGGGATACAAGCGTGAAGTTATGTATGTATGTATGTATGTATTTTATGATATAAATAAAAAAAATTTAATGCATTTTAGATGGCATCGAAAATAGAAACATAAAACCACCATTTTGAATTTGAATTTGAAATAAAGAATTATTATTTCGATAAGACTTCATTTAATTTTCTAGATTTTAGTTTCAGGTAAACTTAAAAAAAACTGGATTTATATTTTTATCTTGGAGAGGACTGTTTGGATTTCAATCTCGACAGAAATAACTTCCGATTAAAATCAGTACTCAAATCAAATTATCTGTAAGGTAAAATATCCCTCTTTTGCGTCAGGGGTTCAAAATGCTCCCAATCGTAATAATTTTCGCACCTAGAAGAGGCCGTCTACAATTATCTATAACTAAAGAAATAACTATTTTCTTTCACGGTAATCACGTTTTAAACGGATTTTATAGCTTTCGATATAATATTTATATTTTAAAACGACGATGCGAAGTTTCGTTGTTGTTACAGACACCGTGAACTTAACGTAAACTCTTAGTAAAAAGTACACTTATTACTATTTATAATACAACAAGGTTCTATTGAACGAAAGGATAAAGATAACTATTTACTCAAAAGAAAAGCTCGATCGCAAAACCCAGTCATCTGGAATATTATGTAAAGTGTTACGAGTAATATTTCATCTTTCGATTTTGAGGTTTATCTATAGTTAGGTCGCAGTGGAAATGTCATTTCTTACATGAATTCACAAAACAAGATGCCAGGGATTAAATTATAGGAAATTTCGTTTTTACCTTTTAACGCACGAGCAACTCTTGTAAACAGTTTGAAACGTTTTAATCACGCTTTAAAACGGCAATTTCGGTAGCTTTATTTTTGGAAATGGAACTGTAAACTTTTGGAATATGTTTAAAAGTTGGCAAAGGTTTAAAAAATGAGTCACATTTGTGATGAACCTTCAAAACTGGAGTAACTCAAACGAGTTATATCGTACTTTCTTTGATACACAGTTACTCCCATACAATTACACTTAGGTCCTTACCGAATACTCGGAACTATTAACATTGTGGAGTTCATTACTTGAAGCACTCTCAGCACCCGGTAAATAGTATTTTCGTTCCAATTTCATAAAGGTTGCAGAGTTGCAGAGCTGTGACGACGAACTGCAATTCTTTTCATTTCACATTGGAGTGTAGCTAAAAATAGGATTTTACTTAAACCCCAGTCAGCTGGTGGGTAGGTATATTCCTTTTGACGATTATTTTACGACGGCACTAGGGTTTTATGAGCTTCACGAAACTACGCGGTTTAAGGTGGACACCAACCAGTAGTGGGCACTTAACATTATTGCAGCTTTTAGATTTGGCCTCTTTTGTTTCAATTTGTAGTTGGAGTAAATGGACGTTTAGTTTAAAGTCGTTCTTATATGGGAGTAAAACGATTTTGTATTGATACTGCTCACTTAAGTACTGAAGCGACAACGGTATAAAAGTAAAACTGATTATTCCGGTAAATATTGAAGGAACATTGATTCAAATCGCAATCTAGCCTTCTAGTAGGTTCTAGACAGCGGATAGATATACTTTTTTTTCGTTAATAAACTGTAACTATGCAATGAAATTTGTTCATGCACAAACATTGGCATTGTGCGGGGAGCGAACCGACAACCGCTGGAATTTTAAGGCAGACACTTTCATCACCACAGCGGTTTTCAGTATCTGGTTCTTAAACAAGCTTCCAAAAACACGCAATTTCCCGGCTAAAGATAAAGAGATATTAGCCCACTTATACCACATCGCGGTCACGACTGCACTCGGTAATAGGTAATGTGTTCGCAAAATACATTCAAATTTAGAATAGGTCAATGCGCCAGAGTTCCTAAAGTTACCGAAATAACTCGAGTTAATCGAAAACGGCGCCATTCGATTCGGCTTGAAGATGCAGTGATGAGATTGTTTGCTATAGTTAAATGCAGCGTTTACTTTCTTGATGATCGAATAAGAAATCGATTGCAGACAGAACAGCTAATATTAGGAAAAAACCAAAAGATCAACTTGAAAAGTAAGATTATTTACAGTTTAATTTTTGTCTACTCGTGTGTATTTGCTACTTATGGGATATTTATGTAGTTGGGACTGGCAAGTGATATCATTGTTTTAATTAAAAATTAATCACTATTAAACCATGTAGGTACCAACATTATAAAATGTTACCCGCTTGATAAAATGTTGCACTGCAAGGCATTTAGTTTAGCTGATTTCTTTCTGGTCATAGATAAGTATGTTCAAGTCGTGTTTCTATAATATCACCTTTTTCTTAAAAACACTATTACGTCCAAAAATCTGAAACATCAATAATAATGAGTGTTTAAAAATAGTGTAGTTAAGTAGGTTTCTATTCAGTGCATTTTTATGAGCTCTGAAAAGTATAAAAATGTGAAAAAAAACTTAAAGACTTTATTAAAGAAAATTATAGAAATCTATAATCTACAATGAAAATATTTTATGGCGACAAAGAAATCTAAATTTAATTACAAATATATTGATTTCTATTTTTAAATCAGCCGAGCACGAGTAATTAAGGAATACGAGTTCCGTCACTGCAACAAAGCCGTGCAAACAGCTGGTAAGTTAACGACGTCACGGAATAAACACAACAAACGAACGACCCGTTATTAGTTTTAATGTTTCCGATCCGGAAATTTTCATCTGAAAAGGAAAATCCGTGGTAGAAAGAAAACTAAGCTAATATGAAAACAACATTGAATCAAAAGACGTAGTGGAAACTGACGATGCACAATGTAGGGCAGAGTTAGCAGTAGTTTTCGGTTTTAAAAAATATTGTTTTATTTGAAATTGGCACGGTAAAATAATTGGTGCTACATTAAATATTTATAGGTATATTATGTACCTACTAGCTGTTGCGCGCGGTTTTACCCGCGCAATTTCGATTCCCGCGGGATTTTCGGGATAAAAAGTTGCCTATATGGATTCGAAAGAATCCCTCTAAGTAATGGTAAAAGAAATTTTGAAATCGGTCCAGTAGTTTTTGAGCATATTCAATACAAACATACAAAAATACAAAGGTTTCCTCTTTATAATATTAGTATAGATTGTATAACTCTAGCCGTGAAACGTGGTTTTATCGTGGTTTTATCGATATAGAAAGGATCCTAAGTGATATTCTCATGACTACAATCTATATTGGTGGGTTTCAATGTTGTATCTTGTTTAACCCAAAATCCTTTATTGTACACCACTTGTAAACACTTAAATGTATGGGCGTTGCCATGATAACCAAAATACAGATTTTTTATTGCATGAAAAAAAAAATGCTTTTGGATTGGGATACAAAATTGAAACCCACCATATATGTCATCATCATCATCATCCACAGCCTGTATACGTCCACTGCTGGACATAGGCCTCCCCCAAGGTCTTCCACGTCGCTCGGTCCCGCGCCGCCCTCATCCAGCGTTTACCGGCGACTTTGACCAGGTCGTCGGTCCATCGTGCGGGGGGCCTGCCTACGCTGCGTCTCCCAGTACGTGGCCGCCACTCGAGAACTTTTCTGCCCCACCGGCCATCTGTTCTGCGAGCTATGTGCCCTGCCCATTGCCACTTCAGCTCTGCAATCCTTCTGGCTATGTCGGTGACATTGGTTCGCCTGCGAATCTCCTCATATATGTATCAATATTTAATCCAGATCCCTCAAGCTGCTTTTGTGTGACAGAAGAACAAACGTCCACCTAAACTCAAAAAATTTTGCATGTAGAATATTAGTAGGATCTTGCCTATACTGGATTCTTTATATTCGGCCTAAAATAGTCAAACCATGATTTTCTCATACAAACAGAAATCTGGATTTTGGTTGTCATGGCAACGCTCATACACAGTAGTGTTTAACATCTAAGATCTAGAATAGAGATATAATGTGAAAGCCAGCTTTAGTTGTCAACCTGGTTTATGATTTTGAAAGAGCCAAATAAACGTTGTTTAACCTTGTTAACATTATTAACCATGTATTATTTACGTCACAATAAGTTTCTCAAATAATATCCAAATTATTTTGAAAGTAGGTCGCTAGGGTAATAAATTCGTTTTATGTACACTGAGCTCCAAAATTTACTTGATAGCTAGACTTGGCAAAACCTTTGATGTTTGATTTTCCCAATTCAACGACATAAAAAAAAAACAAATCAAAGGCTGTTTTCTAAGTATTTTAAAATGCCACATCCTTATCCCATCCATTGTATGAGTATAATCAAAGTGTATGGATTTGGTGAGTATAGCGGTTTCAGAAACTGCTTCATGTGTTTTTACTAACTGTTTGAAAAAGCTTTAACGAATATCTAACTATCTATATGATTGTGTGAAAATCTCGCACGTTTCATACATCTCGAAAGTTCTTGGTGACTGTACAGAAGTTTCTTGGATATAGTGGTTCTTATGACAATATTTTGTTCAAGGAGCACGTTGTTTCAAGAGTAGTGACCGAACACACACGGTTCTACTGAGAGATAGTTTCTGAACTATTTTCAACATTATCCTTACTGAACGATATAGGGTGTCCCTTAAGGTACTAATTAGTAATGTTTCGTTGACAGTGAAAAGTTTTATGTCGTGAGTCATGACTTTATAGCAAATTAAGTCGTAACATATTACATAGAGGGCTAAATTTAAGATGTAATTTGAATTATTGTTGTTTTCCCGACGTTTTCATTGTGTTCATATAAAATGCTTCTTTTATGACGTAAATGATTGCCAACATGATTAGACGTAATTTTATTTAGGGTAGAGCCACCAAAGAGTACGCATTTTATAAACTTATTATTATTTTTAAATCAACTTTATTCATTCACTTTGTAATTTACATCTAAGTTAGACTTTGGTCATTTAGGAACATAAATTTAAAGATAAATCTTAAGTAACAATCTCAAATTAAAAAAAAATGTCTTAGACTAAAAACTTGTCTCATGCGCACTCTTAGGATGCTTTGTTGCAAAGAGTACGCAGCCACAATCATTTATACAAGCTAAGAGTGCGCAAGAAAAAAAGTCAGTTATCCTAGGCAATTATCACAAGTGAAGGTGCCAAAACCTAAGTAGTCAGTGCATTCTTCGTGCCAATCGGGGCTAAACACGCTCTTAAATCTGCCTAAAGATTCGGGTACGGTGTCAGCTTTGAGCCTTTTCCTTAAAGTAGCTTCCAGTATATTTAATGATTCTGCAATAGACCTCTTGCTTTGACCACCTGCTATGTTTTCTTTCACATCTCTAAGAAGATCCTCAGTGAAAACTAATTTTCTGTTTGATTTTCTATTATATTTTCCCATCTTCGCAGTCCTGTGTAATAAAATTAGTAAATCTCAAAAAACACGTTTGCTATATATTTTAGCTTCATACAAGCTAAGAGTAGGCGCGCGCACTCTTTGGGTGCGTACTCTTAGCAAATACCCAACTTTTTTATATAAACCATAAAATTTTCGAAAGCACGTGTCATGGCGGCATAACCTCTCATGAAAAACAAAGTTTGGAATATAACTTTTAAGTATAATAACAGTCGCTAGACGAAAACTAATTGCAAACCTTGTAAAATATGATTAAAATTGTTGAAAATTAAGATAAAACTAATGAAATTTTAATTTTTTGCTATAAAATTAAAAATAAATACCTTTGTGTAGCGAGTTGTTGTCCAGCACTTTGACATAACATATGCCATTGACAGATGACAGAAGTGTAACCAAATTAAGAAAAATTTTAGTTATTTTACTAAATGCGCTGCGTACTCTTTGTTAGCGCGCACTCTTTGGTGGCTTTACTATACAGCGTGGAAAAAAAATAGTGGCCCTGGAGGGAAACTACCTTAAATCCTATAGTTAGCTTATTTTACTTTAAGGAAACATTCCTTTATTTTTAAAAAGAAACAAAACTGCATTCAAACATTTTCTAAATATCGCTTTAACTCCCGCGGGACTCGAACCAGCTAAAAATTAAAAAAATAAAGATTCGTTATTTTACTATACTAATCGATAGGATAATTGTTCAGGATAAAATTTCTCTAACAAACATTTGGTCTTTAAAATAAAAAGAAAACGTGAAATCTTAAAATTTATTTTATTTTATTATCAATTTGTTACACTTTAATAATTTAACTGATAAATTGTTCGAAATCGTTCCGGATACACAAATTTAGTCTTCGTTGAAATTCATTTCGTGTAGCCTTCAGCAAAGTGTTGTGGTGTATGCCCCTAATCACATTTTTTACCGCGACCCTCAGCTCTTGTACGGTCTCATAACACGTTTTATAAATAATATTTTTTACATGACCCCATAAAAAATAGTCTAGAGGCGTCAGGTCTGAACTTCTTGCAGGCCATCTAATCGTCCCGTTTGTACCTATCCAGACATTGAAATTTTCATTAAGGTAAGCCCTGGAAATTCTGCTATTGTGGGCAGGTGCACCATCTTGTTGAAAAATGATATTATTTCGTTCCTCTTCCGGTAGAAGGTTTAATTGATTTTGTAAAAGCTCTAATACTTCAATGTATTTTGCCGTATTCAGATGTCCTTCGTAAATGTGCACCAAAACAACCTTATTGCTTTTGATTCCACACCAAACATTAAACAAAAATCTGATCTGATTGCTTGTTTCACGAACACGGAATGGATTTTGACGGGACCAATAATGATTGTTATGTCTGTTATACATTCCATTATTACTAAAATTTGTTTCGTCAGACCATACAATGTAGTGTAAGAAATTTGGGTTGCGGGCTATTTCTGTTTGAATATTCTGACAGAACTCTAATCTTCTTTGACTATCTCCGGGATGTAGTTTCTGCACCAATCGCCCATCACGATAACATTTGTATTTATATTTTTTCAAAACATTAAGTACCCGAGTATGGCTGGTGCCTATCTCTTGAGCAGCTTCTCTACTAGAAGCTTTCGGGTAACACTCAAAATATGTCAAAATATTGAAATCAAAATCGGAAAAGTCTGGATTTTGTTGCTGTGGGCGTCCTAAACGTTTTTTGAAACTTCCAATATTGACTAAATTTTTCACCATTCGCGAAAAAGCTTTTCTTGATGGTATTTGTCTATCTGGATACCTCTCGCGATACCACTGTAGAGCTAAATCGCAGTTCTTGTTGCTTGCAAAGAAAGCTTCTAATAAGTCGAATTGTTCTTGATACGCCATGATCACACAATTACGTAATGGAAGCAGTACTTAATAAAATCGATAAAAATGTTCGAAATATTCGTTCGAATTTTAAAATTTCTGTCCCGCATTGCAAACAAATTCAAACGTTCCATTTTTAAACTTTTCGTCAAAACGCCTCGTATCGTGTAAGAAGTAATATCGTGTAAGAAGTGCATAGAGATATTATTACGATTAAACGATTTTCTTGTAGAATTCTTCAACAAGGTACTTAGAAATAAATTAATTAGCAAGCTTGTACTTCATACGAATGAATTGAACTTCATTCTTTGAATGTTAGAGAGATAAGAGAATTATAACGTGTCTTTTACTTGTTGAAAGTGAACCGTACTAGGTAATGTATTTAAACTTATGTAGTTATTTTTCATGGATATCTTGTACGACAGACGAGTGTAAGACCAAATGTTTGTTAGAGAAATTTTATCCTGAACAATTATCCTATCGATTAGTATAACGAATCTTTATTTTTTTTTTATTTTTACTGGTTCGAGTCCCGGGTGTTACAAGCAAATTTAAGAAAATCTTTGAATGCAGTTTTGTTTCTTTTTAAAAATAAAGGAATGTTCCTTTAAAGTAAAATAAGCTAACTATAGGATTTAAGGCAGTTTCCCTCCAGGGCCACTATTTTTTTTCCACACTGTATATGGTGCCTACTTTACCCATGAAATTGCAATTTTGTTGAACAGGTCGTTTGAATTTGTGATGAGCGTTTTAGTGAAGACGAATTTAAGTAAATAAGTAACTGGATAATCCTGAATTGACCAAAGGCATTCTCAATTTCCTCAGTCAATGAGCTGCACCTCAACGACGGCAAAAAGTCCAAAATCTCTAAAAAGACAAGGACTCTGTCCTGAATTTTTAATAATAAATTAATAAGTGAAATAATATTAACCGAAGTAACCAATTGTATCAAGTTCAAAAACAGACTTATTTTATATCACAATCTTACTGCGTGACGAGTCCATTTCATTCGATTCATGATATCTATACAATGTGTCAAAAAATGGAAATTTCATACATACATACATAACTGCACGCCTGTACCTATCCGTTATGGGGTAGGCAGAACGCCAGAGGTTTTTAAACCATCTGATGTCACGTTTGACAAATTTGGAGGCATTATAATGGTGAATAAAGACTATTGCAGTGACAGGGCGTCAGCCTATCGCCCACAAAAAGAAACCTCCAATAAAACCTCTGTCCATTAACTGACTTTTACCGTATGCCTGGGAAAAGAAGCAGCTGGTACACTCTTATTTTTACTTCGCTCCCAGTCCAGCATGGAAGCAATTTGGGAATTTCATGCATTTTATAAACTCGATTAAAGAGTGTCTGTTCCAGATAACTTTTGAGAAACTATACTTAAATAAAAATTATACTTATTACAGAGTCGACACGAGATAAAACCTTATTAAAATATTAATTATAATCTTAACCAGATCATCGCCCCGAATATTAGACTTAATTAGGTCATTAACCCATTTATATTTAGAAGTATCCGCTTTCATATTAAATTGTATAATGATATTAACAACTTTGATAAAGTTTTTAAATACACTGTAATACAAAAATTGGGTAATGAACTTACAAAAATAAGTCTCAAAAATCGTGCATGGGGCTGGGTTGATTTTTATACTTTACAACAAAAAAAACACAAGTTGCGCTATTTGGTTCCTAAAAGCTTCAGAACTGGATGATGTTGTGGCAAAAAAATTGTCCAGAGCTCCTCATTAGCCGGGGGATGCTCACTGGTGCACAAAGGCTCATCTCCACATTGCTCGTTCCCTCGCCGCACTCATCCAGCATTTTCGGGGGCCGCGACCAGATCGTTGGTTCACCTGGCGTAACTAAAATAACAGCACTGTGCTCGTCAACAAGATGGCAAAGATTGCTCACAGATGTTACAAACCTAAAAAATTGTCAAACATTTCGACGAATAACCGTCCTTGCTCACGCTGTCATCAGCGACGAGCGCTAGTGTAGAGATTATTTATGTGAACACCAATAATGGCACTCATCGCTGTTGCATAGATGAGCTTGACACTGTTGTTTAGCAGAATATCCCGGCTGATCGTCGGTCCACCTTGCGTAAAAAAATCTAGTGTAAAATCCTTAAGCTAACCGCTTTAAGATATTTCCGTGAAATGACTCCGGTATTGTGTATTAGTGACATGGGCCGCATTTATTACGCGGCCAATGATGCAATGTCACGTTGTGATACCATCGCGGGTAAATTATGAGACAATCGAAGAAAGAGCTACTTGAAAGAGCTAAGTGTCGAGTGAATAGGTTTCTCGTGGATGGACGTGTAACACCATAGTCTTCATGCGCACTTTCCATCAGGTGGCATGGAA
This sequence comes from Stenoptilia bipunctidactyla, assembly GCA_944452665.1. Lineage (NCBI taxonomy): Eukaryota > Metazoa > Arthropoda > Insecta > Lepidoptera > Pterophoridae > Stenoptilia > Stenoptilia bipunctidactyla. The sequence goes on from OX101732.1 coordinate 10,685,910, forward strand.
GACAAACGTCCTATCCTTACAGTATAAAAAAAAGAGTTTTGTAGCTTGAGTGTTAACTCTGATTTCTCTTCTGTTACGCAATTGGCACGAGTCAAGGGCTGATATACATATTCAAAATCGGTGTTTTACAATACAATCTGTACAATCTGGTACAATCTCGTGTCAAGAGATGTCCACGAATGCATTACTGTTGATTAATTATCGTAACCAAAATCAGAATCATCAATATTTGCCAGTATTTTTATGATTTCTGCGAATCTTCGAGCTTCACTCTTCATTGCAAATCCCAACCATAACCGTTTCTAAGAAAATGGTGCGCTATTATCGCCTCACTTCCTACTCCTATTAAACTATAACAAGGGCTGCACTAGCACGAGGTAAACTCAAATTAATTTCTGCAATTGTTTCAGTAGTCGACCTATTGCGCGTTGATTTAAGCTGAAATTAATATCTGCTACGTATTTCGTAGAACTTGTTTCGAAGCATGTTGATGTATCAAATTCGGTCAAATGTAATATCACAAGTCTGAACTCATATTTAGGCTTGTTACAGATCTGGCCTTGTTCGCTTTATCATCGAATATCAAAATTCAAAACCGCGATAAAGTAAGAGAACAACCGATCAACCCCTTGGCGTAGGCGTGGGATACGGGTTTCATCTAGTAATAAACCATGGTTTGCTTTTGTTTAGTTTGTGGCTAAAATTCGTTGTATACAGGATGTTTGGTATGCGGTTGGCCAAATTGGAAGGGAGGTAGTATCAAAGACCCTTTAGAAACAAATTTTAGAAATATTAATTTCTTGCTGCGAGATTTCGGCTTAGAATAGCCCTACTGCAGTTAGATGAGCGTGTCGTAAAAGGCCAATGATGTGAGTGACATCAGCAGTAGTAAGAAACCCTGAAGCGCTCACGGTTGGCATGGCCAGCAACCAACCTTCCCAAAATAATACAGGCAGTCAAAATTCAACATTCCGGCAGTTATATGTTCCTTCAACCTTATCTTCAAATAGCGGTGAGAGTCTTCAGGTGTGATTAGGGTTAACTTCTTGAATATTTGATAATTAGTTTAAGGCGATCGTTAAGCACTTTCTTTATTCATGTTTTCCTTATTCCTATAATCTCCCTCCTCTGTTTAGATTAATGTAACGTTATTGGATGATTTTTCCTGCAGATTTACCTCGAATTATCAATCGAAATACTTTCAACCATTTTAAATTAATTCTCTCACAGATGTCACTTACAAAAAACATGCACAAAAAGAGCACGGTTAAAGTAATTTAAATACAGACGATTCCTGTGTGCGAAGTCAGTTGAAAACAGTTCTGTATTTATCTTGTTGTTCAAAATTGTTCATTTCGCTAGGATGCTATAATGGAAATTTAACAAATTTGTGGAAGTTTCCCCTTAATTAATAAGTCATTAATTATTACATTGGTGAATACTTTCGAATTGTTAAGAAGATCATGAAAGGCAACCTGATCAATTTTCTAATATTGTAAAAATTATATTTGAATTTTGCTATCAACAAAAAAAAATATTGGTCATATACTAAGTCTAAGGTTGTGACGGCTCAGTCTAAGGTAAATCTAAGACTAAGTCGTCTTACTCTAGTGAAGTTTGTCTGAACTTATTTAATAATGTGCAACCTAGTTACTTGTACCCCTCGTATACATGTAACCGGTACAAAGCCGTTGGTCCCGCGGGAGTTTTATGACTGTCGTAATAAATTTAAAATAAAACATATGACATCAATAAACCAGCATTGACAATTTTTATGGATAACGGCCCAAAGTTTTTCCCCATAGGAAATTACACATTCGTCTTCACAGACCTTTATGGTTCATAAAGTGCAGGGCTATAATGGGTCTTTGTCCTTTTAGGCCATAATCCACCAAGCTCTAATTACTAAACTGTACTATTTTTGAACGTTATTTATCTTTTTTGTAATTTGTTTCATACAGCATTCATATTATGAAAGCTTTCTTGATGTTTGATCATGAATATAGCTCAAACCCCTGTCAATTCTCCATTTAGAATTGCTAAAATTCTTAACTTCAGGCTCAAATAACTAAACTGTAAAAAAGATAATAAACCAAGAAAAGGACCATACAACAATAAGCCTTAGTAACGAGCCTTAAAGCTTATAACAACTTAAAATTTCTTTATCTTCCTCCACAGACAGCAACTTCGTACTCGGCAATGCGCAAGTCCCGGCCTACCCCATCGTGTACTGCTCGGACGGGTTCGTGGAGCTGACCGGCTGGGCGCGCGCACACATCATGCAGAAAGGCTGCGCGTGCAAGTTCCTGCACGGACCCGACACCATGGACGAGCACAGGCATGAGATCGACGCGGCGCTCGAGTCCAAGCATGAGCTCAAGCTGGAAGTCATATTTTATAAAAAGAATAGTAAGTTTTATCTTCTTTAGGTTTCTGAAAAGAAAAATGGAACCCTTCTTTGATAATACTTTGTTGTACGCCAGTATAACTGTCTGTAAAGACCGGTTTTATGAAAAACCCATGAAAGTATCAAATTAAAATGAGTATCCAATGATATTGTCTTAAGTTTTCGCGATTCATACAATTAAATAAAACACTTTTTAACCGGATTTATCGCGTATTACATTTCAGTCAGTCGCTCGTGACCACGGGGTCTGCAAAGACACCGACACGTCGAGTTAAAAATTTAAAATGTAAATATACGCGATAAATCCGGTTAAAAAGTGTTTTATTTAAGAATATCAAATGATCAATCTTGCAATGAAAAAAAATATGTTTCCCAAAATAATAAAAAAAGACTTAAATGTCTAATGATTACTTCACTTGGCCATAGCCTGTATCCAAAGCAACTATTTCCGGTATCTAACCCACCTTTCACCTAGGTACTTTTTTTTTACAAAAAAGTAAGTCCTCAGTCAACGCAAACAAATGATAATTCTTCCTGAATCAAGCCGTCTATCTCGTAGTTATTGCGACAGTCGATAGACGAACCGAGACTGACGGCGATAGACTTAAGTAAATCGTGCCATACTTCGAAGACACTGAGCTTTTATTTCAGTCTTGAATAAAATTCAAGTATCCATTTGTATTCATTTATACAGGGTGTCCGAAAACTGACATGTCACAGTGATACTGGAGGCAGGTCAACACATAGCGTATCGAACCAGCCTACAGCTGGGTACAATTTGGGGTGATGAAGGAAGCATGAATCTAATTTTCATGTTTTAAACGTCTCGCGCGTATTAAAATGGACTATAAGTACAGATCACAATAATAAGTATTTTGTCAGGAATCCAAGATAGTCCAGGAGTAGATTAGCTTATTTATCAGAATAAATGAGAGATATAAGGAGTTAAGTAGGAAAACACAGATTGTATAATTTCATATAGCATATTTATTTCTTTTAAGATTTACCACCAGTTCGGAAAAACCTTAGTGAAGAAGAACTGGCAAGAAACTTCACTGGTATTATTTTCTTTCACAAACAAACTTAGGTACAATTAAACTTCATAAGTTAACAATTTATAAAAGAATATCCAAATTAGTAAAATGCTTATTTCCAAATAAGTAAGGGCTTTATTTGAATGTGGTTGTTAAATTAGTTTTATCAGGTACGTAGGTACCTACCGGATAACCTCAATCTAATGCAAAGGAATTTACTTTAAAACAAATCTCAATAATATCAAATTAAGATAAGTTGTTTGTAGAAAAAATAAGATAGTTTAATACATTTATCTTGGGAAAATTACCACAGCAATTACTAAGTAACAATTCTGAATTAAAGAGAAATAACTTACATTGTATTTGCTTAACACACAGTAGCCACTTAGTTCACTAACAGCTTACTATATATAACGGATTGGTTCAACGTTTGCAGCAGGGCGTCCAAAGGAAGAGTCCCCTTTCAAAATTATTTACTTCTTACAATGCCTCGGAGCAATAAAAATATGAAATCCCCAAAACTTTCCATTCGCTTAAGAAGCAAACAACAACATGAAGTGTGCCACTCTAAAATGCTTCTGACACTTCTCTTACAACTGAGTGACTTTATATTACAATGTAACTAGTAAATATCACAAACTATGTCTAGTACATTCATCATTAATATTAAATATTTATTAAATGATTTATAATTATACATTTTTAGTAATTATAATAACAAGTAGAAATAAAACAAATTAAGGGTAACTTAAATAAGTTTTTTGTTGTGTTGGCAGCCAAACTTTGTAAAAGCGACATCTACTTTGATAAAATATTTAAAGGTTAATTGATATGAAACTAGTAATATTATTGAACCTAGGGCTATTACATAGTTGATACATTATATAATTTTAATAGTATTACAGTATTTCAATGTAAAATACATATTGAAAGCAATGTTTCCATTCTTCAGGTTGGTATTATTGTAATTAACCTAACTTCACTGTTACACAAATGAAGAATTCATAGACAAGTTAGCTTAAATACAATGAATTTTTAATCATGGCAATAAGAAATTAACAGTAATATGTACAATATATATATCTATATAACACGGCCATGCTGATAAGTACTTCGTTCTCGAAGTACCTTTTATTTACAATATTGGGTTTTAAGAAATTTAAATAATGTTATATGTAATCAAGTTTCAATGAATTTAACTCCTAAGATATTACACACCCTTTTTTTTTAAATTTATTTTCAACATGCCTTTCTTTGATGTCTAACTCTTTTGACATCTTATTCTACATATTATTAATTCATTGAGACTGTTGAAGGAAGCAAATGTAATTAAATGTTAAGTTATTCAATTGTTAATACCTATTATATTGTTTGTTTCTGTTTTGTCTCCATAAATAAATAAATAGATAAATAAATAAATAAATATGATGTACGAACTCTTTTGACATCTAATTTTATACATGATGTACGAACTCTTTTGACATCTAATTTTACACATGATGTACGAACTCTTTTGACATCTAATTTTCCACATGATGTACGAACTCTTTTGACATCTAATTTTCCACATGATGTACGAACTCTTTTGACATCTAATTTCACACATGATGTACGAACTCTTTTGACATCTAATTTTCCACATGATGTACGAACTCTTTTGACATCTAATTTTCCACATGATGTACGAACTCTTTTGACATCTAATTTCAAACATGATGTACGTTGACATCTAATTTCACACATGATGTACGAACTCTTTTGACATCTAATTTTACACATGATGTACGAACTCTTTTGACATCTAATTTTTCCACATGATGTACGAACTCTTTTGACATCTAATTTTACACATGATGTACGAACTCTTTTGACATCTAATTTAACACATGATGTACGAACTCTTTTGACATCTAATTTTACACATGATGTACGAACTCTTTTGACATCTAATTTCAAACATGATGTACGTTGACATCTGATTTCACACATGATGTACGAACTCTTTTGACATCTAATTTTCCGAAGCTTAACTCTTTTAGCTTCCAAATCTCAAAGCTTAGAATTCTTTTAGCTTCCAACTCTTAAAGCTTACAATTCTTTTAGCTTCCAACTCTCAAACTCAACAAATTTTTCCAATGCCGTAACAAAAATATTGATCATTTGAATGTATATTAAAAATTTTCTTTATTTCATTGGTTATATATGATTATGAAATACTATATTTATAAAGCTTTTAAAAGCATACTTGATTTATAAAGTTGTAAAATCATTCATCATCATCATAAAATCTTTTAATAACTTTTTTTTTAAATAATGATAAAAGATATCCTTTTTATAAGGAGTCTACTTGTTTTGTTTTTTTTTATTAAAAAAAATATAAAATATGGTTCTACAGAAATAATGAAATATTATCAACACTGGAAACTATGAAATATGCAGGTAGGTACACATATTTCCTTACACAAAAGATTACATTACAAATTGTTAAAACAGAATATTTACAGCAATTAGTACACATAACAATATTTCCGTAAAATAGTAAAATTGTCATATCTTTTATTTGTACAACTAGTTCACCAGGCCAATATCTTAAAGTATTTTAAGCTGTTACTAGCATTATCCTTTCAGACCATATTAATTAGGAATTAAGAAGTAAGAATTAAATATCATTACTATGTCTGTGATTTGATCGGCACAAGCTAGATTGCCAATATTAAGTCATTGTGTTCCATAAAAGGAGTTAAAATAATTATTGAATTTTCTGAATCTGTCAAATCTCTGTTGACCCATTTGCCTATCAGGCTGTATACCTACATTTCCATAAGTGGTCTCTTATTCGCGATAATCCGGTAGAATTCAACTTTGTGGTGTTTTTGAGTAGTTGAACTTTCCATAAACCGTTCGGCCAGTCTGACAACTCAGATCAAGCAGAACTAGGTTGATAACTAATCACAATAAATGACTTATATATCATTCTTGAAATAAGGTCTGTATTTGGTTTGAACTAAAATTACTGCCACTATGTAATTACCAGCGAAGGGGTGCCAATCATTATAGTAATAATGTTACTTATAATAGATATAAGTTTATAGTACTTAGTGTTTTTAGAAGCCTGAGTACCTCTTAGTTTAGTAAAACTTGTTCTATATTAAGTTAGATGAACTTATAACCTTCATCCAGCATTTGATGTTCGTAAAGTGTATAAAATTACCTACTATGAATAAAAAAATTTAAATTTAAATTTTCAATAGGTAGAGCAAATGGACTAATACAGCCTTATGAAGGGTGTGACAAGAGATAGGAACTTATGTTGTTTTGTTATAATTGGGTTTAAGAAAACCTATGCCCTTTATCTATACGCATATTCAAAGTTGTAATAAGAACCAAAATTTTAGACAGGGTCTGATCAAAAGCAACAAGACAGTAATTATCATGATATTCCCTCATGGGATACTACTCGACTCATGCTTTGTACAAATAAATTATGCTTACTGGAATTGATATTAAACCGGCTACATGTAATGCTTTTACAGTTTGATCCAAATCATTTAGACCACATTTGTGACCGTTCATGTGAACTGTTTTTATTATTGCTCATTGAAAATCAGACAGTAATAACATGAAGATAAGATCAAAGTCTTTATTTTTACTGTCCATCCCTAACTATACCATTCATACCTAGAGCGCCAGGATATTTTTGTTAACTATGTAAGATTTGTTGCTATAATTTAACATCTAAACAACACAATTTTAACCTTAATTCATTCACTGGGTCAGCGGAGCACGAATAATATCTTTGAGAAATTACCAAGGTAAGTATGAGAAGTACCATCAACGTTGGAAATGATTTTAGTGCCTGGATACCCAATATTTCAGCCTAATCAAATCATATGTGATTAGTATTTTTCTTGTTCATGTATAAGTACACTATTATTATGAACAATAACAAAATTAAGCAAATCAATTTCAACGCAAATATCACTAAACCTGGCTAGGACGCTTATCTTGCTCAATAATATTTAACCCATCTCTTTCATGAGATGAGGTCAAATCTGCAACGTATAGTTAAATTGTAATCGAGACATCTGGTTAATGATCTTTAATATGACTAAAGCTTGCTACTATATCTACAAGTGATTGAGAAGTAAAATCATTTATTAAAACTGGAGTAAGCTTTAACAGTTACCAAAAAAATATATATAGAGTACTGATACTAGTAAATGGGTTAATCCGAGAATCATTTGATTAGGTTTCTTTGAAAAGCGATTTGAAATCTGATTTAATATGATCTATCTTTTTTTTTTTCAAAAGGAAAAAGAGACTAGAGCCTTCTGGAAACATGTTCTTTCATCATGCCCAACTATTTTACAACAAGAGTTACATTTATTAAGGGTTGCAGTACTTTGTTATGATTAAAAAATCTTACTTTGAGCTAACTTTGAGCACAGATTTGGGATATCCCTTTTTTTACTCAATAATATATAGAGGCATGAACATTGAAGTACCTACATCAGTACTAACTTTAAAATTTAAACTACATTGTTTCAACCCGTAACGGATCCCTCAATATTGTTATGGTCTAAGGTTCCCTTTTTAGCAATATTGTAAAAAGAAGCAAATTTAACATTGACATTTTAATCCTCCAGTAAATAAACTCTTAAAAGCTGTACTTAAAAAACAACATTAGTGTTATTCAGTTTTCCTCTCACAAATTCACAACATGAATCTACTTGAACTGACATATTAAACAGCTCTAGTTATTTAAGATAGGTAATGTGATTGAGGATAAAGATCTATGAACTGGATACAAAAATATGGCAAAATTCTACCTCTGGGTGGGGCCCCCCGTTTACAAACATAGTAGAGCAGAGCCCTTAAGAGTGTTACCTTTGCAAAGGCCATGACCTTACTCCAATTACATTCCTTGATAGCTCTTCAATTCAATTGCACCAAGTTTCAGCACTGCTGTTATTTTATTTCCATCGGTATCAAAATTCAGTATTGCAACATTTTAGCGATGGCTCCTTTGGTTATCACCGCATCTCTTAATTAACTGTCTACAGGCTTTTCATCAAGACAGCATCCACTCTGAAACTTTCAAACATCATGTATTAATAAGGGTGTTACAATTGATCCCACTTCTGATATTAAAATGGACTATAAGTACAGATCACAATAATAAGTATTTTGTCAGGAATCCAAGATAGTCCAGGAGTAGATTAGCTTATTTATCAGAATAAATGAGAGATATAAGGAGTTAAGTAGGAAAACACAGATTGTATAATTTCATATAGCATATTTATTTCTTTTAAGATTTACCACCAGTTCGGAAAAACCTTAGTGAAGAAGAACTGGCAAGAAACTTCACTGGTATTATTTTCTTTCACAAACAAACTTAGGTACAATTAAACTTCATAAGTTAACAATTTATAAAAGAATATCCAAATTAGTAAAATGCTTATTTCCAAATAAGTAAGGGCTTTATTTGAATGTGGTTGTTAAATTAGTTTTATCAGGTACGTAGGTACCTACCGGATAACCTCAATCTAATGCAAAGGAATTTACTTTAAAACAAATCTCAATAATATCAAATTAAGATAAGTTGTTTGTAGAAAAAATAAGATAGTTTAATACATTTATCTTGGGAAAATTACCACAGCAATTACTAAGTAACAATTCTGAATTAAAGAGAAATAACTTACATTGTATTTGCTTAACACACAGTAGCCACTTAGTTCACTAACAGCTTACTATATATAACGGATTGGTTCAACGTTTGCAGCAGGGCGTCCAAAGGAAGAGTCCCCTTTCAAAATTATTTACTTCTTACAATGCCTCGGAGCAATAAAAATATGAAATCCCCAAAACTTTCCATTCGCTTAAGAAGCAAACAACAACATGAAGTGTGCCACTCTAAAATGCTTCTGACACTTCTCTTACAACTGAGTGACTTTATATTACAATGTAACTAGTAAATATCACAAACTATGTCTAGTACATTCATCATTAATATTAAATATTTATTAAATGATTTATAATTATACATTTTTAGTAATTATAATAACAAGTAGAAATAAAACAAATTAAGGGTAACTTAAATAAGTTTTTTGTTGTGTTGGCAGCCAAACTTTGTAAAAGCGACATCTACTTTGATAAAATATTTAAAGGTTAATTGATATGAAACTAGTAATATTATTGAACCTAGGGCTATTACATAGTTGATACATTATATAATTTTAATAGTATTACAGTATTTCAATGTAAAATACATATTGAAAGCAATGTTTCCATTCTTCAGGTTGGTATTATTGTAATTAACCTAACTTCACTGTTACACAAATGAAGAATTCATAGACAAGTTAGCTTAAATACAATGAATTTTTAATCATGGCAATAAGAAATTAACAGTAATATGTACAATATATATATCTATATAACACGCGCATGAACTGCGCTTGTTTTGTTGTAAATTGGTTGCAATGCATATTACACTAAACCAATGGGTACCCAACTTCTTCTGTTTTGATTAAAAGTTGCAAGGTTTTTGAGTTATTTTCAAATTAAAGGTTTCCGGAAATGTCACCCTTTTCAACAGTTTTTGTTTCAGCATTCAGAAAAGCTCTCGTATATGCTAGTGCGGTGATTTTAAAATAAGTCTGCTATCAAAAATATCCGATATATCCCCTAACTGTTTTATAAAGGGCCAATAGCTGCCGAAATGCCCAACTTGCAAGTTCGACTTTATCGTTCCTTGCCATCGTAAAATCATCGTTCCTTACCATCGTTCCTTACCAAAATAAATGTAAAAAACAAATGAACGAGCAGTTTCGTTATTTTAATACTACGTAACAAAACTTCTGCAGAGCACGGAAGCAAAACTTCCAATTACTAAATGGACGTGTTGGCTGTGAACATGTTTGAAAACAATATCAGAATATTTCATCAACAGATATGGTTTCAAAAGCAATTTCTAGGTTTTCCAATATATAAGTTAGTTCATTCGTTGTTCCATTCGTTGTTTATTTATTTTATTTATTTATTTTTTGTTAATTTAAGTAGCTACAATTTTAACTTGAGGAAGACATGACTGCAGGATAACAGCTAGTAGACTCTAGATAGAAACACTTTTAGAGTAAATATCATTGAATTTGTGTAATTTTAATGTTTATATTACCGTTAGGAGAGACCTAACGCTCTGAAGGAGGTTCGTTAAGGTTAAGTAATAATCTTACTAATATTATAAATTTGAAAGTTTGGATGGATGTCTGAATGTATGGATGTTTGTTTCTCAATTACGACAGAACGGCTAAACGGATTTGGATGAATACATACAGTCTGGAATAGCACATAAGCGACTTTATATCACGATATTTCCGCGGGATGCGAAATTACGGGTAAAACAAAAACCAGCTAGTGTTGAATATTATAAAACATTTTAACTAAAAATATTAGTGTCTCTTTAGTTACTGTGGTCAAAAAAACACAACATTATTATATTTTTAATCGTTTAAAAGTTTTGTTTAATATGTATGTTTTGCTGTAACGTATATTAGAAGTTATGTATGCGAAGAGCTATCAAATGATGTGTCTTGAAACTAAATGAAGTCAATATCAAGCTATTCCAAGAAACCTTTGAGTAAACTGTCAATAAATAGTCTAAGAGGAATTCAATCTACATTCCTGAATGCTCATTACCAATATCAGGATACAACAACATGGCATCGCTGAGGAAATAGGGGGAAATGTAACTTTATATTTTTACTTGAAAACTCTACTATCTGCTAATTGAATAAAATATGTGGATAATGGTGCTAGTTATACAGTTATCACTTGTTTTGTATTTCTTTTTAGATGCAAATCTGTCACTGTTTTCTATTTATAAAAAAACATAGCTATTAACTTGATTAAACCTGCAAACTTTTTTTTTAAATACCTTAACGCGTTTGCTCTCAATTCATCTGGTGGTGAGTGAAGATGAGGTGAAATACAAAGGCTTTGAAACGAATTGGCTCAGCACAGTTCAGATAAATTTGAAGGCAGTTTTAACGTCAAACTTGGCAGCAAAGCAGACCCTGAAGTGGTCTTTCCATCAAACGGGAGCCATTCAGATAGGTCGCTCTTTCGCTGACGACTCCTTTATCCAGGGCAGTCCGCCGGGGCTCGCGGGTAATACCAATGGCGGTACCGTGAGCTCCATCTATGGCGGGTGAGGTATACCTGGAGGTTTTTAGTTGGTAGGTCCGGCCTTCTGCCGGATCATCCCCACATACCCCGACGTTCCCCCTTGGGCGGTCGGGGACGTGATTGCACGTTTTCCTCCAGTAAAAAAGGGGTGGTAAAACTTGTCGACCCTAAACAGTATTAAGGCTAGCGTTCGATGTGCTTTTGTAAGATTTATAAATATTTTCAAAGGGCTTTTCTATGTAAAAAAAATATTTATGATATGTTTTGGTTTAAATGTTTGTTGGGATATAGTTTAAGATTTCGAGAAATTAGTTGTATATGATTACAAAATGTTTATATTCAGACCTGTTCTGTGACTTTTGCACAAGTCGGAACAAGTGTTAAAAAGTATTAAACATCCAATCATCTATCGGCGCAAACTCACATGTTAATCAATGTAGTAACACCTTAACTGTGTTATTATGAATACATGCTTGAATTGTATTTGATATTTCATTTTATAGTTTTGATATAGCTCTCCCCATGGGATACAGAGCTGGGTAGAGAATGACAGAGACTATTCTTGAAAACTTATGTACTAATTTGTGCAATGCCCTTTTAGTCTTTTTGACAAAAGAGCTTCGAAGTTTTTCTCCTCCTTACCCTTTTTTTAAAACCTTTTAAAACCACAGTAGCTTCAAAAATCGCATATCTACAGATACCTTTTTATAACCAAATCACCAAAGATTCAACCTATAAAATATTGAATAAAATCAAGACCGATAACTCAAATTAACTCCTAATTTAATCGTAATCGTATTCAAAGTTCCCCAGCTTTGTTCATTACGAAAACACCTCTTCTCAAAACTCGTAAACTCATGCCGTGGTTTACGACTCCCGATAAAATTAAACTTTACTAGCCAGCATTTGTCGTCCATACATCACCGCAGGAAACTATTAAGATCAATTTTCGATTCAACTAATATAATAGATGCGAAAGTTTAGGATCGATGGATGTTTGTCACTTTTTTCGGCTTGATGGATTGAGGTAAAATTTTGTATACATTAAGGAAGGAGTTGGTTTGGTGATACATAGGATATTTTCAACGCGATTTTCTTATAGAATCTGAGGTTATAGAACATTTTCATTCGAATGGTAAGCTACAATCCTACTAAAATTAGTTTATGTTGTGAAATTGAAGTGTTTTTTTTTTTTATTTGCCCCAACCCTTTTATCAAGAAGTATTATATTAGGTTATACAGAAATAATCATATTAATAATGATAAATAAGGTTGTTTGCACTTCCTGGATAAGTAATCGTTTAGTAGAAGGGCATCATTTTTTATGTGATATCTACCAAATAATATCGCTTCGGCTTTATGTAGTTCGGCAATGCTTAATAAATAACCGTTTTTTTTTTCAAATCTATGCGTTCATCTCCCTACAACCTATTCACTGACTTTTATATCACATTTAGGTTCTGTAAGAAACTCCGATGTAAGATAAAAAAGCATATTTTTGTATAGGCAGGAAACAGATCATTAAGTTAACGATACAATTAGTCGTGTTTTTTATTATTTATTCTTCATTGTACACATGAAGTAAGAAACAATTTGAATACTTAACAATGTTATAAGTACAGAGCACAATCATGGCGGCCTTATCATGTAAACACGATTTCTACCAGGCAACCTTGTTATTACATTTTGAGTATAATGTGTTCGCTTCCACGCTACGTGGTGAAAAATTTGTATGCAGACTATGATGGTAAAAACCTCCTCCTATCTTCACCAATCTGTGACAAACCTTTTGACTCGATACATAAAAGTATGGGAACCGGTAGTACTTAGGATAAACAGTCACAGAAAGTTCGTTCCACATTCTGGCAAACCTAACCAATTATTATTAATATCAAGAATGTATTTTTGAATAAGAAATATAACTTTTATTCACGGAATAGTTATTAAAATGACGATAAAATACTCCGCTAGCTGCACAGCACAGTTAAATCAGCACGTACCCCTAAAGCCTCAGCTAGACTGTTGGAAACAAAACATAAAACCAAGGTGACCTTGCTAGTTTACAACAGTGAAGACGGCTGTTGACAACCAAATTACGCATGACCTTGGCGGATTATAAATGGCGGTGTTTAGAAGCACAGACATACATCTGCATAGACAATGCAAGTGTCACGATTTGTATTCAAAGCAAGCGTGCCAACTTTTTAAGACCTATTGTGACTTCACAGCTGATATTTATTAAGTACTGGGAAATACAAACAGATTCAGAGACACCGATGCCGCTGATGAAATCGATTATTAAGAACGATATCGGTATTGTGGAATAAATAACAGACATACATACGCGCGGATTAAATCTAGAGGTGACCAACCTTGACGCTTGGTCGGGGTTCGGACACGCAAAGTACTTACATGCATTTGCGTTATCCATGTAGATGTATGTATGTGTTTAGGACAGTGTGTACGCATATTATTGTTTATTTAACTATGTAACTATAACTGTAAATGAATCGAGTTTTGTAGCATTTACCCTGCGTTTCAACCTTTCCTTCTTTATGTCCTCAATTGCATACAAAATTGACATCGCGAAGATGTTGCACTGACGATTTGAGGCGTGGCTTAGCGTGACCTTGGTTTGTGTTCTTGTTTGTCTCCTTGTTTGCAACCACCGTTTGTAACTGTGTGGATGACTCGGAATTGGTTGTCAAAAACTTAACCTTCCTTAAACTTTTTTGTAAGCATTGGTTTTCAACGTGTTTTCAACAGTCTGGATGGAGCTTAAATAAAACTGAACGAACGACCCTGTGATTTCAACCGTTAGAATTCCAATTGCACGCATCTCTTCCCAATTACCTCCTACATGTATTTTAGTGGAGTATCTGTTGAATTAGCGTAAAACTAAACCAGCAAAGGACTTTGAAGATTCAGTTCCTTATGAAGCCCGTGTGCTTTCGTCTTCTACTACATCGTCAGTTACCATAAGGTTAGTTTGAGGTCAAACGCGAGCAAGGTCATGCAGAAAGACAAACTATATATCATAAGTATGTTTAATTTACAATATTTATTTTGATTCGTAACACCTTTAAGCACTTTTTTAACAATAGTGAGAAGTTGGCTCTGCAAAACTCCACGAAATACCGTACTGCAAGTGTAGAAAGATCATTTGAACTCACTTTTTTCGCTTACTTTGTAGCTGACAAAGATATCATAAAGCTAAAATTGCTGAATAACTTGTCAATATGATTGTCCGCAGGCACACCATTTTGGTGTTTACTCGACATCGTGCCAATTAAGAATGAAAAGAGAGAAGTGGTTCTATTCCTCGCGTCCTTTAAGGACATTACCAATACAAAGATGGCCGCCATGAACTCTAACGAGGACTTCGACAGTGGTAAGTACTTCTGAGGGACTAGGGCGACCCTTTAGATATATTTTGCCCACAAAAAATGTTGACTTTAGAATTAGGATGAATAAAATGTTCATACTTTCTAAATTTGCTGTAATAACAAATTATTTGTTTGTTTTCAATATTTTTTCTTATAATGATGATCAAAAGAAGAAAAAACCTTAAAGAAGTTATTGATGCGTGATGTATCACGAAATCTCAAATTTAATAGAAGAAAAAGTATTGATAATAACTAAAAACTTTAACATTGTGCACTATTGGATAACTACTACCTACCTAAAGCACGACTACTACTTTGTGAATAAAAACTAGAAATAACTAGTGAACATTGTAATGATTTCATAGATTTAGGTACCTGTCCCGTAGGTCCCAGTAGTGGGCCGTAAGATGTTCCGACCTCCAAAGCACGGTAACTCTTCTTTGCTGTTTGTAGAAAAAAAGGAAAAACAATGACTGAAAAAGTAGATAGAAAAGTATTTAGAATTGCTGTTACTATTAGATCGTGTTAGTCCTATAGAATTTGCGTTGATTTAGATGTAGTTTGTATGGACGATTCATATTTTAGTTTAGAGTATCTTTAAAATCAAACTTTAATAGTTTCTAATAATGGTATAGTTACTATTAGAATCATTTTAAATTAACGACCTATCAGACTACAGTCGGTGGTATAGAAATACTTGTGTCCAATGTAATGAATCATGAAAAACTAAACAATACGAAACCAGTTTGGCTTTTGAACTATATATATAAAAAATAAAACGAAAATACATCTACAAGCTTTACTTTACTATCAGATTCAACAGCTTAATTTATTTCATACAGAACCCTCATAAATTAAAATTTATTACAATTAAAGTTTTGTTCAGAATAGTGCTTAGCAGCGTTATTTATATTGCAAAATTTGCAAAATAACATTCAAACACTGCAATAGTTCACGAAAAATATAGTAGTAAATTGAACTTTTCAAAGGGTTTTATTATAAAGTTCATATTATTATTACTACAGTGATATTAAGTATACGCGATGGTATGACGTGTATTTTTACATTGCTGCAGCTGAAAGTACAGAAGGCAGCACATCAAGCTTACAAATCTGTCAAAAAATTTACTTGAATCTAAACTCTCTCGACATTAAGTTAAAATTGGTTGAGGAGACAGGTAATGTAACGCTTGATCTGCTGCCTTCTGTACCATTAAATAATTATAAATGAATAATTTTTCATTAATAGGTAATACGACGTTTATTTACACAGCGTCACCTAGAACTAAAGCAATCATATAGATATGGGTTTTTTTTCAAATACGTACAAAACACCAAGACTAATGCGAACTAATCCAAGACTAATGTCCTAATACTTATTGATTTTTAGAAAATCGAACAGGCGACCAATGGTATCTCAACAGACACTGTTACCCCATTAAAATCGCATTCGTTAAAATAAGTACCTACATATTATGTTGATCAGCAATAAAAGACCTATTTTTCAGTATTTAAACAACTTAAAATGACTATGAATGTTAATAGCAATAAGAGCTTATAACTGCATTTTGTACCGCACCAATTTAATACTTAAATTCTACGTGAAAATGACCTCTACAGTACTGGTAAAAATTATAGCTTTTCACCGTGTAATTTGACTCGTAATTACAACTTTTAGAAGGGTAGTAATTTAATTTGTAAATGAACTGCAGCGGGAGAGCTTTTTGTTAAATGTGTAAGTTTTAATTCAGTTATTATTCTGCTTTGCAGCTAGAAATGCTTGACTCATCAAAAAGTCAATGTCTGATTTAATGTCGTCTAATAAAATGATGTCAATCTATCGTATAACAGTGAAATTGCAGAGTCTTCAAGTGGTCTTAAAACAGCTTTCATAAGAGGAAGCTCAGAAAAGTTCAACATTTCTATTGTACATACTCAAAGATTTGTAAAATCAACTTTTCGGGTATTTTGTAACTTAAAAAAAATTTCGTTCTACGTAAGGTCAGGATCACAATTTTACGATCCATTTTCATAGCTAGCAAAAAAAATTTTCAGCACATCAGTTAGTGTTATTTTTTTAGTTGAAGCTACACAGTACAAAAAGATTATTTAGACACCAAGACACTGACATTACCCACAAGACAAACCTTCTTCACTCTGTTTATGTTGTAATGGGTAAAATAATATCAAATTCTTTGCTAAATTCCCGCCCCACAGATTCCCATTCCCATCACGCGTAAATCAAATCTTCAAAGATTTTATACAAGGACACAAAGTTAGTGACCTTTACAGTAAGAAACAAAGTTTTATTACGTTACCTAATATTTATGAAGTTATTTGTGGAAAAAAAGCAAAAATATGTCATATTTTGCGGCTAAACGGATATGTATTCGCACGTTACTTACATTAAGTGTAATCGTAATGTTTTACGAATATGTAAAACATCAAAGTTATATTTTCTCAGTTCCTGTTAACATCAAATTGTTATAAATGATTGCTTATATTACAGCCTTTATCTTTTAACATCGCAGAAAAGATGGAAATCATTCATTTCAATCAAAATCTTAGGCCGAACCTCGTGAATAAGTTAGATAGATATTTATTATGTTTTCTAAATAAATCATTCAAAAGTTTCACAATTTAATTTATCAAATAAACTCAGTACACTCATTAATTTAAAATTAAATAAGATTTACTTTCTCCATCAATTTGAACTAGTATATTTTGGTATGAAATGAATCGATTAGGAATATACAGGGTGTGCCGTAATAAACGGACAATACCTACTAAATAAATACTAAATATTATGTCCTAGAAGTCCTTCCATTACTGAGATATTCGACATTTTCGGAATAAAAAATAATAATAATCTAATCTCTAGGTGACATATTATCCATTTATTATGCCACATCCTGTATATTTTATGCTATCCAACTTGTAGTGAAAAGGTTTAATTTTCGACCCGCGTTCGGGAAACGTCTGCAACTTCATCGAATCCTGCAAATGAAGCTTGCAATGTGTAGGTATAACAATACTATAACATTAATACGAAACTTTTAGCGATGTGTAACATATTAAGTTATGGGTTAAATGTTAAACATATTTATTTATACAAGTAAGGTATCCTTTTCGGGCGCCAGTTTTACTGATTAAAACTAATTTACTAACTTAGTTCTACCAATTAGAGCATGAATAGATAAAAAGTCTCTGTTTTATCTTAACTCAAAAAGTCTTTAAATCTGGATGATAAATTGGTTCTTGGTTTTAATATTGTATCACTTTTTACAAAAACATCCAAGTACTTCGTGTCTTTAACAAAGAAGGCTTCGTACAATATTTTCAGGTCAATGCCTTATAGTAGATACGGCCAAAGCAATTTTTCTCTTTCTTTATTCATAGATTGTAGACTAAACCTTTTAATGTTTTTTTTTTTAAATTCTGTTTCTTCTACAACGTTATTTTCCAGTTTTATCTGGATTTTGAAATCAACTAGGAGCTTTTTGTGAGTCCTAATATTTCCCAGTTTCGTAAGAAAAGCCAATATAAGCTCTTTTATTAAACAATTTATCATATCTCGGTGCTCTAACATATTTGCATTTGATTCCTTAACAATTTTGATAAAATCTGTAGGAGTTTTTCACGCATGTCTTTGAAGCAATATGGTATAATTTATTTAATTTTAAATTTTCTCAATCTGCATGGGATTTTAATATTATTTAGCACATTTTTACAACACTTGAATTTAATTATAGTTGATTTTAATATGTAGATAGTATTGTTTTCACCTTTTTAACTATGACTTGTAAATAACATGTTTACCAACTCCACGGAACCTTTTTTGAATTAAAACAAGTAATTATTGGAAAGCATTCAACAGCTTTCTGCAGTGTTTTAAAAAACAATTAAAATAAGAATTAACTTTAAAAAAAAAACATAACTATTATTTTTCTTTCCTAGTTTTATAAAATAAACATTCCAAATAACCGCTAACTACTTAATCTCTGGATGATATATTTCTTTACATTCTCATACTTTAATGTATAGATAGATCAAGTTCCTACATCTTTTACAACAGATATTAAAAAAAAAATCTGTCATACACCAATTAATCAACAAGCACAGCGTCATGAAATATGCTCCTTAGCAGTAGTGGTTTAAATGCAGAACCATTTTAATTGGCAATTATGAACGTCGTTGTTTACTATAGTAACTTAAAATCGGCCTCTCACAAAACATCGAAATTGCGTACCTCTTTTTTAACCTGTACGTTTTTTGGTTTTTAATTAGACCTTTTTATCTGGATTTTACAGTGAATAGTTATGTTAATTTTCTAATGTCAATTACAATCATGCGCGATAGATGCCGATTAAAAAAATATCGTGACAAAAGACAACATTATGTGAGTTCATGTTCTTTTTAACTCATATCTTATAGGCATTCGAGTTATATTTTATTCTACAGAATATCTAGCACATTATTATAACAAAGGTTTCTTGGAATGTCTAATACATTCATATAATAGTTGTGTATACAGAGATATTCAGTATTCAGTTCGTGATTTGCAGTATTACGTATGCAACATCGTTTATGCTTATTACGATAAACCATTTCATGGCGCTGTGCAATCTCTTTGTGATGCTAATGATGTTCATTTTCTTCTCATTTTTTCATTTTCTTTCTCTAGGTAGTATTATATGACCACAGGATGCATGAATTTTGCACCTAATCGTAGTTAAATCTTTTCAAAATTTGTTTCCTCTAATGATTATTGTACTTAAAATGAAACGAGGAATTATAAAATGCATTTAAGATAATGGCTGTTAGAGCATTGTACCCGTAGATACAGTTTCACGGTCTGCCGTCCTCTCAGTCCCTCGTAGAGAGCAGGTCGATGTCATGCATCCTGGCAAGTGCTACCGTAACGCAGTGGTTTAATCGTGCAGGAGCCGCGGTGCGGCCTTCAGCTGGCGTGGTCACTCTAGCGTTATCTCCGTTTGTCCCCGCAGCGGCACTGCTGGGGGCCCGCTTCCGCGCTGAATCTAGTTGCCTACTTCCAGACCCCAATGGCAACCTTGACCCCGAAGCGCCCTCCCCGGCCAACATGGGCCGGCGGAGATCTAGAGCCGTCTTATATCAACTCTCTGGACATTACAAACCTGACAAAACGAAGACTAAACTCAAACTAAACAATGTGAGCAAGGTACGTATGTTCGCTTTTGACTTTTAGATAATTAACCAAATAGGTGGGATTTCAGTAACAGATAATCCCGTAAGGGAATTATATTGCGGTCGTAACTTAGACGATCTATAGCCATAGTTCCCTAAATTGTGTAATAGAGACATAAATTTAAATTAACTTAGAATGAATGGCGTCTACCGTTAGGATCAAAGAAAACTTTGTTTTGTGTAAAACTCGGGGCTTTTGTTCTAAACTTTGGACGCTTTAATATTGAATAACTTAACCAAATCCAAAATTAATGTTTTCGCTCACTAAACATAATTGAACGAAGTTTTTTTCTTGTTCGAATACTTGTGTAAGTGCGTAACGTAATTGCTCTAATAAATTATTTCCAGAAGTACTCAAATTAGGGTTTAGAAAGTACGAAAATATTCTCAGTTGGTTAATTCCGCATAAAGCTATCCCCGTGTCGAGTAATATTCGAAATTTTTAATTTTGCAGAATCTGCTCCACTCGTCGGACCCTCCGTTGCCGGAATACAAAACATCTGCTATAAAAAAGTCGAGATTCATAATTTCTCACTATGGGGTATTTAAGACGTTTTGGGATTGGCTGATTCTGATAGGAACCTTTTATGTGGCTGTTGTGGTTCCGTACAATGCCAGTTTCGTAGACGAGGGACACCCCAGAATAAGTGTCACGAGTGATGTTGTAGTTGAAGCTTTATTCATTGTTGGTAAGTATTGCTTTTTAGGACTTAAAGTTAAGTTGGCATCAACTTGATTAAGATTGAAAAAAATATTGATTTTAAGCAGGTGTCTATAATTTTTCGCTTACAAAGGAGAGTTTCTCCTCAAAACATAAGGTAGGCGGGATTGATTTTGAATCTTATAAAAAATAGTCTTGTGGCCTTTTTTCTTTAAGACAAACTTGCATCAACTGTCATTATTATATTTGAGAGACGATAACGGTTTTGTATTTCCAAGCTTAATTCCCTTTCAAATAATCAGTAGAGAATATTCTCCATCCATTGATTTGTTTCTTCCTACCTTCCTACCCTCAACTTGCTACGAACTCGTTAGCCTAGCAATTTTCTATCAAACTCTACGTAGTTGCTCCAAATAAAGTAATTCCTAGAACCGGCACAACCTCAACAAACTAAGTAGGTACGTGTCTATTAAAAGCTAACTTTGAAAAACAACCGCTCGCCGTTGGCTAGAACAGATTTGCTGTCGTTAGGTTGGTATGTTGATGTACAGCATTATACTAAGTAAAGTCTTTTTGATGAATAAATTGTATAGGTAATTTAAAGAGATACTCAATTTATAATTTATCCTAAAGTTTTTGTAACACGAATGAAATAAAAAAGGTGGACCCACGATCTGGTCAAGGTCGGTAAACGCTGGATGAGGGCGGCGCGGGACCGAGTGACATGGAGAACCTTGGGGTATGCTTCTGTCCAGCTGTGGGCGACTCCCGGCTGATGAAGATAATGATGATGATGAAAATTAGCTAATAATGCTCTCGTAATGCACCAAATCGAAAAAAATGGAGAGACATTGCTAGAAAAACTGTTCAAGCCGAAATAATTGACTAGACATGTACGCGTACCATCAACCTTATACGCCATCATAGCAACCACGACCACTCTGCCAAGAGTGTACGACTGATAAGAATCTATTTTTTTTATTTCACTGAATATAAGATGACACAGAGGGAGAGATTTCAGTGAAACGAGTTTAATTCTCAGGATAAAACCCATGTAACATAATACAAATTGGTTTGCAGTAATTATGTAATTTAGTGAACGTTATTATAAAATGATTTTCCATTACAGATATAGTGCTTAACTTCCGAACAACCTTCGTAAGTAAGAAAGGCGAAGTGGTGTCGGATTCTAAACCCATCGCTCTGAACTACATTCGAAGCTGGTTCATCGTGGACCTGCTGGCTGCTCTGCCATTCGACCTGCTTTATGCATCAGATGTATACAGTAGTGCGGTAAGTACATTTTACTTTAATCTTTATCCATACTCAAACGTAAGATCCCTTTTGCTCTGGCCCAATACAAGGCCATAGGCTAAATATTTGAAAAGGGAGAACCATGGGTGACAAAAGGTTTTAACCATAAACTAACAAGCTGGCTGAGTGTTGATGGATGCGAGCAGTTTTAGCGTCTAATTGAAATAAAAACATTTATTTCGTACATAGATACATATATTTGCAATAAGTTAAAGGACAAGATTTTATCCTCATATAGTTTGGCCCATATGTGTATCGCGAGGTACATGGACACCAAATTGTAGGACATAAACCGAGGAACTGTAAAATATAGGTTATATTTATATATTGATGATTAAATGCTGCAAAATTAAGTATTCAAAGTTATAAAAATTAGCCTTTTTCGAAAATAAGATCATTATTTTTGACATATGTCAGCAAATGTCAATATTGACAGGATGGCACCACATCGTTAGTCATTCACATTAGGTCGTTATTGCGATAAATAAATAAAAAACATATTGACAAACTGTGATTTTGACAGTTAAATTATTGTTTATGGAAGGCATTTTTTGGCATGGATAACAGTCTTTTAACTGCATAGTACAGCAATATGGCTTGTGTACACGGCCACGAGTAAGATTTTTTTTTCTCAGCTTAAAGTTCAGCTAAGTCAATACAGTGTTAATACAGTTTTCTTTAATGGAATCAAAGGTATTATAAAACGTTGAGTGAACCTCGGTACAACTTATACGGGGATCCTTTAACTGAATCTACAAACACTTCCGAAAGTCTATAAAGGTCTATAAAGGAACCCAAATAAACTGGGCATTGTAATTATGAAGTGTGCTATAATAAGGTCCTCACTAGATACTAGTTTAGTGGCTCCCTTCCTAGAAAATCTACGGAAACCGTAATCAAATTTGAAATTTTCGGGACCGACGGGTCGGTCCTGTGCACGGACCGTGCATATTCTAGCCCAAACTCGGTACGAACTAACTCTGAGAATTTGCTTGATTAAATAGACGAGTTAACATAATTGAGGTCTGCGGCACAGTCACGTTTGTAACATCCATTTATTTGTTTTACTTTGTTTTATTATATTGAGATTAATAATATAATTCAATCATCACAAAAAAAATCCAACACTTTTAGTAGAAGGTACAGCTAATTTTAAAATTTTCTGGAATCATGAGTTTTTTCTATTCTTCACACAAAATCTAATGAATTATATGCTAAAATCTGACCCAAGAATCACTCCATTGATTTTCATTATCTATTGATGAAAATGAAAAATCCTTTCAGTAAATTTACGTTCAGACAGAGGTGATAAAAAATTCAGACCCTTTTGCCATAAGACTACTAGACGCAGACAGAATTTCCATTATGGATTCCTATTATTAGAACAATTCAAACGAAATGATAGTTCCTTTTTGGTTTTCGTCACCAAAGTGTAAAACTTCTGGCCACTCTAGTACTAGTTGAGATCATTGAGAGTACTTACATAGTAACACAATGGTTGAGATAAACTTTTTCTCTTTTATTTATTTGGTTTAGAAACAATTGTTTCACACATGAATTGTAAAGATCAAGACTTAGGTACTTAACTCAGTATAAATATTAATAAAAAGTAAACACCACATGCGATTTTTAAAAATAACAATGTGGATAAAATAATGTACATTACGTTGTATACAATAAGCAAAGTTAAATAAAGTGACTGACTACGAATGGACAACAATTGACTTATACAATTTAAAACTGGAGTCGAAGTGGATTTTAATGACGGAACTGCAAGAACTAATTGTTTTACTTAATTTACTGATTAGTAAGTTGGAACCCAAAACTGTCCTAAAGGGCAGGCAAAAAGGGTTGATCGGATGGCAACAAATTTTGCGAGGCACGTGAAAACGAAAGAGTAATGAAGTAAGCAGGACAGTTATTAATTGAAATATCTTGTGTGTAAACATATAACAAAATTTAGTCTTATTACCATAAGATGACACGAAAGACCTAATTTTTTCTAATATATAACAAAAATGTACTCAATCATTTACAGAAAGTATATAATAGACATTACGGCATCGTAAAGTTTCAGGCAAGTGATATGGATAGCTCCAGTAACGTGTTTTTGCGACTAAATTGACAGTTTTAGAAAGACACATGGGATTGTGGCTAGCCCGGCTTGGATTACCTACGTTAGTCGCTACGATTGATTGATTGAGGGTTGGACCTTTTTACACTTTATATCGTAGAGACATGGATAAAATTCTAAATTGTGTTGATATAGGTTTTGAAAAAGCTTCCATCAATAAACGAAACATAAAAGATTAAATAAAAATAAAATCCGATCCTAGAAACTTTTGGAAACATAACTTAATAAGTTACTCAAAATAACAACCTTTGTAGCCAAGAAATAAGCTTCTATTATTAAAAACAATACCTACAGTGGATGAAGCGGGTATCCTACCTGATAAAGTTAGGGATCGGAACCAGAACTACTGGCGCTTCGCTTTTAGTTTTTAGGTTTAGAGTAATTAAGCCATTGCATGCACCAAGATCATCGCATACCACATGTGAAACATTGACTTATGGTGTATATCTGTAATACATAATAAATAACCTTAAAAATTACAGCGCTACGAACCAGCACTGGACTAGCTTGTTGGTTTATGACCTATATGAGTACCTCCTTGTCACCAAGGTAGCGACAATTAGGCACTTGTGGGCTCGTTAAAAACATACAGATAAAATGCTGAACTATTATCTGACTATTCTAGTCTTATACCTACTTATTTTTTTACAATCTGCTTATATAGTTTGGTCAGAAAATTACTTACAATCACCAATCTGAAGTGCTATTTCCATATGTATTTATAATTATAGTCATGCCAAACATAAATGCAAACTCTAAACCTATTTCTTTTTCAGGAATCCACTCATGGAAACGTCCACCTCGTGAAACTCACCCGTCTTCTCCGACTAGCACGACTTTTGCAGAAGATGGACCGGTACTCACAATATTCAGCACTGATCCTAACTCTGCTGATGCTCTCCTTCACACTCTTAGCTCACTGGTTGGCTTGTATCTGGTACATCATTGCTGAGAAGGAGATTGAGCACCATAGGAATGAAAGTTGGGATTTAGGTAATAGATACTTCTTTTCTATACTCATGCTAACTTGTTTGTTTAAGTAATGTAATATTGAAAATTGGCTTGATAGTCAAGTTTCTTTCTATCTTTGCGATACAGAAATAAAATTAAAACAATGAATTAGGGATATGTTTTTTTTCATATTTAATGCGTTATATTCAGCTTTTCTATTATTTTAGGTCAAAGAACAAGTATGGTACTAAACAACCAAACTCCTGTCTCATTCGTGTGCTAGTTATATGTATAAATCGTTTCATACTTTAAAATTTTATCGATCAAGTAGATAAATCCAGAGTTTTTAAGTGTAATAATATAATTAGTCTGTTGAGCTCGTAACTAACGAACGTAAAGCATGAGAAAACTCAATTTATTGTCCTAATTTATCACTGAATTCCTTAGAAAATCGTCCTTCAAGCATGATTCATTAAGAACCATTTCGTAAAAATGAGTAGGTATTCAACTTACTATTGAACCTTCCTATTTTTCGCCAATAAAAGGCTACTTTCAAAATTAACTCACGACAACGAATCATATTAAAGTTGACTATTGTCAATTAAATCGAACAACATCCTAGCAGATTTAAAACCTGTTCTTTTTTCAAAAATGTTACAACAGCTCTATCTCAGTAAATGTTGAAGAGAGCAAAGTTTATGTTCAAATTTATTATCGTTGATCTAGGAGTAAATACGCCGAGCGTTGAGACGCGCCTTCCTTACGAAGCTCTAGTTTTTTTCTTTCTGCCTTTTACCCGGATTGGAAAACTTTTCCTAGATTTACTTACATAATTTGTCTTAAGAACTTATATTTGCTTTCATTTCTTTCCTCTCTCTCCTTTAGCTTTGGGCTATGTAGAGCTTTAGTCAAGTGCTAAGCGATATGTGAAGTCCTGATTTCAAGCCCCAACTTGATCAATTTGGGAATATAGTTTATATAGAACCCCTTATTTTCTGCGAGCTCATTATTTTTAATATATTCCATTAAATGCCTATCATTGCAACAACCTGAATCGTAATATCATAATATTTGTCCTCCAATAATTAATAAACATCAAAAAACCAACGGATCCCGTTACAACTCATTATTTATTTTATATAAAAAGCTGTTTAAGAATGTTTTAAGATAAGGAAAATTTCATTCCTGTCACATGTATATTGGTAAAAAACCGAAAAACTCTGAATTATTAAAAATCACAGTCGCAATCAGTCAAGCCATTGAAGTTTATTTTCCAACTTAATGGGTTCCGTACTAATTCGTAAATTAATATATTTATTTATTTAGTTTTCTCGAAATTTTGCTTTACTTACTTTGACGATCTTTTGTATTTCATTGAAAGTTTGTTATAAATATAATTTATTTTTAAATTAAATTATTGTTTAGTAGAAAGAGTGGAAGGAAGTAGGAAGCTTTCATACTCAAGCACCACTTGAGTACCTATAGATGACAGTTCTCTATACAGGATGACTGGTGGGTCACTTTTGAAATTCCAGGACGTGATAGTTTGAGATCATACTTTAAGACAAAAAATATAGTAAAAAACAAATATTAATTATTTACTGAGTAAACTAAACCGAAAGTTAATCGCAACGCATGGTTACACTAGCGTTGGCAGCGATCTGCGTGCCAGACCACGTGACGCGATTGACTCAGGCGTAAGTAAAATAAATAGTAACAAAACTTTATAGGGGATTCTAGTGAAAAATTAAGTACATAATTATGATCAGAATCGTGTACAGAGTGCTCTCCTTCAGTATCTAAAATTTGTCACCAGTCACCCTGTAGAGTGGACAGCAAATCTATGATTGAGACTTGATCAACACTTGAGTTTAAGATTACAATTTCATAATAAAGGCCTCACAGTAACTCCTTTTTCATAAATCTAGACTAAGTTAGATTAGTTTAAGTTCTTGCATACTATGTTGTTTTAGGCATAGAATAATGGTATGGAATGTTTAATTCTTAGCATCGAATATTGATCACATATTTTTTGTTTAAAGCAGCCTATTTGGCACCAAAACTAGGTAGGTTTATCCACTTCAAAGTGAAGCTTAAGACTTTCAAAATAAAGCTGAAGGACATAAAATGACTATTGGTGCGACTTTTTTCAAAAGTTTTTGTAACTTAACCTTAACTTACTGTAACTTAATTACGACCTCAGGCTTTGCTCTGAATGTCTGGTTTTTCAGTCACCTATATCTCTTTATTAATTATTCTAATTGCTACATTAAAATATCGTGTTTTCCGCAAAAAAGTTACAATATTACTGATGTAAAGTAAAAACTTAAAAATAAATTGCATATTCCAAAGACTTTGCTTTCATGGTACAAGTAATTGGACCCCTAATTTCCTTTTAGCCTTGGCTCCATATTACTTTAAATATGGGTAGATATAAATTCACAATACGAAAAGCTTAAACCAGGGTTAAACAAAAAACATTCAGACTCTGAAAAAAGATCATTCGTTAAAAGGGGTTGAAAGTGTGGAATTTGGAAAGGTGGCTGAGTAGTATAAAAGTGTTTTTGTATAGATTTTTGGATGCTTGTAATGTATAAAACTGCTTTAGTAACTAGATATATGTACTCTTAAAAATTGGTACCTTATTGGTAGATGGAATAATAAATTCGTAGACAATCTATTCGTATAGACATAGTGTCGGAATTTGAGTATTTTTTTCAATCTATTTATTTAAGTAACTATTTTCAATATACATGGTTGTTTTTTGGTCACCAGACAAATTTAAATGTTAGTTTCTTTTTTACAATATATACCTACCTATTTATTTTAGCGTCGCTAAGTACAAAAAAGCAGAAATATGGGACCACAAACTTAAAAAAAATAGTCTCTGTTGATGAACATAGCTACTACGACGCGGCATTTCATTGATAATACTACGATTTAGTGCTACGAGATTTTTGTAGTAGCGCGTACTCGTTACCATGCTTTGCTTAATATGTTAGCGGATATATCAATTTCCTTGTAAAAAAAAAAACTTTTTTTGCAATAATCGTTTCTATAAATGATACTTATTGAGTAAAAAAAATTTGGCCGTTGACGACAAATCAACCCTGTATATACGGTATTCAATTAAAAAAAACCACTTGAACATAGTGTAACATTTACGTTTTTTCTTTATTTACAACTTACACACTCGCCTATTCCATATACAGTGTCCGCCTATAATAGTCAATTATATTTTAATAGCAGATTAAGAATGATGAGTGGGTGTGAATTTCGAAAAAAAAATTGTTTTAAATATATATTTCATAAATTCAAATTTCAAAATTCTTTTCAGTGATTAAAATTTAAGTTCAATCTTCATTTTATGACTACATACAATAAGATGGAAACGTTTTTATTACTTGCTGTGCAGTCATAAGCTACAGATTAAACTTAAATTTTGATTACAAAGAATTAAATTATTTATGAAAAATGTTCAAAAAAATAACATTATTTTTCGTAATTCATACTCACTCGTCATGCATAATCTGCTATTCAAATACTATTGACTATTATGTGGCGACTCTATATTTTTGCGGAAAATCACGCTTTTAGATCAGCTTTATAGATTATTAACACTAACAACCTAAGTAGAACACTTAGATTCACGTTACTTTTTAAATGAAATTGTGTGCAGGTAAACCCTAGTTATTAAAGCAACCAGGCTAATAATATTTAATAACTACTCAATAGAGTTTAAAAGCTTAACGTAAAGCAAATCTTATGCCAGACTTTCTTAAACTAGGTTAAGGTAGCCAGTAATTTAAGAAATCAAAGAGATATTTATTTTTCCTGGTTAGCTATACATATACCTCCATTTTGTTAAAAAATATTACTAATAATATAACTTTTTACAAATCTTGATAAATAAGACAAAAATTAAAAACAAAAAAATTTTGCTCCTTACTCTACATATTGTAGGAAGTACCGATTAATATTATAAAGCATTATTTTTTACTGCGCAAGTTGCGCCTACGGTCAGAGTAAATAGAATTACAGCCCGTTCACACATGGTCCATTTTCTGGATACGTTTTACCGGATACGTTTTTTTTTCGTCGATGGCGCATGGAGTTGTATGAGCGACTTCACATATGGCACAGTATTCTGTATACGTATTTACGGTACAAAAACGTATCCAGTAAAACGGACCATGTGTGAACGGGCTGTTACTCTAAACAAATATTTTTTGTACGGGAAAACTAAAATTTTAAAAAGTTGTAGAACAAATGTTGTTGGGATTGATGTGGAGAGGTGATGCACTAATTAAAATTAACCCTGTATATGGCTAATGTATTACAATATCATTAAGGTGAATATGTAAAAAAATAGTTTTATACAATGTAATATAATAGAGAAATTGTTTATTGCATTGATTTCTGAAACAACCAAATTTGTCATTGTTAAAATCTCACTTTAAATTTCAAATTTCATTTTAAATTTCACATAGGTATTCCATTTTTATAGAACATAAATTAACAATAGGTAGATTTATCATGTTAAACAGTAAATTCTTTTCATTCTTTATACTCATATATATCGGTACTACGAGTTTCTGTATAAAATATCGGCCCATTAGTTTTGGAGTTTATTAATTTTATTTCTTTATTATTGGTTTGGTTTTTAAAGTTTATCGTGCAAAATTGTGTCAATCTCCATTCTATTTAACAACTTTCTATACTAAAAACAAACCGAAAAATACTTAAAAAATACAATAGTACCTACTTTATAATTATGTTAAGTAAGTAGGTATTTTATTCTACATATTCAATATAGCGAACCAACAATAATCCCCATTCCTTCCACCCAGGTTGGATCAACAACTTAGCAGACAGACTGAAGGTGCCCATCGTGAACATCTCGCACAGTGAGAGCTATGTCACCGCTCTCTACTTCACCTGCTCTTCTCTGACGAGTGTAGGCTTTGGCAACGTCTCTGCTAATACCTTGCCGGAGAAGGTGTTTAGTATACTGACGATGCTGATTGGAGGTGAGTTGATTTTTGTTACATGTTTTATTACATACGAGCAGTATTTTCATAATTGGTGTAGAAACGATTTTTCGGTACACTTTGGGAATGCATGATTTGGGCTCAAATTATTGGAAATGACCTCTCCTACGTCACCTAAAGAGATTCCGGTCTAATTACCAATAACCCTGTAACCCTGTATTATTATTGTAATAATATATAGTTTATATATGTACTTAAATTTATTGGTTTTTGTTGCTTATTATTATTTCAATTATATATTATTAATATTATATTTCGTCTGTGTATAACCACAAAACGTGACGAAACAATTAATTTCTAATAAAAAAGCACTTGCACCAAAAAATCTACTCAATTTAATTATGAATTTGATTCAAAAGTTTTGTTCTCACCAAAAAATGAAAACAAAACTGATATTGATTTGTCAAAGATTTGGCTAGTGGTAGCGTTGGGTATCGGGTCACCCTCTTCCCTAAAATATGGTTGAGGAGGGTGATGGCTGGTGCTTGCGTTAACTCGTGAACGGGTGCTGCTAGCGGTGCCAGGTCGTTTTGCTAATGATACTATGACTATTTTATTCCATTCTTGTTCAAATACTCTGGTCCCAGTATGTCATGTTCGTATTGTGCTTCCATAGCTCATTGCATCTGCTATGTAAGCAATTTGGTTGTGGCATGACATTGGCTCTCACAATTAGCTGTCTTGTGTTTGTTTTTTTTTTATGTTATGGTCAATTTGTACTGTACCTATTTGTATTAATATGATAATTCTGACTGAAAAAGAGTGCCAAGAGTTTTTTTCCGCCGGCTTTTTTTGTCTCTTGGTCTACTGTAATATCTTATTTAACAACTATCAACAACTAGTTAAAGCCGAAGTATGTGATGACTGACTTCATCAAGTGTTTTGTGAAATTCCTGAGATGATTAAAACTCTTTGAATTTTGAATTTTGAAAGCATATTTTAAGTTAACTCTCGAAAAACAATCAAATTAAAAGCTTCTATAACAATACCTAAGAGATGTTCCAAAGGCGCGATCTTTAGTATTATTATCAGAAAAAGTCGTAAACAAGCAGTGCGAAACCATGAACACAACATTGTCACAAAATATGAAGTGCAATAAAAAGCAACATCTGCTATGCAACATCCCACAAAGCATTACGTTACATCGCAGACTCATAAATACTTTTATGATAGAATAATAATTGCTGTTATGACTGGGCGGATTCTGGCCAAACGCCGACAAAAATACAAAGTACCTTTTAGGGATAATTCGGAACTTTGTGTAAAACATATCAGTAGGTATACCTATTCTGTTTTTTTCAGGAGCAGTATTTTCTTATTCATCATTACTACTACCTTTTTTTTTTTTTTTATAAGTGACTAAACCCGCGTTTGACCTCAATCTCACCTGATGGTAAGTGACGATGAGGTCGAAGATGAAAGCACACGGGTTTAGGAAGGAACTGGCTCTTTATACAATATTGCCGGAACACATTACCGCCGGAGCGGTAACATTTGGCGGCAGACTTTATATAAAGGGTGGTCGCTAGCCAGGCGGACCCAGAAGGGATCCTACCACCAAGCAAAATTAACCTAATTGTAATGTTCCCAATGCAGGGACATAAGTATCTCTGCTGGGTTGCGAAGTGGCTTAGGGCTTTGCTTTATCCACTAAACTAGCCTTGTACTGGTTGGTGATCTACTGACCTAATCCATTAATAATAATTTTCAAGAATTTTAAGAATGTAATAGATCTAATACACAAGTTTCAGTTCAAAATGTCTTCCGAAAAATAATACACAAGGCTTGCTTTGTGAGATTGACGAATGTAGTTCTCTAGAGTTCTAGTAGAATTTAATAAAAAAGTTACATGTTACAAAAAAAATTATGTTCTAAATCGGCAACTTCCGACATTACCCACTTTTTATAAAAACTATGAGTAACTATGTACTAATAATATCTCAATGTACAGTATAAAAAAGTCTCATATCAATTTCAAATAGAAATAGATATGCAGACGACCTTTTCACTACCAACATAAAATAATCAATCTTTTACTAAAAGGAGGCCTATCTAACACCAACCTTTTTTTACGTCTTTTAAAAGTGTCAAACCATCAAACAAGGTAAACATAGCAGAAAAGCTTTAGAACGAGCTTGCGTAAAAAGCGGTCACAGCTTTTTTACTTTACGGTCAGAGCTTTCGGCCAGAGCTTTATGCCATCAAACCCTAAAAGTGAAAATGATTTATCGCTCGGATACAATAAATATGTTACGTTACACTAGGGTTCACGTGTTAGTTGCTGGTGACATGTGTTTCGTGGGAAAATACGCCGCTTTTTTCATCGTAAAAACTTGTACGCTTAAAAGCTTAGTTTCTATTTGCTATTGTGTTTGGGATTACTTTAAAAATATTGCAAAGGTATGCTACGATGTGATCAAGTATTTTACATTCTTACTTGACGTTTCGGTTTCTTTGCGAACCCCGTGCAATCGGCATAAGTGGTCTGTCGCTCGTGACCACGGGGTCTGCATACACCAAAACGTCGAGTTAAAATGTAAAATATAAATTATTCGCGATAAATCCGGTTTAATAATGTTTTATTTTAAGTATCAGATCGTTAAATCATCTCTAAAGTGTTTTTAAGTTGCAATTCTTCTAAAAAATACTATCATTTTAACTTCAAAATTACAGTGTTTATACCACGATGAGTATTAACTTTAAAATAACTCCTCAACACTATCTCAACTGCGAATCAAATTTGTGGTCTCAGGGTAAACATGCAGGCTGAAAAAGGTTGGCAGTTGACACTAAAAGGGTCAGCCCCAATTTCAATATTCAACTCAAGCCTCAATGAAAAATCGCAAATCTTTTTGTTTTATTCAAGGATTACGGTTATCTTAAGTGATCTTAAGTGATATTCGTTTTCGTTAATAAATCGGCATTTGGATTGAATATTGATACCTACTTTATGATAAGCACTTTCCTAAACTCAGAGGATTTAGAATGGGCATATACATGGCAACATAATAAATAGACCAATTTCAACTTACCTTACTTTCATATTATTTTTTACTTACCACAAAGTCTCAAATCTCGAAAATATCATTTTTCTGTGCGCGGAAATACAAAAGCTGATTGAATAAGGAAACCAATGAGGTTTATATCAAAAACATTCTTTACAATTCCTGTTGACAAGATTAAGTGCGCTGAAGCATCTCTCCATAAGACCAGTAAAAGAACAATTTTATTTGTGACCGAGCAACCTTCTTTAATTAAAAAGAAGCTTTAGAATCTTGTGACGGCAACCCAAAATCAAGTAAAGAATCCTTAAACTGATTTGGGCCCGTACTCGTTCTTCTTTTACAAATAAAACTGGCATGAAACACAGAAATAAAAACATCCTTAAAACGAATAAAAAAGAAATAAGTTTCGTTGCAAATGTTTTTTTAAAGGCATGAAAACTCCGACGGGTAAAAAAGAAACTAATTTTTCACACGAAACTTTGCTTGCATTTCAAATAGGAATTGAACTAAGTTAAAACAATAAGAACTTGAAAGTTACACTAGCAGTTTGCCATAAACAATGCTGCGGTCCAACGCCGGACTCACAGACAAACAAGTTACACAGAGTTACACTGTAATTGAAATATCCAGTAAAAAATAAAAAACAAAAGCGCGGGAAAACGTAGACAAGGTAAAAAAAGACATTCAATAGGAAAAGTAAGACGTCGTCTTGTCAACTGTGTCGTGGAATGTTGGAAATTGGAATACGTATTCCATAATCAAAAATTTTGATGTTAATATTCTTTGTAGAGTTTTCTAAAAGTATTTTCGAGAATATTTTTGAGAGTTAATATTCCAAGCGTCAATGAGTCTGTCAAACAAGTATCCTAATACTTACCAATTATTATAATTTTTCAAAAAAAATTTCGGTGTGTGTTTTTTTAATTTTCGTGTAATATTATTGATAAACTTACAGATTTAGTAATATTTGTACAATAAAACATTGCTATAGGTTCAAAATAGATGCATGCGATGGAAACAAACCGCGTATTTTGAACTTTTGAATTTTAATTTTTAGAAAAAAAACATCAAAAACGAGACAATTTTGACTACTTCCTTAACACTAGCAGATATAGACAAGAGCACAAACTAAAAGGATATATCTACACATATGCCAAGATACATCTTCCATACAATGTTTGGAGCTAGACACATAGAATCCTATCTTTTGATTGGTCAGCGGAAAATTAAAACAGGAAAATAAAACATTCTATAAATATACCGTAGATAGGAACTGTAAGGGTGTTACCACACCAATCAATCGACCGCCGATCGACGGACGAATGGAACGGTCGATGTCGATCAATAGTTTTTACTAGGTCAAATTTCCGCTCGACGAGACGACCCTAAGAAGTAAGACCCTAAACAAGCAATTTCGGTTGCAACTTTTTCATTTGAAAGTTTGGTTTGGGTCAAGCCCACAAAGCTACATCTACTTTTCGCTCGTGAGCATATCTATTTAAATCCATTTTTTAGGCCTTATTTGAACCACTTGGGTATGATATTTTCTTGTGGAGGTTTTTAAAGTCTCCAATGGCCAATTGAAATGACCAATAAGTTGCAATAAACGGATACCCTGAAAGTCGACATAACCTTCGCCATCACTGAGTTTCATTAGAATTAATGCAGCGGAGTCATTGAAAATTGGACTTGCCATATCCGTGCGAAACTGCGGCGGACGTTTGAATTATGTTATATTCAAAACAAGATGGCACGAATAGGCCTTTTAAATAAAATAATAATTTCTTTAATATCTCACACATAACCTGTTTTGTTCCAGCTTGAAATCGGCCCGTCCTTATTGAATAAGTATTTAATATTCACACACATAATTGAACAATAGCAAGACGCATCAAAACACCATACAAGTTTATATCACCAATCCCAACTACCAACAGTCTGTCTCCCTCCTTCAATGTACACATGCTTAAATGGAATTCTCTAGTCCGAGGCTATGCAAGAGTTTACCTAACCAACAAATCGCTGGAAATAACTTCGCAGTGCAAGTACTAGATACAATCTAGTCAATTGTCCATGGCAAACTTTGAACTCAAAGTTTGTTTGTGTTTCTGTGAAACTGTAGATCACGTGAATTGGAATAAACTTGTTCTTGTTTGCTCAATATTAATAAGTTGGTTGCTTAGTTATTAATAAGATAAAACACAATCAAAATAAGCGAGAAATATAAGTGTAAAAAATAAGTATATTTCGTGATTATAATAAAATATTTCTTAATACAAAAGGGCTCGAGATAAAACATTTTTTAAAATATAAGATCGTACAAGGGATCGTACCGTCAGAGTTTAAGGATGAAAGTGCAACATCTTCGTTTTCATGATTACTACCTGTAATCTATACATATAATAAAATGGTAGGAAAGTCAAAACTGTACATTGAATATTTTTGTAAAAGAATACTTGGGGTATGATCTACAATCGAAACAGAAACAAAAAATATAGTTTTTAGAATTTTTGTCTGTTTGTCTGTTTGTCTGTTTGTCTTTCCGGGATAAACTCAAAAAGTACTGCATGGATTTACTTCAAATTTGGCATGAAGATAGTTAAGAAGTCGGGTCAACATATAGGCTACATATTATCACGCTAGCAGTGTTATAATCGTAGGTGCGTTTGGTGCTGCATAGCGTTCACGCAGACGACGTCGCGGGCAGCAGCTAGTAATGTTAATAAAATCACTTTATTTTAGTTGTGTATTTAATCCAGACATCTGTACATAATACAGTATGAACATGGAATCACGACACCCGCATATCCAAGTAGTACAATGATAGAGTGGCAACTAGGGGGTTATCTGTGGTGGCAACACACCGATTACTAATATCACATCTTTCCCCTTTTGGAAAACAAAATAAAACCTACTTATTACAATACTAAATATATAATTAGGTACAATATCTATTTTAAATCTACTATTCCTCATAATCAGTTGGATACTCTGGCTTCCTCAACAATCTACCAGACCTTGTATATTTTTCATTAAAAACTTGGTCTTCTACTATTTCTTTTTCTTTTCCCCCATTGTCCATTTCTCTACCTAAATAATTTTCTTTTGTCTGTAAATCATCTATCTGTTCACTTTCTTGTTTAACTTGTATCTTTCTCTGATCTTTACAATTAATTAAACATTTTTTGTTTCTTTCTAACTCAGTATTATTTTCTGTTAAAATTTTATACGAATTTGGTCTTTTATCTTTACATTTAATTTGGTTTTTATCTCCTAACAATATGACTCTTACCCATCCTTTAAATCTGATAACTTTTTAACATTTCTGTCATAATATTTTTTTCTGTTTATATGCATTATTATACATTTTTTTTCTGAACAGTAATTTGAGTAAAGTTAGGTAACAATCCTTGAGTTTTCCTACCAAACAACAATTCTGCTGGTGACAATGGAAATCTACATTGTTCTACTTTTCCCATATACTACATGAAAAGCTATATTTACCTTCTTATTATTTACTAACTTGACTTCTAGTTTAATCTTACCCACACAGTAAATTTTTTAACCGTCATAGTTATATAAATTATTGAAATTTTTATCTATTTTTCCTACCAGATTAAGATTTTTACATGCTTCATGGGTAAAACATCACAGTCTGATCCAGTATCCAATTTAAAGTCAATAACTTTTTCTTCATTTTGCCGGCCAAACCTCAATGCTTCAAATAATTCCTATTGCTTCTAGCACATAACTGCTATCTCTACTGTCTGTATCACTGGATTCTTTCACCTGTTGTATTTTATTTCTACACATTTTCCGATAATGTCCATAACCTTATAACCATGAATGTATCCATACTTGCCATATTTTTTTATTACAATTACTGGAACTAACTGTTTCTTCGACCCAAAATTATTTTTTTGCTGTTTAAATTCTTTGTTTTTGATCCGGTTAACTTCCAAACTTTCCTCAACTTTAGAATTATCTATGTTATTTTTAGTTATTTCATATAACTTCTTATGCATTTAATAAGGTCTAAATCCTGCTCCTTTAGCAATCTTTCAATATTTTTTTCTGCTTTAGGCCCCTGACAATTTGATCCTTAATAAAGCTATCACGTAATGACCCAAAATTGCAATCACTACTGAGTGTTCTCAGTGAGGTTAAGTATTACTCAAACGTCTCATTCTCTTGTCTTTTATACCTAAAAAATATATTTCGACTTATTGTTTCATTCTTTTGTGTTAGAAAATAATTATCAAACTTTTCTACAACCTTAACGTATGACCTTTCTTCTTCACCCACCCATTCAAAGTTGTTATATATTTCAAGTGATTCTTCACCAAGGCAATGTAAAAACAGTGCTATTTTACCTCGTTCTCCAAGCCTTTTTCTTGCTCCTGATTCTGTACAGTACAACTCAAACCGTTGTTTGAATCTTTTGTAATTTTCTCCTTTATTACCTTGGAAGGATAATTCTTGCGAAGGTTTCAAATTTTCCATTATGTAGTTTATCCTAAGACTGTGCCATGTAATAATGTTAATAAAATCACTTGTATTTTAGTTATCTATTTAATCCAGACATCTGTACATGCATAGAGTATGAACATGGAATCACGACACCCGCATATCCATCCAAGTAGTACAATGATAGAGTGGCAACACACAGATTACTAATATCACACTATCCCAAAGGTGCATGCCGGGTGACATGTAGGACAAACGTCGCACATTTTTAATAAACAAATGAGGTTATATTTCTAGTTGAACTAGCCTTGATTATTATTGTTTAGTCTAGGTTTAGCGTTGATCACGTTTCAGGCTGGCTTCTTAAATAACCAAAGAAAACAAAGAGCTCTTGACATGTTCTTTGCGCTAAAATAGACTCTCATTAGGCTTAGAACAGAATTTACTGTTAAATTATTTTATAATATACGATCAAGTTTTCTCAATTTTCCATTAAAACCCTGACTACCTACTTTTTTCGTCTAGCCCAAATTATAGTTATGTTATTTTTGTACAGAGTGTTTAATTGTGTAAATTTTGAACGTTTTAGGTGCTACTACCACCGCCCCCGCCCATGTAGTCTTTATATCTATTACTAGCTGTTGCGCGCGGTTCGACCCGCGCAATTTCGATTCCCGCGGGATTTTCGGGATAAAAAGTAGCCTATACGGATTCGAAAGAATCCCTCTAAGTAATGGTAAAAGAAATTTTGAAATCGGTCCAGTAGTTTTTGAGCCTATTCAATACAAACATACAAAAATACAAAGGTTTACTATTTGTAATATTAGTATAGTATATTTAATACAATACATATATATTCGATATCGTATATCAAATAAAACATACCTACAAAACATCATTTTCTCACGTAATGTAGCCCTGAACTATGTATGTAGCATGTGAAAGTGAATTTTTTTATTTTCTCATTTCATTTCGCTATTTACCGAAAATATAAATAAAGAACTAGGTATCTGTAGATCACATATATCATAAAAGCGGGCATCGTTAAACTCATTATAATGCGTTTAAACCGGACGTTATCGCGTTTTATTACATTTTAATTCAACGTCCCTTTTCAAACAAAGCGTCGCTTTACGTAAAAACGTATTTTATACTTTTGTATAGATTTCCGATACTTTTTAAACAAAGTTATATTACCGTGCGTCACATGCATAGATACACTTTGTCTGTCTCTGGTGTCTAGAGACAGCTAGAGGAGAGGGTCAACTTAGTTTATTTATACACACACATTAAAATTTAATTTGCGCCGCTAGATATGGAGTCTCAGGCAAGCGCTTGCAGTTGCCAATTTAGCTAAGAACTATGGCAGCCCAAATTGAATAGTCAGTACTAGGTTAGCTAGGATTCTATGGAATTCAGTTTGTGACCAGCAGGGTTTAAAGCATGCGAGCAGGACTCGATAAATACTCTAATCGACAAGATAAATATTTCCGAATTATTTTATCCTATCATGTTAGCTAACATGCGCACCATCATTGGTTATACTCTAAATATCATATTCAAAGAAAATATCGATATAAAAGCCAGATTTATAGTTGTCGCTGGTCGCATGCTAGCTGCGCAGAGCAGAGTAACGTATGATGCTGTTAAAGGTTTATTTATTACAAGCAGTCGTACGCGATTTTGCCTGAATTGTTTCTAATCCTGTTGGAGCTTATGGATTAAAATGTCCTTCCTTTATTATTTCCCTAGAGCTGTACCATCAAAAGAAGTAAAATATTATTTAGAAAAGCATTAATACTTAATAATAATTAAAGTTAAATGAAATATATTAATTAAAAGTCAAATAAAACAACGTTTTTACTCTAACTTTTTAAGCTTAATTTTAATTAACTGAAATCCCTCTTTTAAAAATGAAATGAAACTGAATTTAGAGTAAAACTCGAAACTGATTTATTCAGCACCTGTGTTTCGGAAGCGAGAGAGTTTCCCGATATCTTTTTTACCGATTCCCCGGATTTGATTCAGCGGTATTGAGTGCTGTAGACTCAGCATCCAATGCCATTTTGATTGGGTATACCTTGAAAGCCTTAAAAAATGATCCGTTATAGGCTAAGCCAATAAACTTTTTTTATTTAGTTTCGAATGGAATTTAAATCCGAAAATTCAAATAGGCGACTTAAAATCTAGTTAGAGTTAATTCTTTGCTTTTATATTGTATAAAGATATGTTTAATTCAGATTAGCTATTTGAAATATAATTTCTCCAATTCTGATTTTATTACATTGTTAGGCTT
Organism: Stenoptilia bipunctidactyla; assembly: GCA_944452665.1. Taxonomy (NCBI): domain Eukaryota; kingdom Metazoa; phylum Arthropoda; class Insecta; order Lepidoptera; family Pterophoridae; genus Stenoptilia; species Stenoptilia bipunctidactyla. The sequence continues at coordinate 10,726,025 of OX101732.1, forward strand.
CTGGCTACACAAGGATAATTCTTGCGAAGGTTTCAAATTTTCCATTATGTAGTTTATCCTAAGACTGTGCCATGTAATAATGTTAATAAAATCACTTGTATTTTAGTTATCTATTTAATCCAGACATCTGTACATGCATAGAGTATGAACATGGAATCACGACACCCGCATATCCATCCAAGTAGTACAATGATAGAGTGGCAACACACAGATTACTAATATCACACTATCCCAAAGGTGCATGCCGGGTGACATGTAGGACAAACGTCGCACATTTTTAATAAACAAATGAGGTTATATTTCTAGTTGAACTAGCCTTGATTATTATTGTTTAGTCTAGGTTTAGCGTTGATCACGTTTCAGGCTGGCTTCTTAAATAACCAAAGAAAACAAAGAGCTCTTGACATGTTCTTTGCGCTAAAATAGACTCTCATTAGGCTTAGAACAGAATTTACTGTTAAATTATTTTATAATATACGATCAAGTTTTCTCAATTTTCCATTAAAACCCTGACTACCTACTTTTTTCGTCTAGCCCAAATTATAGTTATGTTATTTTTGTACAGAGTGTTTAATTGTGTAAATTTTGAACGTTTTAGGTGCTACTACCACCGCCCCCGCCCATGTAGTCTTTATATCTATTACTAGCTGTTGCGCGCGGTTTTACCCGCGCAATTTCGATTCCCGCGGTATTTTCAGGATAAAAAGTAGCCTATACGGATTCGAAAGAATCCCTCTAAGTAATGGTAAAAGAAATTTTGAAATCGGTCCAGTAGTTTTTGAGCCTATTCTATACAAACATACAAAAATACAAAGGTTTCCTCTTTATAATATTAGTATAGATATTATTAAGTATTTTATTTAATACAATACATATATATTCGATATGGTATATTAAATAAAAAATACCTACAAAACATAATTTTCTCACGTAATGTAGCCCTGAACTATGTGTGTAGCATGTGAAATTGAAACTAAACAACAGATCAAACATTTTTTTCATTTCTCATTTCATTTTGCTATTTACCGAAAATATATATAAAGAACTAGGTATCTGTAGATCACATAAATCATAAAAGCGGGCATCGTTACACTCATTATAATGCGTTTAAACCGGACGTTATCGCGTTTTATTACATTTTAATTCAACGTCCCTTTTCAAACAAAGCGTCGCTTTACGTAAAAACGTATTTTATACCTTTGTATAGATTTCCGATACTTTTTAAACAAAGTTATATTACCGTGCGTCACATGCATACACTTTGTCTGTCTCTGGTGTCTAGAGACAGCTAGAGGAGAGGGTCAACTTAGTTTATTTATACACACACACATTAAAATTTCATTTGCGCCACTAGATATGGAGTCAAGCGCAATCTCAGGCAAGCGCTTGCAGTTGCCAATTTAGCTGAGAACTATGGCAGCCCAAATTGAATAGTCAGTAGGTACTAGGTTAGCTAGGATTCTATGGAATTCAGTTTGTGACCAGCAGGGTAAGCATGCGAGCAGGACTCGATAAAGACTCCAATCGACAAGATAAATATTTCCGAATTATTTTATCCTATCATGTTAGCTAACATGCGCACCATAATAGATAGAATTACTCGATTCGATACCATGGTGAAACCCATAGAACCAATGATGTCATATTATTAAACAAATAATATGACATCATTGGTTATACTCTAAATATCATATTCTAAGAAAATATCGATATAAAAGCCCGATTTATAGTTGTCGCTGGTCGCATGCTAGCCGCGCAGAGCAGAGTAACGTATGATGCTTAGCTATTTTGATACTTAAAAATAATTGCAATTTTATTTATTACAAGCAGTCGTACGCGATTTTGCCTGAATTGTTTCCAATCCTGTTGGAGCTTATGGATTAAAATGTCCTTCCTTTATTATTTCCCTAGAGCTGTACCATCAAAAGAAGTAAAATATTATTTAGAAAAGCATTAATAATAATAATTAAAGTTAAATGAAATATATTAATTAAAAGTCAAATAAAACAATGTTTTTACTCTAATTTTTTAAGTTTAATTTTAATTAACTGAAATCCCTCTTTTAAAAACGAAATGAAACTGAATTTAGAGTAAAACTCGAAACTGATTTATTCAGCACCTGTGTTTCGGAAGCGAGAGAGTTTCCCGATATCTTTTTTACCGATTCCCCGGATTTGATTCAACGGTATTGAGTGCTGTAGACTCAGCATCCAATGCCATTTTGATTGGGTATACCTTGAAAGCCTTAAAAAATGATCCGTTATAGGCTAAGCCAATAAACTTTTTTTATTTAGTTTCCAATGGAATTTAAATCCGAAAATTCAAATAGGCGACTTAGAATCTAATTAGAGTTAATTCTTTGCTTTTATGTTGTATAAAAATATGTTTAATTCAGATTAGCTATTTGAAATATAATTTCTCCAATTCTGATTTTATTACATTGTTAGGCTTCTGGCTACACATTTTTTTGAAATGATAGGAGAAAAGTATTGATTCTAACTAGATAAACAACGAGTCAGTAATTGCTACAAACTTTTTATACAAGATGTCCTGCGCTCGAATCTATTCGACTATATTTGTAGTCTTAGGGCACGTTTAAGGACAGACGGCTCAATTTTACTACATCGGCGGCTTTACAATGGAACTATCCGCTGGTTTAGGTCAATGTAATGAAAACACGCGAAGCACCGCGCGAAGCCCCGCGCGACGCACCGCCGCCGCCTGTGCTTATTAAAATAAAAATAAAAATAAAATCATTTATTTCAGGCAACTTAAGAATAGTACAGGATGTTAAATACTAAATCTAAGGCCCATAGAAAATATATACCTTAACCTAATATACATACAATATACTTAAAACTACACTTCACTACTTCCCACGTATGGGCTGCGACGGGGGACGCGACATCTTTGTGTCAAGTAACCGTCCTCGGAAACGACGGAATACGACACCCTGCAGCCAGAACTCTTCCTTCATGTAGGTCGACAGATGTTCGGTCGGCATTCTCACCACAAAGGAGTTGAAATTCACTCTGTGACGGGACTCCAACCGCTCGACCCTCATGTTGGGTCCTGTCTTCGCGTGCAGATACTCCACTACATCCTTCGCCTTGAAGGCGTGGTGCACGCGAGACACGTACAGCTGCGTGGTTGGCACCTCGGCGCGCAGCAGAAGGTTCTCTTTATTCGGTGCGGTGCCGCACTTGTTCTGACAGGAGGGCTTCTTCTTCTTCCGCTCCACCTCGATGAAACCCTCTCTGTCTTTCTGGACCTTCAAAGATTTGGTCTTCGGTGCTGTGTGGCTGGGCTTTGCAGGCTGCACTGCCGCTACTTCAGCGTATCCTCGTGGAGAAGAAGGACCCAAGACGCGGGGCGGCTTCTCTGCGTTGGGAGCTGCAGCAGTGGCACGGCGGCGGGGGGCTGCCGCGGGGGCCGCGGGGCGCGGGGTAGGCGATGCAAGCGGAGCGGGGCGCGGGGAGGGCGGTGCAGGGCGCGGTGACGCACTCGCTGCAGCGCCGACGTCGGCGGCCGGTGATGCGATTGTGTCAGCAAATTCCGCCGAATCGAAACTGCCAACCGACGCGATATGCGCGCCACGACGAATATTAATATTGGAAGCCACGGGTGACCTACTTAGCGTACTAAGGCTACGCAATGATGATACTTCACTACGCAGCTCGCTGATTGTATTATCCGAAGCTTCCAATTTTAACACCACCTCGGCCAAGGTCGCTTTAAGGAAATTGATATCCTTAAGCAGCCTGGTGACGTCGACGTGGTCGAATCCCACCGGCGGGAGCTTATGCAGCTCCTTGGCGACGAAATCCGGGACGTCGTCAGGATCGGTCTCCTTGAACAGGGTGATGATGTCCTGGAGACTCTTCTCACCCCCATCCCTACGTCGGGAAGGCATCTGGGAGGTTCTGTCGAGCATCTGGAACAGGAGCGCCTTGCCTCGACACACTTCGTCCTCCTTGAAGTTGGACTTACAGATCTGCACTATGCTGACCTCGTCCATGGTATCGATGGCATTCTGGATGAACGCCAACAGTTCGCTTACAATGACTTGTTTAGCCATCTTAAGTGTTAGCGGGCAGCGGCATTAGCCGCGCGATACGCGAATTTCAATTTAATAAAATTAAATCGTGCCGAGCGTCAGCGATACACGTCCGTTTCCGATCGCATATCACGAGCTAACTTATTGTTATTATATGTTATCTTATTGTGCTATATGTTATTTCTTCCCTCTCGTCACCATAGGCAGGATAGACTCAAAACCCTGAAGTTGGCTCATTATAAAGGGATGTGATGAAGGTTATCACTACAAGGAACCTAAAAACTGAGATGGCAAACTTTGTTAATATCGATAAAAAGGAGAATCTAGTTATAGAGTTGGTTGATTACAATATTAACTCAACCTTTAATTATTATGAATAGAATCTAGAGTAAACTAATAACAATTTCTAAGAAATGGTGATTTTTTTTTTGATTTCTTTAATTTCTTTCAAACGAACCAAAACAAAGCGACCCAGGAAATGTCAATTTGGTCTACGACCTCAAACTCTAGATACCGTCAGTGTTAGTTCTGAATCGGAACCCTATGTATAGTCGGCGCGGCGAACCTTGATCCCTATGACACTGACAATAATTTCCACAACATAACCTTGTAGTGCCATCACCGTTACATTAGAATCGTATTGGAGGCTCTTAAAAATGGCATTTATTTATTTTACGTATTTTGCAAGTAATTATCTCAATCACACTTTACGTTTACGTTCTGCAAAAGTCACTTCGTAAGGTATGATTTAAGAAATACCCTATGAAGTAACTTTTATAAAATAAATAAATGCCATTTTTAGAAGCCTCCAATACGATTCCAATGTAACGGTGACGGCACTACAAGGTTATGTTGTGGAAATTACTTTCAGTGTCATAGGAATCATTTGAAAACAATTCAACTATAGTAAGAAACAGAAGGAAAGTAACTGCTTGATTTCATAACTGTCAAAATGACGTATGTTACCTCGGTCACTTAGGACCACAAAATATCAAGTTAAAATACGCAATGAATGTAAAATTATTTCATTTAAAAGCATTTAATATCAAATAAACTAATTTATAATATCAAATAAACTACTTTATAACTATTACTAAACATGTCCTAACTACCAACAGCGTTTTTTTTATTTTTCATATATGTAAATATTTGACATAGCTTTCGTTCGTTCAATACAGTACCCAAAGGGAGCGCCTTTGTATGCAAAATCAATGCAATAACCATGAGGCAGTGAATATTGACTGTATAATATAAAAATCACAAGGCTTCGGAAACTGACAATTACATTGTTTTCATAGTCATTGATTTTGGTTTGCACCGTCATATTGCCAATTTCCTGAGCACAGTAATTAATTAAAACCTTGATATACTTTCACATGGATGAATTCTTCCAGTGATGAAAATCGTTTGGGAATTCGTTCAGTAATAATTTATAATAGTAGAATTATTTATACTAGGTACTCCAATTACACAATTATGTATATATAGGTAGAATTATTTATACTTGCTAATGATACTATGACTATTTTATTCCATTCTTGTTCAAATACTCTGGTCCCAGTTTGCCATGTTCGTATTGTGCATCCATAGCTCATTGCACCTACTATGTAAGCAATTTGGTTGTGGCATGACATTGGCTCTCACAATAAGTTGTCTTGTGTTTGTTGTTTTTTCATTTACGGTCAATTTTGCACTGTACCTATTTGTATTAATTTGAAAATTCTGACTGAAAAAGAGTGCCAAGAGTTTTTTCTGGCGGCTTTTTTTGTGTCTTGGTCTACTGTAATATCTATGATTTAATGTATTAACGGGATTCTTACCACGATTTTCGATTTTATTTTCGCACGTCCGATATTTCGATGCAGTTACAAGCACCATGATCGCGGACTGGATCATGGTGCTTGTAATAGCATCGAAATATCATCATAGTGAAAATAACCGCGATAGTTTAAAACAATTATCACTGTAATATCTTATTCAACAACTAGTTAAAGCCAAAGTATGTGATGACTGACTTCATCAAGTGTTTTGTGAAATTCCTAAGATGAATAAAACTTTTTGAATTTTCCAATAACGCTGAAAATTTTATTTATTAGAACCTTTACACTACCAGTCTGAATAAAAGCCCTCCTGCATTTAATAAGCTCTTGCGTATATTTACAGGAAATAATTTATCAATAAACCACGCGATCAAAAGTAAAATCACGTGGAGCTGCATTTATACAGAGTGACTGGTGACAAATTTTAGATATTGAAGGAGAGCACTCTGTGCTCGATTCTGATCATAATTATCTCATAAAAGTAGGTACTTAATTTTTCACCAGAGTTCCCTATAAATACATAAATAAAGAGTTCACGAATGCTTCATGGCTCGACGACCGTTCGTGGAGTCGTCTATACTTGCTTACCTCTGTCCTACTTATTTCTGTGTTGATAGCGCCGTGCGTACGTCCGTGGTAAGTAGCTTTACCAGTGTAAACATGCGTTGCGTAATGAATTATTTAACTTTCGATTAAGTTAACTCACCAAATTATTATTATTTATTTTTTCTCTTCGTGTCTCTCAAACTATCACGTCCTCGAATTTTGAAATTGACCCACCAGTCACCCTGTATATTTTCGTTTATCGTGTTCACACAGATAGATTTAATAAAAAAAATATTAAGTGATGCCAGTCGGTTCTCGGTCCCCATACCTAGGAACCTTCTTGTAAGAAACGACCACTACATATATCATTTGCCTGCGATAAAATCTCGGGTTAAGAGTCCTTATTTCGCTCAGAAGAACTGATCGTTGGGCTCGGAAAACTATCTTGATATTTCACTCAACTTCCCGTTACGGTTGACATGTTTGGTGAGACGTAAGGAGTTATCTTACATAAACCGGAATGCAAATAGTTTTACGAATAAAAAGCTTTTTTAACAAGTTTCGTTTGATAAAATATATCAATAATAGTATATTATGTAACAAGTGAGCGAAGTTGCTAATTACAGTCGAGGCTGTGATTTGAGCCCGAGCCGCAGGCGAGGGCTTATTAATGAGCCGAGACTGTAATTAGCAACGCTCACGAGTTACATACGACGTTTTTCAACACACTTGTGAGTAAAAGACAGACATACGTGGTCATAAAATAACAAACACATTTGATAACAAAGCTGTGAATTGTGATTGAAAAATGGCGCCGAACCTCGCGCATGCGCGTAGGTTTTTTTTTCCGCCAAATGTGTCAATGTCTGTATAGCATATACAGCCTATTTTAAGTGAAAATGTTTAATTTGTTGTGGTAAATGCAAATATTTTAATATTTTATAACAAATTATTGTAAATTGTGAATAATTTGTTTGATATACAAATTTGTTTTACTAATATAAGGCGCAAACATTTAAAAATGTATATGGATTTGAAGTGGTATAAAACCTCTTTGTTGTTTCTGAAAATATTTAATGTATAACCCGGACCAATAAAATATTCTCTGTTTACTCGCATGTAATTTGCACAAAGGTACAATTCAACTTTGTAGGATTCATTATATTATGCACTAGGGTATAATATATTATGCACGCGTGACTTATAGCCCAGTTTATAGTTCTAAATTCAATAGAATAACGCTCACTTTACGAGCAAGTGTGTTGAAAAATTAATTAACCTATACTAGCCGGGCTGCCTGGTAGAAATCGCTTTAAGCGATAAGGCCGCCCACATTGTTATCGCTAATTTTGTTAAAATGTGTATTATTTAAGTTCATTGGCAATAAAGAATATTTATTATTATTATTATTACCCAATTGCTATATCGCTTTAATATTTTCCTTTTAATGCCGATAGTTGCGTTAAAATTAGGGTTAAAATATGAAGTTTTAAAGCATTTTAAACTCATTAACTTTTTTTTATTTTGATTAGCAATCAGCTTTATAACGAAGTAAAGGATTTACTTGGAAAAAAATATTTGGAAAAATGTATGGAATGAGCGACCTTTAGTACCTACCTACTCCATACGGAAAGCAAGACTATACATATACATTTTGATATGAAGAGGTCCGTAATTTAAATTAAGATTAAATTTCTAGTCAACGAATCTTATACATACACTCATTTCTAATTACCATAGGTCAGGGTTTCGAACTTAATTATCTCGTTATTCAGTAAAGTTATAGTTGGTGGTTTCGTAGTAAAAATCTGCATGGACTTAGGTAGGAATACGCTTTAAAGCCGAGGTTGCAAGTTCCGACGTTCAAGTACGTGTGTACCTAATACCTTATTTTTATATGTTTGATGTTATGATTAGTTTATTATTCTTAACCCAACCACTTCAAAAAGTGTTTTCTATTCATGAGTAACAACCATAGCAATAGTAGGAACCCTTAAGGCTGCAAACTGAACGGCAGCGACAGCGACAGCATTGGGAAAGTATTGAGTTTGTATGAAACCGCGACAAATCGCTCGAGCGTCCGCTGGCGACGAGAACGGCCCAGATTCCCCGCGTCGCTGCCCGCGCCGCTGTCGCTGTCGCTGCCGTCCTGTTTGCAGCCTATGGTATGCGTACCTTTAACATGCAGCTCTTTGTCGCATGAACGACAAAAAAATCTCAGAGTAGACTTTGAATGCGGCTGTATTTTAAAATAATAGGTACACAGATTCTGACACCGAAAAATCTTAAATCTTAATAAGTTTAATTATTTGCGATTAATCCGGTCAAAACGTGTTTTATTTAAGATTATAAATCCTGAAAACATTACCTTAAATTGTCAATAATATTTTGCAGAAAAAAAACAAACTATATTTTTTAGAGCACAGCAATTTCTAGGAGTGATTTAAAAAAAATACTCATTTTGCTTACTCTCACAAAAAATTCCACTTTCCAAAAATGGCAATGCTAAAAAACGGAAATTAATGGTGTAAATAAAAGATACCTACTGTAAATATAACGATGTCCTCATCAAAGTATTTTAAACATTGGGTACCGAAAATCCTGTACAAACAAACTTAGTGGTTAGAGAAAGGACTTTATTGATTCGTAATAAGGATAGACATACATCAGCATGGAAATATCGAAGTTTCCTGTCATTTAATTACACACAGAAAACTCATTTCACTCGTATCTTACCTTTTTTGTACATATAAGCGTCTAAGGCCCCTACTAATAAAATACCCCCCTACTAAATAATACTTAAGTTCAGTCTTAGATTTTTTAATGCTTTCATAGTAAGGATCTAAGTGTAGGTTATTTGAAAGATTTGCGATAAACATGTAACTGTTCAAGATACTGACCAGTTATAATTTAAAAATAGTTGGCGATGTTATTTGCTTACAAGAAAGTTTTTTAGGTTGCATGAGCTGGATCCTTTGTTTGTGAAAAACATTATTAAAAAAATATGAAAGTTCCATTTTCAAATTCACTTACGCACGTTTCTACTAGCTAAATTTCAATGTTGTTTATATATGGAACAAATATCTTTATTAGAAAGATTTGCTTGTAATGGTTTTGTTCAAATTAAAGTCATCTTAAATAATTTACTAACTTCTACATAATACATAACAGTTTTTGATAAAGGCCCATAAGAATGTTATAAGCGCGGTAGTCTATTGAGGAATGAAAAAAGAAGTACACGCCCTTACTCGGCTGTTACGAAATGAAACGTACTAACAGCGAAACGGTGATGTGTTCCTTTTTATTAACTTTTTTTTGTTTTTAATGAGTTAAACTAAACACCTTTACAAAAATTCTCCAAAAGGAGAAGAAATAACAATGAATCTTGTTTTTAAGTTTTTGCATTTAAAATGCTCAATTATTCTTAAATAAATGAAAAATGTGATAAATAAAAATTAACCTGTCTGAAATACTTGTATAAATTAAATCGAATCCTGGTCGGATAATTTTTATTTATCATATTTTTCATTTATTTAACAATGAATATATTCTTGAGTCAGTGAACTCAAATAGGTAATGCTTTCATAATGCGAATCAAAGTTTTAATAATAATAAGTCAGATAGATAGTTAAGATATAATTTTGTTTCAGCACTAATGCACGCCGTGGTATTCGGAAACGTCACAGCTATCATTCAAAGGATGTACTCCAGGAGGTCAATGTATCAGTGCAAGTGGCGAGACCTGAAAGACTTCCTCACCATCAATCAAGTGCCAAAGGAACTGAAGCAGCGAATGCAGGACTACTTCCAAACCATGTGGTCGCTCAATCACGGGATTGATATTCATGAGGTACTTTAAAAAATATAAATAAAAATTAAAAATCGACTGCCATAAAAAAAATATGTTTGTCGTACAAATAATGGCTCAAGGAAATTGACAATTAGACGGCCCTTTCCAAGCAACCTTTTAAAAAGGAAAATGTTTTTACCAATCAAATTACCAAAAATAAATAGATCTAAGGAGACAATTAAAAATATACAAAACTAAGATTATACCTCTACAAAAAATAAAAATTATATCTTAAAATGTATAGGTAGGTACTTATCATAAATTAAGACTGTTAAATCTTTTGAGAAAATAAAAATCAACTGCTCATTCGTACTTAAATTACAAATTACCTTGTTATCTTTTAAAAAAATACTATTATTCATGAAATACACAACTAAATAAATATGTAATACATTATTTGCGTGCATAAAATACTTCAAATACGAGTTTTGCTGAAATATGATAAGTAGATATCCGTAGGTACCTATACAAAATTGATAGAGAATTGAAATTGTATTGAAGCAAAACATAGATTTGATTCACAAGGTAAACAACTACGTAGTATTGGATAGAATTCTAGAATATTCAATTATTACAGCTTGGGATCGTTTATAAAAATAATAAAACTTTTTATTCATTTTAACTTATTAATTTCTCTCCAATAAATCGGAAAGATACGAAAGTTGCTTTCTAATCACTTCAGAGTAAGTGTCCAAATCCAGATTATTGACATAAATCCTACCTACTTATACATTTTTAATACTTTAATCCAATCAGTGAAATTGAAACTGAGACTCCGCAACTAGGTATCAATCATTATTTTGCCGATCATTCTCAAATTAAACGTTTGACATTTCGGTGTATATTTAGCCAGCATTTAATGGAATATTGTCTTGAAGCCGTGTGTTATTCTAGTCCGTCTTAAAACGTTCCACGTACCTGCTTTAAATAGCTCCCTACAGCGTGTAAGTAATCGACCGGAAGACCGTAATACAATTAGCTTTGCTCGAGAACGCGAGCAAGTCTCGCGTAGCCGCAATCCTATCATAAAGTTTATATTTGTTTTCTGTATTCATAACACATTTCAGTCTCATCTGAAACAGGAAAATTATCCCCGAAATGGCTTCGAAAGAACATCCGTTATGTCAATTTCCTTGATTCAATGATTGCGCAATCAAATTGATACATTCGCTGTATTCGTTCAATAGATTAAGCGCCAAATCATACAGATTTTTGTTCATCGTATTTAATGTTTTGTAAGCAATAAAATAAATACTGAAGTTGTGAGATGTCTTCTTGAGTAGGTAAATTTAATTGGATTGTTTGCGAGATTTTCAACAATTTGTACTCAAAACAGAATTTAGTTGAAGCTGAAATATGAGCTCTCCACTCTAGGCCACTTTAAAAACCTCTACTTTCTATCTACAATACTACAAATTTCTGTTAAATAATAAATACAAGTAAATACTACGGTGTAATTTGTACATTTGTAAAACTGTAAAGTTTATTAAACAAGGCCCTGTTTATCGCCAGCATGGTTCATAATGAAATTGAAATAAAACCAATACTGGAGTATATCTGTGTAAGCTTTCATACCACTTATATAAATCGCTTTGCTTCTGTGTGTACCAACATAAACGCAGCCCATTTTAAACCATCGGATCGATACTCAGTTTAAACTTACATCACATATTTCACGCAGCGAGTTAAGCTGAGCAAATAATAGCAAGTAATTTAACTTTGTCCGGAGTATTTAAACAGGATTTAACTGGCAATTTGGTGTTTTAACAGGTTGTTTGTGTGTTTTAGACGCTCAAAGAGTTCCCTGAGGAGCTGCGAGGGGACGTGTCACTTCATTTGCACAGAGAAATATTATCCTTGCCGATATTCGAGTCTGCCTCGCAAGGCTGCTTGAAACTGTTATCGTTGCATATAAGGAACAACTTTTGCGCTCCTGGGGAATACCTAGTGCACAAAGGAGACGCTCTGACGTACATATACTACATATGCAACGGGTCAATGGAGGTGGTTCAAAATGAAATGGTGGTCGCCATACTAGGTTAGTGAACAATCCCTAATTAATGAAAGCATCCTTTGTGTGTGAAGCCTTTGTGCCTCAGTCTGATGAAGTTCCAAATGTAAATAATCTACCTATTCAAATTGTCGTTTCGAGTCGTTCCGTCTACAGAGCCTTTAATTTATAAACAGTGCTAATTTAAATAAACACTTAGATTTCAACTCAATTGGTCCCAAGTGAACACTCCGAGCAACTCAATTACATATACAGTATTAATTGCTAAAGCGTTCCCTGAGAGGTTTACGTGTAAGGCCGCTTTGAATTGTATATTGTGGTCATTAATCTGATACACAAAGGAGGCTTTTAGATATGTCTCAAGAGGGATCAACACTTCTATTATAATTGAAATATCTGCGCAAACGTTCCCGTTTCGGTGAACTAAATATTTGTTTTGTTCATCTTCGTGTAGGTAAAGGAGATTTGGTTGGGTGCGACATGAACACACATTTGCAAGCTTATAACGGTACTTCGCAAGGAAATAATCCGGACGTCGTGGTTAAATCTAGCTGTGATGTTAAGGTGAGTTTTAGATTAATATAAATTTAACATGCTTTGTATACTTGTTTAACATACTTTGATGGAGGCAGTTGGAGAAAGATTTTCAGGTTTTGAAAGTACCTAAGTAAAATAAAAATAGACAAGTAGACTAGGGGCCCGTTTCAATAACTTACCAAAGTAAACGTAAAGTCAAAAATCTTGAGTCAAATCTGTCACTTGAGTTCAAAATAGTATAGGATTTTATATCTTTAGGTACTTTTACTTTAACTCTTCAGTAAGTTATTGAATCTGGCCGAGTGTGCGGTGGTGTGATTAAAGTTTAAAGTTAATCAATCTCAAATATGAGTGAAAATATCGGCAATGTTCGTAAGTCAAAAAGAAACTATTAAAGTAGTTTGTGTTTTACGCGCCTATGATAAATACCTACAAACAAACAGATTTTTTGTTACATAAAAAATATTTAGGTTTTGATATCTAACCATTTTTATCAAGTGCTTGGTGTAAGGTATCTAGCAAAAAGGTCCTATTCATGCCATAGATTTAGGGGTGAAGTCACAGTACTGCTATCGTTATTTTTAATGAACGCTTTACTCATATTTTGTCAAACAACACTTTTATTTTGGTTGATAGCACCATTTTTAACGTAGGTAGGTATACACGTACAACTAAGACTCGTATTAAAGCTTAATCAAACGTCAACTCCAGTGATGTTTTTTTTTACAGTTATTTATGGAACTGTTATGAGAATTGAGTGAATCTATGCTTAAGACATAATCGACACTTAAAAAGTACGGGAATTAGTCTCTAATTAATCCCCTATTCGCTTTTCCTATTGCTTCATTTCTAGTAGGTAATAGAACTTTCCACACTCATGAGGTCAATCAACAGTATCTATGTGCGTAATAGAACCCTGTGCGTTGTATTTCTAGTACCTATCAAAAGTTTTAAAATACCTTGATCAATTCAGAGCAAATAACAACCACACTATTTGTACAGTCAGCTACAAAAGTTGATTAACACATGGAACTTTTCAAAGTCGCTTTTCACCATACTGTGCCTCAATAGCTACTAATATTGACTAACTAATATGTTTTATTATTACAACTATACATAGAAGTTAATCAATAAAAGTAGTTATTTCAATGTGTTAATCAACTTTTGTAGCTGACTGTACAATAATATAAATCACGTACCAAGCTGAAAAATTTGCCTCATTCAGCTACCGGTAGCATTTAGCAATATTAAAATAAATTCCATGAAACGGCTTCTGAATATTTCAGCGAAATGCTATTTTATCCTCTCCTATCACCATTTATCAAAGTTCGCACTTCAACGTAATATGGCAACACCGGAAGAGACAGACGTGACACACGTTCGTAAATTGAATCAGGGGCACATACATGGCGACAAATAATCGCAAATTGGTTGCGCGAAAAAACAACATTTTAAATATTAACATTTTTATTATTGCTCTTGTAAAATGTTTTTATTTATTTATTCTTCATTTTACACATGGAGTAAGACATAAATTTATTAAAAATATACCTAATAGGTACAGTGCACAATAGGCGGCCTTATCATCTACAGACAATCTCTTCCAGACAACCCGGGGTTGTGTTAAAGGATAATTTAAAATGACATAATTGAAAAGATACATTTTAGAACTTAAAAACTTAAGAACTAAATACATATAAATAATATATTAATACATAGGCATATAAACACTATAGAGATATAAAAAACCAATAAATATATAAATAAACATACACACAAATATATACATACATACATACACATACGTATACACATAATTATACATGCCATACGTATACTAAATAGTATACTATGATATAATAATAATATTATAGATTACTATGTCATAGATTTTCCAAGAAAATGTGCCTTAACCAGTCTTAGGATCTAATGTACTGTACCTATTAGGATTCAATATCAATTAATGATGTAAAATCAAACCTTATATGATAAAACTGTAGGTATCTATTGCTTTCGTTTATAAAATGGTTTATTTACTAAGTATTTAACCATTTGTGTCAGTTTTATATGCTACAGTAGTGGGGCTGTACCCACATACCTCAGTTGCCAGCGATTTATGTGACCATTTCTTTATGCATGTGCATGCACATTTTTATTCGCATAAAACCTATTTATGGGGAAATGGATTGGTTAAAACTTTCCCGAGTAAGAGCCTATATCCTATATCTTAAAATGTCAATACATTTTCTAGGTAACTGAAAGGACTTAAATTTAGGAACACAGTTTGTGAGTAAGATTGATTGATATCATAACTGTCAATCCCACGCATTTTATTACCTTTTCCTCCACGGAGTAAGCCTCGTAGTTGCCGGAAGATTCTGAAAAGTCGAGAAAAAGCAATAAAATATGCAATATATTCCGAAAAAATAATCTGCCCTTGCTCAGTATGACATAATATTTTACTCAAGTTTGACCAAACCTAACCCAGTAGGTACCTTTATTGATTATTTTAAGTGTGTTATTAAATCTATATAAATCGTAATCGTAAGGCTGTTTTCTTATTTGTGTGACTTAAATAAATAATTAAATGAAATTTTGCATTTAATTGCTCATCTATTGGGTACGGTTATTTTATAAAGACATTCCTAGAGATCTAAACTATAAAAGAGCACTTTAAGTCAGGATATGCACATAATATGTATATGGATATAAGTCTCAAAAATGTTTCAAAATTCTTGGAGTAAACGCAATATTATTGGAGTGAATAAGAATAACAACTTGAGATAAAAGTTGTTATTTCAGTCACAAAAATTGTGCTCCTCGATAAATAATGTGGTGAAATATTGTTGAATAATGTCGTGAAAATTCTGTAACAGAAACCGGTATGGTATCAGGTTAATGAATTCTGAAATACCCCTTCTTTCGTCTCTTATATAGCTTCTTATTGGCTCGATTTTTATTTCCCACAAGGTATTTATTGCCTTCTATATTTTCTATGAAACTTAGATTGGTTTTAGAGCGCAATATTGCATAGGATATTATTTTCAATAGCGGGAAATTGAAAACAGTTATCAAGGTACAAATAACTTCATTGTTATTCTTACTTCAGAAATAATTTAAATATAATGTTAGGAAGTGTTAATCTTACATTACTAGAACAATTTACTAGAAAATCGAAAGAGATTGAGTGATTGAGGTTGATGCGTTACCTAGTGATACTTTAAGTAGGTATGTAGTTTTGCTAATTTATAATTCATTTCAATTAATCTATTCAAAGTGAAGTAGTGAAGTAGTGAAGCCGTCGTGGCGCCGTGGTTACTCTGTGTATCATACGATATCGCAGGTTAAGCAACGTTTGGCGCAGTCGGTACTTGGATGGGTGATCATGCATTTCTCACGGCAACTTCCGTGCTTCGGAGGGCATGCTAGGCAGTCGGTCCCAGGTGCTGTATACTTGTATACAGTAGTCGTTAGGGTTTTGTGAGAAGCCATTTCGGCGCCCTGAAAATTCTGACATCCAACAGCACTGGGTCAGGTTGGTGGATTATGGCCTAAACCTCCTCATCACCCAGGGGAGAGACTCATAGCCCTGCATTGGGCTCATTACAAAAAGTTGTGATGATGATGATGAATCTATTCAAGAGTTTTCTTCTGCTTTAATATTCAAGTGTAAATAAAGCTAAGCTCCCAGCGTCATATGTACACACAGATTATTGAACGAACATTTATTTTACATTTTGTCAGTTCAAATTATATGTTGAATATTAACTAGTTAAACATTTAATTATATTGTATCTTATATTATTATAAAGATTCATGGATTTTTACTAAACAAACTTCTTGAACCAACAGGAAGCTTTTAAAAATTTCCTTTAGGAAAACTTACGATAAAGAGCGAGTTACGTCTTAAATAACAAAGCTTCAGACGAAATTATTAAACAACCTTTTTTGCAAAAAAAAAAACAAAACCCATTTACAAATTATTTATTTACGAAACCATTCTTTATCTTATTGATTTACAATGAAAAATGGGGCTATTCAGACAACTGAACTGCCCATCATGCCCTGGCAGTTGCACACAAAATAACCTAAACTTGGCTACCACTAATGCTCTGGCAGTGGCCAGATTTTGGTCAAAAATGTAGGGAAAATTTACACGAAAAGAAGAAGACCTTAATTTCATCCAATTTGCAAACATCAAATTGTTTTTTTAAGATCGACAGGAAGATAGAGATTATTGGCTATAACTTTAAAATTCAAAAGCTTGAATTAAGAAATTAACAGATTATAGTTGTTATTCTTTCATTTTGATTTTAAATCATCACTATAAGTTATCACAACTTCAATTCAATCTCATTCCTTCATTTTTTTTAAACATTTTGTTTTCAGGAAATAGATTGTAAATAGGTTGTTAAAACAATAAAATTCTTCTTCTTATTATTATTATTTATGGCAATCAGCCGTTGTTATGAGTCATCAGAAAATAACAATAAAATTTAAACAGATTTTAAAGTTGACACAAGACACCCTGTCATTCGGTGTAATCAAAGAAGCTCGCGTCTAAGAAAAGATTGTCATCAAAATTTTTATTACCTTTTAAGGTTAAACCTTATTATTGCATATATAAGATATAAACTCTGTAAAACGATAATATAGCTTTTATTTTTTCAACCTTATGTCCGGGTTCAGAAGAGGCTGTCCATGAAACAAACGCTAAAACATTATTTGTATTACAAACAATTTCGAGTAAAATACAAGGTTTGTATTTAACGCGCTTTTCGAGGGCGTTGAGGCTTCAATTTATGCTGAGCCAAACCTACACTTATACAAATTACTTTTACTACAAATTCAAAGCCAAATTTTCAAATTCTTCGTGGCGTTAAAACGTCTCTTTACATGTGATTTTAAGTTATCGCCGATATTATTTAATAGTCGTGGCAGTAGGCGGTTAGGAAGTAAATAATTTAAAAATAATAATAAATAAAATCCCCACACAATCACACCAACTACATGGCCTCAAAGTAAGCATAGCTTGTGTTATGGGATACCATGTAGCGAACTAGGGGGCAACCTAGATTAGAAATCCATAAATAGATAAACACCCAGACACGGAACATTTTTTTTTCCTTGTTCTGGGTGGAAATCGAACCCGCGGCTACTGGCGTATGAGGCAGACAGGTTTACCCCATGGCCAAACAGGTTGTTTAGGGTCGGCTTGGCATAACCTCACCTCTCCTGGATAAGCGTAGAGTAAACATCGAGCAATCAAACGATCTCTGCTTAGTAGTACGACTTTTTCCGGGTTCATCTTGCTACTGACCACTTTTTTTATACGTTTTGGCAGTTTTTTTGAAGAGCACTTTCCCCCCAAGCCCGGTGTCATCTTCAATCTTATCAAGACCTGCCATTGAGTGAGACGGGAAGAGATACTGGCTGAGTCATTGTTACCAAAAACTATTTAGAAAAACATCTAAATTAATCTGTAAAAAAACCAGTCCAACTAATCTTAAAAAAACGTAGCCCAATAAAACCATTTCAGCTCGCTTTCCTTACTCATAAACATAAACCTTACTCATAACAAATCCTATTTTTACGATCCTCAGGCACTCACGTACTGTGATCTCAAATGCATACACATGGGTGGCTTAGCCGAGATCTTACGACTGTACCCGGAGTACCAGCAAGAATTCATCCACGATATACAGCACGATCTGACGTATAACCTGCGAGAAGGGTACGAGGCTGAGGCGGAGTCAGATGGCAATGGACACCCATCACTGACTCTGCCTTCGATATCGGAAGATGATGAAAACGCAGCCGAAGATAGTGCGCTTTCGCCGAAGAAACCTGCTGCTGCTGCGAGTACAGCTAGCCCGAGACATAAGTTCAGGTGAGATGGATTACTTTTTTTTTTATTGTTCTTTTTTTTAGGCCAGCTCTAATATTGATATGTCTGGTGTTTGTCTCCATTTATAACTTAAGTAATCTTTTTCCCATTCTAATTTTTCCATTATTATTAGTTGTACAGCTCATATTATTTATTAAAGCACGCAGTAATACCTACTGTTAGGAGGATTCAAAAATGTGAGAAAGATTACTTGCCTACCTTTATAAATATGGCTCAAAGCCTATTTTTAGTGAAGGCACTAAGAAAAACTATTAATAACGTGTTAGCGAAACTTTACTCCGGATGAAGAAAATCAAGTAAAATATCAAGTTCCATCCATAGGCATTAAGCCTCGCCACATTAATCTTACCTTCAATAATTAATTAGGTATATCCATTTGCCCGCATGCAATTTACAACCAGGTGAATCTAGGGCTCGTTTATCGACCTACTTTCCTGAAAAAATCTTTTATAAATCCCTTTTTTATCCTTTCAAATAAACCAGGTTTAGAGTTATCTTTTTGCTGACGCTACCGTTGTTACCTAGCGCTTTATAAGGCTTAAGAGATTTGAATTTTATACACGTTCATACTACTTACCAACTTACTTTTATCTTTTTGAAATATTTCATGTATTTGCAAAGATTCGTGCTGCTGAAAAATAAACGTCAGAGAAAATCTTTGCGCTAAGGTTTTTAGGTCTGTACTTTCTTATAATAGCAGATATTATATTTTTGGTTCATATTAAATCTTAAACATTGTTATTTATTTATTAAAAAAGTATTTTGTCACTAAACAAGTGAACGTGTGTTAATAACATTTCTTTTCATCCCATCTATTCGAAAAGGACGACTTGGTTCGCCTTTAAGTGCACCCAAAGGTGATGTTTTCTTTAAGAAACATTTAGCGGGCAGTAATGAGTTTTTATTCCTCTTTATAAGTGCGCCGCAATTATCTTTTCCGCGCACTTTTTGAATTTGGAACATCTGATCTTAGTGTTCAGCGCCAAAGAAATCGAACGCAAATATTGTTTGAATAAAGAATGGCTGGTAGGTACGACGGCCCATAGTCGCGCCCTGCCGCCGCCGCCGGCTGAATAAAAAAAAAACAAATTAAAAAC
This sequence comes from Stenoptilia bipunctidactyla, assembly GCA_944452665.1. NCBI lineage: Eukaryota > Metazoa > Arthropoda > Insecta > Lepidoptera > Pterophoridae > Stenoptilia > Stenoptilia bipunctidactyla. The sequence continues at coordinate 10,745,851 of OX101732.1, forward strand.
GCGCGAACTACAGCCCGCGTTTTCGTAAATTTTCACGGATTGTTAGAAATTCATGGTTTTGTTTTGAAAAATGAATTCTTCAAGTGACAGTGAAAGTATAGAATTAACTCCTGAAAGTATTAGAACTGACGCAAGAAATGTGATAGATAATCTATTACCCGCAAAATCCCGAGAGAAATACATGAAAAATCTACAACAATCTCTATTCCTAATAAAACTGTAACAATGAATTTTCATGATTGCGAAAATGTCTCAAATGTAAATATAAGTTTTTAGTTGTTTTATTATTAGATACTATTAAATTTCAATTTAGTTGTTACTCTATGTTTTATTAAATAATAATATTACATTAAAATATGAGGCGCCTTTTATTTTCTCATAGTGGGTGATGAAAAGTAGAGTGTATCACTCGGGCTCAAAATATATTTTTGGCTCGGGCGACGTACTTTGAATCCCTCGCTACGTTCAGGATTCTACTAAAGAATCCCTCGCTACGCTCGGGATTCTACTCTAGAATCCCTCACTTCGCTCTGGATTCAAAAAAGCGCCCTCGCCGTAAAAATATTATTTTGCTCCCTTATGATACAATCTACTATTTCTTCCTCTTATCAACGCCCTTAACTATATGTGGAAACTTGTAATTGGCCTTCAGCTTCCAACTCATGTCCTGCATGAGTTGCTATTTTTTCATATTTAAATGTACCACCTAGCTGTAAGTTTTCCTAAGATTCTAAAAATAAAAATAAAAATAAAATAAAACATGAAAAACAGTTTAAAAAGGGAGGAGTTCCATAACTCTTTACTCAAAAACGTAGTAAAATTTTGAATCACGTACAACTTGTGAGACCTAGTTCCGTAATCTGACTGCATGGACAGAAATGGAGTAGGAAAAGTAATTACTTATATGAAACAACATTCGTAGAATTTTAGTTTTATACAAAAATAATAAGTACTTATAATAATTCAAACAATTTCGGGTCGATTTCAGCGGATTTATCGCTACAATTGTCCGCTACCAATTGCCTTTATTTGTATTAATGAATTTTCATGAATACATATATTTCATGCAAATAAATCTATGCAGTTTAACTAATACTGAAAATAAACTGGTTTTCTATGTATCCCAAGCCTAGCATACTGAAAGGATATGATAGATGCTCACACTGCCAGTGATAGTGCAAACTCATACTCTCACGGTACGCGATAGCCGTATTTTACAGTAATTAAACTTGATACGAAGCAATATAATATCAGGTGCTGAAAAAAAAAGAAAAACATTGGAACATTATAACTACAAACATATTTTTTACAAACATAAAAAAAAAACACGGCTGAAGGCTAGTTATGTATATTTTGTAATTAATTTAAAATATTTATTGTAATTAAATACTGGAACGAGCCAAGGCGCCCTAACTGTTTACCTTGTTGTTACTAATGGTTAATTGATCCGCGGTTAACCACGTACTGTGCTGGTAGCCCTCCCGCCCTCCTATCTTAAGATAAAGGACAAACCTGTTATACAAAGCTTCAACCGGAAATGTAAATATCCCTTCCTGGTAAATTAAGGTAACCATGTGGGGTAATTTAGAACCTCCTGAAATAGAGAACAACTTTAACCGTCACAGTCACCTAGAAAAAGTTTGCTGACATTTCGGGAGAAAAACATTTGCATGATAAAAACCAACTCAACCTCCCAAATAACCATTTTAAATATTTTACTGAAAGAAATTTCATAACTACCATATTTAAGTACTTTTACGGAAGGATCATAATCCAGTAGGTACATGACAAAGTTCAGGTAGAGTACATCCGGGGAATATGTAAGGATTGAAACAGGAAACTTTTTGCGATTTTCTTTCAAATTTAATTAAAATCGGCTTAAGAGTACCCCATTTGTTCTGTAGATTCTTCATTGCTTCGGAAAACCATAACTTTGACGTCTAATTTATTACACCTACAAATCTATGAGTAGGATAAAATTGGGAAAAATCCGGCAAAGTTTTCAAGGTCGAGTGCTCCTCGCCTTAGGCGTCAGGGGTCCTGGGTTTAAATCCCAGTTGGGAAAGTTCGAGAATCAAACTTTTAGTAAACTGAGTCTAGTGATACCATCTACCTTATATCAGTAAGTCTTTCTAGCCTTATATTAGTAAGTATATCAAATGAAATTTAAAAGTTCGGACTAATAAGTTATGATGTTAAAGAGTAATGTTCAAGGTCCATACAGTCTCTGACCTGTCAAACTAATTTTAGTTAGGTATGTTAATGTATAAAGATTAATTGAAGATAAATTGAAATGCTGCTTGTTTATATCTAAACTATTGGAGCAGACTTGATATAATTTCATGGAAACGATATCGGGATTTTCATTTCAAATATTAAAACCCTGCGGTTTGTAATATAAGTAAATGATTTGGAATTAACCGAACATGAGCTATTATTTGCACTATATGTTGTTTTAATACATTTCATGAATTGTCAAATATCTCACATGTCAGCTATGAAAATTACTCTTTATATCATTCATTTCTAAATGGCACATATACTTATACATCAGGGGTAGGATCTGGTCCTCGAAAATAAGCTCTACCTTCTTCACTTCACGTAACTATTCGAGATTATTTAGAGATATTGAATATTCAGCTTTTCTTAAAAGCTAAGTGACTTTGTGTGTTCTATAAGACGACACGCGATAGTGATGTAGCACGTGACCAAAATGACTTCCTTCACATTACAATCCTTTTATAGTGTAAGCACAAAATCTAGTATTCGTAGATAAGAATGAAAATTATTATAATAATTATATGCCAGCAAACGTGCTTCCTTCTTTAGCTTATCCATGCTTACAGTTCTTTTTTAACACGCATCCCTAAAACCAATTATCAGAGTTGTTTTTTTTATCCCTGTGATATTACAGGCCATATTTTACTAAGATTTTTGTAAGCGATTAAAAGTTTTGAGGAAAAATCTGTTCTAAGCTTCTAGTTCTCCATTAATGGTAAACGAACAACGAACAAATGTTTTAGAATGAATTAGTAGCTCCAGTAATTGGCCATAACTGATGTAAAACTTAGGTTGGAATTCAGATCTATTTATTCAGTTGCAAATGAGTTCAATTGTTAGAAAGTTCGTCTTCCCTGAGAGTTCCACGTGAGGCTTGATTTTGTGAGGTTTGAGCAACGAAGTTGCTTGTCTTTTAGTTTAAACTAGAATACCCACTAGTTTCAGATGTCGAATGAACACAAGCTAATAGACAAAGTAACTCTGAGGTGTAATGTATATCTGCTGGTTATTCATGTTTCTTATTTTAAACGAAGTCAGACGATTAAACTGTCCAACCCATAATAATAGATCATTTGGATGTGTAGTCTCTTAAAAAATCTTATGAATACGTGGTTTTGTATATAAACATGGCAACTGAATAATGTGATGGGAAATGGATAATACCCTGTTGTTATCTTAAAAATAAAACCTTGATGCAACAATATTTTTAAAAAAGAAAACGGGTTGAAGAACGGCCGTGAGTAAACTCATTAATCAGCTTCAAAATCGTGTTAGTGGTGAAAAGGGATTCCATCGTCATTATAACAAATTGGCCAGTAGGTATATTTTGATTGCGAATCCTTGAAAAGGTCCAATTAAGTGTCACACAACTCTCTTTTCATAATCCATTTTTATTATATACATATACTAGCTTTTGCCCGCGACTTCGTACGCGCATAAACATTGTTTATATTTAACACAACCAGTCACTTATTGAAGAACTTTTATGCCAAGTATCACATCCGTCACTCAAGGAATAAGATTTTTCATACAAACTAAAAAGTCCAATATTTCGTGTTCCCGTGGAAATATCGGGAATTCCATTCACAGCACAAATAGTCACTCACTGAGGAATCTTTATACTAAGTATCACATCTGTGCACTCAAGGAATAATATTTTTCATACAAAATAAAAAGTCCAACCCCTTCCCGTGGGAATGTCGGGAATTCCTTCTAGGATACAAACAGATACTTGTTGTAAACTAAAAAGTCCAATAATTCCCGTTCCCCTGGAAGTTTTGGGAATTCCTTCCTTAGTGCTCCCCCACAACCTCTAAGGATTGTAGGTTCCAAATTTCAGCTCTCTACGGCCAGTAGTTTTGGCTGTGCGTTGTCTGTCAGTCACTGAGTCAGTAACGGAAGAGTTTTATATACATATTAAGATTTTTTTATTATAATAAAAGGAGATAATATATGCAACCCTCATATAGTTCATCCATTCAATCGCTTTCACTACAAATGTAACACCTGACTATGTCCCTGGAAAAGTATAATCGTGTTCAAAAATAAATTAATGTAATAACTAACACACTAGGTACAAATGTATATTTTACGCATATGGACAACAAAGGTTAGGTACATTACATTACTAGTATCAGTACATTCAAAAGCTCTCTACTTATAAGACATTATTTAGATATGACTTTCGCTTAGTTCCATTATCTCGTTTTTATACAAGATAATTTAAAAATATGAAGCCTGCATGAATTATTTCACAATTCGCGCAAGATGCGCGGTTCGAACACGCTTTACGAAAATTTGACTCAATATTTTATATCAAACAATATCAAAGTTCAATTTATGCAAAATCCACTCAACAGAAATTAGTTTTTGTAAACTCTTTTAAAGAAAGCTCATAACTACTTGCGGACAGAAAGTTCTGGACTGGAAAGTTCTTAGAAAATACATCGTAAGTTCATTCGTTTGCATCAACTGTGATGGAAACTTTAACAGTACCTATCTGTGTCGACTGAGTAGAATTTATTCGCAAAGTACGTCGTCGAGAAAATATTTGTATCTACTTGGAGATTTGTTTGAAATATATTATTATTTTCTTCAAAGTCTTCTGTTCTGCTTTTCTTTGAACAGTTGTAATATTTATTGCAAGTTATCAATTTTAGTAGGACTGTTTCTGTTGTAATATTTTTAACCTTATCTGTTTATGTTTCTGGAATATTTAACCCATCGCCTATCTGTGTAGGTCTGACGGGCAACAGCGGTTGTCCCACAAAGAGCTGCGAGAGCGGATAGAACGACAACGGTCCGTAGCGACCCCCAAAGTGACCAGATCTGACTCCTTAGAAGGGTTAAACCTGGAGATGCATAATACAAGGTCTTCAGTAGACCGCCTTGATACACAAGTCTCCACTTTGCATCATGACGTCGCAGCTTTGAGCATGGAGGTAAGTCCGTCAATACTTTTAAAATGTCAACTTTTCATTACCAAGTTTTGAATTGACTTTAAAAAACATTTGTCTGTACCTAGCTATGAGAAATACCTAAAGAATATAACAAGAAGGCTCATATCCCCATTTCAAAAGAATATCATTATCAGCAGCTTAAATATCTATTGATTGAGACATGTTTTAAGAAAAGGTGAGAGCCATAATCGCCACATTTGAAACTCTTTACTGCAAGAAACATGTTTGTTCTTAGCATAACAATTAAAATCCACATTTATCTTTTGAATCACAAAAAAGAAGATTTTTGTTTTCACGATTCGTTATATAATATTAAATTTATAAGACTGTATAAAATTAAAGTTCCCAACATTCCCAACACCCATCCTCTTCACTAATTAAAATTGAGCAACCGAACTCTTACAAAAAATATACTTTCCAAGTCCCTTTATTACAATGTTTCAAATACTGGCGGGATATTGTCGAGTTTTGAAAGAAGCGCTGTTTGAAACCTATCGATGAAACTATTCTTGGTATCGAATTTACTGAGACGTAGTCTGCATACCTTGCAATATAAGCGAACGAGATATTCATTCGAACGGTTATGTAATATTCGATATTTGAACATGAATTGGTTTACGGTATTTAGATAACTTTGGCGGGTTTGACACCAATAAAGAGTCTGTTCCACATTTGAATCAACTGTTTTAAAGTTTTGATTCAACTCCTGATGATTGACGATAATGTCAAAGATAGAGAATGTCAGATAGATGATATTAAGTGATATACTTAAGAAAAAGTTGTAACTAGAAGGGCAGAGCCAGAAGGTACTTAAGGTACTCTACTGAGGTATCCACGTTTTATCGACACTTAGGTACTAGGATCTTACTATTGTAAGCGTTTTATAATTAGCCAATGAGTTTTTTTTTTCAATAACTATATCTTTATTATCAATGAACATGATTTTTGTTAAACAACAATTTCAAAAACAAAGAATTAACACTAACCCAATTGGTCGTGTCTCGTATCATACTCCTGTTTATGATTAGCAGATATTATTAATATATTAAACTTTAATTAAAACGAACACCATAATTACGTGCCACCTTGGTCATGATTGCCTACGTCATAGTACTGACAGTTCTGTTTTTCGTCCAACATCTCAATCCCTTGCCCAATATTGTGGCAAACCGCTCTGCAACATGAAACAGGGGTGAACCTTTAAAAATTGCCAAAACGACTGGCTCAGCTTCTCGGTAAAAGGTGTTCTTGAAAGCTCTTTCTAGAAAGATTACGTACTTACCTATATTTATATAAAATTTTTTCAAGGTATTATTGATTGCTTTACAAAACTCTACCTATAAAGATTATTTGTTACTAGCTGTACCTACTCGCTGTCGAATTAATTTCCAATTAAATATTTCCAATTAAAAATTAAATAAGCAATAGTCACATTACAGACTAGATTCTACCAACCTCAGAGCACAATAGAGCAAAACAGCTAAACGTTATACTTTTAATAAATTCATAATTTGAATTTATTTCCGAATTTTATTGAAAATTCAATAAAGTTAACCAAAATTGCTTTCCAAAACGTACAAAATGCACGGCTTTTTATATTTCTAACTTGTAAAAAAATACAAAATAAACTACCCCTAAAAAATCAAATAAAAAATAACTGTATACTAAATAACTAAAAACAAATATGTATAATAATTTTGCTCAGCTGTTAAACATTTTTAAACAGCATATAACCACATATTACATTTTAACTCGAAGTGATAATTAGTTAGTCAGTGAACGATTAAAAACATTTTAATTTAAATTCAAAGACAATATAATATTTGCCTAAGTTAAATGAGATTGTTATCTGTTTAATACGTTTCATATAGACAAAGTTAACGTTTACTTACTCTCACAGCCTACCGTGAGCCCCTCCCACGCATCTAAAAGTATTAAGCACCTCCCGCCTTATCAAGAATTCATTCTCAAGAGAGCAGTCGGCTTTATATGCAAAAGTTGCCAAAATTTGATGAAAGTGAAATTTTCCGATACTCGAACCGGGATAACCATGAAAAAACAACAACAACTTTGCAATCAACTCTTTCGGCATTATAACTTTTGTATGTGTTTTTATGTAGAGTTTAACATATTAATTTATGGTCCTACTGTAGTGTTTGCTAGTTCATTTGTGGTAAAGAGGTCTTAGCCAGACCAGATAGCTCGGGTGTCACGAATGTCTACGTTACTTTTCTTTATCATATACACGCGCAGTATAATACAGCAGTTTCTTTGTGGTAGGATCCCATCAGCACATATTTCTTTACATATCTCACAAGGTGATCTCACAATTTTCCACACTATAGGAACAGGTTGGATATGGCTAACAAAATCACCGAAAAGTTGAGTTAAATACAAATAATAATATTAAGGATACGCTATATGATCCGATATAAAAGAGTTTCAATAATAACCTGTGACGCAAAACGTTTTTTATTTCTTTAAACATTCCTTGAAGTGTCACAGAAGACTAATCGCAAATAACCTCCAGGTCCGCCACGCAATCCAAGCCCTACAAGAGATGACGACGGGCCCAGCTGGTTGGCACGCCGCGCATTCCAACCCCAACCTGCCGTGGAACACGCCGCCCAACAACCTGGCCAGAAGCTGCAGCCACCCACCAGATGTCTTCTGCTGGGATCAGGTAACTATACAAACTTATTTTTTACGAAACCCAGTACACAGGGTTATTTGTATTCGTTAAAAATAATGGTATACGAAAAATTCTACCTTATATTATGTTAACTCAGTAAGTTTCAAGCTTCTTGTGGTGTCTCGCTTTTGTCGCGTGAGTGTGGACACAGCGCGGCGCTCGCTCGCTACCGCTTCATGCTACGTACCATCTAACCAACTGAATCGTGACCCATTTTGCTGAAAATTCGTTTGAAACTGTCAAATTTGTAAGGTCTATCGCGTATAATGCACTTGTGACTTTTTAGATACTGTGCGCATTCTGTACCTACTCATTAAATGTCAGTGTCGAATGAAATGATAACAAGTTTATCACCAAGAAAACCTATCTTCAAGCAAATTTCGCCCTACTAGCATTTAGACGGTTTGCCAAAATTAGCTTGTTGTGGGTCATGATTCAGTTGGTTTGATAGTACATACATACTTGGATCCCGGGATCGCATACGATACACGCGCGAGTGATTGTGAACATTATTTAAGGATCTGTAGAGATTATTGAGTTAAAATATAACATGGCATAAAAACTGTTGCAATTGATTCTGTTACCGATTCTTAACAAACTGTCCACAGGTTTCGTTCAAACGAAGAATATCAACAACGTTATTCTAAGTCTAAACCTATGCTTATGCTATTTCAGATATAATTTCAATTCAATGCAATATATGTACCTAGGTTGATTTAAAAAGGTGTCTGATAAAAGATGAAACTTGAATTTGGATAGCAAATAAAATCCACTCTCAATCGAAGGGTCGAGAATGAACTATAATTGGTCCATTGGACACCATATTTTTTGGGGGCTGAGAGTGGACTTAACGGAGCTATTCACGGATAAAATAAAACCACTGTAAAAAAAGTTGACTACGCCAGACTTTTCAAATGTAAAGTAGAATTATCTGGGTCTAGATGTAAACCAGTAGCTGGATAGTCGTAGAAAGGGAAAAACATAATAGACTTTTTTAAAGTGGGCACCATCATATATCTCTTTAACGGTAACTCATAGATGATAAGTATTTTAGAAGTCATACATTATCTAACTCATCCTATATGGGAAAATTATGTTTCAAATTTAAAAACAGGAAATAAATTAATGATGAGGCTAAACAGATTTTTAAGCGTAGGTATAATAATGTTTAAGTATCGTATTTAATTTATTGCTTTTAGTTTAATCAAATTGAAAACGACTAATTTCTTTAAAAAGACATATTATTAACCAAGAAGTATATTTACAAACTTATAAGCCTCCAGATCTTCAATACATTTAAGCTCAGATATTATCAGAAACACATTAACAATAGTCCAATGCCAGCAATAAGATACACGCGCCGTACAACTACATACGTATCTAAGATATACTCGCATAGGTATGTGAATATATCTGAATAACAATCTTTGTGACTGTGATATAGCAAGTTAGCAAGTCAGTAAACACATACAACTATGTATTAATTACAAACATCCTGGCGAATTCGATACTAGAAGCAGTTAAATTAAATTCAAAGTTCCTAGAAACGTGTTCAATTTAGTTTACAAACTGAATCAATTATCGAAGTTGCCGCAAGTTTTCCCAAAAATCTTATTAACAACGATCGTTTTCTAATAATCGTTTTGTTCAACAGCAAGAAAGACCGTTCACGCCTGAGATGCCGAAAGTAAATCGAGGCATACAGACCGAACCTTTCTTACACTCCGTCACACAATACATAATGGAGCACCCGGCCACAGTGATGCTTTTACTAGGCCTCGACCCAATGGCCAATCTCACGCCCGTCTTACCCCCAACCGTCGATTACTACGACACGAGAGGTCGACGACCGAGTGTTCTAGAACAAATAGTGGAGACAGAGACGGGTAGTCAGTCTCCTTGTAGCTCTAACAGTGACAAGCAGGAATTGAACCGAAGTCTCAGCAGTGTCAGGGAGCTACCTGACACCGTTGAGGTGAAGAAAGAGAAAGACAGTTTGAGCTTGAGAAGGAGCAGGTATTCAGCAAGTGACATCTGCGAAGCTTCGGAGAGGTTACTACCAAGCCATACCCATACCAGCTCGCGAAGTCTCAAGTTTAACATTGAAAGTTAAACTTTATTGAAGAGATAAAGTCTAATTTAAGGGTTATTTATTACGGAATCTTCTTGTTAACAAATCATGCGGTATCAAACAACCATTGAAGTGATTCCATTCTGCTCATTAGTCGCTAGAAAATAAGATTTTATTTAGTTTTTTAATGATTAATGAATTTCGTCTTCTTTCTACTGTGTCCTATGTTTTCAACGAAATATTTTTAATATCAATATCAAACACATATTAAGCCAATTTAGATGAATTCGCTAAACGAAAATTCATCTTCCTTAAAACAAATTTTTTTGTTAGCGTTTAACGAATTCCTTATTTAAATTGATTGAAATACATACTTCTGTAAATAAATAATATCATATTATATTGTACATATCAAGTGAATTACTTAATGTTTAGATTCATGCTTAGGCTAGTTAGTACATTTGATGATCTAGTAAATAAGAAATCAATAATGGAACTGTTACGAAATTTTTAGAGTTTATCCAAATAATAGGTTGTTGATATATTAAATAAATAGATCTCATTACGTTAAAATATATTTATTACGTATACTTAAATCTTGGGACCCTTTATTTTAGTTTTATTTTTTTCTTGATTTTCACGATATCTACCCATAACTCAACAAAATAATATACAGGGTAACTGGTGACAAATTTTCAATACTGAAAGAGAACACTCTGTACTCGATTCTGATCATAATTATGTAATAAAAGTAGGTAGGTACTTCATTTTTCACCAGAAATCCCTTTGAATAAATAAAGAGACCTTACTACACTTTTCCTAATACGCTGCCTCAGTCAACACGCACACAGCAGTGTTCCCGCCACGCGCAAAACACCACCCGCTAAGTATCTGTTGCATTACGCATATGTAACCATGCGTTGCGTAATTAATTCTTTAACTTTCGGTTAAGTTTACTCAGTAAATTTTTAATATTTATTTTTAATTTATTTTTTCTATTCGTGTATGATCTTAAAGTATCACGTCCTGGAATCTTGAAAGTTTACCAGTCAACCTGTATGTATTATGAGATACTTATTAATACTTAGTTTAAGCACTCAAAATAATATTTACTCTCAAAATGCTTGTTTGAAGTTTAAAGTTTCCAAATGTTACTTCACGCGTTAAGCTTCTGTTAATCCTTAACTAGTCTCTGGTAGAACTTAAATTGTTGTTTAAGTGAGGTTTAAAACTTAAACTTTAAAGCTACTTAACATATCTTTGAAACAAAATTAAAAAGAAAACCACAGATAACACTTTTTCGAAAATTTCGGTTGTTTCAAAGTTTATTACAGTTATTTTATCTAAATTTAAATTTAACTTATTATAGTTAATATACACTTAATCAATCTTATGATATAACATTTGTATTATTATATCAAAATCAATGTTATAAAATTAATAAATATAAAAGTTTCGAAGGATATACAATATTCTTTTAAACAGGATACAAAAAATATAACTTTTCTAAATTATTTCAAAAGAGCACTTAAACATTTTAAATCTAAACAAGTCAACAATAATGTTATTTCAATAGGTACTTTAATATTAAGATTTTATAAACAACCGTAGATTATTCTATTAGTCTTCCATGATTTTAACATCTCCCATAATCTTATTGTGTTTTAAATATCATGGCTAGTCAATATCATACCAATTTCGTCAATAAATAATTAATAATAGTAAACTCAACGTACACTGGGAATGAAGAGTACATTGAACAGAGCCTGCTTTACCTTATAGTCACTACTTAATCGAACTTAATTTAGTGTGATATTTAAGTACTTGTATAATTGTTTTCTTTGCCATGCGTGAAATTGAGAAATTCTAATGTTTAACGGATAATGTTCGCACCTAATTTACTCACAACATATGTAATTGACTAAATATCAAAACACGGATTCATTTCTAACATTTTTATATCGATAGATATATGTCTATAGGCACTATAAATAACTAGTTTAAATTTTTACGTTTGTGATTTTTTTTTAATTGAAGATTAATTTCAAAGAAATGTAAACCTACATACCCACATAAAATTGCATAGTTCAAGGTGGTTCCATTTTCTCTAACCCGTTTAATGTCAACTATAACATTATGAACTTTCAAAAGATATACAATAAACTACGATGCAATAGAGAACAAAATCAAATAAAAGATCAAAGTTTCTATTTATTTCCTATTTTTGTTATACATTGTAGAAAAACACCTGTTTGGATAAGTTTACTTCATACGTAGATATTAAGTTAGGTTCATTTTTAAATAAGTCAAAGTGGTTAGAATTGTAATATTTAAAAATATTGTCTCATCTTTATTGCAGTTCTTACATAGCTGATTTTCTGGCTCTTTTCTTTATTTTTCACTTCAATTGAAATTAAATAGAGGAATAACATCAATATGCGTAGGATAATCACGTTTCAATGTCGGAAAATTGTATTTTTAAGATCGAATTCATTCAAATGGCTGCTCATAACAATCTTTGGTATTCTTTCTTTCCGAATAAATGTATTTTCTTTCTTTCTTTCTTTCTTTCATTCATTCTTTCTTTCCTTATTAACGTGTCTTAATGATTTCATTTGTTTTTAGTGTGTCTTTATTATCACTCACTTAGCTAATTCTGGATAATGAAACTATAAAACATATTGCAATAAAATGGAAGTATTTTACTTCCAGTGAAACAGCTCAACAAACTCCGAAAACGCAATATTCTGCCCAAGTAACACGTTATTTCAATATTATTCCACTGTTTTACAATAATTATAGCAAAGTCTGAATTGTCCTAATATAATTTTCAAAAATATCACATATGCAGCCATAATTGTGAAAACACATGGAATTTTAAAATTATCCATGATAATAATTGTTATAAGAACGGAAACGCTTACTAGAATAATGAATGTGGTGTACTATGTTGTAGAGGCTATGAATGTGATAAAATATATATGTCAACGATAAATGGTTGTATCAGTCGCTTAATTGTGTTGCTAGTCTTTTCGTGAAATGCTGGCAATCAATAGAATGGCTGAAAACGTTAAGGTAGGTCATTACCTTTGCTGCTGAACGATGCCGAAATGTAAATTCAAGTGACAATAAGAGTAAATTTTAAACGCTTTTCGATGTTGAATATATTTAGCGAATGGACAGGGAGTACGATTACCCATTGGCTGGTATTTACCAGATTTTTTCACCAATCAAGTAGCTTATCCAACCATTTCGCGGTGACATATACATAATTATATATTGAGAAACACGTGCAGTGCCTAAATCTCGTATGTTTACTTACTTTCTTTAACTTCATATTGTAATACTTAATATTTTAGTACTACGCGTGGTCCACGTGTTAAAACATATTTTGTATATAAAACGATGTTATTTATGATCATTTTCTTGTAGTACAAACTATTAGTTAGTTAATAATATTATAGTTTAATAAAGACAAATTGATGTTATAAATCGACTTTCCTTTAATATCCTTTTTAGCACCAGGCATATACAGTACATATACATACAGATTTCTGATAATTTACCCACATACAGTACTATATTTTATCGACAAAATACCATAGATAAAGAAAGGAGGGGATCACTCCTCCACCTCTGAGTGACAGCCATTTTAAAATTTAATGTCGTTTTTTTACAAATTTACTGAAACTCAATTTTTTCAAGTTTTCATGTCGCCTATCCCCAAAAGTGGTCTTATTTGGAATACTAGCTGTTGCCCGCGGCTCCGCTCGCGGTTTTAAAATGTTTACGATCAATACATAAACTTATGTAAGTATTTAATAATGGTATGCCCGAGTTCAAGTATTTTAATAATTCGTGACATTTACGTCCACAGTCTTGATAATGATAGGTAGGTAAGAATATTGTGGTTTAGTCTCGACCGACGTTATTTAAATTATTTTGAAAAAGGAGTTATTAGTTTGTTAGTTAGGAGTATTTTGAATACCAATCTATAAGAGACTGAGGGATGAATAAATGGATTTAATAGTGCACTCAAAAGTTTAATTTATCATTTTGTAGCTTCAAATTCAAATTCAAATTATTTATTGCTTCATAGTATCGTACATAAAAGTTGTTATATAATCATTTCAAGTTCTACATACTATGCTGTCCATCAGCATGCAATATTGTTGTTAACATAAAAATAATAAATTTATAATCTCAATACAATTTACATATTATTCATGTCATTATATTAGTAGTATTTATTACAATTTTATTTCATGTTCAGATGTTTTCATTTTTACATTTATAAAATTCCTCTAGAGAATAGAAACATTTATTTTTAAGCCATTTTGTAAGTTGAACTTTTAATTTATTATTCGGAAGAGTTTTAAATTCTTTAGGCAAGGCGTTATAAATTTTTGTACACATCGCATAACACTGACGGTGATATAGTTCCAGCCGCGGCATATCTTTATAAATTAACCTTTCTGCATGACGTGTTGCTCTCATGACATCTCTGGCGCGAGTGAAATAATGAGGATTACATTTAACAAACATTGCAGCCTCAAAGATGTACATACAAGGCAACGTCATTGTATGTAGTGACTTAAATAAGGGTCTGCATGGTTCGTAAGGCTCCTTACCTAACATTGCTCTTATGCATTTTTTTTGCACTATAAAACATTTGTTTATTTCTACTGAGTTGCCCCAAATAAGCAACCCATATCTTAATACTGCCGCTACATAACCATGGTACGCGGTTAGAACTGTTGACATATTACACGTTTTTCTAAGTCTACTAAGTAGATAGACAAAGCTGTTTAACTTACTACATACGTACTCGATATGATATTTCCAATTTAAATTTTTGTCAACATTAATGCCAAGGAATTTTGTGTTATCAACTTTTTTTTTTTTTTTATAAGTGACTAAACCCGCGTTTGACCTCAATCTCACCTGAAGGTAAGTGACGATGAGGTCGAAGATGAAAGCACACGGGTTTATGAAGGAACTGGCTCTTTATACAATATTGCCGGAACACATTACCGCCGGAGCGGTAACATTTGGCGGCAGACTTTATATAAAGGGTGGTCGCTAGCCAGGCGGACCCAGAAGGGATCCTACCACCAAGCAAAAAAATTTAGGAAGGTCAACTTCATTCATGTTATTGTTTCCGTAACTAATGTCAATTTTTGAAAGTCGTTTAGTGGTATTAAATCTAATATAGTGCGTTTTCGTTAAATTAACCCGAAGATTGTTATTCAAGAGCCATTCAACAATTTGTTTTATAGTATAATTAATTTCATTTTCATAATTATTTTTATTAAAGTCATTTTTTGTAAATACTACTGAAATGTCATCTGCGAATAGGAAATATTTGTGATATGACACTTTAGGAAGGTCATTTATATATAAAACAAATAAAAGGGGCCCTAGAACACTTCCCTGCGGTACCCCAGTCCCAATTTCTCTAAATGTTGATCTGTGGGTCTGAAGTTCAGCTTTAACGTTTATATATTCTGTTTCTACAGCCTGAAATCTTGTGGACAAATACGTCCGAAACCAATTCAGAACACTGCCCCGAATACCATAATTTTCTAGCTTTTTTAATAATAGGTCGTGTGACACAAAATCAAAAGCGCGCGACATATCAAAGAATATTACAGTGGTTTCTTCTTTGTTATTAAGATTCTTAGTTATTTCATTTATTAGTTCAAAAATGGCTGTGATAGTAGATTTATCTTTTTGAAATTCAGATTGTTCAGTACAGATTATGTTAAATTTAGTTATAAAGTGCAAAAGTTTTTTTTTTTTTTTTATAAGTGACTAAACCCGCCTTTGACCTCAATCTCACCTGATGGTAAGTGACGATGAGGTCGAAGATGAAAGCACACGGGTTTAGGAAGGAACTGGCTCTTTATACAATATTGCCGGAACACATTACCGCCGGAGCGGTAACATTTGGCGGCAGACTTTATATAAAGGGTGGTCGCTAGCCAGGCGGACCCAGAAGGGATCCTACCACCAAGCGAAGTCTGTTTTTCATCGCCTTTTCAAATATTTTAGAGAATATAGTGATCAGTGAAATAGGGCGATAGTTCTGTAATTCACTTTTATCCCCTTTTTTGTATATGGGCTTGACGATCGAATTTTTTAGTAGTTCTGGGAAAATACCCTCAGAAAACGACAGATTAATTAGGAATGCTAACGGTTGCGCTAATTCAGTACTACAAAATTTGACAGCTTTCGTACTTATGTCATCATATCCGACCGCACTAGTATTTTTTAAACTTTTTATCAGATTGATCACCTCTGAAGCCGTTACAGGTTCCAAAAACATAGATTGTTTAACCCTTATTTTATTTGTATTTATACAATTGTTAGCGTTTCGATCAGTCAAGTATTTATTAAATTCTTCAGCTATTTCTATTGGATTTTCAATAATTTTTTCATCTGTTTTAATTTGTTTAATGTGACTTTTACATGAATTACATTTTTTCTCATTTATAAGTGCCCATGAAGTTTTGCTTTTGTTATTTGAATTCGTTATCAGCTTGTTATTATACACTTTTTGAGAGAAATTTAAACATTAACGCAACAATTTAGAATAATTTTCATAACGTATTTTATTTTCTGTAGACTTAGTCTTATAAAAGCGATATCTCAAACATCTTCTTGTTCTACAGCATTGTTTCAGACCTTTAGTTATCCATTTAGGTGTCTTGTACTCATTAGATAATTTAATTCGTTTTAGAGGAAAGCAAAGTTTATAAAACATATCGATAGTGTCAAAAAATAATGTCATAGATGTATTTATGTCCGATTGATTGTAAAGCTCCGAAAATGATAATGATTTTAAGCATTGTTTAAATTTAATTAAATTTTCATCAGAAATGTCTCTTATGTATTTATAATATGTCAAGGGTATTTTTTTAATTTGTTTAGGTACATGTAACATTTGTGCTGTATTATGGTCAGACAACTCTAAATTAAGAACTTCCCCCTCAGCGTCCGCGAAGTTACTAAGTACGTGATCAATGCATGAATTTTGCCGCGTTGGATCATTAATATGTAAAATTAAATTATAATTTTCGGCAATTTCTTTTAATTTTTTGCTTCCCTTTGATATTTGAAGTGTATTAATGTTGAGATCTCCGACTAGAATGATTTTATTTTTTGTTTTTAATGTCAATTTGTATAATAACTTATCTAACTGTACAAAAAACGAATCAATGTCTGAGGTAGGGGTGCGATAAACACATACTAGTATGATATTAGTGCCTATAATATTAATTGCACAGCATTCAAAAAAATTATCATTAGAGAATTTATTAATGTCAACTTGTTTGTATAATATACCATTTTTCAATAGTATGCATACACCGCCTCGTTTTTCGTTTCTTTTTCTGCAATATATTGCTGCGGTTCTATATCCGTTCAGATGAATATTACTCTGGTTAGTCGTGTTTGTAAAGGTTTCAGAAAAACATAAGGCATCTGGCATTTTACTTTGGCTACGTAGGTCGGATAATGTTACTTCTAATAAATTTCTTTTTGATAATAGACCAGCAATGTTTTGGTGCAGTACAATAAATTTGTTCTTTTGATCGGTATTATAGTTAAGTTTATTAACGAAAAAACCTTGATTTGTTTGTTTTTTTAATGTTTTTATCATTCATTTTCAAAAAGTAATAAGGTATAGTACCCTTCTTTATTGGAGCCTTGGAACTTATTTCAAAATTGTTGATACTTGTATGTACATCTTTTTTCTTATACCTTGCAAATGATAAAAAAATTTTACGATAGTCACGTTCAGCTTATTATAATAACCTACCTACTTTCCAAATTTCAACGACCTATACATACTGTTGCGGCCATCAAATGGCCTTAGCTCAATATTTTGTTTTACCCGCATATTTTTGGTTTTCATAACCACGTCTTGGCTATCTTTGTCTCGCTTATCCTTTGGGGTTCTCATCTTTCTTTGACGCATCAATGTACTGACTAATATAAAGGTCAGTCTACGGAATACCCTCTAAGCCGCTGGTCACGCTTGACTACTGTAGCTAATGAGCACCGCTGCTCCATATTAGCTTTACGCATAATTACGTACGACACGCCGTGTGTGAACTATAGCAACTTAACAAAAGAAGAAGCGCTTTGGATAAGACACAGACCCAAGATACAGAAGCTAGAAGACAGAGACGAGGAGAGGTACCGTTCTGTAGCTATATTGATGTGTCTCGTTGAAGCCCTTCAGGTTAGTTGATTTCTTTATATAATACCTACAGTCCACTTCCGCAACGCATTGTGTTAGGCGTCTAAAAACTTTATTGCTAAGTTACAGCGCGAACATTTTTTGGTCTTCGAGCCTGATAACCTTCAAAGCTCATTCTCGTTTCCATATTTCGTGTCGTTACTTTCTTCCGCATTCCTAGTTTTATATTTACCTATATTCTTTACGCAATCGTTTATCAATACGCATTTTTATAATTGGATACCTATCCAGTTTTACGCATAGGTATATAGTTATTTTATTTATAAAAATAAAATCTATAGTTTATTATCTATATATCCATTATTATACATTTACATTACATAAATTTAACTTCTATTAAGTTGAACTGAGCCTTGAACTGAGTGCCACCATCTTGTCTGGTAGCATAAGGAGCGTAATTCAAGATGGCCGGTGATAAAGTCTCGAGTAGGACATCTCTAAGTTTGAAAAAACTCATTGCTAAACGTAATGCAATCTTTGCCGCAGTTCAAACTATATTTAATCAATCTTTAGTAGCATTTGATGATGAAACAAATAAGGAGTTATTTTTAACTAAAGTCATCACGCTTGAGGGTACTCGTACCACATTTCATTCTTTAATCGACGAAATAAGTGAATTGGAGTTGGAGTTAGACCCTGATACTGAACCTAATTACCAAACTATAATATCCTTTGATGAAATGTACTGTCGCTGCAAACGAACTCTCGATAAATTATCCAGTCCAAACTCATCCGATGTCAAAACGGATAACAATGAATCCCCGCCTCGGAAATCAATTATCAAATTGCCTAAGTTAGACTTAGTTAGTTTCTCTGGTGAGCCAAATAAGTGGCCCATATTTTTTTTTATGAAAACTTCAAGAACGCAATTCACAATAATCCTGAGTTGAGTGACAACGAACGCATTCAATATTTGATAGGTAAATTGTCAGGTCGCGCACTTACAGTATGCACGGGAATTGCACCGACAGCCGCCAACTATGACTTAGTATGGCGTACACTAGTAAATAAGTATGAAGATAAACGCAGCTTAGGATCCGCTTATTTAGATCAAATTTATAATTTCAAACCTTTTACTAACGCATGTTCAAAAAATATAAATTCATTTTTAGACATTTTTGCTTCTTCCGTGTCCTGCCTTCAAGCCCTTTCACTCGAAGATTTGTCAAACTTTATGTTATTATACCTAGCACTGCAAAAGTTAGATACCGACACAGTACGTAGTTTCGAAATGTCTAATCGTAGCAATGGTATTCCTACTTATGAAGATTTAATAACCTTCTTACGGGAACACGCTAAAATATTAGAACGCACGTCCTACAACTCAATTTCTAAAACAAATACTACCCTTAAACAACCGCCGTTAAAAACTACTCACTCACTAGTTTCATCTTTTAAACACAACTTTCAATGCCCACTTTGTAAACAAACGAATCACTATAACCTTTATAAATGCTCATCATTTTTAACATTAAATAATAACGCTAAATTCAACTTTATAAAACAAAACAACGCATGTGTAAATTGTTTAAGCCTAACGCATCGCATATCTCACTGTAAATCTACATCTTTATGTCGATTCTGCAATCGTAAACATCATTCATTGTTGTGTTACTCGGCGCACTCGCACGGTCGTCGCACACCGAATACGGAGCAAACGCACGCTCCAGCCGCCGCAACCTCCCGCGCCGACCAGTCGTCGTCGTTCGGGACCTCATGCGCCCCGCTAACCGCGCAGCCACCGCACTCTCCGCATCCCGCACCGCTAACAAACATCGTTCCTACGAACGAAAAACACGCATCTACGCAAAATAATAACATTTCATTATGTAACCTATCTAATACGCTAAACAATGTAACTTGCTTATTAGGTACTGTGCAAGTTGTTGCCTACGATTCTAAAGGTCATTCCCACTTATTACGCGCTTTAATAGATCCAGGTTCTCAAAATAACCTCATAACCCTAAAACGCTGTCATGAATTAAATTTACAAATTGACAAAACACATAACCTGATAGTTAAAGGTATTGGTTCGTCTTCGAACACAATTAAGGGTGCGACCACACTAAGACTGTTCTCTCAGTACGATAATAATATTTCAATAAATTTAAATTCATTTATTATTGACCGCATAACTGATAATTTACCAACAACTCAAGTTGATAAAAGCATTTTACAACAATTTCATGACGTTTCTCTAGCAGATAATAATTTTTACTGCCCCTCAGAAGTTGATATTTTATTAGGAGCTCCGCTATTTTCTCAAATATTACTAACAGGCCGTTTAAAGGGTCCACTTGGGACTCCTACTGGATTTGAGACCATTTTTGGTTATATGATCATTGGTAATACACCCACGCAAAATAGTAATTTAAAAATCTTTAATTCATTTCTAACATGTATAGATCAGGAACAACCCTTATATAAACTTCTTGAACGATTTTGGCAACTCGAGGAAGTTACTCATGAAATTCCTTTATGCGAAGCTGACCGCGAGTGTGAACTCATCTTTACAAACCAGTGTACTCGTGACGTAACCACTGGTCGCTACTCTGTTCCCTTACCATTTTGCAATTCGCCTACCCTACTGGGTGATTCATTTCTACCCGCAAAAAGACGATTTTTGTCATTGGAACGAAAATTGATTTCAAGTAAGGAATTACGATCAGAATATAATCAAATAATTCGCGAATACCTATTGAAAGGCTATATTTCACTAGTAGACAATGACTGTCAGCAGTTAAGTTATTACATACCGCATCATGTAGTAATACGCAATGACAAAACTACAACCAAAATTCGTATGGTGATGGACGCAAGCGCCAAAAGCGACACTAACGTATCGCTAAACGATATTTTACATACCGGAAGTAACTTGCAGAATGATTTATTTCTAATTTTATTAAATTTTCGTTTATATTCTGTAGCTTTCACCACAGATATTCGTCAAATGTACCTACAAATTGACGTCATAAAAAAGTACCGCAATTTTCAAAAATTTTTGTTTCGCTTTGATTCATCAGATCCGCTATCCGTCTATCAATTTAACCGCGTTTGTTTTGGTCTACGAAGTAGTCCTTTCTAGCTTTACGTGTTATTAAACAATTATGTAAAGATGAAGCCTCCCTTTATCCACACGCCGCAAATGTAGTTTTAAATAATATTTACACAGATGATATCTATTACTCGCTTCCCACAGTCAGTGCATCCTCACTACTCAGAGATGAGTTGCTAGGACTGTTTAAGACAGGTGGTTTTGAGTTAGCCAAGTGGTCCAGTAACTCGCAAGAATTACTCGACTCACTGCCGGTTTCCTCACGCTATTCATCAACTGTTCCCTTTGAAGAATCTAAACTTAGTCAAAAGGTACTTGGCTTACAATGGTCGCCGGAAAGTGACAAGTTTTCATTCGCCATATCGCTTGATAATCATCCTTGTACCAAACGAAACATTCTATCCGTCATAGCGAGACAGTTTGATATTTTAGGTCTGATCGCACCTACGATTTTATACGCGAAGTTAATCCTTCAAAAATTATTTATCTTAAAATTAGACTGGGATGATGAACCGCCCTCAGATATTTTACACCTGTGGACTGAATATTTTCAAGAATTACACTTATTAAAGGAATTACAAATACCCCGACATTTAGGTACATTACAAAACTCAAATATTTCAATCATCGCCTTTTCTGACGCCAGTGAACGCGCTTATGGCTGTATCGTATACCTAAGGGTTGTCGATGATGCATATTCTACTCCGCAAGTAACGCTTATCACCGCTAAATCAAAAGTCGCTCCGCTTAAATCTATTTCGATCGCTAGACTAGAACTTTGTTCCATTGTATTAATGTCGAAATTAGTTAATCGCATTTACAATACATACAAGAAACGCCATGATATAAAAAACATATTTTGTTTCAGTGATTCAATGATTGCTTTGCATTGGACACACTCCGCACCACATTTATTAAAAACGTTTGTAGCCACTAGGGTTACAAAAATTATAAATAATTTACCATCTAAATATTTCTTTCATGTTCAAGGGATTCACAACCCTAGTGATTGTTTATCTCGGGGGCTGACACCCGCTCAACTTATAAGTTATGATACATGGTTTACAGGACCCGAATGGCTAAAGTTTGATTCATCTCAATGGCCTATAACACGCATAAATTCAAGTAGTATACCTGAAAATTTACCTGAAAGCAAGACTGTTGCACTAACAGTCACCCAATGTAAAGATTACGAGTCACACCCGCTCATAACACTGTCTAATCGAATTTCATCGTGGTCCATTCTTTTACATGCAATTATTTATATTTATCGCTTTATCAAAAAACTTCCATTAATAAATAATTTCACAGCCATTGATATTAATTATGCAGAATTGCAACTTTTAAAAGCTTTTCAAGCCTTACATTTTTCAGACGACATAAAACGTTTGCAAACTGGACAACGCTGTTCATCATTAATTTACAAACTTTCACCGTTTATAGATAACAATGGTTTACTCCGCGTAGGAGGTCGGTTACGCCACGCACAGGTGACTTATGATCAACAACACCCTATATTATTACCGCGCAAAGGTCATATAGTCGAAATAATTATAAGGTACTACCATATTACTAATTGTCACACGGGACCTGTAGCGCTCATGTCAATTTTACGACAAAAGTACTGGATTCTTTCATGTAGAAACATTGTCCGTCAAGTCATTCATAACTGTAACTTTTGTTTTAAATACAAACCAAAACAGGTTTTTCCAACTATGGGCGATCTTCCAGCGTGTAGGGTAAACGAAGCGAAGGCATTTACACACACGGCTGTAGATTACGCAGGACCTATAAGTATAATCCCGTATCGTAAGCGAGGTGTTCGTTCTATCAAATCTTATCTCTGTATTTTTGTGTGTTTAGTAACTCGCGCTGTTCACATAGAATTAACGACCGATCTTTCTACCAATACTTTTTTATCCGCCTTAAAACGCTTTCTATCGCGTCGCGGTGCAGTATCATGTATGTACTCGGACTGTGGCACAGTATTTTTAGGTGCAAAAAACGCATTATCAGAATTGTATACGCTTATCAATTCTGATGAATATAATAAATCTTTTGCAAATGAATTAGCTCATAATCGCATTTTATGGAAATTAAATCCACCACGCAGCCCTCACTTTGGGGGCCATTATGAAATATATGTTAAGGCTTTCAAATCTCATTTATATCGAGTTATTGGCTCTCAGCTATTAACATATGAAGAATTATTGACAGTTATCACTCAAATTGAATGTGTTATAAATTCACGACCGCTTACTCCATTGAGTGAAGACCCATCAGAACTCAGTGCTCTAACTCCAGCTCACTTTTTAATGTCGACTCCTCTAAGACAACTGCCTGCATACGATTTTAGTACTGAGTCGACTAATTTACTTAAACGATACGCTTTATTAGACCAGATGGTGCAGTCGTTCTCTAGGCGATGGAAACACGACTATTTACATCTTCTTCAGTCTCGAGCTAAATGGAATACGCCTTCTAATCCCATCAAATTGGGTTCTGTCGTAGTGATTGTCACGGATAACTGTCCACCGCTTCAGTGGCCATTAGGTGTAGTAAAGGCTGTCTACCCTGGCGCTGACGGCGTCTGCCGAGTCGCTTCGGTGAGGACTACGACAGGGGTTTACAAGAGACCTGCTGTTCGTCTTTGTCCTCTTCCGAGTCAATAAAATTTATATAATATTTATTTATCTTATACAAATTTAAAATACATATATAATTATTTTTATCTTTACATATACATACTTTATAATATTAAATTTTTGCCTAAGTACTATATCTTAGTTTCTTCATGCCGCTATATTTCTACGCATAGCATACTTGTTATTTATCCAATACTTTAAAACCGGTGGTTTTAAGGCCGGGGATAATGTTGCGGCCATCAAATGGCCTTAGCTCAATATTTTGTTTTACCCGCATATTTTTGGTTTTCATAACCACGTCTTGGCTATCTTTGTCTCGCTTATCCTTTGGGGTTCTCATCTTTCTTTGACGCATCAATGTACTGACTAATATAAAGGTCAGTCTACGGAATACCCTCTAAGCCGCTGGTCACGCTTGACTACTGTAGCTAATGAGCACCGCTGCTCCATATTAGCTTTACGCATAATTACGTACGACACGCCGTGTGTGAACTATAGCAACTTAACAAAAGAAGAAGCGCTTTGGATAAGACACAGACCCAAGATACAGAAGCTAGAAGACAGAGACGAGGAGAGGTACCGTTCTGTAGCTATATTGATGTGTCTCGTTGAAGCCCTTCAGGTTAGTTGATTTCTTTATATAATACCTACAGTCCACTTCCGCAACGCATTGTGTTAGGCGTCTAAAAACTTTATTGCTAAGTTACAGCGCGAACACATACAATACAATATGGGTAGGTAGGTAGTAACGATGGTTTTTGAGTGTGACATACGGACGGACAATATATGGTGAAACTGTAAGGGTAAGTTTTTTGAACCCTAATCATTAGAAAATTTCTTTATAAACTATATTGGGGGTCTTTCCTTCTTCAGCCAATATATATAGACCTGAAGCGTTACTAACTCTCGAAAAAGCAACATAGAGTTGGCCGTGAGAAAAACACCCAGTCCTTAGGTCGACACCAGCTGCTTTGAGTGTCTATCCTTGCGACTTATTTATATATAGTCACGTTTGAATTGGAATGGGAAGTTATTGGGGATAAGTGGTATACGTGGTATAAATACAGTTTCACTGGCTCCACTTCCAGTAAAAATCTCGGCTTCAATTACATTACGCTGTAAAACATTTACTTTAAGTCGGGTTCCGTTACACAGTTTCAGCGGATTTAAATTCCTCATTAACATTATAGAAACACCGACTTTAAGTTTTATCTTGTGAGCTGGGAGACCACTCGCTGTAAGCGAGTTTAGAAACTCTACTGGATAATTAGTTGTATCGTCCTGATCAACCACACTATCCATGGAAATATACACCACTTCATCCCCAATAATTTCTGCCATAATTTTATCGTTAATGGCTGCACACTGATAATTTTTTGGAGTCAATATGGCGCGTTCACATAACCAAGAATTTTCGTGGTCTAGTAATGTTTGAAGATCTCCAAATACTGAACTTATTAGTTCCTCTTCGGAACAACTTTACCAAATATTTCAGGAAGATTAACCTTGCCATTCTCTTCAGGAAGCAGACCTTCCCCAACTTTTAATAACATTCCAGAAAACTCTTGAGCATGTGAACTACCACCAAGATGGGCTCTCATATTTATTGTTAAACTAAGTTTATTAATTTGAAGCCATAGATAAGAACGCTTTAATGATACGTTAAGAGCCCATACTACTCCAGCTAGAACTGAAGTAGAGAATCTCTAAGAGAAAAGTTTAAAGAGATTGGTATCTTGACCTTTGCATCACAATATATATATGAAAACATTATGTATATTTATAAGAATAGTAGTAAATTTAAAACCATGAAAGATAAGCATGATAAAAATTATTCTGTAATGACAAGGAACGACCATAAATTAGCGTTTCCCAAATTAAGGCTGGCTAAAAGCACCAAATCATTCATGGGAATGTCAATACGTATTTATAATAAAATACCACAGTCAATTCAATCTCTAACGTTTAATAAATTTAAAAGAACTATCAAAGAAACATTATGTAAAAAAGGCTACTATAAACTCAAAGATTATTTAGATGACAAAAGAGCGTGGGATTGATGTCTCCACAGGTTATTTCCAAATATTAAACATTAATCACTATGTAAGCAGCTTGGCTGCGACATGATATTGGCAAGCACGAATAGCTGTCTTCTGTTTGTTTGTTCATGTCATAGCAGAGCTGTATTTCTGCCAAATTGTACCTATAATAAGCACTTTTTACAAAAGAGTGCCGAGAGTTTTTTTTCCGCCGGCTTTTTTCCTCTCAGTCTACCTAGGGTTCTACTTTCATTTCGTTTTTTAAAGCCGAAGAAGAAGTAGTAGTAGACATCACCAAGACATTGGTGGATAATGGGCGATCGTTATCTTTATAAGCTGAGAGACGCACACTTCTCGCCGGAGGCCTTCCCCTGGATTCTTCATGTCGTCCGGACCCGCGCCGCCCTCATCCAGCATTTGACGTTCGTAAAGTGTATAAAATTACCTACTACGAATAAAAAGTTTTCATTTTCATTTTCATTTTCATTTTTCATTCAGAATCTGAATTTCGCCCCCACCTCACCGCCCGGCCGTGAAGCACCCCGCAACGCGTGTCGGAGCTATCTTACTCACTCGCGTTTTGTTTTCTCCAACTCTGCCTTTTCCGTATTTTATTTCTTTCATTTCCCATTTTGAAATAAAACACACCACAAATTTATTTATGGAAAACACGATATTTACGTGATGTTTTAGCGGCGGCGGCAAGCGTGAAAGCGACACAGGTTCCTCGTACGAATGCCGGAGCGCAACTGAATCCTTGAGCGGGCGCAGGTCACCCGTCGTGCCAAACACATTATTTTAGATTTAAGATTTATAATAAAAAAAATAATAAAATTATTTTAAAATCAGATCATATAGTACACGTATTGTCATACCTTGAAACTAAATACCAAGTTACATTAGTGTAGGTTAAGTACTAATTAAGTAATAAGGTTTCTTTGTTAATTTTAGAGGTAAGTTTGTGATTTTTTTCTATCGAGATTTTTTTCATTAATCGTGTTTTCAAAACATATGGTTCTTAGTTCATACTCTTAACTTTACTATATGTTTTTTCTAAAATTATTAGTTCAGTACTCTGATAGATATTTGAGATCAAAATTTGGATTCGGAGCGTGTTTGAGGTAGTGTAGGCCCTTAATCTCATCTGCTCTGACGGCCGTTTTTGAAACTATTCAGTATACGGACACTTCCATTTTTACAATTTTGTTGTGATTGGGAGTGTGCACGATGATAGCCACGGACGGAAAATGTAAATTCTTGATTTGTTGATATTTTCATTTAAAAGGTAAGTAATTTAAATATTTAATAAAAAGTTATTCGGAATTACAAAAATATTTTTATTTAGGTATTCATACTATGTATTATGTATGTAGGTATTTCATTTACCAAATATTGAGGACTGTAATAAACTAATGCACAAACATACATGCAAACTAAGTATTATCACCGCGGTAAACACTGTTGAATAAATTATGAGGAACTTAAAATTCGATAAACTCTCAATATTTGCATAATTCTTTCCACGTGGGTTCCTACTCGAGCTATCTCGTAAGTTTGTTGGGTTTCATAACAATCTCTTTTTGAGAATTGGCATATTTTCCATAAAAATTAAGGTCAGAATAGGTAATTTGGATGAAATAGATTTGACAGTCCTCAGTCCCCATCCCCACCCCCACTACACCACCAACTTTTCACATAGTGAAGGATTTAGATTTATTGTTATTTGTAGGACACATTACAATTCGGAATAAATTAAGGAATAAATTAATAAGGTAATATCACCTCACCGAATCGAAACCATATCGAGTTTTAATATGGGATATCGCCATCTATTGGTAGGACTGAATTTGATTTGCATACAGACAAACTTACAAACAAACCAAATTTTTTTATCAGAAGAGAGAATATTGAATGTTCAGACACGTTTTTATTACTATTTTAATATTATGTAAAGATGGAATAAGGGATAGTGCTATTGACATTTGCCTTGCCATCTATTGTTAGGATTAATACTAATAAATTTATTCGATTGCTTTCTGTTTCAACAACTCAATAAGGTATCATTATACTTTCACCAAAACGAAACCATATCGAGTGGAATATCGCCATCTATCGGTGAGAAGAAACACTAAATCACTAATAAACACTTTATTGTACACCAACATGGTTACATAGGAAAACTTAATTAAATTTTACAAAAGAACTATTGTACAAAGGTGGCCTTATCGCTGGTGAGCGATTTCTGCCAGGCAACCTACGAATTATGGGAAATTAAGGTGGATGGGGTACACGCTTATATAATAAATAAACTAATTACTAATAATTACATACATAAATAATATATAGTCACTATGTTGACTTCAACAAATTAATTATTAATCACTAATTTTCCAAAATCTCGATTTTTATATGTCAGCCACAGATGTCAGCAGAATAGAACAACAAACAGACAGACACAAAAAGACATATTTTCTTTCAAATTCTTACTTTTTTTTTCATTTCTTAATAACCTTACATATTTTTTTGTAAAAATACTTCATGTTCACACGTTATTGTTTACTGTTTTATATATACATATGTATGCAGAGATAGATGTATAGTAAAGATTGATACAAAATTAAAAAAATATATAAAAAAAAAAATTACGCGAGCAGGATTGAACCCACGACCTTAGACTCATGGTCGCTCTACGCGCAACTGAGCTATGAGTACTTCTGATCTGTATGCCGAACATTTCCACCATATTCTAGTAAGTATTAGGCATATTTTTTAAAAATCTATTATAATTTTTTTATATCCTAGATTTTTTATGTCTACAGAATCTGCTCATCATCCTGGACAACTTTTGTTAAGGCATCATATCTATATTTCTTACGGTTTTGATGATCCCTTAAGGTTTCTGCATCAGGTGTTCCAGTAACCGAAATAAAATATACCCTATATGTTGCCCCGGCTTCACAGCTATACATCAAAAAAAGTTTTATTCAAATCCGTCCAGCGGTTCCAGAGATTAGCGTGTGCAAACAGACAAACTTACAAACAAACAAACAGACAAATTTTTTTTTCAGATTCTTACTCTTTTTTAATTTCTTTATAACTCTAAATAATTTTTTTTGTAAAAATATTAAATGTACAGACACGTTTTTTTTACTGTTTTATCATATGTATTGATTATGATATTTGTGTTAGCGCATAAAATCATTTTTGCTAACAAGTAACGCAAATAGTCCATGAAATCCTTTGGTCTAGCCGAAAAACTTGGTAAAATTTCAGTTTCTTTTTTAGTTAATATGCACTACCTAAAAACCAGCCCTTTAATCATTTTTCACAAGAACCTCTGCTAACAAATAAACATCACAATGCAATTTGGGCTAATAATTTAAAAAGTGTCTAGCAAACACGTGTCAAATTACTAAGGAACAAGTACAATGTAACCTTAGAGTAATAAGAAAATTGTCAAACTTCGACGAATAACAGTTCTTACTCAGCTATGAGCGCTGGTGTCGTGTTGTGATATAAACTTGAATATCAAGTCAATCGTCACTGTCGCATCAATGAACGACGCTGTTGTTTAGGAGAATAGCCCAGCTGGTCAATGTAACAGCCCGTTCACACATGGTCCGTTTTACTGGATACGTTATACCGGATACGTTTTTTTTCATCGATGGCGCACGAATTTGTATGAGCGACTTCACATATGGCACAGTATTCAGTATACGTATTTACGATACAAAAAAGGTATCCAGTAAAACGTATCATGTGTGAACGGGCTGTGCCACCAATGAACATTTCATTGGTGTGCCATCAAGAGTGGTATTTTCACTTTTTTAGAATGAGACAATACAGGCAGGTATTATATTTTTTAAAACATTTTTCGGATATCTCTACTATAGATACTTTATATTTTTCCCTACTACTATAGATTCTACTATAGATTTGACAGTAGATAAAATTCTACGGGATCAAAGTTAATCGACTGAAACCGCAAATAAGCAGCAATACCTGATTTATGAAAAAGTTTCATATTTTAACCTTAAATGACTTATCCAGCATTTCTTGCGGTAACCTGTCCCATTCTTAAATAACGGTTTCTCTGATGTCTGGCACTGTCTGGGGAAGTGGCTGACGGTTCCAAACAGCTCACTTGACAGCATCCCATGCGAGCGCAACCGGGTTAAAGTCAGACAAGCCGGCAGACCAGTATAACTTGGTAAAGTCGTATTTACGCAGAACAGCGTTGATTCGTTGAGCTCGATGTGCGGGTGCATTATCATCAACCATTACGAATCGAGGGAAGTGCTTTATTCTAAATGACCTGATAATCCCATCAATAGCAATGGTTTGGTACAAAGCTTGTTACGTATTTTTTTTTCTCAAATTACAAATAAAAATAAATATAAGTTACAACCAATTGTCATTGAGCCACGATACGGGATCAACGGCGTTATCGCACCAATCATTATACCGCCCTAAAAGGATACCAATTTCCCACCTTGTTGAACGGTTTCGGTGGCAGTTCTTTGTCTTTCAGCGACCCCACGTCTTCTCCTGACACAAAGACGTCGGTTGCCTAGATGAGCCTACTCATTCTGGACTCGTCAACGAAGAGACAATTCCGGTAAATGTATTCCTCGTCGTTTTCTTCATTCTGGCGGAGTCTAGTCCACTGCAATCTGCGTTGCTGTCGTTGCTGTGAGTTTAGAGGTGCTCACCAGGATCTTCTCGCTCTCAATCAATCCTGGTGTAAGCAATTCCTGATGGTCTGAGTGCTAATTTGTTGTCCAGTAGCAGCCCGTAACTCAGCATTTATTTTAGTGGCATTGATTGTTGGGTCCAGGGCAATCAGCAATCTGATGTAACGCTTCTAAGCAGCAGTAAGAACAGTTGGCCGAACACTGCGAGGTCGATCAGCAAAGTTATCAATGCCGCAATAATTCCGTAACGTGTTCACGGCACAGGATTGGGATACAGCCAGTGTGCGTGCTATTTGTCGCGTAGAATGTCCTACTAACCTCAATATAACAATTCTTGGTCGTAAAACTTCTGATAATTCCCTCGGCATCTTTTTGTATAAACTCCTTCTTCGAAAAGTTAAAAAAAAACGCTTGAATCAAGTTGGTCAGATTTCTGAATGAGTGTTTACGAGGATTTGATTTCTTTTTATACCGAAAAACAATTGATATTTTGTTATTCTTTATGTTATTAAAAGATTTGATTTTTTGATGAAGAATCTTAGAAAAAATAGAAAAAACGTTTAATTCTAACGTAACAAAAATCGAGATCGTATTATCAAAATGATCTCAAATTTTTTTTGATGTGTGTACACCAACCGGTCGTCAGCCTACTTTTGTTCTTGAAATGCTTTTTCAGTTTAATGCTTAAGTAGTTGCAATTTAACAGGCTTAGATACTACGTAAGTATTTAATCTCGCCATAATCACCGCTTTAATGACCTACAAACTGCAATGAAGATTATTTGACAGCGGTTGTGTTGCATTAGGTATAGACAATGGTGATTGTAATTATTCATAATACTACGTATGGATGAATACTACTACGATTTGTACATTTGAGAACATACTGATCTTAGAAGCAAAAGGATATATTTTCAACCAACTTCAAAGAAGATTAGGTAATCAGTTCTTCAATAAGTTTTTCTTTGGATATTTGTTACTTTTTGGATTTCATTAATTAGGTATGGACTTATTTTGATGACTCTTGTTTCATTTGGTAGAACATTCTTTATAAGTGGTCCGATATTCATTTTATCAGAAAGAGCTTTAGTCAATAAATTTCTTTCTGATAAAATTTCGCTTTTACAAAATATAAAACAAAGAAAATCTAGGAAAACATCATTTTACCTTAATCTCACCTGACGGTAATTGAAGATTAGGTCGAAGATGGAAGCAAACTGGTTTAGAAAGGTACTGGCACGTCATAAAACATGGCCTGAACACTGTAATGTATGTGGGTAGTTTTAAGTAATTTATATTAAGCGTCATGAATTGTATGTAGAACGAGGCTGCGTTATGTGGGGTTACAGGCTTGTAATACCGGAATGCTTACGAAAAAAAATAATGTCTCAGTTACACATAAGTCATATGGGCGTAGTAAAAACCAAATCAATAGCGCGCAGTTACGTTTGGTGGCCTAATATCGACACAGATATCGAAGCAATGTGCAAAAATTGTGATACGTGCGCGGCGGAGTCACAGGCGCCACCCCGCGCGCCGCCGCAGCCCTGGCCTTACCACGTACAGCCGTGGAGTAGGATTCACATTGATTTTTTGGGTCCCTTATACAATAAAACATTTTTAGTATTGGTCGATTCTAGTACGAAATGGCTAGAAATTTTTGAAATGGCGAAAACCAATGCTACTGCCGTAATTAAAGCTTTAAGGAGTACCTTTGCTCGATTTGGTTTACCTACTGAAGTAGTATCTGATC
This sequence comes from Stenoptilia bipunctidactyla, assembly GCA_944452665.1. NCBI lineage: Eukaryota > Metazoa > Arthropoda > Insecta > Lepidoptera > Pterophoridae > Stenoptilia > Stenoptilia bipunctidactyla. The sequence continues at coordinate 10,778,305 of OX101732.1, forward strand.
AGGGCCCGCCGTTTACAAGTTTTGAGTTCAAACAATTTTTACAGAATAATGGTATACAACAACGATTTTCACCTGCGTATCATCCCGCTTCAAACGGGGCGGCCGAGAATGCGGTAAAGCTTTGTAAAAGAGCCATTAAAAAAGCAACTCGGGAGTCCATCGACATTGATGCCGCATTACAAACTTTTTTACTTTCTTATCGTAACTCAATCCATTCTAGTACAGGCGACAGCCCGGCAATGCTTTTACAAAAACGGTCGTTACGTTCCCGGCTCGATCTATTGCGGAGTGGGCAGGCGCTCGTGAACAAGGTGCGGCAGGCCCAGAGTAGGCAGGTAGACGCCGCCGGCGGGGTGCAGCGGTCAGTCGCGGACGGAGAGCCTGTATGGCTGCGGGAGTACGGTCAGAGCGATAAATGGGTAAAAGGTAAGGTAGTTCACGGGGAAGGTTCTAGGAGGTACGTGGTTGATAAGGGGGACGGTCGACAGGTAATCAGGCACGTAGATCAAATGAGGCGCAGGTCAGGTCTTTTAGATGTGCAATGGGAATTGCCACTTAAAAGTGTCGGATTTCTTAAAACGGATAAGTCACTATTGTTCTCGAATCAAATCAAATCATTTTATTGCTATAAATATGGTAACATTTGTTGGACTTAGTACATAATTCATTGCGCACTTATTTCACTGTATCACAGCATGCAATATTAGTATTTTAATTACTGGTCATGAAAATAGTTAAAAAACTTTTAAAAAATTAAAGTTGGGTAAGTAGGTCGGTTACAGTAAGCTGTCGAGCGTGAAAACCTTCTACTTGTCTGGTTTACAATAAAAGGCTCAACAACCTCAAATGAACAAATGTGGATATGTACTTAAATACAGCTCCACATTCATATATTCCGCAAGCAATATAATAAGTCTCAGTAAAACTCATATTAAAAAAAAACACTCTCGTAAGTACGTCATGATATTGTGATGTGTAAACATCATAGTCATATAAAACACCACAAAAAAGAGTATTAATTCAGGGTTTTATTAAAACCTTTTATTTACTTTGCCACGAAAAAACGCTCCAAGTTAAAAACGCAGTATTACCTCACTAATCCGCTGTAAATAAATGAGGGCTTTTTATGAATAAATGTTTAAATTTATGATTTTTTTAGGAAAATATTTTGTCGCGGCGGCGGCGGCGGCCGCGGTCATCCATCATCCTGTCAGGGTTTTTGTCGTAAGAGTATCTAAATAATCATACTACCGTCTTGAGAAGTTCTTTTTTGTTTTTAAATTAAGAACCAACTTAAGAGTCTGTGTTTTTTCAATGTTTACATTACTAACAGTACTTGATTCATGAAGGGTTCTGCTTAACACTTTCGTGGACGTTCGCCATTTAAGTTGTGTTCTAGAATGACACAAGATTTTTCCATACTATTTTGTTCGACTTTTTAATTCTTTGTATCCTACAATATAAGAAGTTTAAAAGATTATATGACATAAACGTTTAAACACATTATCGTTTGCATACGTCGTGTCACTGATATTGCCACTGATGACCTGTAACGTACGAATCATTGTACGCGATCACTTCTATATTATTTTATTTATTCTATTTATTTCGGTTTAGTCTTGACACCTTCCATTCTGGTGTTTTTTTACCGAATATCATTTGTATCCCATAGATAATAACAAGTAAGAAACAGAAGAAAGAGCATATTCAATTTGATGAAAATTCAACAAAACGAACGAACTCTCAATAGATTAGTACATATACTAAGATGTTGGATTCACGTCACGATACGTTAAGATCTCATTTTGATAACTAATCAATTATTTATATTTATGAAAAACAGCCTCTAACCAACAGATATCGAAGCAATGTGCAAAAATTGTGATACGTGCGCGGCGGAGTCACAGGCGCCACCCCGCGCGCCGCCGCAGCCCTGGCCTTACCACGTACAGCCGTGGAGTAGGATTCACATTGATTTTTTGGGTCCCTTATACAATAAAACATTTTTAGTATTGGTCGATTCTAGTACGAAATGGCTAGAAATTTTTGAAATGGCGAAAACCAATGCTACTGCCGTAATTAAAGCTTTAAGGAGTACCTTTGCTCGATTTGGTTTACCTACTGAAGTAGTATCTGATCAGGGCCCGCCGTTTACAAGTTTTGAGTTCAAACAATTTTTACAGAATAATGGTATACAACAACGATTTTCACCTGCGTATCATCCCGCTTCAAACGGGGCGGCCGAGAATGCGGTAAAGCTTTGTAAAAGAGCCATTAAAAAAGCAACTCGGGAGTCCATCGACATTGATGCCGCATTACAAACTTTTTTACTTTCTTATCGTAACTCAATCCATTCTAGTACAGGCGACAGCCCGGCAATGCTTTTACAAAAACGGTCGTTACGTTCCCGGCTCGATCTATTGCGGAGTGGGCAGGCGCTCGTGAACAAGGTGCGGCAGGCCCAGAGTAGGCAGGTAGACGCCGCCGGCGGGGTGCAGCGGTCAGTCGCGGACGGAGAGCCTGTATGGCTGCGGGAGTACGGTCAGAGCGATAAATGGGTAAAAGGTAAGGTAGTTCACGGGGAAGGTTCTAGGAGGTACGTGGTTGATAAGGGGGACGGTCGACAGGTAATCAGGCACGTAGATCAAATGAGGCGCAGGTCAGGTCTTTTAGATGTGCAATGTCCGTTAGAAGCGAGTGGCCCGGTGGGAGCGCAGCTCAGTACGGGAGGGGAGCACGGCCCGCGCGCGGTCGCAGACCCGGGCGATGAGCTAGTTACGGAGGAGAGCTCTTCCAAATCAGACAACGATCCATTTGGCACGCCGCCTACTTCACCTCAGGCACCTGCAAGTGAACCTTCCGTGGCTCCCGTCAAAAGGAACCGACAACCGGTTGTAAGATTCCGAGTAGAATAAGTTTTATTTAATTGTTACAAGGTACCTATAATGCTAAGATATAATGCTTATATTGTTTACTTATTGATGTATCAAAAGTAGTTGTAAGTTAAAGTATTCAGCTTAGATAAACATTTAATTATTGTACCGAATACTTACATAAGGTCAAAATTTAGTTATAGTTTATTTTACCTACGTATTGTGCTGCATAATATTATATAACATAAGAGATGTGTCAAATAAGAAGGGAGGTGTAATGTATGTGGGTAGTTTTAAGTATTCTTTGTACCTATATACTTAGGCAGCCAGTTCCCAAATAAAGGCGAATAAGACTACACCGTGTTTCTGTAATACCTAATCCCAGTGTACCTAGGTCTAGTATACTTCAAACACATTACACATTACTGAACTATCCCTAATTCATTATAATGAGAAGTCGTGCAAAAATTCGGGCCACCATTTTTGTGACTTAATTTATTGTATATTATATAGGGGAATTGAAGATCTCTTCCATCCTGGACTGGGAGCAAAGGAGAAACTTAGAATGTACCAGCTGCTTCTCTTCCCGGGATGGCTGTAAAAGTCACTTAAGGGACAGAGGTTATGTTAGAGGTTTTTTGTGGGCGATAGGCTGACCCCCTGTCACTGCCTCCACCATTATAATGCCTCCAAACTTGTCAAACGTGACAATAGATGATTTTATAACCTCTGGTGTTCTGCCCACCCCATAAGGAATACAGGCGTGAATTTATGTAGGTATGTATGTATGTATAGGGAATTGCCACTTAAAAGTGTCGGATTTCTTAAAACGGATAAGTCACTATTGTTCTCGAATCAAATCAAATCATTTTATTGCTATAAATATGGTAACATTTGTTGGACTTAGTACATAATTCATTGCGCACTTATTTCACTGTATCACAGCATGCAATATTAGTATTTTAATTACTGGTCATGAAAATAGTTAAAAAACTTTTAAAAAATTAAAGTTGGGTAAGTAGGTCGGTTACAGTAAGCTGTCGAGCGTGAAAACCTTCTACTTGTCTGGTTTACAATAAAAGGCTCAACAACCTCAAATGAACAAATGTGGATATGTACTTAAATACAGCTCCACATTCATATATTCCGCAAGCAATATAATAAGTCTCAGTAAAACTCATATTAAAAAAAAACACTCTCGTAAGTACGTCATGATATTGTGATGTGTAAACATCATAGTCATATAAAACACCACAAAAAAGAGTATTAATTCAGGGTTTTATTAAAACCTTTTATTTACTTTGCCACGAAAAAACGCTCCAAGTTAAAAACGCAGTATTACCTCACTAATCCGCTGTAAATAAATGAGGGCTTTTTATGAATAAATGTTTAAATTTATGATTTTTTTAGGAAAATATTTTGTCGCGGCGGCGGCGGCGGCCGCGGTCATCCATCATCCTGTCAGGGTTTTTGTCGTAAGAGTATCTAAATAATCATACTACCGTCTTGAGAAGTTCTTTTTTGTTTTTAAATTAAGAACCAACTTAAGAGTCTGTGTTTTTTCAATGTTTACATTACTAACAGTACTTGATTCATGAAGGGTTCTGCTTAACACTTTCGTGGACGTTCGCCATTTAAGTTGTGTTCTAGAATGACACAAGATTTTTCCATACTATTTTGTTCGACTTTTTAATTCTTTGTATCCTACAATATAAGAAGTTTAAAAGATTATATGACATAAACGTTTAAACACATTATCGTTTGCATACGTCGTGTCACTGATATTGCCACTGATGACCTGTAACGTACGAATCATTGTACGCGATCACTTCTATATTATTTTATTTATTCTATTTATTTCGGTTTAGTCTTGACACCTTCCATTCTGGTGTTTTTTTACCGAATATCATTTGTATCCCATAGATAATAACAAGTAAGAAACAGAAGAAAGAGCATATTCAATTTGATGAAAATTCAACAAAACGAACGAACTCTCAATAGATTAGTACATATACTAAGATGTTGGATTCACGTCACGATACGTTAAGATCTCATTTTGATAACTAATCAATTATTTATATTTATGAAAAACAGCCTCTAACCAATACATGTCAAGTATCGTGGACTAATCAATTTGTTAAAATTATATTTGTTGGAAAACACAGGAACAACGTGGGCGTGTAACATAAAACGATAGAATTATCAGTCTCTATTTACAACATGTCTGTCAAGTACCGATTCTGTGGGCTTAGGTATATGTACATATTATAATAAGCATTATTTTTTTCTTCTTTCATCATCATCATCCACAGCCTTTAGACGTCCACTGCTGGACATAGGCCTCCCCCAAGGTCTTCCACGTTGCTCGGTCCCGCGCCGCCCTCATCCGGCGTTTACCGGCGACTTTGACCAGGTCGTCGGTCCATCTTGCGGGGGGCCTGCCTACGCTTACGCGTACGTTGCTTCCCTTTCTTCTTATCAAAACTTTATTCGAAACTGTATTCCATAAATATCTTTACGGTAACATTGCGAATACAATGAATAACAAAGTCATTTAACTATCATTAAATTATTCATTGCATTCAGCGCCCTGTAAACTATCGCATGTTCCGTTACCATCAAGTCACTGGAACATCCTAATGTCAATGACGTATATTCAGCTACGACGTATTTATGTTCGGTGGGAAATATATTTTCTGTGGACATTTTCTGGTTACACTTCCATAAGGAGGAGTTTTTCACTTCGTGTGTATGATTTTTTGTACCTTTTCACGATTTCTGGACATTTATTAATCGATTTTAATTACGATTATAAATTTTATAGAAATTGATTAGATACTTTTTTTTAATTTTCCAGCCAAAGTTTTGACAAGAATTGAAAATGTTAGTGGAGTCGGTTTTTAATGCTCTGCATTTGTTGATTATCTTCGTATTTTTTTAAGTTAACAGAAAAAACTAAGACTTTCTAAATTAGTAAAGTGACTGTCATACTGTATCAAATAAGAGAACACACTGAATACTATTTAGAGATAATCATTTCGTATTAAGCAGTATTAATGTCACTAATTGGTAATTAGTCGTAATTACTTGGTACAAAGGCCATGTCTGCGATTGAACTCATTACACTAATTATGTCGACTAGCTAATTCATGGTTATCCATGATCTGATGATTAAAGAGACGACTTTTTGATGGATTTCATGCTTGGATTCTGTATCAATATTTCAATGAATTTTGTCATGCGTTCATTTTTGCATCATATTATCAAAATTACTTTCTTATTTTAAAAACTAGCTGTGACCCGCGACTTCGTCCGCGTGGATACCGTTTATTAGAGTTGGATAAATACTATTATTATATCCTCCTTGAAGTTAAAACTTACCTTATTCTACGTCAAAATCGACTCAGTGGTTTAGCTGTGAAAGCGTTACTGATAGATAAACAGACAGAATTACTTCAAAAACTGTTACAACAAAGCAGTTTCACCTAGGTTTTGTGAAAAAGTATAGGTAGGTAGGTATATTACATAGATGATGCCCGCGACTTCGTCTGTATTGAATTAGTATTTCGAGTAGGTTATTTTCTTCTCCAAGGTCCTAACTATCTTTAATAACAAAAATAAAAATGAAGAATCTTCGCCCATATAATATGTATAACTCCTAACCACAAACATAGGTAGGTAACTATATATTAGGTACATTACAAAGGCACATAGCGTTATAAACAAATCGGGTGCCAAAGTGCCTTAAATTTTAATATTGTCTTAAGTCTTCGCGATAACTATTATGTTTGACTATTAAATAAAACACTTTTTAATCGGATTTATCGCGTATATTTACATTTTAAATTTTAACAGTCGCTCGTGACCACGGGGGGTCTGCAAAGACACCGAAACGTCGAGTTAAAATGTAAAATATAAAATACGCCATCAATCCGGTTAAAAAGTGTTTTATTTAATGCCTTCAGTTTTACTTAATTCATGCAATATCTTCATTAATTATACTTAGCTTATTGTTATTCTAGGTAAAGCTAAGTAGTTTTTGCGTGAAAAAATAGCAAAAATCCATCCATCCAGCCATTATCAGTGTACATACATACTACCTATAGTTATGTATGGCTGCTTTTCACTGCCAAACGGCTAAGCCAATATTAATGTAATTTGGTGTAGTAGTTAACACATACGTTACTTTTTATTCCGAAGAAATCTACGGTTTCTGACTTCCAAGGGGCAGAAACGATCATGAAATAAACAAAATCTTGATTTCCATTTTATCTCTGTATGTACAGAAGGCAGTACATCAAGCGTTACAAATCTGTCAAAATTTTTTACTTGAATTTGAATCTATGCCCTCGATAATAAGTTAAAATTGGTTGGGGAAATTTGACAGGTAATGTAACGCTTGTTCCTTCTGTACCTACCTATATTAAATCGCGCAAAAGCTTGCGCTCACCTCCCGCCTTTTTATACCCTACCGCCGTGAGCCGCGTCGAGCGCGGCAACCGTTACGCAAAAATAGGTAATCCCTATATCATTCAGTATTCACGCGCGATGGGTTATTAGCGTATTTCATGTATAAGTTTGGTGTTTCTATACCGATTTCTATGATTCTTTTTTTATTGAATAGGTTTTTTTTTAATTAGGGATGAGTGAGAGTATTATAAACGTAAGAGTAAACAAATATAATCAGAAAGCTCCGAACTGCTAAGCTATCGGGATTTACACGTGTTATTGTGAGTCAACCATAAAGTATAGACATTTACTGTTGTGGGATATTTTTTATATAATTTTATGAAGAATATTTCTGTCATACATGATTTCTATGTAGCTTTAACCATTAAGGCTGCACACGCGACGGAAGCTTAAAAAATGAAGTAACTTCTCCCGTTTTTCCAACATTTCCCTTCACTGCTCTGCTCCTTTTGATTGTAGCGTGATAATAAGTATACTATAACCTGCCCAGGAGTATGAAGAATAATTTAACTAAGTTTCGTTAAAATCCGTCGAGTAGTTTTTGTTTCTATAAGGAACATACAGACAGACAGACAGACAAAAATTTTACTGATTGCATTTTTGGCATCAGTATCGATCACTAATCACCCCCTGATAGTTATTTTGAAAAAATATTTCATGTACAGAATTGACCTCTCTACAGATTTATTATAAAAATTATTTTCTTTCGCATCACATTATCAAGCCCAAGTTATATCCTTTAATAAATTGCGTTTATGACCTACTATGCATAAATAAAAAAAACCCCAGACAATCACACAAACTACATGCCCCCATAGTAAGCATGGCTAGTGTTATGGGATACCATGTAGTGAACTAAGTGGGAACCTAGAATATAAATACATAAATAGATTAACATCCAGACTCGAAACATTTTTTTTTGTTCCTTGCGGGAATCGAACCCCCAACCACTGGCGTCTGAGAAAGACAGGTTTACCCTATCGCCAAAGTGGTCGTCTAATACATGATAAGAGTTGTCAAATTGTAGTCATAAGAATTGACGGCTATCATACCTTCATCACAAAAAGCCACAATCAGTATTCGAAACCAGGACCACTAGCATAGACGGCAAAGTACCTACTCAAAAATATTGTTGTTTACGTATTTTTTACTTTGTTTTTCAATATTGAAACTAGTTCAATAACATTTGGATCCATACTGAACCAATTGTTATACAAATGTTCACAAAGAAACAGGTTTTAAAAAATACCACCCTATAGTGAACTGGAAGAATCAATGCAGTTACTACAGGCAAGGGTGGTAGGAACAACATTCTTAGAATTGTTGTTACGGTGTCATTATAAACTCTACCAGTCTTACCATCAAAAAATGGACGTGTAAATAATGTTTATAAGTTTTTGAATTTAACATGCTCAATTATTCTTAAATAAATGAAATAATGTGATAAATAAAAATCACCCGACCAGGACTCGAACCTGAGACCTCTCGTTTGCCGGACGAGTGCTCTTCCACTGAGCTACCGGGGCCCGGCGGTACGCCTTGAAATTACTTACCACATTTTTGTTTTTACATTATATTGCTAATGTAGCTCCATCTAATGGTATAAGCTTTGCAGCTAAGACCACCTGAGACCGATTTCTTTTCAGAAATTGTTAATCCCAGTTAAAGTGAAGCATTGCAATGTTTAAATAATGTTTTTAAGTATTTGCATTTAAAATGCTCAGAGTGCCGAGAGTTTTTTTTCCGCCGGCTTTTTTCCTCTCGGTCTACATAGGGTTCTACTTTCATTTTTTTTTAAAGCCGAAGAAGAAGTCGTATTAGACAACACCAAGTTATTGGGCGATCATTATCTTCATGAGCCGAGAGATGCACACTTCTCGACGGAGGCGTCCTGCGACCCGCGCCGCCCTCATCCAGCGTTTGACGTTCTTTACGAAAATAAATAAAAATACCTACTACGAATAAAAAAGTTTTCATTTTCATTTTCAATAGATACTTAGAGGGTGGCGGTGTGCGCATAGCGGGAACATTACTGTGTGCGTGTTGACTGCGGCGGCGCGTCGGTAAAAGTGTGATAATGTCAAAGGAGGGTTATGTTTTCAACGCGTATGTATGTAAGTATGTATGTATGTCTTTTCCTTGTTCCCCGATTTCTACTGAACTGTTGGACGGATTTAAACAAATGAGGTATCAAAACATTTTTATTGACTGTGCGAGTAACATTGGATTCATGAAATTTCAAGATTGCGTCTTAAATAAACATTTGGGGGGCATAAAAATAAATAATTTCTGATTTCAACAATATAGGTATCAAAGCTGATGGTAGCTGATGGTCAGCCTATTCTAAATATACTGCTTAAAATTAACCATATTCACAGAAACACTAAAAAATAAAAGTATTTTTAACATTAATGTTTTTTTTATTTTGTTGAAGGTAGGTACTATACGACTGTTCATTTTTATTAGTCATTGGTCTGAAAGGCATTTATGACGTTTAATTCTGATTATACGCAGTTTTAGTCGATTCGCTTACATTTTGTGCACAATTTTTAGGCATAACGTAGATACGGGATTTTTAATATCTGTTATAGACCAATCCAACTTTAAAAAACACTGAAAGTATTTTATATAACTCATAATCAAGAGGGAATATTCAATAGGAAACAGTATTATTTGAAACTTCACATGCTTTTTCACCATGCACAGTCTCATTATCAAATTGGGTTTCACCATTTCTATGGTTGGTTTCACCATGGTTTCTGGTCACATAAATATTACGGTATTATATTCTAACACAGCATACCACAACTTGAGTATGACATTGTGATAGGCATGAATTTAACTGTCTATATGTTAAATCATTATCTTCAATGAACGGACGAAAAATATTGAAAAAAAATTATTTGTTTATTTATTTGTAAGTACCTATAAAGACTGCCAATATCTGCTCAGTGTGTCGATTCTGTAAAATTCGAACAACAACGTAAAGCTCGCTTCGATATCCACTGTCACATCGAACAAGGTTCAAAATGACCTTGATTTTGCATTCTGTAAGCATCACCTAGGCACTTTCGAAGTGATGGGAGCGTCGAAGAGGGCTAGTGACTACCACACACAACAAAATGTAAACCGAAATTTATCGGTTTTTTATTTTACCAGTTCTTGACACAGAATTCTAGCGTTTATGATGTTTAAAATAAAATTCCTTATTTTAAGGAATTTGAGGCAGCTGATAACTAAAAAAAACAGAAAATTCTAAATTTGTGCCATGAATATAACCTATCTTATCTTACGAAACAAAATTACTGACAGTATGTATCTGTGGACAATATTCAGCATTGCCATTTTAGTGCTTTCGGCACTAAATCTAGTGCGTTGTTGGTATGTTCAGTGCGCATGTAAGATTTTCAGTGCCTAGTGCTTTTTTTATGTCTGCTCTTTTATTATATATAAATTGATATAGCGAACTTTTCTGGAATCATTTCACCTCACACGACGATGTCACCAGTCACCACACGAGTGCCGATCGACCCGTGTCGTTGCTCTTTATTATAGTATGATCTATGCCCGGAGAATTTCCTTAAGTAAATTCTTACGAGGGTGGGTTGTCTTAAGTTGTAGAGATTTTGATCATTCACGCACACATGGTCAATTTTTGCATTTGTGCACTAGACACAATATATCAGTGTAGAGAACATTATGGCTGGCCCGTCAAGTAGGTACCACACAGAAGAAGCATATTTTGTTTTTTTTTAGGTTTGATTTAATGTCGTAGTTAAACATAAAAATATATTGAAAGCTAAGTATCCCAATTTATGTGCTTTGAAGTCGATAAAACCATAAATCTAGTTGAATTCTCATCGCTTTTAGTACTCTACAGACTTTGCCTTATGGCAACATTGACAATATTTTTATTTATTGCGTTGTTTTGTTTACATACATTTTGATTGCTTTTTGATCGTTAAGTGTCGAAAATAATTGTGAAATAATCATGAAGTAAGTTTATATTTCTGGATGTAAAGTTCAAAGATAATGTTAATGTTATATATAGTGTTTATTTTGTTTTCTAATCCAACAATAACGTTTCAGTCCAAATGAGACACGTTCCTCTCACCCAACGTCGGCAGGTCTAAGCTCTGGTAGAGTTTATGGAAAGAAACCCTGGCATATCCTGATGTAAGTACAAACTAAAAATAACTTAATTTTTGAAACAAATGACATCGAAAAGATGCTATTTTGTTATTGCTATTTAATATTTTTTACTAACGCATCGTAGTAATAGGAAGTGTTCTCTTTTCAGCATCACGTCACACTTCTTCAGTCGCTGCTCCTCCACCATCACAACGGCGAACATAATTCTCCACCACCACCAAGAGATTCCTAGGGGTGGAAGAACAGCAGCTGGAATTACAAAGACTTTATGCGCATAGATCTTGCAGTCCTGACTGGAGAAGAGTGCAGAGCGAGATAAAATGTAAGCTGGAGCTGTGGCTGCAGTTGGGAAAGGGCTGAAAACATTGGCGGAGACCAAGAATAAAGAAAACACTTTTAATGAGTACTAGTGCAGTTTTATTGAAAGACCCGCCTCACACACCACAGAATACATACAATAAACGACACCAATGAACAATTAATTAAGATGTGAATGCTGAAGCTATGATAACTATGTTTCGCCTACATAATTGCACTAGACCTAAATCGGTGTTAGAAGGCAAATCCCTAGTTTGCCTCCTTTGAACTTCAGCAATTGCTTGGAGCTCTTCTACTCGCTCTTCTTCTGAAATGTGAATTTTATTGTGTGAATGTCAATGCACGTTTGAGCATTCTGTGTAGTAACAAGCACCGAAATCGAGGAGAGAGAGAAAATTAGGAGGCCAATTGTTCTCTTTTCTGAATTGGGAGCAGTTAAATAACAATACCTAATAATAATAAAATTGATTTATTATGGCATCCTGGCCCAATTGTTAGTATTACAAAATAAAACTTAACACTATGTTAGTAACACAATTATATTTCAAATTCAAATAAATATAAATTCAAATACTATGTCAAAAATCGATCCATGTCTTTAGTGAAATAAATACAGTTCAAAGAAATAATTTATTTATTACAATATCCTTAGCTCTTAACATATTTATTAAGTACATTTAAATTACCACTGACAGCCCGTTATGGATGCACAATTTTTATATATTGCTTTAACAGACTTCATGTATTATGTAATTTCTTAAATATCTCAGTTATTGATGTCCTGTCGAACTAGTGTTGTTAATATCGGTTAGCTGTAGTACAATTACAATTATTATATGCTTAAATTTAACAATATAATTACAGTGGATAAAAGAGAAAATAAAAAGGTCAATCAATTGTGTATGTATTTGAGAGTGTATGTGGGGGTGTAGTGTGTCTATGCATATGTGGTAGTAATTTTATTTCATGTATTATGCTAATTATTTGATTCAAATAAATATTAATTAACTCTTAATAATTAATTGTTTTATTTCTCACTTAAAAATACTCAGCGTTAATGTTATGGAATATAGCAGTGACTTGGCTGAAGTATTTTGTAATCTGTGTGTAATTCCATTATTATAATAAAAAAATAAAAAACTAAAACAAATCCTATTTAATTATGTCACAATAATGTCAATTACCCTTACAATTACAAGTCAGATACACATACTATAAAAATCAAAAGTAAAATTGAAAAAAAAAAATTAATTACAATAGGACCTTAGTTACACCAAAATTGACATAAATTGCTTCTATATAGGGAGCTCCAATTTAGAAGTACAGTCATTGTAAAAAGCTTCTGTGGAATTATCTTCAGCATCACTGATGGGTGTCATAAGGTAGGAGCGCTAAACAAATTCTGAATCACCTGAAAAAAAAAAACAAATAACTTTATAGATTTTATACCCAGTAATTAGATTTATTTTCTGAAGTTGGGTCAGGGAGGGATTAGCTAACCGAGCATAACAACTTCTTCACCGGCTTTTGTTAATGCCTCTAAGTGGGTTTTTATAACACCTTAGTTAAAAATTAAGCTATCATGAGTAGTTCCACTATATGTTGTATCTACATTTAAATTATTTAGATCTGCATTTGTTATCTGAAAAAAAGAATATTAAAAAGACTAATTGAATACCTAATGATAATCGATTACGAAATTGAAATCCATTTTACCAATTGTACATTTCTTGCATGGTAGCCTTTGCGGCAGAAGAAACATTCTTCAATCTCTGCTGGTTTATTTATTGCCACCGGAGTGCCTTCAATACACCCAAGAGCTGCTAGAAAGCCAAATTTTTTGTAGAACCTGTAATTTACAGTAAGCACTGTCACAAAAAATGTAAAAATGTAAGGGTCACTTTAATTATAATATACCTATGAGCCATTCTTTTAATATTTGTCTTTCTTGTGTATTTTGAGGAAACCTTATATAGTTTATTACTATTGCCGGATTATTAAGAGCTTCAACTAAGTACTTCATTTATGCAACAAGATGCGGATGGTTGCCATATTTGTTCTTATATTTTCTTAAATCATTTTCTGATAACTGCCATTAGCCAAGAATTACAAGGTGCATAATAACTGAAACAATACATAAATCAATAAAAAAGTGTAATACTACTTAATCTAGATCTAAACAAAATTTATTTTGATACAGACCAATTCATGCTTTATATTGGACATTCTTTGCTCATATTGGATCACCAATATTATAACTATACAAGGTCCTTAGACTAACATGAAAACATATATAGCTAGTGGGGAAACCACCTAAAGGGAATACAGATACTCCTTATTATGAAGTGTTTTTTTTTATAGTGTGCTTGGTTACAAATCTTGTAGCTATAAACTGTGTAAATACTTACTTAAGTAATTAACTTTATACTTACTTGTAAAATGAAGCACTTTTACACGAGTTGAAAGTCCTTTGCCTCGACGTCTTGTGGGTTTTATCGGCGGCAGTAACTTAAATTTCAGTTGGTCAATTAGCTCCTCTGACAAGCAATACACGCTCACATAGTCGTCATTTCGGGATAATAAAGATAAACTTCGAATTTTGGTAGATTGTTGACGCTTTTCTAGTTTATCCAAAGCATAAGCTTCTTCTAATAATGATTTAAACAAAAACATTTTTGCCATTGTCATTGCTTAAGTAGTTACTCACTTATTCAATTTAAAAACTTTATTTAAACACTATTTAAACAAAAACATTCTTGCGATCGTTATCGCTTAGGTAGGTAGGGACTTATTTACTTCAAAAACTTGATTTGAACACAATTTAACTATGATTTCTTCCACTTTCACTCGTAAAATAGGTGCTTTTAATTTAACACTATGAATCGGGGTCAACAGGGTTCAAGTTCGAGAGTGAGCTTCGAATTGACGGTGCATTTACCCAGAATACCACTTTTTACGGTATCCCATACTATATCTGTCAAAATCTGCCAATGAATTTAGTTTAACTCGCAGCCACGCTCACAAATGTAGCGCTAGTGTAGATTCAAATTATCAACCGTGTTATAGAATGCCAATCAAGAAACTCACTTCGGATTATGTCACGAGTTTAGAGTTCGAATTTTACAGAATCGACACACAGGTGTTAATTGTTCAATGCATCAAACTAAAAAGTGGGAAATAAAAAAGTAATTACGAAAACTAAGAACCTGACTGCGAAATACAGTACCTAAGTTCAAATTAAAAAGCGCGACACCAGCACTTAAGACTATAAGAGCTTTTAAATTGTATTTGTAATAAAAAATAGTAGCAGCAGGCGGGGACAAGTTAATTAAGTATTAAGTATGTATTTTGTGAACCTTTGCTAATGTAATGCTTACTTAAACTAACATTATAGCAGTTTTATATTTGTACTTGAAGTTTGTCCCTGCCTGCTCCTATTATTTCTTATTACAAATAGGTAGGTACAATTTAAAAGCTTTTATATTCTTACTTAAGTGCTTGTTTCGCGCTTTTTAGTTTGAACTTACTGTATTTCGCAGTCGGGTTTTTATTTTTTTTTAATTACTTTTTAATTATTTATCTAATTTTGGTGAAAAATTAAGTACCTACTTTTATTACATAATTGTGATCAGAATCGGGTACAGAGTGCTCTTCTTTAATATCTAAAATTTGTCTCCAGTCAAAAATGGCCAGTTACTAAAAGGTAGCCCTGTATAACAAATTATTCTATTCTATGAAGGTAATATTGCATTTAATTAATGAATATTCTACGTTTTTTTACTAAAAACATTTATTTTCATCAAACGGAGGTTTCAAAAGTGCGGAGAAGGTTTAAATCAGTTACATGCAGGATTTTGTGAACATTTATGTAAAAAATCCCGCCTAAAGGTTATACCGCGAGATGAATAATAAGTAGTTCTCTATCCTACCTTCAACTGATATTTATGTTCAAGTTTTGGTTTACATACGGCTGTAGCATTATAATTTTTTCGATTTAAGTATCTCTATATCTTATAAAATGAGAACGATAGCGCAGACGTATGTTCGGGGTGAGTTTAGTTGCCCTTTAACAGATTTTGTCCTGTTTGCACATGTCTTTGGGCTATACTATGCATTACGATATTATAAGCTTTACAATTAATCAATTTTACAATCAACCGGTAAACAAATCAGTTTGAAAATACTTTGACTGCGAGCGAACACAGCAAGAACCACCAAATGATCATACTAAAACCAATCTAGACCCGAGTGAAGCCGAAGTAATAAATATACGTCGAACGGAAAAGCTATAGCCATTTCGTAAATGATTTTTATACCATCAAAAACTTTTTTATGAGCCCACTACGGACATTGTTAAATTTTATTTCATAAATACACAAATCAAAACTCGCTACCTGGACAGGACACAAGTAGGGCTTGTGATAAAGGATCCAGATAACAGGTACATTTTTCGTTTTCTTTAATAGATTTGCCATGCAACGGGGATCTAATCCAGAACATAACTCCGAGGCCATCCTTGGAGTTTTCTTGCTCAGTTTTATATCGTATTGACTTCTGTAGATATCATCAGATATGGAAGGTTAACCAACACGGCTCGGTTTCAACTTTAGCGCTTTGGGGAGGATGTCAAACAATCGTTCCCGGATGTTTGTAAGTATCATAGTCTACGTTATAGTGCGACCGGTGGGAGTTTGCGTTCCTGACAGCTGTCAAAATCATAGCTTTTTTCCCCTTCAAATCAGAAATAAAGTTTATTCAGTGGACATAAGGAGCTGTCAGGAACGCATTCCCGCAACGGGCGCACTCTAGGCTACGATATAAGCCGTTTCCACTCTGATAGAATTGAAAGCAAGGACCCCTAACAAAGAAACATGAATATCGCGTCTATTATGTGGTTATTTTAACTTTATTCTTGGATATTTAACTACTACCTTTCTATAAGTTTATTCAGGGTTGCTTAGAAGAAATTGCTTTCTTTATTATTGCTGTAGAGTTTTAAGGACATGAAGAATACTTTTCGGATCTTAAAAAAGGGCATTATTTTGAACGCTCTTAGCTCGTTAATATTATGTGTGCCTGAATATTATTTATATAAAAATCCCTGTTAAAACTAACGTCCTAGCATTTCAAATGCCATGCAATCTGCCCTAATTTTCATGTCTAGCTAATGTTTAATTTGCACCCTAAATCCGGATCAACGCTCGGTTTCACCAAACAACTACAATTTTCTTTCTTAACTTAATCTTTACTAAGCCACAATTGTTACAAAAGCAACTGTATACCGTGTGTTTGGAAACATTACCGCCAGTATACAGCAGTCGTAAATCACAGGAATAATGTGCCCAATGTTTTCAAAAGATATACTCGAGTGTAAAAGTTTTTTTTTGTTTTTTGGTTATTGCCTATACAAGTTTATTGGTATTGATATTGTTAATTTTTATTTATTCGAATTTCAAAGTTTTAATAGTATATTATGTAACAAGTGAGCTAAGTTGCTAATGAGAGGTTTTCTGACAGCTCATTAAAAAAACAAAACTGTACAAAATTGGTACAAAAGGCTTCGATAGATGGCGCTTTACAAAAGGCGAAGGCGAAGAATTTATTCCACACTGCGTTCTTAAAAGTAAAATAAATTAATTGACGTCTGTATCAGAAATTGAACGTATAAATAACCATAGATGGTAGATACCACTTACCTACATTAAAGTATACAGACTTAACGCCTTCAACTCTTTAAAAGTGCCATCTATAGGTAGAGGTTTTTTGAACTAATTTTTATGACCTGTCAGAAAACTCCCCATTACGTTCGAGGCTGTGTATTACATGGAGGCTTAATAATGAGCCGAGACTGTAATTAGCAACGCTCACGAGTTACATACGACGTTTTTCAACACACTTGTAAGTAAAAGACAGACATACGTGGTCATAAAATTTATTTGAAGCAGTTGTTGAAGGTACAGTTAACAAACTTATATTCTACATTATTATTTGAAGTGCTGCTGGCCAGCTCGTCCTGAGTGTATGTCGGCGACAGACAAATCACTGGAATGATTTGGCATTAAATAATTAGTGCTAGATGTCGACGGTTGTGGTTCAAGGCCAGGACAAAACTTCTTCTGCTTCGGCTCTAAGTTAATGCCTTGCATTATTTTGTTTTACTAATATAAGGCGCAAACATTTAAAAATGTATATGGATTTGAAGTGGTATAAAATCTCTTTGTTTTTTTTTTTGAAAATATTTAATGTATAACCCGGATCAATAAAATATGCTCTGTTTACTCGCATGTAATTTGCACTAAGGTACAATTCAACTTTGTAGGATTCATTATATTATGCACTAGGGTATAATATATTATGCACACGTGACTTATAGCCCAGTTTATAGTTATAAATTCAATAGAATAAGGCTCACTTTACGAGCAAGTGTGTTGATAAAACTTGTTTGTTTTATGTCACTTAGTCAAATATGGAGCAGACGGTGGTAACCTCGAACTCACGTGTGGAAAGTGGCGATGAGGTCAAAGATGGAGTACCTACTTGGGTTTTGATAATAACTGACTCTTCATAAAATATTATCTAAAATAATTAAGTGTCCGAGCGATGATGTTTGGTGGCATCTTATATCTACCCTTCGGTGATCGCTAGCCAGGTTGATCCCAAAGGGATCCTACTTCTAAGGAGTTACCTTTTTCGCCTCGCACGACTTGCGATACTACGATACTAGCTACTTATTTAGCTAGAGCGCTTTGATCCGCAATTCCTTTCATCACTTAAAAAAACATGCAAAGTAGTACCTATCTTAACTAATTATGAAGCAAAAGTGATGATATCTCATAATATTTTCTTAAGTTTTTCATTAAAGAAAATACTTAAAAAACGGATTTTATCTATATTTTACATTTTGACTCGACATTTCAGTGTCGTAACACGTGGTCACGAGATCTGTACAGTCTTTAATTTAATTATTGATATCTATTATACAATGGGAAATTTTTAATTGCACCTCTATTTAAAATTTAAGCAAACAAAAATTATACACTAATAATGTACCAGCATATCAAATAAATGACTTTTTATCAAATTGAATAATTGTATAACTAAATGTGTAGTATAAAAAAATGTCTAATATATATCAAAGTTAGCGACTTTATTTATATAATTTTACTACGAAAATCCTTCTAAAACCACAGATATAAGCATTCTAAATCAAAATTACTCGCCGTATAACAAAAATACTGATTTGCACACTAAATTATCCAATATTACCACCGAATTACTAAAATTATTATCTAAAATTGCATTACAAAGAATACATGTTTCATAGGCCACGAGAAGTCCCCCGCACCGAAAGACGGAGTCAGTACGGTTAGGTGCGACGACGAGCGCAGCGAGGAGGAGCATGTTAGGTTGCATATAGTTATACATGTGCGCGAGCGGTACCGCGGCAGCGGCCGGCGAAGCGCCATAAACCTGTTTAGCTATCATAGTCTACCCTGTCAACAATCCCGACATGCTCATCAGAAAATAATAGGATAATTACTTACCAACAGTACTTTGCTGTAATACCAAAATTACTAATAGCTTAGGTTACGTTAGGTTATCTTTAAAATTTAATAGGTGACGTATTCCAAAAAAAAACGGATTAAATGTTTCGTTGCACTAAAAGGATAATTATATTTACTTATTATTAGATTAAAATTAATTATAATTAGATTTACTATAAGTTAACAGATAGTAATTCAGTAAAATAGTTTAGCTTTAAACATTAAACAGTGTAGTATATTTGATTTATTTGATTGAGCAAACTTAGTGTGCAATTCAGTATTTTTGTTAGCAATTTTGAATACTTTGATAGAAAAATGTGGATTTACAGTTGTAAGATTAAATACCATCCTTATACAATGTACAAATATCTTGCTTTCAGAAACGTCAGCATTATAAATATTTCTTTAAAAGATTAACATTCACCTAGCTCAGGATAAGTCATCGTTTATAGACGAACACTTTCTTTTGTTATTTATTTACATAACTTATCTTTAGACTGCATGAAATATTTCACAAGACTTGAGATTCTGATTCGAAGTAAAACCCGAAACAGAACAGATTTATGATAATTAAATCTATGCATAATTACAGAGTTGCATTCAAATTAACTTCGTCCAGCGTTTACGAGAAACTAAGGTTCTTACTGCACTAGTGTATAAATTATTTCACTTGACATTGAGACATTGAGCTGCAATTTTCCAAATGAGTAGATTTCCAAAACAGTTTTCCAGAGTCCTGAACTTCAAGAGTTTATGCGGGTATACGTATGCTATTATATTTAGATTTTGGTATTATTTTCAGCATGCTTTCCTTCCTCACTGATAGGTGTAATGATTTCCAAAGCCAGGATATCAGCTCGCCACTCCTTTTATATCCTCGATTTCGTTCGACAGCCGTAAATTATGTTTTGAGAGGCACCGCTGCTCCAGAGACTAAAACCTCCTTGATAATAGAAGTGACAGCCGCTGGCCGATGAAAAATGGATGTCTCTCGAAATATAATTTAATTTACGGCTGTCGAATGAAATCGAGGCTATAAAAGGAGCGGCGAGCTGATCTCCGGGAGTTGGAAAAGAAAACATCGATCAGTGCACTTGAGAGAGCTATCGAAGAAAAGTATAAAAGTAAAATATCAACGTATAATATAACTACGTAATCTCTTGGAGCCGCTATTGTAAACTATATAAACCCTTGGAGCTTTAGATCCTGGAAACTTAAGGACACCTAAGCATTTTGGATAATTTCTGTGTATATATAGCAAATTTATGGACTATAAGTGAGAAAGTGTTTTTATACAATCTTGTAAGTTCTTTTTTTTGTAAATAAGTATATTAACTTTAACTTTATCATTTTTCTCTTCTCTCTTCCTTTAAATAGTAGGTTACTTAGGCCTTTACTCCAGGTAACAATACAAGTTTTGTCGTCGAGCAAAATGTGAAATAAATCCAGTTTAAAAAGCTATGTTAATTCTTAACCCTTGGTGTTATCACATTTCTTTAAGCATAACCCTTTTTATCAGGTTAACACCCTCACAGTCGGATGCCCTTAATGTCGTTAGTGGCGAGTTGTGGCGAGTGAACAAAACGCCTCGTTGCGGCTCACTCTGACGTGAGCCTGACTGACAGCAGCGCAAATGTAATGATCGGCTCTCCTCGTAAATTGAATGCTCCGGTCTAAAAAAGGAAAATAAGTTGAGGTTAACGTTGATAGGGATACAAAGGTATGTTTTTTTTAATTATAATTAAACTTTCTTCTCAATATGAGTTTGTGTACGAACAAAATATACTTTTAAAAAGTCGAAATTTTCATGGCGGCGTGTATCCATTGGCAGAATTTATCTCGACGACTTTCCTGCTTCAGAGCAGCGAGGTCCCAGGTGCTGTATGCTTGTACGTTGTTTTTGATGGTTGTCAGAGCCAATTAAGCGATCTGAAAATTCTGACGTCAACCAACCATCGTAGTATTCATGTTTTACGGGTCAACAGTTCACTTGCGGCTATTCAGTGGTTTTAAAAAAGATTATTTATAATGTTGATATTTTTAAAATAAATACAAAATTGTCTGATTGTTTTATTAAAATAAATCTAAACCACCATTGGTTCATAAAATCTGAAATTCCTTACGGATCTTAGACTATCAGTCTTTTTCAATTTCATAAGGTCTAAATCTATGCATGCTTTAACCGCCGATAGATCCCAAGTGGACGGAAAATTTACTAGCTACAAAATTCATTATTTAACGTAGTTTTTGTAAGATTATTTTTACAATACGTTAGATTATAATCTCAAAAGAATAATTATAAACTAACTGTGTACAACTATCCAGCGTATACCTATATGTATCCAAAACCCATAACCATTCAAACGCTACATCGCATCTCTGCAGTCAGTCTGTTAGACAACTCAAAGTTATCTTGATGGAAATAGGAAATTGAAGTTGTGGTGCGATCAATATTAGTAACGAAATTATTAGGTGGGTGATAAACCTCTGAATATAAACTAAAGTACATACATTAATATAAATGATGTAAAGATCTTGTTAAGTTTATTCACATCTTATGGTCTATGTAATGAGAACCTTTTTGCCTGCAAAGCTCCACAGTAGTAATTTTATTGAATTTTTGAACTTAATTCATATTATCTTGTCTAGCATAATATTCTCAATTTCCAATAGTAATTTTAACAGTATCGTAGCTCGTCTTCCATGTTGGCAATAGCAAGAGTGAATTAAAAAATACTGAAGCTTGATACGAAATGCAGAAAAAACAAAGAGATTTTATTGGAAGATTATCAGACACTCTTACCATAAGATCGCTTGCTATGTATATACTATATAAATAATATAAACATGTGCAACTTGACCCTTTGAACCTGCTCGTTGCCAAATTCTACTAACATGAAAGAAAAAATATAAAAATGTTATCACAAGTGCAATCATGTGGAAAACCTTATAATCATATTCTGTAGGTATACCAAATAAAAAAAATTGCATACTTACTTCTTCAATTATTTATTTAACCTTTTCCTCATGCGTTGCACAAACAGAGCCTTATTTTTTTATCAAATAGCTATATGTTTATACAAAGCTGAAATAATATTATCAATGTACGTATAGGGCCTTAAGTAAACTGGGGTAGGTACGTCGAAGCAAGATCTGCGCCATGGAGCATAAAATGCTATTTTGCTCCGATGCACGGTCGACAGTCGCTCGCTTAGTACTGGCACACTTCTACTAGTGATAGAATTTTCCTTCTAGAAATATTTTATTTATATATTATTTTACTTTTAGAAATCGCATATTAAATATTTAGTATCAATTTTAAGTCATGAAAATAACTATACTTCGTTGAGTTATGAAGTCAATGCTATACTTGAACAGGTAGACGAATTACAAAACAAGCAGGTTTATTTAAAGCTGCATGATTCAACTATTGATTTTTTTTTATATTGGAATAAAAAAGTAGGAAGATATTCGAAGCGAAGCTTCATCAAAACTCGTGGAGCCCTTTTTTTCGAGACCAAAAGAAGTCTTCATCCTTTCGCAATGTGACCATTAAAAAAAGGTATACCTATTTGTGCCTTAACTACATGACATTTCCCATCACTATTTTTACTGAAAAGTTTGCTAACCGAACCATATTTTTTTATCAAAAATATTCAAGTACAAATACTATCCATATGAATGTAAAGTCCGGCGAGGTAGTTACAACTATGGGGAAAATGCAACTATTTTAAATAAGTTCAGTTTTAAAAAAATTGCCACCCACCAAAACAATAATGCAGGAACCGACATTCCTTCTAGAAATAAAATATAACACACAGTTGAAAGTATTTTAATGCTGTATAAAACGTATAGAGGTTCCATTTTGTATTGTATTGAAATACCTGGAAACATGTGTTGCGTGGGCGAAGCGATATATTCGCATAATGTCGACAATAACGCGTCTACAGCTATACAATTAATGGCTCTAATTATTTCACGATTAATCTGCAGCCAGACGTTATGCTGTTGTTTATTCTAGTAATGAAAACCGTTTGAGATGTATTTTATTGATTCTAAACAAATTTGAACTCTACGTCAAACCATATATTTGGATAAAATTATTTGAAAATAACTGGTTTTTAGATTTTAGCTGGTAAAGAAGCCTCTGTGGCGCAGTGGTCGAGTGAGAGGCACCGGGTTTGAGTCCCAGTCGGGCCAGTTTAGGAAACGACCTTTTCTAAACGGTTCTGGGTGTAGACTAGGATACCCTAGGATAGGAGACCCTAGTTCCTTTGTGTGGTCTCCAAAACATAAGGTTTTGTGAAATTTACTTTGGGGCAACATAGTTGGCGTGTGTAACAGTGTAACTGAAAAAGAAATAATACCTACTTTTATACGTAAACGCTCGAGTGCCTTACTATATTTAAGTTGATGGAATTAAATAGGCTAGCATGTCAGTTAAGATCTTAAGGCCCTCCTGTAGCGCGGTGTGTATGTATTCAAACGCACCGTAATCCCTGTCCAGATATCGCTAGCGAACTTCGCCGACGTGAGCAAGCGCAAATACGTTCAATTGGTTTATTTTTCAAAAATTATAACTATTTAAAAGTTTTTTTACAATCTCTATTTGAAGGAGTAAAACTGGATTTTCAGATAAAAATAGATTAACCCCAAATATTTAAAAAACGGTATATTTTTGGGATTACGTGATTTGGGATCACTAATTGGAAATGACCTCTCCTACGTCATCTAAAGAGATTCCGGTCCAATTACCAATAACCCTGTATAATTTTTACATGAATCTATGATGGCGTTTCTTAGCAACATCCGTATGAAATTGTAAATGAGTGCTATGTTTATCGAACCAATTTTCATAAATCATGTCTCTACTTTAACACATCATTTGGTTATATGTTAAATTTTTTGTAAATATTTTTTTAAGCCCAACTAGACTGTTGGAAACAAAAAATCAAACTAAGACTGTTGGAAACAAGACATCAAACCCAGGTGACCTTGCTAGTTTACAACAGTGAAGACGGCTGTTGACAACCAAATTACGCATGACCTTGGCGGGTTGTAAGACCTTGCGGTGTTTAGAAACACAAACATCTACATAGACAACGCAAGTGTCACGATTTGTATTGGAACCAAGCGTGCCGACTTTTTAAGACCTATTGTGACATCACAGCTGATATTTATTACTGGGAAATAACAGATTCAGAGACACCGATGCCGCCGATGAAATCGATTATTAAGAACGATATTGATATTGTGGAATCGATTTTCACATACATACATACGCGCGGATTAAATCTAGAGGCGACCAACCTTGACGCTTGGTCGGGGTTCGGACACGCAAAGTACCTATTTGCGTTATCCGTGTAGATGTATGTCTGTGTTTAGGAAATGTAAACACAATGGTGTACGCTTGTTATTGTATATTTTACTATGTAACAATAACTATAAATGACTCGAGTTTTGTAGCTTTTTAGCCTGCGCTTCAACTTTTCCTTCTTTATATCCTCAATTACATACAAAACTGCCATCGCGAAGATGTTGCCAACACGAGAGATCAAAGTTCACTGACGATTTGGGGCGTGGCTTAGCGTGACTTTGGTTTGTGTTCTTGTTTGCCTCCTTGTTTGCAACCACCGTTTGTAGCAGTGTGGATGACTCGGAATTCAACAACTTAAACTTCCTTAACCTTGGTTGGAAGTATTGGTTTTCAACGTGTTTTCAACAGTCTGGCTGGGGCTAGGCCCAACATGTATATTACTGGGTTTATATACGTTCATCCTCGCCTGAAGGTCACTCTCATAAGGTGCACACGGACCCAAAAGTGCAATACTGCTTATTCCGCAAAATCTAGTCATCGTTGGACTTTAAAAAAATTCAATGTGACTTTAAATTATAACAAGCAAGTATCCGCCTGTTGTTTGTTTGAATTGTTAAAAATGTAAAAAATAGGTATCTACCGTATTCCACTTGTAAAGTTTTGGATTGATTTTCAACGTACGAGTGTGCAAGCAGTCCCGCATATACAGGATCAATTTTAATTAGGGCATCGCCTCAGGCAGCCTCGCCACATCAATCCCAACAACATTTTCTTTGTTTTAATTTTTTGTTTTATTTATCAAGATTTGTAAAAAGTCGTAGAACAAATGTTGTTGGGATTGAAGTGAAGGTGCTGCACCCAAGAGGTGGTTATTTGCATTTTTTCACTTCCTAGCTTTTGTTAAAATATATTGCTATGTTTTATAGAAATTGTAGACATATAGATACTCAAGTTGTAAATAGAGATTTCTAAACACTTATAACATACCTAATACTTATATATTTCAATTATTGTTTAGTAAGGCTTCTGTATGGCGGACTGGACTTTCAATTACACAATTATTACAATTGTAATTACCTACACAGTTTCACAGTTCCACAGTGTAATTGCATAACGTTTGTGTGATTATCTCTGGATAATTGACTACAGGATATTACAGATCTAGATGCCAATGGACTAACTGAAAATAGATTTTCGGTTTGTTAGTGGAATACGAGTGCGTGGCTAACTCGAAGTATGTTCAATTTCATACATTTGAAATTTCCCCGTATTATGTAGAACTTTTTGAGTGACGTTCATAAACCATTTTTCGAACCATAAGTAAAGTTTAATAACACCCTTATCACTAAACAAAAGAAACTTATGCAACTTGGCGAATATTAAACAACTCACACAGAGACTGAACTGAACATAGAACCCAGAAAATGAGAATTTTCATAACTCAAAACCAAAGTATATAACAAGTAATCCCACTCTAACAATATTCTTTCTGGTTTGGCTCAATAAAAGTCAAGAAAGTATCACGTAAAAAACAGTCACAGTTTGTAGCCATGAAGTTTGTTGGTTTTTCCGGGGATAATTATTTTTGAATACACTCATTAATTAAACGAGTGTCGAAATTCAGCGTTGGTTTAAAAATAAACAACACCGTTGTTTGAGCTTTGAGGGAGGACTCCATTTGATGTATTAACCACTGGCCTCAGCGGCATGTTTACGCCACTCATGTAGGTATACGTAGGTAAGTATATGGTTTCTTTTGTGAAGTAGCAAAAGCGAGAGGAAGTAATTCTAATTACTTAAAAAGACTGAAATTGGTAACTGAGTCCTCGCAGAGTCAGCTTTTTATATGTATGTGTCTGCTTCCGTGACGACTACTTTGGCGATAGGGAAACCCTATCCGCCTCAAACGCCAATAGTAGGTTCGATTCCCGCACGGAACAAAAAAAAATGTTCTGGGTCTGGGCGTTAATCTATAGATATAAATATCTGTATACAGGGTTAATTTTAATTAGCGTATCACTTGCAGGCAGCCTCTCCACATCAATCCCAACAACATTTGTTCTACAACTTTTGAAAATGAACAGTTTTTAAAATTTCAGTTTTCCCATACAAAAAATATTTATTGCCTCTCTTTAGAGGCGTAACTATATTTACTTATTACTTACATCTGGCGCAGTAAAATATCGCTTCATAATAATAATAGGTAATTCTTACAAAATGTAGAGTAGGGAGAAAAGAAAATTGTTTTTATTTTTTGTGTTATTTATCAAGATTTAGACGACCGGCTGGTGTAGCGGTAACATACATTGCCTTCTATGCCAGAGGTTCGAAATCCCGGCGGCGGTGGATATTTGTGTGATGAACACAGATATTAGCCGTCAAGTCATGGATGTTTATATGTTTATTTAAGTTTATTCTAATAAAAAATATGTATTTATTCAATATGTATGTGTATATATTTCTTAAGTATATCAGTTATCTATACTTCCATAACACAATTTCTTTAAGAAACTTAATTTGGGCTAGATAATGTTGTGTGAGTGTCAGAAATATTTATATTTATATTTATTTATTTGTAAAAGTCGTAGAAGAAATGTTGTTGGGATCGATCTGGACAGAGGTGATGCTCTAATTAAAATTAACCCTGTATATGCAATTATATTCTAGGTTCTCCCCTAGTTCGCTTCATGGTATCCCATATCACAAGCTCTGCTTAGTTTGGGGCCATGTAGTTTGTGTGACTGTCTAGGGATATTCTATTGTAAAGAAAATTGACAAGAACTTAAATTGTGACTAAATACATTAGAAAAATAAATAAGCTAAATCTGATTAAAATTAACAATACTTAAAATGAATTTATTTGAAACTAAATTCGCAGAAATAAGACCATCTTCTGAATCGTAAATGATGTTTAATTCCAATCTAGTGGCAAAATATTTAAAAGGATATAAACGCGGTACTGGTTTCTTTTTATAAATTAGCCAAATTCCTACAAAAAAACACGCTTATTATTATTTATTCACACCTTGTTGTCACTAAAAATTTTAGCTAATAACGCTGTCCAGATTACAATACTTTCAACCAACGTTTTATATGTATTTTATATGTTATCTGATTACTCCAAAAGCTTAGAAAAAGTTCCACATTGCCTGCTGATACGAAAGCTGTAGGTACTTCGTTTTAATAAAAATAAGATCTAGATCTAGAAATTGTGGTACAGCCTCAAGGCAGCAGATCAAGTGTTACAAACCCGTCAAATTTCCCCAATAATTTTTTTACTTAATGTCCAGGGCGTAGAGTTCACATTCAGATTTGGAACGCTTGATCTGCTGCCTTCTGTACCACAATTTCTAATATAAAAAATCTGAATAATATTATTTTCAATCGGATATTATCCAGTTTTATTAAAGATATTGTCGATACATTTCTGATGTCACTCGTAAGTGTCTGTAAAGGTATTGAAACGTCGTTGATGTAAAATATTATTTACCAAAAACAAGTTCCATTTTAAAAGAAACTTCGGTCCTATGAAACCCTTGTCTGCGAATAGTATGTGAAGCTTCGTATGACCTAATTAATGCACCGTATAGAGTTTAAAGTGAAATCCAGGTAGAAGCCCCTTTAGGATTCGCCTATTAAAATGCAACGCAAAACCCTACAACGATGTCAGCGCTTTATCGCTAATCCGGCCTAATGGATATTCTGTGTCGTCTCAATTTTATGCCTTCAGCGTAGATTAAAATCTGGCTTAAGAACATGCAATGATTATAAAGTAAATTAATAATTCATGACAAAACACCGTGCAGCGACATACTTAAATATATCAGGAAGTAATAAGTTCGTAACAAAATTATGAAAGCTAGGTACTTTTAAGAATCATTCAACTGGTTGGTATGTCTTTTAACTTTATTTTATAATAATCCGTTCGTCCAACCTTCCACATTTATAGGTACTACTAGCTGACCCGGCAAACGTTCTTTTGCCATATAAATAAAAAAAAAATAGATGTTGGCCGATACTCATAGATACCGGATAAGCACCAAAAATTTCATCAAAATCGGTCAAGCCGTTTCGGAGGAGTATGGCAACGAAAACTGTGACACGAGAATTTTATATATTAGATTAGTAGCATAAGTACCTACTTATGTACTCACAACAGAAAGAAAGAAAGAAAGAACATTTATTTCATAGCCACGGATACACAGATCTATATGTATACAAGACAATACACAATCTATACACAAAAGAAATAAAATTTATAACATAAACATAATTTTAAGTACACACAGTAAAATGTATGATTTAATAATACCCCGCAGCCATGAAAAAGGAACTGACTCAGCAACCGCTGCAGATCTAAAAGATCTACAACACTGATTTTCAGTCAGCACCTATAACCTGATGTGAACCCTGTTTGCATAAATACATGAAAATACTACTGAGAAATACACTGTTAGTATGCAACAAACAAACAACCTACCTATTTTTAAACTCATATGCCAAATTACGACATCGTTCTATAGAATACCTATTCTGAGAATGTGACAATTTCACAAGAAAGGATTGAAATCTAGGTGGGTAGGTAAAAGTCCAATTTATTCCACTGAGTTGAACGTTTCTGCCCGAGGGGGAAATTAAACAGAAAATTGCGAAATTACCCATCTGCGATCATGACAACGTATTTCTGACGTGCAACTGTAGCATTAGACGCACTTTATACAACGTTTAGCATAATGAAGAGATAAAATTTAAGGGAATTGTATGTTTGGTGATGTAGTTTATAAGTAACAGTATCATAAATTTGTCATCCTTACGGTTCGGTCGAAAAACAAGTTTGAAGTTTAGATCAAAATATCTAAGTGTCAACCCTAAAAACAGATGTTAGCTAGATGAAATCTATTGGATAACAGATGGCGCAAAAATAAAGTGATGGGTAACTAAAACAGATCTTACTACAAAGTTTAGCCGGTGCGGGAAAGTTCATATTGTCCGTTCATCGTAAGATGTCCCCTGCCGTTATGTTGGCACTATTGCTTGTCAACCTGTTTTGGTTATCTGGGATAGTGAATTAATCCTTTTTATTGAATACTTGAAAAAAGGGCAAACGATAACTGGATCCTATTATGCAAACTTAATCCCGAAATTACGTGAAGCGATTAAAGAAAAACGTCGTGGGAAATTGTCATTGGGCGTGTTGTTTCTCCAGGATAACGCTCTACCTCATCGTTCGGAAGTTGCGCTCACCGCAATCCGCAGTGCTGGTCCTTGATCACGCACCATATTCTCCTGACTTAGCCCCGAGTGATTTTTTACTTATTTCCAAAATTAAAGGAGCATATTCGTGGAACTAAATTTGACGATGATGACGCGGTTATGACTGCCGCAGAGGAGTTTTTAATAGTCGAGAAAATGATTTTTTTGCGGAAGGAATAAGAAAGTTGGAGATGCGGTATTCTAAGTGTATTAGATTAGAAGGAGATTACGTAGAAAAATAAAATATTCTTGTTTAATTTTTTTTGTTTTTTTGTATTCATTCTAAGAATTTTTTGATTCGCCCTCGTATAATATAAATTGTGTCGTCATTCAAAACCTTCCTAGTCTTATAGTTGTTTATTATTTACAAATCAGAAAATTAAACATATATTTATTCGTGGTAGGTATAAACAAAGTTAGATTACGGGGTTAAAATGGACACATATTATTGGTAACACTGCTGCCACAATGCTGCCAACATCAGCAGGCAGGGGACATCTTATAGTGAACGGTCTGTAAGTAAGGTCACTGACTGCGGCACAAGTCTTGCTTGTCAAGCTTATTAGGTTGACTAGGGTTGTCAAAATATTTTGTTGTAAAATAATTAAATAAATTTATATGAAAGTCTATA
Source organism: Stenoptilia bipunctidactyla (assembly GCA_944452665.1). NCBI lineage: Eukaryota > Metazoa > Arthropoda > Insecta > Lepidoptera > Pterophoridae > Stenoptilia > Stenoptilia bipunctidactyla. Next base: position 10,808,863 of record OX101732.1, read on the forward strand.
CCAGCACCGATCATTCTAATTCTTTTACTGTATATTCTACGTATGGTATAGAAGCTAACCCTTAAGTTTTATCAATGGAGACATTTTGTTATACTTTGTATAACAGTGTACCTGCACTTTTATTAAGCTTTTTTTATTTTTTTACATTGATAATTTTTTTTTTACTTACCATCAGGTGAGATTAAGGTCAAATGCAGCTTTAGTCACCAATAAAAAACCGAACCTACACAGCGGCTAAGCTGACACACTAATAGTAAGCTTTCCTAATTGAAGATGGGATTGAGTTGGATCCAGAACGCCATGCGGACTTCAGTAACCTTTACGTTCCGGGCCTAAGAAGACGGTTGCGATTGAATCGCAATGCAGTTGCTCAGAACCGATAGTTTTTGAGCTAAACTGGCCTGAGCGACCGGCTCGGCTGGAGGGGCGCTCGAAGTAGGCTGAGAAGGCCCCCTCCACTTCTTGGTGGACTTTATGGTAGCTCATGTATCAACGGAAATATAGGACTTTTTGATTTACGTGCGTATGAAGTCGCGGGAAAACGCTCGTTCTTTATACGAGCTAATCAGGAAGGACAATTGCTACAGCAACGTAGGCATACTTGCTGTATTAGTATTTATTTTACTAAGGGCCGATTTTTCAATGGTCAGATAAGGTTATCTGACGACCGGTTGGTGTAACATACATTGCCTTCTATGCCAGAGGTCCTGGGTTCGAATCTCGGCGGCGGCGCATATAGGTGTGATGAACGTATGTTTATTTAAGTTTATTATAAAATATGTATTTATTAATTATGTTAATGAATAAAGTATTAACCGACAGCTTCAAACTCGTCTCAAAAAATGATGACATCCTGTCGACATTTTGACAAGTTTCGTTCCAAATAAAGCTCAAACTTAATAGCATTTTTAATTTGCACGTAATAGAATTACTTACGGATTTTTAAAGCCCAAATTTTTGTTAAACTATCGAAGTAACTATAAGAAAATATCAATTATTAGTAGGCATTAGGTAGGTATATCAATTGAAAAAGAGCCGTTGTGAAATATGGGATATGCTGCAGTTGCCTTGTAATGTAGGACACTATTACTTATTCTGTGGTAGGACGGCTAAGAGTTGGATGATGTGCATATTTATTCTCTTCAGTTGTGTGAAACATGATTACGAAAAGTGCAACTCCTAATCTCACGTCCCCGTAAGTTTACAAATACGAATCACATAACAACGAATGCACAAATGACAATTACATTGGTGTGGATTCTGAGATGTGCCAGCCAGTCTAACATTAATGCTCCATCAGCCTTTTTATGATATTAATTATGTTGTAGATGTTGTACCTATTTAGGGTAGATCAATAAATAATAAAAAGAATTCTGGTATTTTATTTTCCTCTTCAGTTTCAGCAATTGACTAAGGTTTTTTTTTTTTTTTTTTTATATTGTAAGGATAGGACGTTTGTCTTCCATGCCACCTGATGGAAAGTGCGCATGAAGACTATGGTGATACACGTCCATCCACGAGAAACCTATTCACTCGACACTTAAAAGTTCCAGGACTGTAGTGGTCAGGAAAAACAGACGCAGGCAGATTGTTCCACACCTTGGCAATCCGTACCAAAAAGGAACTATCGAAGCGTTTTGTTCGACTTCTTGGTATATCCACTATATACGGATGGAAGTTCTGTCTGCGTCTGGTAGTCCGGTGGTAAAAAGGGGTGGGTTCAATTTGGTCAAAAAGAGCACTCGCACACTCACCAAAATGTGGCCGATAAAATACTGTCAAACAAGCAACCTTACGACGATGCTCCAGCGTCTGCAATTTTTTATTTGTAAGGTTGTTGTTATTTATGAGTTTTCGGGCTCTTCGGTCAACAGAGTCTAGCGCTTCGAGCTGGTATTTGGCAGAACCATCCCAAAGGTGACTACAGTACTCCATGCAAGACCTCACTTGGGCTGTGTATAAGTTGAGGAGCCGTTCAGGGCTGAAGTACCGCCGGACCTTCGAGATGATACCCAATTTTTTGGAAGCCGTTTTTGCCATAGACTCAATTTGTTGTCCGAAGTTTAATTTGGACGTTATAGTGACGCCCAAAAGCCCTAGTTGATCGGTGATGGGAACAGATACATTCTGGAAAGTGGGCGTAAGAGTAAAGGTGCTCTTTTTTGCGGAGAATAGACACGCTTGTGTTTTGGAGGCGTTGAATTTGACCAGGTTAGATTCGCCCCAATCGGACACATTCCGCAAGGTCGAATCAACGCGCTACATCATAGACTCTCTCAAAACCTGGATTTCATGGGCGCTCGTTCGCGCATTGGATATATATCTCTCAACAACAGTGCTGTCATCAGCATATCCAATAATGCCTGGTGTTAGGAGGTCATTAATGTGCAGCAAGAATAAAGTTGCAGAGAGAACAGATCCCTGAGGTACCCCGGCATTAATTGCCATTAGGTCAGAGGAGTAGCCGTCTAAGACTACTCGAATCGACCGTTCCCTCAGAAAATCAGATATCCAGTCACAGAGCCCGGTCGGTATGCCATATGCTGGAAGCTTGCTTAAGAGACCATCATGCCAGACCCTGGCAAAGGCCTTGGAGATGTCTAAGGATACAGCTATTGCTTCACCATGACCCTCCAAGGCCTCACTCCATAAGTGTGTGGCATACACGAGAAGATCGCCGGTCGAGCGTCCACTGCGGAAACCATATTGGCTATCGCTTAGGAGCTCGTTGGTCTCAAGGTATGCCAGGAGTCGATTGTTCAATACACGTTCCATGACTTTACAAAGTATGGAGGTGATTGAAATTGGTCGATAGTTGACAGGATCAGCACGGCTTCCCTTCTTCGGTACTGGTTGTACGTTAGCCAGCTTCCAGGATTTGGGGACTTTACCAGATTCCAAAGAGAGTCTATAGAGACGCGTCAAAACGGGAGACATCTCAGCTGCGCAGCGTTTCAACACCACTGCAGGAATACCGTCTGGACCGCTAGCCTTATTCTCGTCTAGGTGCAGCAAGCACTTAAGAACCTCCTTTTGGCGAATATGAACGGTACCCATTGTAGGACCGAACTGAGGTAATTGGGGTGGGATTTTACCTTGGCTATCTAGACGAGAATTTTCCGCAAAGATACTGGCAAATAAATCCGCCTTTTCCTTAGCGGTTTGGGCCAGAGAACCGTCAGGTTTCCGCAGAGGCGGCAGCGACGGGCGACAAAAGTTCGTTTCGACCGACTTGGCGAGGGACCAGAAAGCTTTACTTCCCGAGGGGTATGAGGCTATTCTGTCTCCGATACAGCCTATGTGGGCGAAACGAGCTCTCTTGATCACCTTTTTGCAGGACTTGGCGGCAGCATTGTACCTCTTTTTGTGTTCATGCGAATCCACGGCTTTGCTTCTGCGAGCGGTTGCCCAGGCTTTGTACGCTTCTCGCTTACGCTTTTCAGCGGAAAAGCATTCAGCACTAAACCATGGGCGATCTTTGGTTTCAAGGGATAGATCAACGTAGGGAATGAAGAACTCCATTGCTTGACCTATACATATTAACTACATATTTACAAAGAAATGTTACATTCTTGGATTTATTTACAAAGGATTTTAAGGATAAAAGAATGACTAGAAGATAGGAAGATGTTAGGTCTGGGGAACTGGAGGGGAAGGATATCGTATAGATAGGCGGAGTTTAGAGGGGAATTAAAATATATGTGATCCACTGTCCCTGTCCGCAGTCACATATTTTGTTGAAGGAACTTGTTATCTACTTTTTTTTGGAACAGGCTGGATGCCTCCATATAATGTACCTAGCAGGTACCTACACTATACGTTTTGTCGCACTTGTTGCTTCAGTTTAGTCCAATGACTTAGCCAGTGTGATAAGACCTACCCTTTAGGTAGTATTCCAAGAACCCTTTTACGACATCATCTCTAGCAAAACAGACTCATAAAAACTAATACTTCCAAACCTGAACGACTCAAAATGAAACACAAAGCTACTAATAAATATCATGATCATCATCAGCCAGTAGACGTCCACTGCTGGACATAGGCTTCCCGCAAGGTTTTCCAATATATCTATCAATTAAATAGCAAAAAGATAGCGAAAATAATCAAAACACGTGTATATGGCACCAACACTTACCTGACAATCAAGACCTGAAACTATTCGTCGAATAACGCGGCTATTTGCCGGTTGAAGGAGCAAGTAAATTATCTGTCAGTTACCAGTGTTGTGGAACAGATATGTCTTATTCGACGATTAAAAAAATTAAATAAATCCTATCCGACGAATAACAGCTGTCTGTCGATCATCTGACCATTGAAATATTGGACCATAGTATTATAAAAAACAAATTTCGCCGGGTAATACTTAATACGGTTAATACTTTATTCGACAGATAACTTTAATCCGACGATTGAAAAATCGGCCCTTATTTATATATTTTATTAATTACCTACTCAGTGTTTAAAATACGAAGTCCATTATCTTGGTTACTCACATGTTACCAAGATAATGGACCTGGGTTGCCTGGCAGAAATCGCGCTTTGGCGATAAGGCCGCCCTTTTTATGTTAATTGTAATTATTGTTTCATTTAAACTATGTAACCATGTTGGTGTACAATAGTTTTATTATTATTATTATGAAAGATCACTCCGATCTTCTTTTTTCCGCCAAAGAATGATTAGACACCCAGCAGAGTAAGCTCTAGTAGGAGGAAGGTGAATGCTATTACGCACGACACTATCAAGTGGCCCCTGATATCTGAAAAACTGGAAACCTGAAGGTTAGCAATTATAGATTGCTTGGGTTGCTTTGGGGCAGCCGCGATACTTTGCGGTGTGACCTGTTTGGCCGCACAAAATACAAGACGGATCTGAGCTCCTCCTGAGATGGTCTCACTCCTTAGTGCCGTGAGACTCTAGGCACTTGACCACCTAGGCATGGTGAAGCAGTTTGCTGCCGCGTGGCCATATAGTTGGCAGCAGTAGCATTAACGGGGGAGACCTCTTCTGTGTTTTCCACGAAGACGTTTGAGAGACCGCACAAGCTAAAAATTCCTTGGATCATCCTGGACTTCCCTGCGGGGTTGTTTGCTAGTATCACTTGAGCAATGGGGAATTGTTTACCCCGTTAGCTGTGCATTTTGTGCACGGCTTCGACGGGGAAACCTTGAGACTTTTACTACTCGGGCGCGATAACTTGACACCTGGCTCAAAAGACGTCCGTCTATAGTACTGACTGCAAAAAAAATATATAAATCGTATTGATACTGCCAAAAAAAATATTTCTCTGTGCTGTCAATATTTATTTTAAGCTAAGTAAGTAAAGTTCGAAAAATTAAAATCCTCGCCATATTGCGGAGTTTCAATGGAACTGATTTTGTAAAGGAAATTGTTACCAGAAACGTAAAAATATACATGTAGCGCCCTAGAGCAGGTTTATTATTTTTCTGGCCAGGCTTTATTATATTATAACTAAAATAATTATAAAAAAAAATTTTCATTATGAATTTACTTCCACTGAAATTCCGCCGTATGGCGAAATATGTATTATGTAGTATTATGGCCCTTTCTTTACTGTGTATGGTTTTTGCCATCGTATAAATTTAAACACAACAGTTACAAGAAAACGTCCAAACGTAACGATAAAAAAAACTCAACAAAAACAATTATAACAGCAAACGAATGACTCAAACTCAAACTCAAACTCAAACTCAAAAATTCTTTATTTCGTAAGTATTTAAATACATTTGAAATAAGTCAAATAATTTCAACTCCGAAACTCAAGAAAGATTACGTGCAACAGTAACAGCGATGCTAACGCTACTGAAGGACGAGAGCGGGGCCTCGCGCGGGGTAGCGGGAGAGGAGTCTAGTTTCGAGCCAGGTGTCAAGTTATTGCGCCCGGGTAGTAGTCCTCTTGAACTTGCTCGTTCAACCGAAAACAACGAAAGGTCTTGAGCGGCTCAATTGGCGGTCTGATAAATAAGACGACGAGGAGGCCTGTGGAGCCCAAGAAGTCGTGACGACGTGGTAGGCCGGAGTCGCCTGTAAGAGGATAGCCTGAGATATATGCGCCAATGGCGACTGCAGGACCCCAAATTGCTGCTACTGCTGCTGAAATTGCTGCCGCTGCTCCTGCAGTTTAACCTGCATCAGGGCGGGGCGGGCATCTAACGGGGCTGAAACCATCCATCGAGCTGGATCCGATAATAATCGGCCACCTAGGTCAGTTTGGGTTAAAAATTAATAATAAAACCAAGACTTGAAATAAAAAACTTTTTGACAATAATTAACTATATTTTTATAACAAAAAACCCAATAATGACAAATTACAGCGATTATTTTGTAAATATTGCCATCTTATATATCTCATTGGTACATTATTCAGCAAAATACAGATCTTTTTTTATTTTAGAGACAAAATATACAACAGGAGTGGAAAGCAAGTGGGTATGTTATAAGGATATGTTACTTATAATCCATATTGAAGATATTTGCATTTGCATTACATAGTTTTATTCTCCATATATTTTGCTATAATATTGTAATATATTGTATCACCTTCTAAAGGTAATCTAATAGATTTAATCGATTGGTTATGAAATATAGCTCAATCTTTTGAGCTTTAATTTAAAGTAGGTATACAGGTTTTTAAGCTGGCAGCTAATGGGAACACTACTTCTTTTCAAATAATTGATATTCCGAATGGTTTTTTTTCTTCTTTTTTATATCCATTTGGTTAGTCTATCCAAAATTCCAAAATGCCTAGTCCAAAATTATTTTAACATTATTCTCTAATGATTTTTCTTCTGTGCCAGCCAATTGGCTCACGTTCAAGCATAAACTATCAGCTGTCAAAAGCCTCAAGCTATATCTTACAACCTCAACACAAATGGTTAACAATATCAACAAGATAGTGCCAAAAACGTTCTATTCTAAACTTAATTACATGAGCTATTTCTTCAACATATACAGATACTATAAAGTATTTTTATCATAAATATACTCAATCTACTAACTATTTATTGTGATCTGGTATCTAATGACGCCACCTGTACCTCCTAGTTTACGATATTTTCCATTAAACTTAAACTAAGAACAAAATAATCCTTTTGTACATATTATACCGATATTAATAAGTATATTCAGAGCATTTACATCATTGCAATATCACGAGTCTTGTCGAGTACACTTCTTTCCGTCTTATTGTTACTTATGTTACTTCCAATTAATGAACGAATGAACGAATTTGTCTCAATAACAAAGAAAGAAACATATAATTCAGAACGAACGGGATACGTTAGTAATAAACAAATTCACAATTGTTATATTTTTGACTCAGCGTAACCAAATGACAATTTTACAAGTAGGAACATGAATATACCTTTGATTAGTAACAAATAATATGTTCAAGGGTCTTATTAAAACAAAAAAATAATCAGATGGAACTCTTATTTTATGAAATAGTACAAATACTTCAGCAATCGATAAAATTTTATAATAAAATACCCACTAAAGGGTCGAAACGAAAAATGTATTAAGAAATAAGCTACACCTTTGTACATGATAAGAATGTAAGTAATATTTATGTGTACATAAACAATTATCAATAAAATTTCGCTACTGAATTTGTTGGTTAAAAAAAATTAGTTAGATTATAACAGGGATGAAGGAAACATTTTTTTAGCCAGCAACACATCAACACTGTAAATGCTCTTACATATGCTATTAATAAGAACAAAAAATAAGAAGATAAAACCTTAAATGGTGCAAAAAACCATATTACATATTTACTAAACTATTTTGAACAATAACCACCGTTATAAGCTGCATCAGTGATTTAAAAATACGTACTATAAATTAAGGAGTCTTGCGTTTATAAATTTAAAAGTTTTTTCGTATTTTTATAAATAAGTCAGAAAATATATGAATAAAGCTGTAAGATCGATTACGATAATTCACTTTAATAACTGGAAATCAACCTACCAAAAATTAAAATTAAAATTTATACTAAAATTATTTAACATACTGGAGATATGCCATCTCCCGCGCCTTCATGATAAACCATGTTTTTTTTAATGGAAATTAGTATTTAAATAAGCGTTTCATTTTAATGATGCTGTGTGTACACGCTTTTGGGTTTATATCTAGTTTTAATGATAATATAGTTCAATTTATTTTCGGATACTATAACTGTTGCCTGTTGTATATGCAATAATAAATAAATAAATAAAAACTGTAGGTAAGTACAGAACACATAAGGAGATAGGTTCCGATGTAGCGAAAATCCTGCAAAGAAACATTTATACTGCAAGAAACGTGAGAGAAATGTATTTTAATTTATTTTTATTAAATAAGTATTTTTTTATTCCGCGTCGTCTATAATACACTTGAACACGACAAATAAAGCTTTTGGAGACAAATTTGTACGTTTATAAGACCGACGCATGGTATGTCGTCTCCAAACAAGGTGCCTTAAAATTTTACATATTTCTTTTTCGTTTAAATATTTTCTTTTACGCTTTTTTTTTATAACCGATATTTAAAAAAATGTATGACTCTTTATTTCAAGCTAAATAATTTTTTACAATGCTTAGAAGCGCAAATATTGTCTTATTACGTCACACTACTTACGATTACTAAGATATTAGATAGAACACTTAAACCCAACGTCGATTTATAGGTAAACAATGATTAGAAGCTTAACTAAAAATAAACTCTGCCTTAATAAAACTTTTAAATTTCTTATTAATTACAGAACACTTTATTCATAATACTTATTATGATTGATTTAACACTCTCGCAACCACAAAGCAACTTGATATGGTAAACTTTTACACAAATTAAGTATTCTCATGTAAGTAAGAATTGCAAGAAAACTATATCTTGCAGACACCAAATCACAATATGGAAGTTGATATGAATTCGAATTATTACAAAACCGTTTTTAATCACTTAATAAAAACTACTCTAGTAAAGAAATCTGTAGATTTGTACAATTAAAAGAAACTGCCTACACAGAGGAATTTATAATGTTAGCTGCCACGATCGACAAAATATATAATTTGAAAATATATTCCTGTAGATACAGAATTTGGTATAGTTATTTTGGTAACTACTCAAGTTTTTGCTTAATAAAATCAAAATGATTTCACTAACTTTGTAGAACATTTCAACTATAATAATTAGAATTCACATCTTCATCCTTACATTTTGTGCTATTCAGAACTCAAACCATGCATTAAAATAAGATTTCACTATCGTTGTACTCAAACTGAATAGCACGGCTTTGCTGGGACCTAGAACTGGACCCAATTCTGTTGATTTGATGGTGTCACAGGATTCTGACTCGGAGCGCTAGAAATAAATAATAAAATTGTGTAATCAAACTGCTCAGGTGATTATAAGTTGAACAAGTGTTCACAGGCGCGGTCGCAGTTTAAATTTCTGGGGGTCACAAGTGAAATTTTTGAGGCGTTACAATAAAAAATTTGGGGTGTCACAACTCAAATGGGAAAAATAAAAAAAAATAAAAGAAAAATATATAGAGTAAATTGGACTTTACTGCACACGTAAGGCAGAAAATTAAAATAATATTTTAGGTTTTGAATGATCATTTATATCTTATACCTACTTTGGTTTTCTCCTTGTGATGATAATTTAATGTCTTTAATCCATTGAAGGATTATTGAATCTGAGGACCTTTAGCTACACACTTTTTAGAGTAGGATTTCGCCTCATGAGGTCCCTTTACTGGAAAAGAACTGGCTTTTCATAAAATATTGCCGACAAACATCATCGCCGCGCCGGAGCTGTATTATCCGACGAGGCGACACGTTTTATATGGAGGGTGATAACTTGCCGGATCCTACCTTCACTGAGATAAAGAAACGAGGCTTAAAGGTTTTTTTTTTTAAATTATAGTCCTAAATATAGTAAATTCAATTCGTAATATTCACGCATTCGCATTGCTTTTTGACTTTTTTGATGCCATCTGATTGGATGATAATATAAGTTTAGATCAAATTTTGAACTGGTTCTTAATAATGGGTCAATGAAACAGACATAATGAGAAGGATGAGCGAGAACTAGCTCGTCAGATCATAAAAGTCCTTTCGAGAAGCACTAAGAGCAGAAGTGCATTTTTAGAGGACCTTACACTTATACAAGGTTGTTTTTTGGTCACCAGCCAAATTTAAATAATAGTTTCTTTGATACAATATAAACGTACCTGCATATTTATTTTAGCGTCGCCTAGTACAAAAAAGTAGAAATATCCACAAATGTTTTTGAAAATAGTCGCTGTTGATGAACATAGCTACTACGACGCGGCATTTCATTGCTAATAGTACGACGTAGTACTAAGAGATGTTTTGTAGTAGCGCGTAGTCGACTTTATTTTAATGGTTATTTAGAGTGACCATGCTTAGCTTAAGATGTTAGCGGATATATTAATTTCCTTGTAAAAAAATAAATACTATTTTTTTGCAAAAATCGTTTCTATAAATGATACTTATTGTGTAAAAAAATTTTGCCCGATGACCACAAATCAACCCTGTATTTAAAAAAAGAATCGAGTTGAGAGTATAAGTTCCTCATTTTCCATCATTTTCCACTAGAAAGGCAAAAGTCCCAACTTTTTTATTAAAAAAAATGATAACAAGTTCGTCACCAATGCTAGCATTTAGAAGATTTGCCAAAATAAGCTTGTTGTGGGTCGTGATTCAGTTGTTTCGATAGTACTTACTTTATGGCACTGTGTTTACTTTATATTATAAATTTTAAAATATACATCACCTAGCAGAGTTGAAGTCTCCCCACTCATTGGTAGGTGGAGGCGCAACCGGGTTGGATGGCGATGGGGTATGCTGTGGGGAAGGTGGTGGTGGTAAACGCGAGCCACCGGGTGGTGGCGGCAGTAGGCCACCAACTGAAGCATTACCAGTGCGCTTTGGACGACCCCCTTCGCTGCCGTCTTTTTTCTGTAATTTTTTAAGGAAGTTTTTATGATTAATTTTCTAAACTAATATTATGAAGAATTTACCACTGAAACATGTATATTGATTTAAAATCATTATTTAACATAACACCCACCACATTATTTAGGAGAAGCATGTATGCTATATTTGTCTTATAAGATCAACTAAAATTAAACATGAATCTGTGCAAATCATACCATGCATGGCGCTATCAACACAGCAGTGCGATCACAGAACTTTATCAAATCGTATATTAAGGAATGTTTACGAATGCTCGTATAGTATGGAGTCGGTTGCAAGTTTTGAGTAACATTGTAATTTTTTATTTTACAGATATTTATGAGTACAACATGTTTACAAACATTCAAAATTAACAAGGCACACATTTATTTAAGCTGGCCGTGCGGCAATGGATAGATTTCAATTTTTTCTTAAAAACCGCCTCCATAATATACGAACATTCGTTAACAAACTATTCGATAAAGTTCTGTGATCACACCGCAGAATAGGTAGGTATAGATGGCTTCACGCACGGTCGTCAACCCAGTAAAACTTTTGATTTATTTATAGAGAATTCTGCAAAATTAAGCACCTACTTTTATTACATAATTATGATCAGAATCGAGTTGGACAGCTCTCCTTCAATATCTAAAATTTGTCACCAGTCACAATGTATACCTATTAAAAGTAAAAAAAATTACTAAAAACATATCTGTATTTGTAGTTTTTAACCATGCTACTAAAGTTTAAATTAGTAGAATTATCTTCTTATAAGTTTTCTTCTCTCGCATAGTTACAGACATGAATAATAATAGTCATCAACAATCTAATCTGATGGTTCAGAGTTGTTTACAAATAAATGAGCAATCGTGATAAAAATATTTCATTCCGCAAATAGTGACACATTATAATTTTTCACAAAATTAAGAGAACATTAGAAAGTTTTATGTTCATTTGAAAAAAAACAATTAACAAATTTACTTTTGATATCATTATGGTGTGAAAAGATCCCAATTTCTGGAACATCCGAAAAGCAAATTTAATGCCAAAGCTGAATTTTAATTAAATCTGCTTATAATACCAACAACAATAAATATTTTGCAAAGTATATTATTTTAAATCATCTACAGCTGCCACAATGCACCATTAGGCAATTAGAAAAATGAAGTCTTACTGTAATTTTCATATTGATCTTAATTGTTTCTCCATCCTTAAATCCAAGATTTAACTGCTGTTGGGGATTTTGGTCTCCTTCTTGTTCTTGTCGCAGATGTTTAAAGTGATCTTGCAACGCCACATTTAGATCAAAAGAATCTGATCTATCCCCAAATCCAAGACCAATGTAAGCAGCTCGACCTGAAAATGTACCATACAAAACAATTAATTGATAAATAATAATATGTTACAGTGGGTGATATCACTACTGTGCACAGTTGAGTTCTATTAAGGGATATGATAGATCTGGTGGGAGTTTAAGTGAATTCCAGTTGAGATTAATACACTCAATAATTAATATTTAATAATTAAGTGCATTTTTTATTATGGTTCACAATAATGGTTTTTGCTTTGACTGTGTGATTTCTTTAAAATATTCACTACTCAAAAGAAAAATGAGGGTAGTGAGAAATATTCATATTTACCATTGTCATCTTGAATTTTGACCACAAAGTATCTTGAGCTATCAGTGACTGATTCAAGGGCTAGTCCAGGATATTTGTCAATAGGGCATTTAGCAAACAATTCTCCTGAACTTTTATCTTCCAGCTTCATGACCAACTCATCGCCTTTAGAGACCAGTCTCATTCGACCCGTCCATTGAGGTTCTTGCAGATTCCAATCTGCTGCCCTAAAAACGCCCACTTTAAGTATGTAATAATAGATAAAACATTTCTATAATACTACGTGGACATTTTTATAATATTTTCTTACCTGTAGCCCCTGTTCGATGTCTTGGGTGGAATTTTAAAGACGAACACTTCGTTTTTAACAAGTATTACACTTTCGTATGTTTCCATATTGTTAATTTTTATTGAATTTTACATACAACCAAAACTAATTTACTTACTTACTGATTTTATCAACAAAAAATCTACTTTCTATGAGTAATGATTGATTTACTGACAGATCCATGACAACATTATGACATTGACAACTGGGGTTTTAATTTCCATGGTACCTAGTCATTATCTGTGAAGATATTGAACGTACTTCACAGATCAAGTTCTTGATTGCCAGATTTATTTATTTTGGGTTATTTATAAGTTATTACACCAGAATATTTTAAGGTGAAATAGGGGACGTTATTTGCAATAATATCAGCAAGTTTTTATCATATTTTGTTCCGAAAGTGAACCATTTTCATAATATTTGGGTTGTTCCTTTTTCTGAACATCGAGTTTTACCTACTCTTTTATACATCGATTGTAAAATAAGCAATGAATGGTTCATTATCATTCGCTTTTCAGTTTTGGATGTGTTTCTTTTATTATTAATAGACAACAATAAAATCTTTTGAATGTGATTCCAAACAGAATCTATAGTATAATGTTTCATAAAATAAAAATGAAATTAATTTTTGTTCAATTTGTGAATTTATTGAATTTATTTAAAAAATCTACATATTCCTGTTGTTTCGAGGAGTTAAAACAACAAGCTTATAGTTACACAGTTGTAGAAACAAAACGAAAAAACTGCTCCAAACGTATTCCTCTTATGAAGACGCTAATTTTTCGTCGCAAAATCTCTGTTAATCATGTAGATTGCGGTTCTCTATTCAATGATTTGACGAATTGCCTTGTTGAATTGTCTGTGCGTGAATTTCGTGGATAAACGGGCATGTGAAGAGAAGCCTTTTCTTATTCATGAACAAAGTCGGCTCATTATTAAGTGGCATGCATCTCTAAGGTTGATGATTGTGACATTGACAGACACACTTGATTGATTGGTATTGGCAGGCGGTTGAATGAAAGATATGTTATTGTAATTGTAAATTTTACCTACAAAATACAAATTAATTTTAAAAACTAGTTCAAATTGGATTAAGTATTTTCGAAAATAATTTGAAAGGTAACGAATAATAGAAACTTTGCTTTACTTTCTCAGTATTAATTGAGTAAACTAGAGCAATAAAACATTTTAAAAGAACCCACTTAAAACTAAGTTTCCATACTTTTCCAGGCATCTAATTTGGTGGTTTCAGTGAAATGGCGTACAATGTAAGTACTTTTGTGTCTTTATTTAAGTCTTTAAAATATCGGAAGTTAATTTCTTGGTTAACTCAGTTCAATCAAAGTTGCACAAGAGAAAATAACCAAACATAACAACAATGAAACACCAGAAGAAACGATGAAACCTAGCTTATGTCATGTAGATTATACTACTAAATTTATACAAAAATCTAAGTTAAAAAAGGTTGGAAAAAATTTGATACTAACTTTTGGAACCTGCAGGGGCACATCTTGCACCCAACATGTTAAATTAAGTATTTTATGAAGAAGTAACATAAGTACCAATAAAATAATTAATATAAATAATGTGACATTCATACATGCTAAAAGGGAGTCCGTCTCTTCAGACTGACTTCTTCAAATGAACACTTTGCATAAAGCAAATATTTGCATGACGAAAACAATGTAATTATTTTTATATTTCCATGATACATTTATCTAACTAATTTCAATAACGAAGTTTATGAAATAGGATAATGAAGCAAAAAGGGGGAATAAAAAATAATGCTTTATGTTGGAATAATGTACAAGTTTGCAATAATAGTGTGGAAAAAAACAAATAAAAATCTCAAAACAATGGGTAGAATGGGCAAAATTTTATGTTGTAAGTTCCTAGTGTGTCAAGCTCGTAATGGAGGACCACTATTTACACCGCACCATGTATATCATTTTTTTTTTCATTACAATTTTAGCAAACTTTATACAACTTCACATAAGCATTTTTTTATAGTGAACGAAAAAAACATGGAAGTTTTACTTGAAATTGGCTACACAAAAATTGTGCCTATTTGGACTGGGTTTTTAGTTTGTACATTGATCATATTTGACAATTATAAACAAGCAGTAGAATGGGATCACTAGTAAATTAACCTGTGAACTACCAATTACTAAATTAAATTAATGACAAAAATTATGGTATCCGTTATGGTAGAGTACACCAGAACTATATTAAGTTGGTGTGATGCTATCCAGCACAACTATGGTTGATTTTTAAGCTATTGCATAGCTTCTATCGCGGGCCTTGAGCGTGGGGACCGAATCCAGAAATTCCGTAACAGCGGTGATACTTTGATTTCATAACTTTACATGCGGGCTTTAATAAACAATCAGCGCCATCTACTAGGAACTTGTGGAACTTCATATTAGATCAAACATTACTGCATTAATAACATAAATAAATAATTATACTACATTGGTTGAAAAGATCGCGGCCTGGCCATTAAAAAAAAACTTTTGTTATTTTTTCTGCCGTCATTTTGAACTTACATTATTCAATTGTCAGCCCGCGAATTTTCAATTTGATATCTTGTTTAAATAAAATTTTACGAACAATATAAATACGTGTGTAGAACAAATTTTCACTAATGGAGAAATTTTAACAACGTGCTGTGATTAAATATTTGTTTAAAAAAAGATTAACACCAAAGGAGATCCATGATGACATGCAAACAACATGAGGGGAATCTGCCCCGTCTTATACCACTGTGAAAAAATGGGTTGCAGAATTTAAACGTGGACGAGAGAACATCGAAGATGACCCTCGCTCCGGCAGGCCAGTGACGTCTACGACCGAAGAAAACATCAATAAAGTGTGTGATCTCATATTGAAAGACCGTAGATTGACTATCAGAAAAATTGCAGACACTATAGGCATCTCATATGAACGAACGCAAAACATCATTGTCCATGAACTCGGCTTTTCTAAGGTTTCGGCTAGGTGGGTCCCCAGATTGCTTTCAGTAGAGCAAAAGCGAATTCGACTCACGATTTCTCGCGACTGTTTGGAGATGTTCGAGGCTGATCCACAAGGTTTTCTTGACAGATTTGTGACAATGGATGAAACCTGGGTTCACCACTATACCCCAGAATCAAAACAACAATCCAAACAATGGAAAAAATCAGGAGAACCAACTCCGAAAAAAGCAAAGGCAATTCTGTCGGCTGGCAAGGTGATGGCATCGGTTTTTTGGGATGCTATGGGTGTCATTATGGTGGACTACCTTCCAAAAGGCGAAACAATAAACTCTGCGTACTATAGCACCCTTCTGCGCCGTTTACGTGAAGAAATTAAACAGAAACGCCCAGGATTACTGAGAAAGAAAGTGTTGTTTCACCAGGACAACGCCCGAGTCCACACGTCTGTCGAGTCTATGGCTCAAATTCGTGATTGTGGTTTCGAATTGTTGCCACATCCAGCTTATTCTCCTGATTTGGCACCTTCGGACTTTCATCTGTTTCCAAACCTGAAAAAACACCTCGGTGGGCAGAAATTTTTAACGAATGAAGAGGTCGAAGCCGCTGTTAACCTGTATTTTGAAGACCTTGAGGAATCTTTTTTTAAAACAGGTATGGAAGCTCTGGAAAGCAGATGGAAGAAGTGCATAGAGCTAAATGGAGATTACGTCGAAAAATAAAAATATTTTTGTATGTACTTTATTCTGTTTTCTTGACTAGGCCGCGAACTTTTCAATCCACCCTCGTAATTGCATAAGTTGATAAAAAATGCTATGCAATAGCTTTACCGCGGCAGGCTCCGAGTGCCACACGTCTTTTTTAAATATATTTAGATGTTAATGAATAGCTTTGAATTTTTAGTATTAACTACCACTAGTTTGCAATTTTCTACCTACATATTTCGTTTTAGAGATATGATGGTTGTGCTGTGAAGCATACTTTCCAGCACAACCATGCCAAAAAATGGCAAAACTTAAGATTTTAGAATGTTATTAGGCAGCCTTTAATTTCTGCAAATACAGCTTTCATGCTAGAATTTCTTACGTGTTGGGTTAGTTTAGGTTAGATTTTTAAGATTTCAGAATGTTATTAGGCAGCCTTTAATTTCTGCAAATACTGCGCTCATGCTAGAATTTCTTACGTGTTATGGTCATATAAAACGTGAAACACAATGAAGTGATAATAATCCCGGCCGCCGCCGGGATTCGAACCCAGGACCTCTGGCATAGAAGGCACTGCACCACTACACCAGCCGGTCGTCAAAAAAATTATTTGGCTGAACTTCGATTCAAATCGAAAAACGATGTAGTACACGCGGGACCTAGTCATGCGCGCGGGCTGTACGTCCGTGTTTTATATGAACACGCTCGTGGACACGCGTGAAAGAGATGGGTGGGTGGATAAAAATGGGTAGAATAGGAAAAAAACTCAATAGTACCCATTCTTACCGGGTATAAATTAAAAACACTGGTAGTCTGGCAGAAATCCCTTGCTAGCGATAAGACCACTAATTGTGTTACTGTAGAATAATTTTATTTCCTGTTGTACATATACATGTATATGTATTTTGTAAATATATGTAAAAAAATAAATAAACACTGGGTAAAAATTGAAAACTTCCTTTAAAAATAATTAAAACGTTGCTGTATTGGCTTAGGGTGCTTACATAAAGGAACTGGTTTCCGGCACAGATAAATTACATGCAAAGCAATTTTGGACCGTATGGGTTCTTACATAAGTGTGCTTTCATAATTCAATCACCATAAATCTTTACCTAAATAAATACAATTTATATTATTGCACATTTATTTAACTCTTGTAGCTCAGTCAAATTAAGCCGAAAATAGGCAAACAGGGGATATGATTCTTGTAGTTTTGAAAATTGGCACACGTATCGTATATGCGGTCCAGATTAACATAATACATGTCCTCGAGGGTGAGGGGTGTGCTGAAGGATAAGGTCCGTTTTTTCAGGCTTTTACTCTTATCTCATAAATCTGTACAAATAGCTTAATAAATGATACAGACAAAAGATTTTCATAAAATTTTCTATTGATTTGGTCATGGTAGTTATTAGGTACTCTACGACCAATACTTTACGAGCTACAATTTTTTTGTTCAATTTTTTGTTTCAAGTTTACGAAGTGCGAGATTTCCGTGAGTTTTGAAAATTCTTACACGGTATATAGTCCATTGAAATGTTACATTTTTAGGCCTAACCTTGCGTTTTTCAGAGGACGCAATTTTATTTTTTTGTTGTGTAGGGGGGGTCGGTGTAAAGCTAAAACCAAGTTTGTGGGGTCGCCACCCTTGTCCTACGGCCGCCATCTTGAAAATAGGGGATGAAATGGTTTTTACGATATATCTCTTAAACTATTTATCTAATAAAAAGAAATTATTATCATTTTTTGTTGCAAATTACATCCTCTACAACTCTGGTCAAGTAACTTTTTGTTGTAGAACTATAAATAAAAAAGTTATAAGCGAAAATGTTTAGAAATTCGAGAAAATAATTTACGTTTTTTGATATAACTTTTTTTTTATCATTTTACTAAGAAATTATATCAGACAGAATTTGGAGATCGTTCTTTGAGGAACAACTTTTATAGCAACATTTTTTCATCAAGTCAATAGTTAAGGTTTTACAGCGCTCCGAAATGATTACTATTTTTCAGTACTCTTAACTTATACGTGTGTACTATACTATATTTTCAACGGCTATCATTTCAGCGAAAAAATAAAGTTCTTCCTTTCAGCGCTATGACAAGTACTATTGAAGTTGATAAATCTCGTGTCGTCATTAATCCATTACGCTTATTTCAACGAATGTGCATTTCAAGAGAAACAATCGGTGATGTCAAAGAATACTTAGGGTATGAATTAGCAACTTTCCCATTGTCATTATTCGTGGAGGATGGCATGAGAAAAGGTACTAAGTCATCTTTTTTTAATGCCTTTACACCGGTGTAAAGCCGGTGTAGGCAGTCATTTTGTCATTGACGGTGGTTTTCTTTTACATAAAGTAGTTTGGGATCGAAATTCATCGTTCAATGATATAACTACTAAATATGTCAAATATGTACAACAACACTTTGGACTCTCTGCAAGCATTGTGTTTGACGGTTACTCAGACGACCCTGATGTCGCAGGAACAAAGTCTTGGGAGCGTTTGCGCCGCACGAAAAAATACCAGTCGACAGAAGTAATATTTGACAAGATCTCCATGCCGACGTTATCACAGGAGAAATGTCTTTGTAATGAGAAGAACAAATCTAACTTTATTATACTTCTCAAAACTGCATTCTCGGAAATAGGTTTCACTGTTGACCAAGCAGAATCAGATGCAGACACTCTTATCGTTCGCTCTGCTCTTGCTGCATCTCCATTATTCGATACCGTTACTATTGTAGCTGAAGATATTGACATACTGATATTACTCACATCACTTGGTAGAAAACAAGCAAATGTATTTTTTTTAAAACCATCAAAAGGACGAATAGCAGAACAATTATATTGTGCGTCAGGTTTTATTTACGGAGATGTCATTGCGGACATTTGTTGAAAAAAAAAACGAAAAAAAAAACGCGCCTCTAGACTCTACCTCGTGGGTGGTGGGGAAAGAGTCAATAATTAATTATTAATTATTTAAAAAAATATAAAAACAAAAAAAAAACAATTACTGATGACACATTATTAGTACACACGTATAATATAAGTCTAGTTAAGAGTACTGAAAAATAGTACCCATTTCGGAGCGCTGTAAAACCTTAACTATTGACTAAATGAAAAAATGTTGCACATAAAAGTTGTTCCTCAAAAAACGATCTACTAAAATGGTCTGATATCATTTTTTCGTAAAATGATAAAAAAAAGTTATATCAAAAAATATAAATTAATTTCTCGAATTTCTAAACATTTTCGCTTATAACTTTTTTATTTATAGTTCTACGACAAAAAGTTACTTGGCCAAATCAGATAAACAGTTTAAGAGATATATCGTAAAAACCATTTCAACCCCTTTTTCAAGATGGCGGCCGTAGGACAAGGGTGGCGACATGGTCAACCCTAATGAAGTCGGTTAAAATCAGCAGATTATTTCTATCCACTAACAGATGGCGCTGTTAAAAAAAGTGATAGGCAGTTAACTAACATAAGAACTACAAAATGCTTTTTTATACCGACAAGATTAGCGAGGTCGGAAAACTTTTTAATTTTAAATGAGGCGTTTTCTGACAGCTCATAAAAATTTGTTCAAGAAACCGCTATAGATGGCACTTTTGAATAGCCGAAGGCGTTAAGTCTGTATACTATAATGTAGTTAAGTGGTATCTACCATCTATGGTTATTTATTAGTTCAATTTCTGATACAGACGTAAATAAATTTATCATACTTTTATAAACGCAGTGTGGAATAAATGGTTATATGACAGACAAGACTTCGCCTTTTGTGAAGCGCCATCTATCGAAGCCTTTTGTACCATTTTTGTACCGTTTTGTTTTTTAATGAGCTGTCAGAAAACCTCTCATTAAGGTAGCATCACTCGAGTTGGTGACTATACCAAAAAACTCTGCGTAAATACTGCCTAATTAGTGCAAAACTTAAGAAATTATTTCCCTTTAGTTAAGGAGATAAAGAACACGCGCCAAGGCATGCTAGCGTCAGCTACAATAGCTCATAATCCACAGATACAAGTCTTTACAAGACGTCACGAACCTCATTGAACAAAATCTTAACTAAATATTTTTCAGAATTTTAAATAACATTACAGGGCTTCTTGCCCGTCATCCAAATGAGTGACTACACTCGAACGGTCAACGTCAAATCGCATTCCCTTCCCGGCAATATAAATTTAACTTCTTCTTATGGTTATGCTTTACGTTATTTTAATAAGTTAATTACGATGGCGTCTGTCTGTACCCTGTAATATTCGTTTAGACTTTAACTTTTTTCTACGTTTTGCTAAGTTGCTAATGTTGACTGCACTGCATGGAAATCTCCCTTTGCCTCTATAAGAAACGGACCCGCGCGTTCATGTTGATTTAAAAAAAAAAGTGGATAGAAGAAAATGGCGTCGCATTATGCGCTCGTAAATAAGCAGCAAAACGTTATCTTTCTTCTTAAAAACAACATTTTACAATGATTTATGAAAGTGTATATTACATAAAAGTGTTTAGTGCGTTTTACAAGAACTTTCTTTACACCGACTATGATGTAAGCGTGAAAACGCTATGCCCCTGATCCTTCCTCGACAAATCGGACCGCTAGACAAATGTAAAAAATGGGAGAAATGCGTCTATTATTGTTGATATTAACAATAATACTATCAAGAACGAAATTGATTCGGGCAGAAACCTCCGAATGCCCTCACAAATGTCACTGCCTACAACTCTATGTAGATTGCTCAAGTAAGAACTTTGCTACTGTGCCAAAAATTCCTCAGTGGGTGGAACAACTGGATCTTAGTCGTAATAAATTGACTGAAAATGTTACAGAGAACTTTGAAATCTTTGAAACTCTCAAAAAGCTGCTTTTAGATAAAAATAATTTACGTCACATTCCTTCTTTACACCACAAAGGATTACAACAAGTCAGCCTGAGTCGAAATGCCATTGAATCCATTGATGCTGGCCACTTTTCGACTAACAGCTCCATTAAAATTCTAAACCTAAATAGTAATCGAATTAATTATATTGAAGAGGGTGCATTGAATAATCTCACAAACCTGGTTGAATTGAAACTAAACAGGAATGAAATCAAGTCCTTGCCAAATCATTTGTTCATGAATCAATCTTCGTTAAAAATATTAGAATTGAATCATAACAAGTTACACATAATAAATGGATTGTTGTTCCAAGGATTATCAAGTTTGACTACCTTGAAACTTAGGTACAATAACATTGACAATATATTAGATGGTGCCTTTTTTGGATTTAAATTAGTAAACTCACTGCAGCTAGACCATAATAGAATAAGGAGTATATCTAAAGGTTGGATGTATGGCCTGGAATCCCTAGAGAGTCTTTCTTTATCAAATAATTTGATATCTCATGTTGATTTAGGATGCTGGGAACTGTGTACTAACTTGGAAGTATTGGATTTGTCACACAACTATTTATTAGAAATTGAAACCAGAACATTTCAGCATTTGACAAACATTCATGAATTGAACTTGAGTTTTAATAATATATCTTCTATATCGCAAGAAGCTTTTAGCTATACAGTTAATTTACAAAAATTACATTTAAACAATAACAAAATATCATGGACAGTTGAAGACATGTCTGGGCCATTTGCTAAATTGCAAAACCTGATCACATTTAACTTGTCTAATAATCACATTAAATCGATTAATTCCAAAGCATTTGATGGCTTGTCTAACTTAGTAGAACTGTACTTAGCAGGAAACCACATTACATCAGTACAGCAACATGCATTTAATTCTTTGAATAAATTAAAAATTTTGGGCTTAGATTCTTCTGCATTCCTATGTGATTGTAATTTGTCATGGATGGTAAAATGGATTCGAGAAAGAAGTGCCCAAAATGCTGTTAGTGCGACATGTGCTTATCCAAATGATGTTAGAGGAATATCCATATTAGAACTCAAAGAAGATAATTGTGGTGATACACCAAAACCAAAAGTTGTAGAACACCCAAAAACACACCTGGCAATCAAAGGTCGATCTGCAAAACTCATTTGCTCTGCAACATCCAGTCCATTCAGTAATATGACATTTTTATGGAGAAAAAATAATGGCAATATAAGTAATCCAACAGTATTTGAAAATATAACTGTTAGTACAGGACAACCCCGAGCGACCTCAATGTTAGTTATACCAAATGTTACCCATGCAGATTCTGGAAAATATCAATGTATAGTCAGCAATAAATTTGGCACAACATACTCATCTAAAGCAAAAGTAAACATTGTTACTTTTCCGCGATTTATAAAGACACCACTGAATGTAACAGTAAAAACTGGAGAAACAGTTACACTTAATTGTGCAGCTAATGGAGATCCTACCCCAGAAATATCTTGGAAAAAAGATGGAGGCAATGATTTTCCTGCAGCAAGAGAAAGAAGAATGAATGTAATGCCAACTGACCATTTGTTTTTCATTGTGAATGCAAAAACAACTGACATGGGGATATACAGTTGTGCTGCTAAAAATCCAGCTGGCACTATAATTTCAAATGCGACACTAACAGTTCTTCAAGAACCATCATTTGTCAGAGTAATGGAAAACAAAGAGGTCACCAGTGGAGATTCTGTGGTTTTGCAATGTATGATATCTGGTTCTCCAAAGCCAGTTCTCAAATGGCTTAAAGACGGACTACCCATAAGTCATTCAGAACGCCATTATTTGACAGCAGATGATCAACTTTTGGTCATTATTGGTGCAGAAGCCAGTGATGCTGGCAAGTATGAATGTGAAATTACAAATGAACTTGGCACAAAGAAAGATATGATAGAATTAAGAGTCCTTCCACCAGTTGCCATCATGGTTAATGAAGAGGACATGACTGGCATTATTATCATTACAGCTGTGTGCTGTGCAGTAGGGACATCAATCATTTGGGTGGTAATCATTTACCATACAAGGAGACGTATGGCCAGTGCAGTGCATAATTATCCCACCGAGAGTATCAAAATGACTCAAGTTGTGCATAGTGATAGTGATTCGCCACAACTGTTTTCAGACAATATATCTGAGCACTCATCATGCAAAGACAGTGGGACTGGTGATTCAGCCAAACAAACGAGCTTTGATGGTGTGCCTGTAGATAGGACTGAGCAAGTGCATTTTGAGACTGCAGTGTGTAGTAGTTATTCCCCAGTGCCTGAGGCACACAAATTGCTTCCTTCCTCATTCAAGCCTTCTATACAAGTGTGTGTTAATACCTCTGTAACACCAGCTACTTATAGTTTTTCTAGTCACAGTGGTAATGTTTAGTATAATAAAATGTAGAAATAATATAATTTTTACATTTTCACTAATCACATTTTTACATAGTTGATTGTTGATGGAACATCTCATTCTGCAATGTAGTAAATACATTTGTAGCTACTCAAACATTTTGTCAATGTTGTTAGTGAAAAGTAAAACTTGATCACTTAGTACAAAAGATTTAAAACTTGCCAGTATTGGTTTTCATGTAAAGACTGAATGTCATTTAAGTTAAATAAGTTTAAGTATCATGTTACTTTTCTAATTCTTGTAATTTAGACAATATTTATGTAGAATTAAGGAAAGGTTTCATTGTTTAAAACAACACACATAAACTTTTGACCAGTTACAAAATGCTGCAATATTAGAGCAAAATCTGAACAATCTGATCTGTAAATAGATATATGTAAGTTAAGTACTTCATCCATTTGTAACATTGTAGAACAATAAATCATAGACTTTGTAGATAAATATTTATTATACCATACATGTTTTATTATAAGATATACTGTTTTATATAGATATTAGACCATGCTAACCTATTTAATACATGTATGTATGTAGTGAGATTATTTAATATGGGCACAAACTTCATAAATATATGTAAGTACCTACCTATTGCTTTACATTTTTAAGAATGGTTAAATTTTTGCAGATAATAGGTACTTATGTATTTGTTATCATTATTTAAAAAATAATTTTTTAATTAGCCTACAGAACTATTGATGAATCAAGTTACTATTGTCACTATTAAAATTTTAAATATAATAGTGACAAGGAACTAATTTTTAAAGTATATATGGGTTCTTTGTTAATTGTGGTCACATATTTCATCATGGCTAACCTTTCATATTAAAATATATATTTATACTGCAATAGACCTGAAATGTGATTAAAATTAAAAACCCTATGTTATTGTGTTAAAATATATTATCTGAAATTCTAAGTTAACTTTTTGCATCAAATCTACTTTAAACTAAGTTTATAGACTGTATTGCAAAAAACTATTAAATTTATAATTACAATTAAATTAACTGAGTTCCTTATGATGCAGCAGCTTGTGATTTAATTGCTGTGCCTTACATTTACTTAAACATTGCAGCTTAATCAAATATTTTTTATACCTATAATGTTATTTGAATAATTACACAATAACATACAGTAAATAAGATAAAAAGACGATTTTGTGTGTTATATGTCTACTAACAATAGTATTGTATGGATAAGTGTAGATTGTCAATGTACATAAGTAAAACATTCTAGTTCTTAAGACTGCTGGCAGCTATTTAACAGGAGTCCAAGTCTATTTTCTATTTAATGTGATTGTATAACCAATGTGAATTTTATTATGACATTAATAATATTGAAGATATATAAATGAAATAAACTGGTGTATGTAGTTGCTCTTATATGCAATAATTCTGCTAATGTCAAGTCATTTAAGCTAAAAATTTCTGACTAACAAAAACTGTCACTATTATTGACCGCATTGGTACAATTACATTACAAAAAAAGACTCCGCCCCTGATTCATGTAAAAAGTGAATACTCAATATTATGATGATTACAATTTTGTATTAGACTACATTTAAAACACTTACAGTGTATGACTGACACAGTATAAAAAGAATTTAAAACAAGTAATAAATTTATTCAATACCGGGCTTTAAGTCAACTCCTAAAATGACTATTGTAGCCTTATATTGTACAATAACTATATTTTAGCCATTCTGCCTCAGCCTGAAAGTATGGGTCAGAAAAACCTAGTTCTCTGTGCCTTATTTTGGCTTGGCTAACCTTACCCACCCACCCTTTATTTATTTTTCAATATACCTATTTATGTTAACCAGAATGAAAGGTTTCATAAAACTTACTAGAAATTGTAACAAAGCTTTCAACATAGTAGTGGTTATATTGTAACAGCTACAATTTATAAACATAGAGATTTGTATAAAGAATATTTATATGTAATGTAGTTGTATATCTACAATAAAGTTAAAAACATAATGAAATCAAGTTTTATTTCTAGACTAGTGTTTGGCTCTTTGCTTACCCTAACCAGACAAGTGAATTATATACCTACCGATTAACTTGTAACTCATTATGATTATGAATATGCAAGGCTTGTATTAACAATGAACTTATGGCCGGTTTCATAAACTTACCAAAGAGTAAAAGTAAAGATAGAAATTCCTATGTGTGTCAACTATGTCACTTGAGCTCAAAATGGTATAAGATTTATGTGCATCTGGATTGGGTGATCTTTTTTTAGATTTCAATATAACCAAAACTTACAATTAATCAAAAACCCGTAAATTATGCTTACCCTACTGTGTTTTTCTTTGACTATAAAATAGAACTCAAAATCTCGTGAATGAAGGAATGCAGAGAAATGAAGTAAATGCCATATTTTAGTCACAAAGTAAGTACTACAATAAATAAGTAAGTAGTACAAATTTTCAATGTAGTTTGTGTACACTGTGTGCATTGGGATAGTTACCTACATGCGTTTAAAAGGATCACTCATTTCAGCAAATTCGAATATTTTAATTGCTCATAACTTTTTACCTATAAATATTTTTAGTGTGATTTAAATTTGTACAACTATATTCTAAATTTAACTTTTAAGTGAAAAAAAGATTAGGTACGTAGTTCGTAAACGTACTTCCGTGTTTCGAGGATCACTCAATCTAGGTGCGTCAGGATTGAGTGATCTTATAAAAGCATAATAAATTCCTGAATTTACCTTGAATTAATTAGCTACATTTTTTGTACAAATTGTGTACTTACAAGTTTTTGATACGAAAATCTCTTCCACAGTCCACATTTTTGGCAATATCTTCAATTCCTTAAGAGTTTCAAATTTTTGGATTTCCCTTTAATATTTTACAAATTTTGATTACATTACGTTTTGGTTATATTGAACTCTAAAAAAAGATCACTCAATCCAGATGTACATAAAGATTTTTTTTATTTAAAAAAAAAACTTATTAAAACCGGCCATTAGACGGCCTCCATGGCGCAGTGTTAAAGTGAGGGACGTCCTGGGTTCAAGAGACAGTGTCTGAGCTGGGTGTATTAGAATAGCGCCTAATTCCGCTGTGAAATCTTTATAACAAGCCTACTTATTAAAAGTTATCGGCTATATTGTCGGTTTGGGAAAAAAAAATATAAGTACTTACTTACATTTACATAGAAAAAGACTATGTCGTAACTTATGGTGCGTACCTACAGATTGCTGTAATGGAACTAGTAATGTAACATTCTGCGCACGTTGCGTAAATGGACGTGTAGTGCGCAGAACGTTACATTACTAGTTCTATTACAGCAATCTGTACGCACCATTACACCAAAATTAACTACTAAGTTAACTTGCTAATTCCGCGACTCCAATGCACTAGTGATGCAGAATCTTCGTGCGGTGCTGGTCGTTGCAGCCTGAGGATGATTCTGGTTGAAGCGAAATACGTGTCGGTGGTACCTTGTGGTGTGGGTTATACCTAATGTTCCGAAAGTGTGTTTGTTTCTTTTCCTTGCTTCTTGAGTTCGGGAAGGCGGTTAACCAACGCACGAAGATCCTGCATAACTAGTGCTTTGGAGTCGCGGAATTAGCAAGTTAACTCAGTTATAGTAGTTGTCATGGATTTTTTTATGACACGCGTAACCCAGTGTCGGCCCTTAAGTCTGGTAGTGAAATAAACAAGGGATGTCAACACACTGGCGTTTAATTAAGGGACAGAGGTTTTATGCGCCCGTAGCGACCGCGCGGCCATGACGATTTTTTTATGTCTAACCATGTCGTATGAAATACTTTTTTGCATTTCATTGTATTTTTTTTGTACTTATGTTCGTTTCGCCGTGTTTCAATGGCGCGGCCACGTTCAAACCCTCATAACTTTTTAAACATACCTTTTACAAATTTATGGTTTTGGGAATCGACTTTTACAAATTTTTACATAATCTTGGCATGGCCAGATATAAAAAAATCGTCATGGCTGAGCGCTCGATACGGACACAGGTTTTATTGGCGTTTTTGTGGGCGATAGGCTGACCCCCTGTAACTACAAGTCTCTATCCATCAGTATAACACCTCCAAAGTCAAACGTGACATCAGATGGTCTAATAACCTCTGTTGTTCTGCCTACCCCTTAAGGGATACAGGCGTATGTAGGTAGGTATGTATGAAACGCCTGATTCAATCAATTAGACCAAAATCGTTGAATTTTTATGAACACTTTGTTTGAATATTAGCGGTTGAAACGCAGAGATTTGCACGACCATGTAGATCTAAACTGATTCAAGGTCTAGAACCAGATTTTAGGACTATTCTCACTTCTTCTTTCATTCCTCATTCTCCTCATTGATATAAATAAGGCTAGCATGCTACCGTCGACAACGATAAATCGGGCCTTTTATCGATATTTTCTTAGAATATGGTAATTAGTGTATGTAATTTATTAAGATTACGACATATTTGGTTCTGTGGTCTTAATCATGTTATCACATCGAGTAATTCTATCTATTATGGTGCGCATATTAGCTTACATAATAGGATAAAATAACAGAATAATATTTATCTTGTCGATTCGAGTATTTATCGATGTGAGCATGCTAGCCCTGCAGTGGAGCGCCAAAGACGAGTCCAGTGGTCGCGAGCTTTCTCCAACTCAAAGTCGTTGATGTCGTTTATTATCATAGCCCGACATCCAAAACAACCGGAAATGGTGTTCAGTGCTGGCCAAACACTTTAGGTATAGATATATATCTTGTAGGCATCAATCAAGATCGTTATATGAATCATATTATACTTAGATCACCCTAGTGTGACTCCTGAAAGGGAGTTACCCTCATCAAGTAAGTGCCTAAAAAGAAGTATCCAAAAACGGGCAATAAATTTTCTGTGTAAATTATTAGTAAATTAGGTGTAGAATAGATAGCTACCTATATAACACGGATAAATCTAGGTAGGTACAGTAGTCATGAACATAGAAACAACCAAAGCGCTCAGATTGTTAAGGCCATCCACCACCGTCCTCAAATATACCACAACACAAAAATATTATAGATAGGTGTCCAATCGCAATACGATCTAGGTCTAACAGCGTTGATGGGTTCCATTGTATCAATATAAAATAAACAATTAACTGAACTTAAACCACAACTGCGTAGCCCAAAGTACTCGGTAGGTACCACTACTTAACGTAAACTAGTATAAAAAAATACCCAGACCTGAACAAATTTTGTTTCTGGGACTTGAACCCAGGGCCTCGCAAATGCATCACGGAAGCCAATAATATGTTACTACATGTAACGTAAAGACATACATAACTTCACGCCTGTATCCTTTATGGGGTAGGAAGAACACCAGATGCTATAAAACCATCTGATGTCACATTCGACAAATTTGGAGGCAGGTATTGTAATGATGGAGAGAGACTATTTCAGTGACAGGGGGTCAACCTATTGCTCGCAAAAACGTTAATAAAACCTCTGTCCCTTAACTGAATTTTACAGTATGCCAATATATATGTATATATTTGATTTGTTTTATTTATTTGATTTTTTTTTATCTTGTCTTTTCAGCCTGGATATGGCGCTCCCCCTGGTCAACTAGAGATGGGGCATGGGCCATACCCATCCGTGGGTCCAGACGGCGGTGTATCACCTCAAGTACAGCAATGGTTTCGAGCGGTTGATAAAGATCAGTCGGGGTTCATTACATCAGTGGAGTTAAAACAGGCCCTAGTGAACGCGCAGGGTCGGAACTTTTCCGATACAGCCTGTAATTTAATGCTTGGTTCGTAATATTTTATTAATTTTCTCATAATAATAGGCTCCTCTTGCCAATTGATTGAATATGTTGTTAATATTAGGTGTCAAAATACACAAATTCAAGAACTGTACAGCTAACAGTTTTTGATGAATAGCTCGCCAATGAATGGGATCCACAAGTTTTTACTTTTCATACACAATTATACAAATACAAAAAACCTGGATATACCATATTTGAACTTCTTTCTCTCGAAAAACGCACACTCAAAAGATAAGTCTAGTAAATAGATAACATAATTTATAATAATTACACCTGTAAGTAAAGTCATACAAAAAAAAGTCTCATATAACTTATGGTTGAAAAATGTCTACAAAATAAATGAAGTGTTATGTATATCGGTGCGGAATTGAGCCCAAAAAGCAACTAATGAAAAACGAATTTAGAGCTTAAATAAGAATTAAAAAAAAAACACTTCATTATTTCAGGTATGTTCGATAAAGATCGTAATGGACAAATAAACATCGAGGAGTTTGACAAACTTTATACCTACATTAACCAGTGGCTCACCGTTTTCAAGACTTACGACACTGACCAATCCGGACATATAGACGAGGCGGAACTTAGCAAAGGTGGGACCTATTTTCGTATTCGCTTAATGAACTATTAAGAATTGTAGTTTTTCATTATGTATGTCATGGCTTGAGTTAAGATTAAAAATCTGAAAAATATACTAAATATAATCACCCGACCTGGACTCGAACCTGGGTCACCCACTTGCCAGGCGGCAACGCTACCGACTGAGCTACCGGGCCTAAAAATATTATTGAGTTCAGATTTTAATAAAAATTTTGTAAATATTGAATCATATCTAATTAGACTTAAAGGCTGCAAAATGGACGGCAGCGACGGCGCGATTTCCACACAATAGATAGTTTGCAGCCTACGGGTGTTACCGCAGTGATCGACGGCATAGATTGATTGGTGTGGTAGCACCCTGAAGGATATTGATGTTGATGACAAATATAACTTTTAAAAATATATACCAGTAGTTGATTAAAAACATATTATTTATTAACAAAAAACTGAAACACTTTTGGAGACATTTGGTATAATAGATCTAATGCTTATATTGCTGGAACATAATCAACTGACCAATCAAACGTTGTTTCTCCGGGTGGCAGTTAGATTCGCGAAAACTACACGCACTACACAAGTGACAATGACGCACCACTTAAAGAGGTACAATAGCAGTTTTTTCTCATATTCAGATCAATTTTGACAAAAATTGCATTAGTGATGTTGTTGCACCGGAGGTGCGATATATCAAACTACTGGTAGATATTTTAAAAGTTATTTTATGTGTAGACACAGTTCTGTTATATGTAAAGATATCATGCTTTTAACACAATACACAATGTATATGCTTCATTAGTGACCGACTCTGCAGTACATGTACAAAATTACAGGTTAGGGTGTAAACATCAAATTATTTTTTACTAAAATTGCTTCCTATGTTTGTATGTTATAATTATCAGCGTCACATCTGTTTCTGTTTCAGCCTTAACGCAAATGGGATTTCATTTCACACCAGACTTCATAAGTTTTGCTGTGAAAAAATGTGACTCAAGAGAAGGAAAAGTATCAGTGGATAACTTTATTGTGTTGTGCATTCAAATACAACGTTTCACAGAGGCTTTTAGAGTTAGGGACACCCAGAGAAATGGTACAGTAACCATTGGCTTTGAAGATTTCCTGACCTTAGCATTAAGTTGTTCTGTTTAAAATATTCCAAGAAAAAGCAACAAGAAAAAAAAAATGTTCCAATAAAAAAATTGATCTGACATGTAATTTTATCAATATATTCTTAACAAGTTTTGCTTTGCAGTCATCACATAAGCACCTTGCTTGATAAATACGGGTTCTTTTATTGGGTAGCATGCTTCTAAAAATCAATTGATGTATCTGAAACAAGTAAAGTGAATATGTATATTTTTGTATATTAAATGATTTATATTTTGTAGTGCTTGTTTTATTATGGCTTCATTCCCAACTTTGTAAAATAAGAATAAAAATATTTTTTGACTATTTATTTTTATTTCTTTCTCATAACTGATGAAGGGAGAAGAATTATAACGATCATTGTGATGATGGGATAATAGTGTCTGACTCAAAACTGCAGTTGTTGCGGGTTCGATCCGTACAATGCAAATGTTTGTGAGCATGTTTGTTTGGTGGTAGGATCCTTTCAAGGTCCACCTGGCTAGCGATCACCCTTAGCATAAAATCTGCTTTAAAACATCACCGCTCCTACTATTATGTGTTCTGGCAATATTTTATGTAGAGCCAGTTCCTAACTCGTGTAACGTCATTCTCGACCTTATCTTCACTTACCCGTTGGGTGAGATTGAGTCAAACGCGGGCTTAGTTACAAAAAAGATCGGTCTAGGTGTATTACGCTGGATACGAGGTGTTCTTTTTGATATCCCATAACTTTGAGGTTTTGTTCCTTACTAAAAAATAATACTTTTTTCCAAAGAATATGTGGTTCAAAAACGCATACTTACCAAGATATCATCAATCTTAATATAATGAGTTCATAAACTATCACCCTTGTAAAATCTCTTTAATATTAATTCAATAGACGCTTGTCACTGAAGCCATACAAAAAACAACGCACATTTTAAACATTGAGTTATGTTGCATACAATGTAGCGAACGCAAAACATAGCGAACTGTACCTGCGCATAGCGATAAAAAAGGGATAGAAAATACCACATTGTCATACATCACATAAAGATGTCATGCCATTCTATTAAATGGAACCATTAATACCCTAGAGTTATGGGAAATCAAAAGGAACCACCTTGTATACGAAAAACAATAGTAAATATAAGAAGATAAGCATATGAGCTCATTCTAATCCATAAACATTTATAGAACGATAATTTAAAATGGCATAGATACTTCATAATAGCCAGTATTTTTTACTTACTAGCATCATTTTTTCTTCTAGCTGCTTCCGATTTTTCCAAAGAAAATACAACTTCTTGAAAATTTTTGACCGAAGTGCGCATTTTAGCTTGGTGCTCAGCACTTTCAGGGGCGCTATCATCTAATAAAGTGTAGATGTTTGGAACATCTTCAAGTTTCATATTTTTAGCCTGATTTGGTTTGAACACAATTGATACTTTGCCAGTTTTTGGATGAATACTGAATGGAGCTTTTAACAAGTGGTTGAAACCTTTAGTGACATTAACATCGAGCCTTGGATAACAGTACTGTATCTTGATTTCTTCTACTAAGTACTTGATTTTGCGTATGGCGAGACCATTCTGGAATAGAGGGTAAAACATTTTTTAAATCTATTTTTTTTTGCTGGTTTTAAAAGGTGTTATATAAGGCCAAGCTTACTACACGGGCGTCTGAGACTTCGCTTAAAAAAAAAACTTTTTTTACCCCCCTTTTGCAAAAGCCGAAAAAAGTTAATCAATATACAGAATATAATAAAAGAAATTCCCGCGGGTACGGAAAATATAGTACTTCTTAGTTTGTATGAAATATCTTATTCCTTGAGTGCACGGATGTGATACTTCGTATAAAGGTAATTCCGAGGGGAAATTCCGACGGGAACGGGAAATATCGGACTATTTAGTTTGTATGCACAATCTTAATCTTTGAGTGCACGCATGTGAAACTTGGTATAAAGGTTCTTTTAATGGTTTACGGAATTTTGTAATTATAAATTTGTATTATGAAAGGCTTTCACAGGAAGGGTAGCTCGGTAGTCGGCTATAAAGGCATAATCTATTGTTAATACCTACTTTTCATTCAGCATATTACTTCAGAAACAAAGTCGGAAATGAGGACTTTTGATTCGACTGGAGGAAGACACTAAGCTCTAGTTAATGGCTTAAATGTCGGCGACTTGCAACCTAGCAATATGACCGATAGGAATCAAATGAAGGAAAGAGCACAAATAATGCAGGTTTACCAGAACAACCTTATTTCTATCTGACGCCCAACAGGTAGTGTGTTTAACGTTGATAATACCTACTTTAACAATAAGAGAGCTGATGATCTTCAAACGGCTGATCAGGTCATTGTAACCTTACCATACACTTTCAATTTCATTGAAGTAATACGGTACCAAATTTCGAATCTATAGGATATATGGAAGGTAGTCAGATCCTCTCATCAACTATTAAAGAGCTGATGATCTTCAAACGGCTGATCAGGTCATGGTTCCCTTACCATATACTTTCAATGTAATTGTAGTAATACGGCACCAAATTTCGAATCAATACGACATATGGAAGCTATTCAGATCCCCTCATCAACTATTAGAGAGCTGATGATCTTCAATTGGCTGATCAGGTTATGGTTACCTTACCATATACTTTTAATATCATTGTTGTAATCAGGGACCGGAAAACCCCTTTATTTGAGTAAGCCTATTGATAGGGTAACCCTATCAAAATCTTACCATATGGAAGTGTAACCCTATTGATATGGTAAGCCTATCGATGTGGTAACACTTTGAATAAAGTTAACTACTTTCGGATGCGCTTACCCTGTGATAGGGTTGCCTATTTCTATCTCTTTTTCGCGCATGCTGTTGAATTCGGAAGTATAATTCGAAGTGCGAGATTGAATAGATGGTGATATTTTTGATAATTTGATATTCTTAGAGATTAAATTTGCCTGCAGGTTTTAAAACCCTATTGAATCGGTAACCTTCAATAGGGTTTTCGATAGGCTTACTGCTTACATGAAGCTAACTCTATTGATATGGTAAGCCTTAAATTAGGGTAAGTCTTCGATACGGTTACCAAATTGATAGGGTTTTTTAAAACAAGTCTATGAAAAACCCAATCAAAAACCTCTTTAAGGGTAAGCGGTTCCGGTCCCTGGTTGTAATACGGCACCAAATTTCGAATCGATACGACATATGGAAGTTAGTCGAATCATCAACTATTAGAGAGCTGATGACCTTCAAACGGCTGATCAGGTCATGATTTCCTTAC
This sequence comes from Stenoptilia bipunctidactyla, assembly GCA_944452665.1. Lineage (NCBI taxonomy): Eukaryota > Metazoa > Arthropoda > Insecta > Lepidoptera > Pterophoridae > Stenoptilia > Stenoptilia bipunctidactyla. The sequence continues at coordinate 10,843,546 of OX101732.1, forward strand.
CATATACTATCAATATCATTGTTGTAATACGGCAACAAATTTCGAATCGATACGACATATGGAATTTAGTCAGATCCCCTCATCAACTGTTAGAGCTGGTGACCTTCAAACGGCTGATCAGGTCATGGTTACCTTACCATATACTTTCAATATAATTGAAGCAATACGGTACCAAATTTCGCATCGAAAGGACATATGGAAGGTAGTCAGATCCCCTCATCAACTAGAAAAAAAACTGATGATCTTCAAACGGCTGAACAGATTTTCATGAAACATGGCTAAGAACACTCGGGATGAAATTATCTATAACACAAAAAAAACTAAACGAAAATCGGTTCATCCGTTTGGGCGCTACGATACCACAGACAGATACACAGACACGTTAAACTTATAACACCCCTCTCGTTTTGCGTCGGGGGTTAAAAACAATACACCCAAAACATACTCAGATTTAGGTAGGTACCTAACTAATATTGGTAAAACAGAACTTACTTCTCTACAATAGCTTTCATATGTGTTCACAAATGCATTCCACTGGCCTAACGAGGTAGGTTGTTTTAAATTATTTTCCACTTGTGTCCTGAGGGCCTCATCTGGTATTATTTTTAAAAACTGCTTCAGTCTTTCAGGTGTTCCAAAAAAGTCTTGATCATTGACTATGTCCTCAAAGTGTTTATCAATAACAGTAAGAGCTCTCCTGCAAATGTAAAAACAATTTATTTATTACATGCATAAAACTTTTGGCGATGGCTTAGCTCAAAAACAAAGATCAAAGTAGGTATCTGATATTTGAGTCCTTCAGGTTCTGTTTGGCTAGTAACCACCCTACATAAAAAGTTTCCCAACTATCATTGCTTTGCAACTAATGTTAGGAAAATGTTACTCCTATTCAAAATCTGTCCCCAACATTAGTGTTATTGTCACCGTTATTGTGACAAACAATTGACTTGATAGGTCAAAAGTAACTTTCACTTATATTGTTTAGTATTATACATTACCTTGTGGTGTACACTGTAGAATAAAGTTATTATATCTATTTGAGTGTCAGTGCGTAGATTTACTTAAGTAAATATACTTATTAAGTATATTATCTATTTTGTTCCTCTCTATTCAAATAAATTATATAACAACAAAAACAGGAGGTTATTTATTTTCCTCACAAAATGAATGATATGCAAAAATAGCCATCACACATTCTGTCTGCCTGTTACATTTTGGTTATGGCCCATTGTAATAAAATTTAAGCCTAGAACAGGCTAAAGGCTTCTGTGTGTTTTTAAATAATAAACAATGTAGAGATTAAATGGTAAACACAGCATTGGCCATATTGTATTTGGTATAGAGTAAACAACAATGTTTTTAGGAATTATACAAAGAACCTAGTAGTAGTTGATTAAGTAGTCAAACATTACCTTATACTGGAATGTAAATTGTCATTCCCTATATGAACCTTTTTACTTTGGTTCTCTCCACCACTGATCAAGCATAAATAATCAGCTATAGCACTTCTTCCTGGGCTGTCGAGGGTTCTAGCTTCATAATCTGAAATCCAGCAGTGAATACCTCTTCTTCCAGAAAATACCCACAAAATACTTTGGAAACCGAAATCTTCTGCAAGAGAAAAAAGTGTTTGTTTAGGTAACAGATTTTGTTAAGTTCATACATCAGTCATTTGAATTAATATTTAATACCAAAATTATTATATTGTATAGTTCTATATAAAGTATTAATATAGAACTAGTACCATTGTGATCAAAGCGTAGCAAAAGTGTAGAAATATTGAGAACTCTAAATAAATAATAAACATGGTAAATATCCTTTTTCTAAAACATATTTAAATGTTAATGAACATAAAAGTTTAATAACTTATACAATGTAGTTAATTTTTATCTTAAAAACTGATGAATTACTTATTATTCTTCATTTTTTATAATAAGCTATCAATATTGAAAAGGGTATGCTAAGGTGGTTAGGATAATGTATGTTGACCAAATAGGCGACATACCTAAAATGGGCCTAAATAAAAGTACCCATAACCAAGGAGCATGTATGAAACAATTAATGAATGTGTTGAAAGCGAAAGAGGTATGTCTGGATTGTAGCAGTTGGCATTCCTTAGTCTCTGCCTATGCCAAAAGGAGACAGGCGTGATGTATGTATAAATGTACAGTCAATTCTAATAATATGTATATATTTTCATTAGAATTTGACCCTTATCACAACCAAATAAGTTAAGAAGTGTGTACATATTAATGCATGTGACTGTATGTAGCTATCAAGAACGTTCTACCAATACAGCTGATAGGAGTTACATTCTATTTAAAAAAATGTACCAAACCTTTTAAAGTTTTGTCAATAATTTCACAAGCCACAACCATAAACTTCCAACATTTCTCACACACTTTGGCTTCTTGACAACATGTTCTTATTTCATCATAATCTGTTAGATCAATGTCAAATACAAGTTCTCGAGCTAGTACTACTGCATCATGTCTGGCTATGGACGGTCTGTAATTATGAAAATTGATATTCAATTGTAAATTATAGTAAAACGGGGCTGGTAAATAATTTTGAAAAATATGAGGTAATCGATAACTAGCTCTTAACTAAAAAATTCAAACCTGTTACATGAAATAACCACTCAATTTAATATATCCTTACTTGTTGTTATACACAGCCCCAATATCTATTTTAACAGGACACTTCTTTTGAAACAAATTTTGCAATTCTTTTTGATTAGAAATGGATAAATATCTTAAATAAACATCATCAGCTAGTGTAAACGATAACTCTCTATTTGCCAGAGGCTGCGGACTACTGCCGCAAGCAAGCCAACGACAGAATATGTTCTGAGGAAATAATCTAGCATAATAAACCGGTAACATATCCGATAAAAGGCTTTCATCATGTTGGCCGACCTGAAAAAATAAGTTAGAAATATTATCATCATCAGCCTAGAGATGCCCAAAGCTGTACAAAGGCCTACCCCGATAAATATGTTTTGATTAGATTAATTAAATACAAAGAATATAAAAAAAATGGTATATTAAAAACATACCATTTTAATAAACCAAAAATAAATAACCTCAACTCAACAAATCACAACACAAACAAAGCAAGCAAATCCATTGATTTTCGCGCCGTTTAATTTTGACAACTTCTTCTGTCATACATTATGACGTTGACGATTTTTTTTTTAAGTATATGTTTTTCCATTCAAATGGAAAAGGCGAAAGAATTAATCCATACAGCCATGACTTCAGTAGTTTTTAATCGGAGACGGTAATTCCGGTGCTGGTCTCAAAATTCTTCCACTCCAGCATCTACCAGCATCATTTTAAGCAGATTCTGGAGGTGAAGTACCGTCAACCCCTGTAACTTCGCCTATTTTTGGCCAGTTTTTGATACACTTTTGAATATTCCCGCCAAACGAAAAGCAGTTCGCCAATTTCCTGAATTCATTTTGTCCAATAGGATGAATGCTAGCTTAGTATCAGTCTAATTGTTTTATACCACAATGTTGGTAGTACTAAAATCGACGGTTGAAAAAGTGTAGGCGAAGATAGGAAAAAAATCCTAACTTCGCCTACCCACAATAACTCTCGTTCTATTTGAGATTGCAATCTGGAATAAAAACCGTCATTTCGTTTTACCATAACTTAACGATTGGAATAGGTATTTATAACAAGCAGCCAATAGTTTTTTTCTTATTTCAAAGTAGGCGAAGTTAGGACTAGTTTCTTCGATTCTCCAGATTTCTCCAAACAAATTTTAGGGTTGTCAATAACTAATTATTATCCGACATAAAAAAAAATAGTTAGTTATTGTATATTAATCTTTAAAATGTTTGAATATTAATTTAAATTCTTTCTTATTCACAATTTTGGACTGGAAAAGACAGATACGGTTAACAGCGCTACAGCACCTGATTGACGCAGTGAACGCCCTGAGTCGGACCGCTCGTGGCGCTAAGCTCTTTAAGACAACAAGTTAGATGTGGCTGGCTGGGCAGAAAAAACACATATTGTTCGAAAGAATACTGTATTAATAAAATTTTAACTCGTTTACAGTATTTACATATTGAACTATCAGTCTCCATATTTTTTACTTAAATACTAATTGTAATATTTTTTTAACTCTTGGCTCTTTTTTAACGTTTACATTAATAATTTCTCATAAATGTAATCATCAATAAAAAAAAGAAATTGCCAAAAATCATACTAGCACAAAATAAAAATAAAATTGCACTTTTCTTCTTACATCTAAATCACAATTTGTAGGTAATACTTAATCATACAAAAACAGAAACTTCTCAAAAACAAAATGTCAAAAACAAAAAAATCAAAAACAAAAATAACATAATGTTAAGGAGACGCGCTGTTTCGATGTAGGCATGTTTATGATTCAATAAAGTATCTCACACGCTAATAAATGTTTCAATACTTAGTAATAATTCGCAGATCTAACATTGTTAGTGGGCATCTTGGGCATCTTGCAATTTGCTTACTTCTAAGGCATTCCAAAGCCAATATTAACATCTCATCGCTGTGTTGTACTGTATAAGGCCTCTTAGGTCTACGGGTACACGAGTTTCTTTGCATTGTACCTGTCAACAAAAATTTTAGGTACCTAACCAAGAAAATTTTAATTTTTGTACGTTTTTTTTTTTTTTTTATAAGTGACTAAACCCGCGTTTGACCTCAATCTCACCTGATAGTAAGTGACGATGAGGTCGAAGATGAAAGCACACGGGTTTAGGAAGGAACTGGCTCTTTATACAATATTGCCGGAACACATTACCATTTATATTTTAATTTTACTGCTAATGGTGGTGATTTAGAAAGGCCATCTTCAACGTAAAAATTATATCAGTCAATTACTAATTCAAAAGCACAAATTAATCAATAAAAAATTAATATATTGAATTCAGTTAAACCGATTTCTTTTTTCAATTTTTTGAATTATAATATAAGTAAAAAAAACTAACAATTAAGTATTGAGAAAAGGTTCATAAGTTTCGACCAAATATAAGGAGTCTACATAATTTAGATACCATTTACATTTTTATTTCTAACTTTTAATATTGCATTTTTTTTTTAATAACTGTTAGTCAATTATCAAATTGTTATATATTTTACGGGCCCAGATGTAATTTATTAAATGCAATGAGCATAATATATATATTATAACAAGAGCTATAAAATATGCACCTAACAAAACTACATACCTACTTAAAATCATCCTATCTCTTTGATTTTTTTAGGGGGCAGCCCTAGGGGTCGGCGAAGTATGGAATGCGATGGTCCAACTTTCCCGTCCTAACATTGCCTTTCAAGATATTTTAATCAGCTTTATAGCTACGGTAATATGATTATGCGTAATGCATGCCTAACCATATTAGAATCCTAAAGAAAAGATTAAAAAAATCTTACCTTTAGTAGTTTCACAGCTATATCAAAAGTTTTGAGACCACTATGAAAAAACACGTGCACCTCACTCGACGTTTCACATCATATTGAAAAAATAGTGGCACTGATTTGGGCGTTTGAGTGTTTTCCACATACCTAGAGAAATTTGTGAAGTGACCATTGAGCGTAAAGCAGTGATACCCACATAACGAAAGAATTGGTAGCGTTCAAACTTTTTAGGCGAAGTATGCTCGGGAAGGCGAAGTTACAGGAGTCGACGGTACTAGAAACCCACCCAGAATTTACTTACTCGCATGAACAAACCAAATAATATATTCTAGACAAAAGAAATCAGATCTATAAAAGGTGACGGTGGCTTTTTTACAAAAAGAACAAAATCAAAAAAGTGACACAAATAAAATCAAATAAATCCAAGAAAGAGTGCCTTGACTCCAGTATTTTTTTTTATTTTTTTATGTGAAAATGATTTAGTGAGAAGGTAATACGTGACGTTGACGAATTTCAGGGAACAGCTATGGCAACGACGTAGTAGGACTAAAAGGGGCTGAGGTGAAATGAGGGTTACCTACCATGTTTGGTATGTGGTATGTATGTACGTATTACATTTCCGGTCAAATTGATAAAGCTTGTAGTTCTAAATTGATAAAAGTTAATAAAAGTTCTAAGTGTAAGTTCCATGTGGTTTTTTAAAATAAGATTTCTAAACTTGTAGCATCCCGAAATCATCGTAAAAAAGTATTTAGTCTTTTAACTCCAAAAACAATATTATTTTAGTTTATTAGATTTTTTTTATTATCTTACTAAGATTCAGAATCGAAAAAAAAACAGTTCCATAATTTAGCGATGTTCAAAAAAATTTTTTTACACCATAAGTATCATTTATATTTGCAAAAAAGGTACCTATGTATTTTTTTAAAAGGATATCAATATATTTTCTAACATATTAGGCAAAGTATGGTCAAAAAAAACGTTTTGGAAAGAAAGCTCTCGGCGCTCTTTTGTGAAAGTGCTCATTATACGATTACTTCATAATCAATTAGAATAGTGTATAAAAAACACAAACATAAAATAGAAATTTCACCATACATGTCATATAACAGTGGAGTAGTCAATTTAATAATAATAAAGTCCATTGACAGACAAAGATATGTTAACAACGCTTTTTGTTATTAAATCGAGTTTAAGAAGAGTCCTACTCTAAATTAAAAATCCTATAATGGTTTGAGTTGATTATGATCTTGCAGAAAAGTGCTGAGCTTTTGGCGAAATAGTCCTCAATACATTTCCCTCTTTGCTAGTCCCTTTAGCGCCTTGTACCTAAGGTAAGACGGCAATAGGACGATAATCGGGAAAGGAAGAAGGATTATTTTTTGGGAGAGGTATGATATTAGCGTTCTTCGAAACATTGGGGAACACATTATCGATATTTGAGTTGTTCAGTATAGAAGTTATAACAGAAAGTATACTGTCAAGGATGAGGATGAGCATCTTACGACTACTGCAATCTGATCCAATCCATTGGACGCAACGGAGAGTAGGTATGTTCTTTTTAACATCGCATTACGATTTCGCAATGGACAAGTCCATGGTTGTCTATGGTTGTAAGCTATTTAATTTAACAGAGAAAACCGTTACATATACCCGTTAATTTTCGGTTATTCGACAAATTAATATTATTTACGTCCATGATAAGGGTATTGTGCCATAACCTGGGAATCGGGCATCATCTAGTTAAGGTAACTAGTTGTTATTTGTAAAAACACGCAGGTGTTATTTAAGCAGTTTGTTTCGACGGTATTACAATGGAAATCAATATAACAAACGCATTTAGAATTTGCGTTAAATTATCTTTTAGTAAGTATTCGTATTTTTATTAGTGTTGCTAAGTTTACATAATTTAAATGATATAATCAGACATGTTACGAAATTGTTTCTTTTTTCAGAACCACTTATGGCTCCATATGAAAAAGTTACTAACGAGCTTGAAAAATATGCATTTAGTTGCGCAACAATATTGCTACAAAAACCTTTCTTATCAACAGGATTCTTAACAATCTTTAGTCTACTGCTTTTGTTTGTGTTAACATTTTCTGTTTCTGTTCTATTATTTGTAAGTTTTTGCTTGATCTGCATAATTTTATTGGAAGGTAAGATTTTTAATCAATTTTCAATGTTTTATCCATTCTTCTCTTATAAAGAACACTTGAGAGTGACAAATATTTGGGTTTCATTAAACAGTTTTGTTAATCCTAATATTTCTCGAAATAATAAATAAAATATCTCGTTCCTTCATTTAAATTAAGTAAGTACATCATGGGAAGGCATTGAGGTGACGTTTAAAGCCACTTGTATGAATATGAATAAATTAATCATCTAAATAAATAGAGCACTCAACACTTTAAAATGTAGACGTACTTTTAATTTAACATATCATTAGCATATTGCGATTCAGATGTTCATCCATAACTACGGAAATGTTCTGTATCAGACTCATTTTACCTTGAAATCTCCAGGAAGTAATGTAGTATGGCCAACCAAACTGATACTTAACTCGTAAAAATATTGCACTGTTGATTAGCCCGATATAAACATATGCACAGGAAATGTATATTAACGAGAAGTTAACCTCAAGTTTTTGTTTCAGGCTTCATCATTATAATAGCATTTGCAGTTTTGATTTGTATTACCTACGCTTTTGTCCCTGTATCATTCGTTTTAATATTTATAAGACAACAATATCATGTTTTATAATAAAAGCAATCATGATCGCTAAAAAAGGAAAAAACATATGATTAACTACTTTTTGATCTTCGCTTAAGTGAAACTAACACTTGTAAAATGATTCGGTAGGTAAATAAAAATGTATCTATTTTTTTGTAATGGTTTCGTAAAAAAATATTAGATCGCAGATACTATGCTTTCAGCTATCTCAAAGGTTTACTTGTTCATAATGTGTTTTTTGTTGTAATCTTCATTAAGCAGTATTAATTATGTACCTATCCATTTCGATAATTTTGGGGCAAGGTGGCATTAAAGTGTAATTTTCTTATTGACAATCGTCTTTTAGACTTAGTTCATGTAAATATATAATTAAAGAAGATAAGCGTTCCTACTGTATTTGATTTATTATCTATTTGATCACACAAAATAGGAAGGTAAAGCCTCTGGCAAACGCATCCTGCCACATTGATCTGCGCGCATATAAGCCGTTCTTCGTGAGACAAGATGCCGAGATCATCAAGTTCACGATTTGAAATATAGCACATACAATTTGTACCCTAAACTAGACATTTGGACCTATAAAGGTTATGGAAGTATGTGAACATTTCCCTGGTCCCGCTATTTTGACGTCAAAGTGGCGGACCACCCAAAAATGCTATCATTTATATCGAAAATGTCATTGGCATATCATAAAGTTCAGTAGCAATAATAGTTGTTTAATAAATAGCCTTATTTGAGTCACTAATCACAATGGTATGCACTGTACCGCTTCGTTGATGTCTTACACATAGATTTGTGGCTGTGTAGCAAAAGAAAAAGCCTCAGTTAAAGAACGTAGCACCAATAAAATTATAAACTAGAGGCGTTAATTTCTAGGTTATTTAAAAAATTATAGAATGCATAACAGCTTGTTGTAGAAGCTACCTTTCGAATATACTTGTAATCTTACAATTAGTAATGCAATAGTATTGAAGATATTGTTCAAAATAGACATTCTATTTATTTGTACAGGCATAACAGTTTTAAACTTATATCTGATATTTTAGTAATTCCTGAATTTTATCCTAATTCTGAAACATCAACAAGCATTTGGAAAGCAATTTTTATCGTCGCTTTGAGCTACGTTACGTAGCTTTCCAGAGGTAGTTGGAGAAAAACTCGAGTTGGCTACACTATTCGCTCAGATTGATTGAAAATTTACGTCAGCTGTCAGTCAAGTTCGTTCGCCAGTCCGTGCGTCAGTCAGACAGATGGAATTGGATGGAAATTTGGAAACTGAAAATTAGATTTTGTGAATGGGTGCACAATGTTCAAAGTGAATTAAAATTTCATCAATGTTTTGTGGAATGGTTTTATAAGTTAAAAGTAATTTAATATTAAAAGTTTCTATAAGATTAATAATTGTGCAGTGAAGAGTGGCTATTAGCAAAATTATTATTTATTTTTACTTGGTCTTACTTAGAACCTTTAAATTTTTTTGGCGAGGTCATATTTTGGCTATTAACTCCGTTCTAGGATGTAAATTTGCGATGTAAGTATCTTTAATTGTTAACTCTTTATGATTATTTTCATTATAATGTTTCTAAAAAGAAGTTTATAGTTTCTTATAATAATGCTGTGACTAATGTCTGACACAATGCAAGTTAGTAATACAGAAATAACTTATGTTCTGCTTATATTGTATTAGCTCTATAATACAGGTTATGCTATAAATGTCTATATCAGCAGAAACATTAATTGCAAAAGGATTGGCCTGATTTAAATATTAAGCTTTTGTCCTTCAGATTTGAATGTTAAGGATAACCTAACTGCAGGCTGTATGATTTTGCTTTTATCACCTAAAGCATATGCGAGATCAGCACAATTAAAAGCTTCATGTCTTTCACAGGTACATTTGAGAGAAAAAAAATAATTGTTCTGTAAGTATTGAAAGTCACACCAAATCTAATATGTTTTAGTTACTAATCCATTAAATTAATGGAAAAATAGGATTAAAATTAAATTATATATTTTTTTCTATTTCAGCAATACATTATGTCTAAAATAATTTATATAGACCAAATTACCAATAGGTATTGTAATTCTAAAAACTGCTTTAAGGTTGTTTTACGGGTGCTCCTAAAGTGCACTTTGTCAATTATATTTTTATAATTAAATTTCAATTACATTTTTCATTTCTATTTCAACAATACAAAAATTATGTCAAAAATAATTTATCCAAACTAATTACGAATAGGTAACTGTTATTACAAAATCTCCTTCAAGCTTGTGTAAAGGTTGCCCCTAAACTTTATCTAGTATATAAAAATTTTTTCCTATTTTTAAATTTATTCTCCGCTTCACATTGCATTGGAGCTGTTATGATGCACTATGAGCCAGTTTCATTAGTAAATTTATATCAAATATTATTAGTATTGTATGGTTGTTTCATATAGTTCTTTATCAATATGTACACAAAGAATCTTACAGTTGCCCTATGATTTTAGTATAAACAGCTACTTTTTTATTTACTTACTAAAGTAATAATCACCAATACCATGATATTTAGTGAGAAGTTTTATAATAATCCTTTGAATCTTTCTTAACACAATGGAATGGGAATACAATATCAAGCTGTATATATCAATATATATATATACAGTTTCTCAAACAAAATCAGTGAATGTTTTGTAAGAAAAATTTGCCGTAGCTCAATCAATACTCAAGTCAAGCTTGGATTACTAAAATTTAAGGCCAACTTAGCTTATGATAACTGCATTAACACCTGGTGGAGAGTGATGATGATTTACTATGTATCAAATTTGAACATTACATACGGTGACATAGGTGGCATGCATGTATTTTTTCCTCCTTTAGATGTATGCAATAAAGTGTTAATAAATAAATAAATGCATGTTGTTCACCAATGGATCTCCTTGTGACATTGTATTGCCAGAATATTGACAAGTCCCATGTTGACATGAGATGCACCATAATGTGCCCAAAAGGTGTATTAGGTTAACATGTGATAATTACAGGTTTCTATTAAACCTTTTTTAATGATAAGTGAAAAACGGAGGACCTACACGTAGCACCTACAAAACTGGTTGGCAGAATTTAGGTGAAATGAAATGAAATATGAAATGAAATATTTATTTCAGTACAAAACAATTTTTTCACAACGATCTTATACTTAATTATATGATGCTATACATTGCAAGTTATTTAGCAGTAACTCTGGACTCCACCCTAGGATTCCCTGTGATGTGGAGACCAGTGTCTTCCCATATTAGTTCATTTTTCTTGTTGAGCCATACAATGAGTTTCATAGTATGCGATTGTCTGTATCTATAATGTGTGTGTGTGTGTGTGTATGTGTGTGTGTATGTGTGTGTGTGTATGTGTGTGTGGTTAGTAATTAATATAATTTTCAAATTTAGTCTGTTTTAATTTTACTATAGATAACTACTTATTATACTAGAGAAATAATAGAAATAATAAATGTTATGTTTAGAAATTCATTTTTAAAATATCCTCAGTTTCACTGTAATTTTTATTTTGCAACCATTCTTGAACAATTTGCCTACATTTTACTCTGGTTTCTTTTAGTATACCATTATTAACTTTGTACACCTGTTTGTATAGATAAGGTCCCATGTAATGACTTGATCTTCTTGCGTATGAGGTCTTATATATGGGACAGTCCCATTTGAGTGATCTATGTGAACAACGAGCCTGTTGTTTAGCTACTTTGTGAAAGTGAAGGACTGTTGCCGATATATATAGTTGGCGAACCGTGAGAAGCTGGCATTCGCAGTAAAGTTTATGGGTTGGGTATCTTCTAGGGTGAAGGTGCGCTACTTTTAGGATTGCCCGCTGGGTTTTTTCGAGTTTGAGTAGATGGTTCTTGTATGTTGCACCCCATACAATCAGACAGTAGTTTATAACCGATTGGCATAAACAGAGATAGACGGATTTTATAAGTACTGGGTCAGCCACGTATCTTAGTTTTCGAAAAATATGCGTAAGTTTTTTAAGACGTTTTGAAACAGCTTCTACCTGTGCTGACCATATGAAGTTTTGGTCTATGATAACACCGAGGTATTTTATTTTTTCAACCTGTCCGAGATGTAAGCACTGGCAATCGATAAGATCTTTATTTTGGCAACAGTGGAGTCTAAGCTTAGGGGTTTCTGTGGGTAAAGATCTATTTGTAGTAGTAAAAGAAATAAATTTGGTTTTACTGGCATTTGCATTTAGTAGGTTCTTTTGGAGCCAGCCACTAACATCATTTAATCCCTCCTGAGCTACATCAACAACCCGGGTCCATGAGCTCTCATGAAAGATAATTGCAGTGTCATCTGCGAAGGTAAATATTTTTGCATTTTTTTATTTCATGGAACACAGGTCATTGATGTATATCAAGAAGAGTGTGGGGCCTAAAACACTGCCTTGTGGCACGCCAAAATTGATATCTGTGTAGTCACTGAAGTAACTTCCAATCGATACTCTCTGTTTGCGATCAGAAAGATATGATCGAAACCAATCCAATGTGATACCTCTTATACCAAGCAGTTCTAGTTTTTTTAGCAATATGGGTCGCGAAACAGTGTCAAAAGCTTTAGCAAAGTCCAAAAAGACACCGATACACTTCTGTTTTTTGTAAGTTTTTTGGATGGTGAAGTTTACAAGATCATTTACAGCGTCCTCTGTGGATTTGCTAGATCTGAAGCCATATTGGTTTCCTGCCAGTAAGCCTTTGGACTCAAGATATTTTAGTATCCTGATATTTACCACTTTTTCAATTATTTTTGAGAGTGTGCTAAGTAAAGAGATTGGCCTGTAGTTCACTGGGTCTTCAGGTTGACCCGCTTTAAGAATAGGAATTACATTAGCAATTTTGAATTTGGAGGGCACAGTACCAGTAGACATGCTCAAATTGCATATGTAAGCTATGGGGCCTGCTATAGAGTGTTTAATCCTTTTTAAAATATCATTGCTTAAAAGGTCATTTCCTAAAGTTGAACTTGTTTTGAGTGAGCCTATCAACTTTATAATTTCCATTTCATCCGTCGGGTGAAGAAAGAACGAGTCAGCGGTTGCTTTATATTGGCAAAAACTATATTGGTTTGCAAGGCTAGATTCAGTTTGGTTAGTTTTTTCAAGAATAGATTTAGCAAGTTTCTCACCCAATGAGCTAAAGTAATTGTTTACTGTGTTAATTGATTCTTGGGGATACGACGAAATATTAAGTAATTTATCAGGTATATGAAGATTATCTTTAAATACCTTTCACCAAGAGTTGATAAGATTAGTCTACAACAGACTTATTCAGGGTTGTTAGGGTATGTTGGCCTACTTTTGCGCTGGTGTGTAAGACTGAATCTTGTATTAATTTAGGTATTGTATTTGCGCAGGGCAGTTTGTCAAGCTGGCGGCCCTACAGGATGTCGTTTGCGCGCCCTCGCTAACACCGCGCACGACCCGTTCCGTCGCCACACTTACTGGTAAGTAGGAATTACTATTTAATGAACGATTCGTTGATATTTTTTGTAAGGGCGTAGACCCATGTTCACGTTGCGGTGCCGTTTGCCGTGCAACGGTATGCCGCGCCGCCGGCAGGTTACGGCGTGCTATGCAGGGCGCACCGCTCATTGTATTGTGTTGATATACAGAGCGGTGCGCCCTGCGCAGCACGCGCGCCGTACGCTGCCGGCGGCGCGGCGGTGCCGTACTGTTGCACCTAAGTTCCACTGTTCCACATTTCCAAACGGTGTGGTACAGTCAAACAAGAAAGTGTGTTATAGCGATCGTAACAGCTTCGTTTTGGCTTGATTTCGGAAGATGGGAATAAATTAAAATAAAATACCAAAACAATCATACCAACTGAATGGCCCCAAACTAAGCAAAGCTTGTGATATGGGTTACCAATGATACCATGTTGCGAACTAGGAGATATAATTATTTATGGATAAACACCCAGAACCGGAACATTTGCGTAGTAGCGTCTAATACCACTGCGCTACCTTTATATTTTTGTCTACTTGAAATAAAATAAGATTATATTGAAATAGTTGTGTTAAGTAAGTGCTATGGTAGGGCAAACACGGCGCTCTACGAAGCCAAAACTTATCGATTATCTCCCACTTGAGCACATTTTGCAATATTTAACACCAGGCAAGTAAGGGCATTACGACATTGTCGTTCTTTATTGGTGGTGAGGTGACTAACGAAATATGACAGTTACCCCGTGTTTCAAGCTGTATTTAACAAAGTACAAGTGACTGCGTATCGTTATGAACTAATAAATTATGATACTTCGTCAATGGACAATACTAAGAAAAGGGTCTAATGCGGCCGAGAGATTTCGTCAGAATATTGCGGGGTATTATTCTGACGAAATTGAATGGCTACATAGGGGTATGTGTAGGCAGATCTAAATCAAGGGTGGGATATGGGCAAACTGAATGAAATACAATCTAAGCACTAAAAGACTCATAGGTATTAATTACTTGACTACAACTACTCATGATGTTTATATGTTAAGGTAGTAAGTCAAGAAAATAATGCATAAACACATTATTATAATAGCAAATAGTTGTTTTATCCCGTAATCATGAATGGAAAGTCACCATTAGTTGAATTAAAGTCACCAAGTATTATCATGTCAAGAGGTACAAGTAATAAAGTTCACAAATTATATCAAAATTAAAAGAAGAACAAAATTTTCCGACGTCTTTAAAAACGTACTTGAGTGTAGGCGATTACCACTAAATTTATCATCGCCGTATTTAACATTATAGCGTCATCACCACACTTATCAATATCGCAATGAATAAATTAAAGAAGTATTAGATTCTATTACAACGAACTTAAAAATAGTTTCAAAGATATTATTCAAAAATATTGTTTAAAGTTTAAACGATGCATTTTAAAAGGTATATACAAAAATAGTTATGTGTTTCGATTTCATTGACGTTTAAACTCAACGTTTTGCTGTGTTTACGGACCACGTGGTCAAGAGGCATTGTAGAGAACTCGAGTTAAAACGTAAAATCCTGTTAAAAATCTCCCATTCCACATACCTCTTTCCTATTAGTTTGTATAATCTAGAAACAAATAATAATTTTCAATTACAAATGGTCAATTTACATAAAAACTTTATGAGCTCAGGCGCGCTCCCAGGGAAGGATTACAGGAGACATGAACACCCCTCCACAATCATACACGCAATATTGAAAAATCCAAGAAAACAAGTAAGTAGGTATCACTAAAAAGAGTAAACCTAAAAAATGTCCTCAGTTTCCATAACCCTTCCATGCGTATAATACCATAAAAAGTGTTAGAGAATAGAGATAGTTTGGCACCTATAAATTATAAATATAATATTATAATATCTCGAATTTATGCAATCTTGTATATTGTGCAATAAAATCCAATACATACAATAATACATAACTTCACGCCTGTATCCCTTATGGAGTAAGCAGAACACCAGAGGTCATAAGACTATCTGATATAACGTTTTACTTTGAAGGTATTATATTGTTGTATAGAGACCATTGCAGTGACAGGGGGTAAGCCCATCGCCCACAAAAACGCAAATATAAGCTCTGTTCCTTAACTGACTTTTGCAGTATTCTCGGGAAGAGAAGCAGCTGGTACATTCTATGTTTTTCTTTCGCTCCTAGACTAGCATGGAGATACAATTTACTGAAAATATTTTACTATTAGTGACGCCCTCCAAAATTTCAGTCTGCGACCATGACTGCATGAGCCCCAATCCTTCGTCATGAATCACACAGTCGTCGAATCTGCAGAAACTCGTATAAAATCATCGTATCAAATCGTTTTGTCGTTTTTGGATTAATCACGGCGCGGCGATGTCGGTGGGAGGCATATCGTTTTGTGATATGTTTACGTTTGGACATCTGTGTAAGCTGTCTTTAGTGAGTGTCTTCTTAAATCTAGGTTGTCTAAATCTAGTTTCAGTTGACACAGTTTCCATAGGATTATGTGCTAAGCGATCTTTTTATAAAGCATCATCGACGTCATAGTATTTATGTTTATGTCGCTAGAACAGGAAGGGGGAAAGCAAATGTAGCATTTGTGTGATTTGGATTCTATATATTTTTCCGGTCCTTTAATAATAATATATATTTTTTGTTTAATTCTGGGATTTCACAATATTAAAAATCAAAAAACAAAAACTATATTGTAATGAATCTTTGTTATTCAGATTGTTGAACCTTAATGTATTTTTATTCGTACTTTTATTTTTGAACCAGTTGTGTTGACTTATTGAGTAGACATACCATGTGTGCAGGACTACTGGTGATAAACACGCGATATTCGGCGAAAAAAGTTTTTGTATTGCATTATAAAATAGTAATATTTGATAATACGCACAACTGAAACTGTAAAATCTTAAGGTCTGAAGGTTACTTACGTTCTGAAATATAGACATAACGTAAAGTTCAATCTCTTAGCACCGTTTTCACCACCGAAGCCTAAAGTTTCGGTCACTAATTTCAGTTTACGGGATACTTATAGAAGTTAAACTTTACAAACACCTAAGCACGAACAAAACAAAGATCTAAAGGCTCAACTGTGAACCCCGTAATGTTCAGGATAAATATTTTACTTTCTGATGTCAAGTGTATAATCAGGTTCATCATTTATTATATATACATCAAAGCATAATAAAAACTACAGGGTGTTATACAAATCAAATGAAGATCGTGAATGAGAGAAGGAAGGTTGGGGATTGGTCGGATGTGAGTCGCGGTGCCTATTCTAGGCGGGCGGGCGACCGGTGTTGCGCAGACGCAGTGCGCGCGCACCCTGTCCCCGCTCTACACTCCCGCGCAACGTCAAACACTGTTGATTTTACAACGGACGGTAGAAGTACTGATGTGTAAAGTGGACTTACGTAGTGTGAAATAGTTCTATTGTGCATAAAAAAAGAGTTATTGACTGATCTTTTCAAATATAAAAAAAAAACACTATTTAAATAAAATTCTTTGCGGGAGAGCGATGTAACATACGGTGCGTTAGAAAGAGTACGCTTTTTATTGTGATCGTTAATGACTTAACTTTACTTACTGGCAAGCTTTTCAATGAAAACTTTCACTAGATAATGAATCAATGAAGTGTAATTGGCCTGTCGGCATTCTCTACAGAAATATCGATTGATGACCACATGGTGCGTTAAAAATAGATATGATATTGACATCAATCGAAAGTGAAATGTGAACTGAAATAGTTATATTGTTTCGTAAATTATGTTTTTAATATAGCAAAAGCTTATGTAATATCTTGCTGTGTATTAATTACAGGTTTTAGTTGAATAAATCATTGTTAATGCTTTTTTGCATAGTTGAATATTGAGTTTAACTGTAAGATAATCGATCTGAAACTCGTGAAGCGTTGTGTAGATTAATTGTTTATGTACGCAAAACCGTTTACAGATGGTTACGTAATACGCGGTTGTTGAGCCGGTCGGCATCACTGTCAACAGTTACTTGATTAGTGGTCGCACCTTTTCACCGCGGTTGATTGACAAGATAGTTCAAACAAAGGCCGATTCGGAGTCCCACGGCCTAGAGGTGACACCGCCTTAAAGCGATGCCAACTTATTGACGACAAACCTTATTTTTATTGGTTACATAGTGAATGAGTGCGACGACCGTGCCATCCAAACGTTTCGGCTGTTCGTGTCCTCGTGCCGTTTCTATTTAGGCTTCTGACAAAATAGAACTTATTTATAATATATTTTCTATCATGCTATCGATCTATGCCAGAATTTGACTGCGTCGTATGAAAGCAGTGTGTGCTACTAAATTGCTTTCTTTAACTTGTTGTGATTCAGTACGCGTTTGGTTTATCGTAAATTTAATTGCAAATGTTCTAAATTCATTGCATAAGAAAACAGTTACATAAAGCGGTAAATGGCATCTCAGCTACGGTCACGATTAGCTGATATAAAGAAATTAGCATTCCAAGGAGGATTTTACAAAGTTCCATCAGTACTAAATTTTCAGCGGTGTTTTGTGAAGTAACTTAACTAAAGTAACTGATGTAATGAACTCTAGTGGGATAGATTAACTCACCGTTTATTCACCTCTAACAAGATAACAGTCGCGAGAACCCTGTTTAATCTCACATTGTTGCATAAACGAGAAAATCGCAGTTGCTTATAAACAATGGGACGAATTCGCAACGGGGTTCCTCGCACAGCGCTCGATTGTTGTCACTATCACGTCGCGAGATTCCTACTGCAGATAGCGCGTAACGATAACTCCGTAGTTATTCATAGATAGATCGTTATTGCAGCTGATCGGCTATTTTTTGTTATCATTTCTTTTTATGACGCTGTGTATTATCGTTTATCTAGAGCTCATTACATTGGCGGCCTGCTATCAGAGGTTTTCGTTGCACAGTGCACGTCCGCACTAAGAGGCGGTATTGAACTTGTATTGATGTGTAGTGATGTGCTTGGACAGTGATATATGGTACTTTATGACACGGAGGGGGAGTATCAGTGAAGTGCATTATGAGCGAGAAAAGGTCACGGCCGCGGCCTAGGCGCAGGGATGATTTGCTGGACAAAAAACAAGAGTTGCTTCTCGCTTGGAGCAATGGTGAGTTTTACTGCATTTGCTAAATAAATGCAACTGTATTTGTATCTGATAAGCTAGCATCATTGTAGGTATCTATTTAATTTGCCTTTTTTATTGACAAATTTATTTATGGTACCCGTAGAAGAAGTCATTTTTCGATATACACAACACAACAAACATAACAGACAGGTTGAGTAATGTTCGGTTGGTATCGCCGTATGGGTGTCCGGCGATCATTAGGGAATTTGTCACGTCAACTTCCAAGCTTCGGAGGGGGGCACCTTGAGTCGGTAGTCCGTCCTAGTTGCTGAATAGGTACTTGTATCTGTATGTCTCATTTCGGCACCCTTTAATTTCTGCTTTCGATCAACCATCATTGGTCTAGTTTGGTGTTTTACGGCCTAACGAGGACAAGAACCAGGGATGAGACTCATGGCCCTGTATTGGGCTCTGTAAAACGGTTCTAATGATGATGGTAACCAACAGATATATGGCTGTACGGACCAGCCGTACATTTAGGCCGAATTTGTAATTTATTCTACTCGGGCGTTTTTAGCTTCGTGCAAAACTGGTGTCCATCATGTCAGCCACCATTTAATATATCTCCGTCCTTTTAATCTGTTTTTTTCAAATCAATTCTATCATTTAAAGTTCATTCATATCACACCTGATTAGTTAAAAACCAAATAGACAATTACCTGCCAATCAAATATTGTACGAGTTCTGTCCTAGTATCAAGCCATACCAATGGATTATGTTCATTCTTACAGCATTTCAGGGAAATTGTATTTAGAACCGTCTAAGGCGCCGTGCCGCGCGTTCCGCCGGTCCAAGTCCTTAGATGATACCTCTTAAATGGTGTGAATCAGCTGTTTCTATAGAATATAATATTCATTTTCGTTAATAGTATTTCCTCCTAGTTATGTTCAAAATGCGTTTTTTAGTTGTTTTATTTCGTTTTTGTTTCTGTGACCTCAAAGCATGAAGAAATGACCGAACGAGTTCGATAAGTTGTAAAAACTTAACTTGGTATAACCTTGAATAGTTTACTTGGTCATGCTTCTGAGCGAATCCGGAAAACAGACTATACAAAAGAATGAAGATATACGTATTCATTATTCTTGTTTAAGGATAAGGATATTATTCTCTCTGCCATGGCTTATTTATTAGGCTTTAGTTTGTTAAAAATGAGTAAAAAGTAGAAAAAAATAATACCCGAAAAAACCCGTGAAGCCTTTTCTATAAGCTCTGAATATATTGTTCTTAAATTGAGGGAAGCGAAGGTAATAATAAAGTAAAAGACAATGATAGCAATTTCCACCGGTCCGGGGAAGTCCGGTTTCACTGAAGTTTGCCATACATGAAGAATAGCGCTTTGTACAAATCGTTGAATTGTTCGCGATGATATATTGTATACACGGTGAAGAATCTAGTAACTACACTTTTAATAAAACAATACAAGACATCAAAAGGTTTTTTGTATAATTATGAGCTATGAAAATATATGCATTATATAAAAAAAAACTCTGTGTAGAGTCGGCTTATTAGAGCCTTTATCTTCATACCATCAGATGCGATTGAAACCAAACGCTGGTCTTAACTAAAAAAGACCACAAATTTGGAAAAAAAATCCTCTTTATCCATCCTGCGGTCGATATTATAAATTCATATAACAATTATAACCTAAAAAATCCTAAGAATTTTAGTTAGCCGACCCTCGTTTCTAATATTGAAACTGGCCGAGTAATCAATGCAGTAATCTAATTTAGATAAGAATAATCTATTTCTTATTAGTTAACAAACTATGATGGCTTAGTATGTGACCAAAATGAGGCGGAGCACATTTTTTTAAACCGTCTATCTTCTAGGTATTTAATCGTAGCCAGCTGATTTTGATTTAGCAATAATTTTTGCGCACACGCACAATGAAAGTGTAGGTAGACGTTATTTGTGGCGCAATTGGTTCAGTGTTTGCCTTCTGCAATAGGTGTAGAATCTAGCTGAGCTGTTCGCGAAAATAGTGTGCGGTTGAAAGATTGACCTAGATTCTTTCTGTGGTCTCCAGAACGATCAACGAAATTCAAAAGATTACGTCTAAGCCCCAATTTTACCGATGTAATAAATCGCGATCAATTCGAGTGAAACTCAGATTACATATTAAAACGAGTTCCGCCTTCAAGTTTCGTTTTCATCGACATAAAAAAATCTTAGATTAGCTTAAATCTGGATTAGTGCCTAAACGTCCGATTTTCGCCGTTTAGCGTGTTAAAACGCGTTTAGGAGCTGCCTGCTGTCATTGTCAGTCATATGAAACTATTTGTTTATAAAAAGCCATTTTTTTCGAAGTTATATTAAATTTATATTTCTCCGTATTTGTTTATGGATTAAAAGGGAAGGGAGAATTGTTTATATTTTTGTGATTTATTTATAAAGTTAAAGTTTGTTAGAACTTTATGAGGATGATGAGGATGATTTTGTTGTTCGTCGCTCCAGATGGATACGCGAGAGAGAAGAACACTTCGACACTCTTGATGATAAACATTTTGTAACCAGATTTCGTGTAAAATTAATAAATTTAAATTAGTGTAAAATTTAAGATGGCAGGGTTTCGATAAGCTTAGTGATTACTCTACTTTAGTATACGTAATGTCCTCTGTGCTGAGTACTTACTATTAATGATATTACATATATTTCAGTTTTTTTTTTAAAAAAATATCGTTCTAAGCGAAACATTTGTCTATATATATTTTGTACATCTAGAACTAATAATTAAAAAATATCATGATCTAATTTTCTTATTTCGTCATTGGAGAAGGATTTTTTTTATTGCAACACTTTGAACGCATCATTCTTTCGTTCATTCCTAGTCATAGGTGTTACAGCTAAACTAAGTTTTATGAAACGAGAATACAACGAAGCCCATGAAATCCGTGACACGTAAATCGCGATCAAAACTAGCTTCTGATCTTGTTCTGATCAGATCTGAGATTTCGCAATCTCGGATCGAAAGGAAATCGGTGAAATCCTCCCTAAATCCTAGGAAATCATGAAGTATTTGCACGGTTGTACCTTTGTAATTTTGATCCTGAAATTCTGAAATTAAACTAAAATTTATTTTATTTTATTTATTATTATTATAGTTATACTACTTATACTATCTTTCAAAAAGGAAGACAGGTGCGAAGTTATGGATGTATGTGCAAATATTGTCTTTGTCTAAATGTCTTCAAAGTTTCTTGATTTTATTTGAATACTCATAATAAATATAAGTTTAACAAAAGTGAAAAGCAACGAATGATCAATGTTACAGTTGTATTGTTTATAACTATTATTAAAACAGAAGCGACTTTGCTTCACCTTTGTAAGATAATATTTCAAAATATTCCTCAATATTAGCAACAGATAAAGCCGATAGGTAATCTGAATATAAATTTGATATCAATCACTACCGTCCAAAACAATACGTATAAACATTTTTATTCTCAACTCACGATTATTTATCAGAATTAAACAACTTGAACTATTTTAAACTTTACGAATCGAATACATAGAATATTGGTTTAAATGTTGATAGTGTAATTAGTCTCAGGACTTTGCTATCGCTTTTGTTCTTAAATAGGTACAAAAGTCGTCGACGCATTTCATAGATAAAGCAGGGGGTGCAACTATCGTCCCGATAGGTACAAGGATGAATAACCGCCGACTAATAATTGATACAGGGACAAATTTTAACGTCTAGTTACACTCGAGAGCAAAGAATTAGGGTCAGTGACAAAACTCATGATATCTCGCAAAATATAAATGCTAGCTTGATGAATTAAAAACTGTTAAATAGACCATTAATTAAAACAGAAATAAAATTTGTAAAATTTTTATTTAAGTGATTTTTTTATTTATAAAAACAAATAAAATAAAAATGCACGAATTACACTTGATGATCACAATTACATTTATGACTTTTCTGGTACGAGAATATGATTTTCACAAATTTCAGCTCCCTGTATTACCTCCACGTGATCTCAGGATGGATGTTATCCGATTTGGCATGCTGTACACCAGGTTTCTAAGTCGGTTCTGCGGTATATTCCCCCATTCTTCTACCAGTGCTAATTTTAAATCACGAAGTGTAATTGGAGGAGGTATTTTGTGCTTTACACGTCGTCCGAGCTCGTCCCAGACATGTTCGATGGGGTTCAGATCTGGACTGCGAGCAGGCCATTCCATGCGCGTGATACCGACCTCTTGAAGGTAATCAGTCACTATAGCCGAAGTATGGGGACGGGCGTTATCGTGCATAAACACAGGATTCTCGCCCATATTGCCCATAGACGGACCGACATACTCATTTAGGTTTTCTTCTACGTATCTTCTCGCGGTCAACGTTCCATTTTCTATCAGGACTAGCTCCGTGCGGTTCTCTGCAGATATTCCAGCCCAAACATGCACGGATCCTCCTCCGTATGCAACTTTTTCTTCAATGCGCGCTTGTTGAAACCGTTCTCCTGGTCTTCTGTACACTCTGTATCTACCGTCATGCTTATACAGCATGAATCTGGACTCGACTGTAAACAAAACTCTTGACCAATCCTCTAGAGTCCAATTCAAGTACTTACGTGCATAACTCTGTCTTGCAATACGATGCTCCCGTTCAAGTTTGGGGCCATTTGCTGGTCTTGATGGCTTCAAATTATCTTTGGCAAGAAGTCGCCTTACTGTCCACGCACTTTGGTTGCTTCCTCCAAGACGTACAAATTGATTTCTTTGTTCAACACCCGTGGGAAATCGATTTCTAAGCATTGTTGTGACTAAGTATCGATCACCACGAGCTGTTGTGCATCTTCTTCTGCCTGTTCCTGGCCGGCGAAGGTTTGACCCAATTTCCTGGAACCGTCGGAGAACACGTTGTACCGTAGATAACGATACGCCGACCATCCTGGCTGTATCACGCTGACTACGCCCGTCTTCCAGCATAGTGAGGATTCTTGTACATTCTTCAGATGTGAGCGACATGATTTGTACTTTCATAATGAATATTGTACACCAGGAAACCCTTTTATAAAATCGATACAAATGATTTGAATTCTTAGTTCAATTTTCAAAATAAATCATAACTTTTGTTTTTTCTTTCTTTTTATGTCATTTCTTAAGAAAAGATATTACTTACATGTACTTTTTATATTCGGCATTAAAGAGGCTTCCTATTACTTTTTATTTGAATAAGCTAACGTTTATAGTTTGAGAGATATCATGAGTTTTGTCTCCGACCCTAATTCTTTGCTCTCGAGTGTAGTTCTCGGTGAGAAGAATCTATTAAGAGAATTTACCGACAAGTTCTCAATTCGAGCATATTTCCAGTGGGAGAAAAATTGCGACGATCATCTCTTGTCACAGATGGCGTACAAGTGATCGTTAGGGATTCTTAGGAAGTATTTCGGTGCGCTGAAAATGCCACAAAATGCTCAGCTTGGTACTTAATGCCCAATCGTCTCGTCACTCAAAGAAAGACTGTATCGTGGCCGCGATCATTACAGAACGATAAAAACGTCGAGATCAATATATAGAACAAGTTATTGTTTAAATACTTATTTTATCTTAAACTAGTTACAGTACCCGGTTCCGTTCGGGCATTGTACGGCAATAAATTGTATCCGTCCTTGCAGTTAAAGTCTTTTTAAACGATATTTTCAGTGACAAACACTGTGATGATAAATTAACTGGTCGGTAATGAATGAATCATGAAGTTTAATAGCCTATAGTGATCCCTGAGGACTACTTCAAGCGCAAAATAGATCAAAATTAATTCAGTACTTTCGAAGATTAACCCGAACATAGATATTATATATACATAAGTCGTCATTACACTTCTTTTTATTTCAGAATTATTAAGAAATGGTATACCATCCTATTCCATATCATCGGAATCGAATAGAAAAAATAAAACTGCCTTGACTTGTGTAAAATATGTAGGTACATTAACAATGGATTTCTAGAAACTGCCGTTATTCTCACTTTCCTATTTAGTAAACAATATTTTATGTGTTTTTAACGCTCTAATAAAAAAAAAAAAGATTATAAGAAAAACAATAGCCTACAACAATTAAACATTAGTTATAATAAACATTTGAATATTTTCATTCTACATTTCATATACCTACATTAAGGGCCCCATTCGCGAAATCTATGCGTTTTCAAACTCATTACAACCGGCCTATATTGTTTGTCTGGATCGGAGAAAAATATATGTTGAAGTTTGTTTACTATATTTTATAAATCTGTGGATCAAAACACGATACTGAAAACTTTACTCGATCATAAAAAATTACGAAAAAGATGAAAATTTTAAGTAATTTTCCGATATTCTAAGAGAATATCAAACTTATACTTACAAAAACTTGTCATAATATTGGTAATGTAGCATAAAATTAATTTATTTGGATAATTTCTTTCTTAAACCGTTCTATTTTTTCTAATATAATATAATATAATAAAGACGACGGTGCGATACAATTCAGTACCACGCGAGGCGTCATGGAGGTAGGACCTGTGTCGCTTTTGCTCCCGATTTTCCCGCGTAATTGATAGTCTTTTTGACCATAGCGTACACATAACAGTACGACAATTTAATCATTTAATTTTTGTTAAGTCACATTTTATATTTTGATTGATAAATTAAAGGAGTATTATAAACAATTATCACTTCTGAATATAGAGCTAAAAACTTGTTTCTGATATTTTTTTTTAAGTTTATTAGAAGTGCAAAAAAGCATATAATTTTTTTTGCGATAAATCTTTTCTTACGTAATCACCCGACGAAAACAAAAGGAGGATTATTATTCTATACGTACGTATACAGGGTTAATATTAACGCATCACCTCTTGTGGGTTGCCCCTCCACATCAATTCCAACGTAGATACTGATAGGTGCACATCGATTAATATACAGGGTGTAATTTTTAATGCCATCTGGAGGGACAGTACTCTAAAGAAGAGATAGCAAAATTTACTCCAAAGAAACTGTCCTTTATTATTGAACAGAAATAAAACCACATTCAAAGATTTTCAAGAATTCACTCGTTTCACCTGGGATTCAAACCGACTAAAATCTGTAAAAATGACACCCTGTAATTTATTGTGTGGTTCGTTAGAGCCAATCACAAGAATAAAATCTCTCACATACTATGAATTAACCATTGAAAGGAAAACCATGAAATCTTCATTTTTAGATTTAAGTCGGTTCGATTCCTGGGTGAAGAAGCGAGTTTTCGAAAACTCTTTGAATACAGTTTTAATTTTTCCTAAAATAAAGGAATGTTTTATGGAGTAGAATTTGCTATCTCTATTATTAAGAAAACTTTACCCCCAAATGACATTAAAAAAAATTGCCATGTATATTATGTACAATATGTTCTGCTTGATTTCCCATAACTCTAGGGTCTTGATGGGGCCATGTAATAGAATCAAATAACATGTGAATAAATTTTTCAATTTTCTTTTGGTTTTTATTTTTCATGCAAAATAATTCAATTAAGTCAAAAATAACTTTATGCGAAGTATGACAACGTGGCGTTTTCTACTCCTTTTTTATCGCTATGCACAGGTAGGTACAGTTTGCGACGTTTTGCGGTGTACATTGTATGCAACTTTCCTCAACGTTTAAAATGTTTTTGTTGTTTATTGTGTGACTTCAGTGACACGCGTCTATTGAGTGGATGAGATGTTACACGGGTGATATTTTAGAACTCATTATATTAAGACCGAGGATATCTTGGAAAGTATGCACTTTTGAACCACATATTCTTTGGCAAAAAGTATTATTTTTTAAGTAAGGAACAAAACCTCAAAGTTATGGGATATATAATATTATATAAGTATTAAAGAACACCTATGCAAAGTTGTATATTATAGAGGTGTTCTTTTTGATGTGTGCTGATAGATGCTGATGGGTGCTGATAGTTACTGATAGGTGACGATTGTAACTGATGGATGCTGACAGGTGCTGATGGGTAATGATGGTTGCTGATAGATGCTGTTGAGTACTGATAGGTTGGGTGCTCAGATGTGCTGATAAGTGCTGATGGGTAATGAAGGATGCTGAGAGATGCTATTGGGTTCCGATGGGTACTGATAGGTGCTGATGGCTTCTCATAGGTGTTTATCGGTGCAGATGGGTAACTACTGATAGGTACTAATGGTAATTTATAGGTACTGATGAGTGCTGATAAGACATTAGCACTGATGGTGATATTAAGATGGGTATTAGTTATTAATATCGAAAAGAATATCAGTTAATGTGTTAGTTAATTTGTTTGAATGGGTTACGTTCAAATAATATTGCTTTGCCTGTACTTAAACGTCAAATAAAATAATGGATTGAAAATGTCTGTCCGTTAAAATACCTTCTTGTATTTATTTTCGTCACGAGTAAAATAGACTCTATTTCAAAAGTTCCAGATATCAAATTAGTTTGGTATCTTTATAATTTCAACAAATATGTTTTTGAGTAATGCTGCCACCTACAATTCTTTTGATGTACCTAGTTTTTAATATATAAAAAGTACTTACTTCGTTCTTGAAAGGGAATGTAGATGGCATCTACCACCAATTTTCCTGTGTGTTGAAATTATGATTCCAGATAGTTATAATTTCACAGTGTTAAAAGTTAGTTTAAATTGGTCACCTTTTATGTATTTTGTGGTTAAACTTTCATATGCTATGTTTTTTAAAAATATAGTGTTTTGGACCTTTATACATCAACTTAGTAACATCGTGAAAGAACCTTACAGATATAATTTATATCTGATCGGTTCTTTCACGAATAATCTAGTTCAAAGTTCAAACAGACAAACCCTTCGGCTTTATAGATTAGACGGC
The DNA here is from genome assembly GCA_944452665.1 of Stenoptilia bipunctidactyla. NCBI lineage: Eukaryota > Metazoa > Arthropoda > Insecta > Lepidoptera > Pterophoridae > Stenoptilia > Stenoptilia bipunctidactyla. Next base: position 10,871,168 of record OX101732.1, read on the forward strand.
TAATACATTATGACGATACATAGACATTTAAGAATATAATCATACATTACTATTTTTTTGATATAATTAACTACTACAAATTTACTACTTCGTGTAAACAGGTGCACATTCCGAAGGGGTGGATTGAATTTCATTTCATAAAAAAAAAATTATTTGTAACATTCACACTACATTATTTAGCTCAAATTAACTCGTGTTGTAGTGACTAAATAACGGATCCATACTAAATAATAAATGCGAAAGTCTATCTTTCTGTTCCTTTATTTCAGCCAAACCATCCGACCGATTTGTAGAAAATTAGTAATGAAAATAGCTCCCAAACCCTACTTTTTTTCAAACACCAGCCCTATTGGATTGGAATGAGAGAGAGATAAAAGCTTACGTAAAAGATCTCAACTACCTACTTATCTGATTTAATGAATTTTGGAACAAATAATTTATGAAAGTTATAAATTAACGTCACGATATACTTTCAAGTCAAAAAAGCACGATTTTCACAACAGAATTCAGTAAGGATATAAATTTAAAAAGATTTCATCTATAAAATGGCAATTACAATATTTATAAAAAATAAAATAGTAAGTATAGGTATCGCAATACTAAATCCAGATAAATAAAAAATATAGATTCTATTATATCATCCTTGACATAAGTTTTAGTCATCGTAGAAACGAATTTCGTATAACAAGGCACACCATAGGTATAGGCTACTATATTACTGCTATTAATTATACTGTGACATTTCTGTGCGCTGACGTGTTCATTTACGCGACTGCCCGCCACGCAGTCCCATATAGCGTTAATGCCTACTGCGGTCGAAAATCCTCGCCTTAAATAATACCCGACTGAGTATAAAGTATAGAAATTTTTAGATTCAACCTTATCACTAATTTCCATTGAGTGAAAATTATTTTGCAGGCGACTTTTTTGTTTTTATCAAACATGACAAGAAACATATCAACAGACAAGGCTTTCGATTTATAAATAGTCTACTCCAATCAACTCACGGACATTCGTCAAACTAATGAAAATCCTCTTATTCGTTTTAGTTTAAAAATAGAATACAATAGAATAAACTTTATACTTATTTTGAAATATACAAGATTTATTCTCAAAAATGTTCAACAAGTCTTGTAGGAGAAGAGAAAACAAAATGAAATATTTCTGTTAGTGTCTCTATAATGAAACTACTTTAAGGCTTACTATTTCCCTTAGCCTGACTAACTTAAATTTATAATCTTGTTAGATAGCATTAAATTCAAAATATGACCGAACTACCTTTTGTATAAACCGCGATCGTAATAAAGTACTCTTAGTCTAAGCTAATTTAAATTTGTAATACTAAATAAATTTGCCGTCTTAGTAAAGCAATCGGAACAGATTAGCCGCTAGATACAAGCTAAAACCGGAAATTGATTTTAACTTACGTGCAGTAAACAAGACTTATGAAAGCTTTATGCATATTATGTAAATTGTGCAGACATAAACTGAATGCTTATGCATAAGTTATACTACCTATAGATTCTTAAATAAAACCAACTACCGCTAACTAAACTATGTAGTGACTTTCTATAAACATGCTACGTGCTGGGGTTTAAACTTTAACGGCTTGTCCATGAAGCTTGTTAATGAGCTATATTCGATGGAAAATGGTTTAACGAGCAGCTTTCTATGTAAAGCCGTGCGTGGGTTCGAATACGATTACGACACGATTTTGTAGGAGCTATCGTAAGTATGCAAGTTAAGTTCGCGATACGATTAGGTAGTGTAATTTTGTAATGATTATAAAGATGGACTCGTTTATTTTATGCGCTGGATAATTACACATAATGATATGGTTGTTCAGTTACTTCCGAGCATACTAGGTAGGTTCCTCCTTGTAGGTAAAGAAATGACAGGAAAAATGATTTCTTCTTGGGAATATATGCTAGTTATAGAGTTGCAAGTTTAGTTAGGATAGCTAATGATTGATCGAATTTGAATGATTTTGCTTTGGTAGGTTACGACGCTGATTTCCAGTAAGGTCAGAGTGGTGTCGGAGTTGTGTTGACTTGTATAATACAATCATTGTATTAATGAAATAAGTAAAGACTTACACAATCATAAGATTACTTTAAAGCACATTTTAATACTCTTTTCATATAAAAATAAATAAATATTAATTTACGTTTTCATAACTAATTCCTTTAATAAATCATCTATGGAAATATCGTAACAAACCACCGACCACCTACGTTTACCCTAAAAGGCGAGTTGTTCCAGTGACATTTATTTACTTGTTCTACCTGGATAGCGACCATCTCTCATTCTCTGTCCACAAATATCATCGCAGTTCCGGTATTGTTTTATGAAAAGCCCTTTCTAATCTCGCGTGTTCCGTCTTAAGAACGAAAGATTCGTTTTAATTAAAAATACGTAAAAATAATAAAAATACGTAAATAGGGTCGACTATTTACCATTATTAGTGTAATTTTGCTGTGGTAGGTTACGACGCTGATTTCCAGTAAGGTCAGAGTGGTGTCGGATTTGTGATGACATTGACATTCATTGTATTAACAAAAGAAGTAAAGACTTACACAATCATAAGTTTACTTTAAAGCACATTTTAATACTCTTTTCATATAAAAATAAATAAATATTCATTTACGTTTTTATAACTAATTCCTTTAATAAATCATCTGTGGAAATATCGTAACAAAGATCTTAAAACTATTGCGCAACGGACGCTGTCGGTCGATTGCCAAACACTTTTTGTCTGTGTAGGGTCGGCTCGGAATAGACCGACCACCTACGTTTACCCTAAAAGGCGAGTTGTTCCAGTGACATTTATTTACTTGTTCTACCTGGATAGCGACCATTTCTCATTCTCTGTCGACAAATATCATCGCAGTTCCGGTATTGTTTTGTAAAAAGCCCTTTCTAATTTCGCGTGTTCCGTCTTAAGAACAAAAGATTCGTTTTAATTAAAAATACGTAATGCAAGTATAGGGTCGACTATTTACCATTATTAGTTACTAAACAAGATAATTCCTAACTAAGATTGAGGTTCGTATTATGAAAACTTTCTTAGATTTGAACTCTTACTAAGCATAGATTTTTTGAGAATTATCTCATGGCGAATTGACAGCAGATCTATGATTGAGTCATGATTCATGCTTATAAGGCTGCAAACTGAACGACTGCGACAACGGTGCGGGCAGCGGCGCGTGCAGCGGCGCGGGCAGCGATTTCCGCGACACGATAGATAGTATTGAGTTTGTATGAAACGGCGACGAATCTCTCGACGCCAGGCCCAGATTCCCCGCGTCGCTGCCCGCGCCGCTGTTGCTCTCGACGTCGCTGCCGTCCAGTTTGCAGCCTAACTTTCATAATAGCGCCTTATTGGTATTTTGATAGCTCATATTCGAACTCTTCTCAATAAGTACTATAAATGTCTAACAAGACGCAACAAAATTTTAATTGCTATTACCTACATCTAATAGTTTCTACTTGTCCTCGTAAAACTGGTAGGTGTTGTGACACTTCTCTATTGACAATTGACAGTGAATATATGCTTGAATTCACATTACTGGCCTAAGTCTACACGGCAGTAAAATGCCATAGTCGCCACGCTTGGCGAGCAGCTTCATTGCCCACAATTAATTATTACCACCTACGTAGGAAGACGCAAAACCTATTAGTTTAAAGATCCTATAGGCGTCTCTTACAGCACCTATAGTAAGGAATGGGATGGCACTATCAGTGTTCTATCGACAGCAGAAGTTGCCTCTCGGAAATATCGAAAGATACGAAAGATAAGACAGCTGATTTCATTGCGACGCTGCAGTTTTTTTGCAGCAACGGTATTTGTTGAGTTGTGGCCATTTTTCTTTGTTATTTTATTTTATTTTTCTTTAACAAAATAAATATTTTCAGGGTTTCCTTTTCAAATCAATCAATCAATATATATAAAACTGTTCCGTTACTGACTGAGGTACTGAGTGACTGAGTGACTGACAGACAACGTACAGCCGTAACTAGTGGACGTAGAGAGCTGAAATTTGGGACATACATTCTTTAGGGGATGGAGGGGTGCACTAAGGAAGGAATTCCTGAAATTCCCACGGGAACGGGAAATATAGGACTTTTTAGTTTGTATGAAAAATCTTATTCCTTGAGTGCACCGATGTGAAACTTGGTGTATAGGTTTTTCAATATGTGTCTGGTTGTGTTATGAAAGGAATTCCCGAAATTCCCACGGGAACGGGAAATATATGATGTTTTAGTTTGTATGAAAAAATCCCATTCCTTGAGTGCACGGATGTGATACTTGATATAAAGGTTCCTCAATAAGTGTCTGTTTGTATTATGGAAGGAATTACCGAAATTCCCACGGGAAGGGGTTGGACTTTTTAGTTTGTTTGAAAAATCTTATTCCTTGAGTGTACGGATGTGAAACTTGGCATGAAGGTTCTTCAAAGAGGGACTGGTTCTGCTACAAAAAAAAATCCCAAAATTCCCACGGGCACGGAAAATATATGATTTTTAGTTTGTATGAAAAAAAACTTATTCCTTGAGTGCATGAATAAGTAATAAAATATAAAAAATAATAAAAATAATAAAGTAATAAAGGTTCTTTCAGTGGGTGTCTGGTTGTATAGTTTCTGAAATTTCCACGAGAAGGGTAGTTAAGCGCATACGAAGTTGCGGGATAAAGCTAGTATGTTATATGTTTGTAGTGTTTTCGTTCAGAAAGTTATAGATCGCTTATTCATTTACATGATATAGCACAAGATCATTTTACAGTACTTAAAAATTAAAAAATCAGGCTAAATTTCCGTTATTTTTAGCTCCTATACAAAATATCACCACTAAAGTACAAATAACATCTCATAAATCAAAATGCGTCAATATTTAGAGAGCACAGACTGTGTCATTGAATGAAGCATAAATCATAACCTTAAAACATTACCCTCCTAGAGTAGGGCAGTGAGTATATAATCTAAACGCCACGAATCAATATATGCTAGAATTACTAATTTTTTGTAGAAAATCATTTGTTATGTTATTTTTAAGTATATGAGTTTATAATTTTATAGTAGGCCTAACTTCCTTACTTTTATTGCGTGTAAAAAAATATTAAAATGAAGTCCGGTCCCCATTTCCTCGCATATATCGTAATTATTTATAATTTTTTCGGTTTTAAAATATACACTTTACGTTATGGTCCTATGTTTGCCTTTAATAATCTGAAACAACGAAACTCATTTTGGATTTGGTCCAGCGGAAGCGTTGGAGTAGTTTTTAGAACGTTACGTCAACAGAACAATATTTCACTGTTTTAGGCTAAATCTGTATCAGCGGATATGAAAAGTGTACCAGCAGGTTATTTCATAATAGCTTTTCGCGTACCTTAGACCTTGTATACTTTGTATTCCTTCGGGCCGAAAGCTACCATATTAAATAGATGGAACTGTAATATGACATATCTGTCTCGGAAAAACAACCCGAGACTGAAAATATTATGCTCTGCTTTGTGCGAACAGGCGGCGCGGCGGGCCGCTTGTATTTGCATATAAATATTATCATTTGATATTATTGACTTTGCAGGGTAATGTTCTGGTTTTTCGAAACTTGAACACGAATTTTAAATCTGAACTTAATATTTAGTTCGTCCGTAAAAAAAGGTCGGACGTGACCTTATCTAAAATTTTCAGTAACTGACAAATAGGTCTAAGTTAAGTAGAAATCTTATAACTGGCGGTTATTATACAAATTGAATATTCTTGTTTATTCCGATTTTATACTCTGATAATGCTCAAAGCTGTTTATCACGCGAATTCGTCATCTCTGCGGCTATAAAATGAAAAACAGGAAAGAAAAAAACGATACAGTCAACTCTACCTATGGAATGCCGCCATAACGAATGCATTAAGACGTCCCGGCTAGGTGTATGCAGAGGCGCAATTCTCACGCGATAGATATATTATCGCAGTAGATAAGCTATTATGAAAATAGAACCAGCTATGAGCGAAGTTTTGCACGTCGAAAGTGCCGCGCCATCTGACAGTCATACTTGACTACTTTTTGATGTATTATTTTGTAGTAATCACAATAAAAAAAAAATTAAGTTAATCTTTTTTCAACACACTTGCTCGTAAAGTGAGCGTTATTCTATTGAATTTAGAACTATAAACTGGGCTATAAGTCACGCGTGCATAATATATTATACCCTAGTGCAAAATATAATGAATCCTACAAAGTTGAATTGTACCTTTGTGCAAATAACATGCGAGAAAACAGAGCATATTTTATTGGTCCGGGTTATACACTAAATATTTTCAGAAACAACAAAGAGGTTTTATACCACTTCAAATCCATATACATTTTTAAATGTTTACGCCTTATATTAGTAAAATAAATTTGTATATTAAACAAATTATTCACAATTTACAATAATTTGTCATAAAATATTAAAATATTTGCATTTACCACTCCAAATTAAACATTTTCACTTAAAATAGGCTGTATATGCTATACAGACATTGACACATTTGACGGAAAAAAAAACCTACGCGCATGCGCGAGGTTCGGCGGCATTTTTCAATCACAATTCACAGCTTTGTTATCAAGTGTGTTTGTTATTTTATGACCACGTATGTCTGTCTTTTACTCACAAGTGTGTTGAAAAACGTCGTATGTAACTCGTGAGCGTTGCTAATTACAGTCGAGGCTGTGATTTGAGCCCGAGCCGCAGGCGAGGGCTTAATAATGAGCCGAGACTTAGCTCACTTGTTACATAATATACTATTCTAATCGTAAATAAGTTTTATGAGCTTTAGAATATTTCTGAAATCAAATATTTTGTTACCATTTTAATTGGCTAAACTCAGAATTATGGCGCTACAGGTAGCAAGTTACTGAAGCACTTCGAAAATCTTGGATTGCAATCGAAACACGCTCATGATATACGGGTGTTTCTCAGCTATTTGGATAATGGCCCAAACAAGACTGTTTCTAAGCAAATTTTAATAAATTATGAGAATTTTTGTTCATAAAATGAAGGACAATATATTAAATCTTTGAAAAGCCAATTGATTTTGTCCTGACTTTGGAGTTATAGACTATTTTATCAAAAAATATGACAGAGACTGTTGTAAATGCACAGAGGAATGTTTTTATGAATAAAAGCATCTAGGTATTTTAGTATATTTTAACGAAACAAATGTGGGTACATAATTAATAATCAAATATCTTAAACAAATATTAGGAATTAAAACCCTTAAAGAGAAATTACTGCTTGGCAGGGGACTGTTTTACCTAACGTTCGAGACACGTGGTTCACCAGCAGATGCAGCAGTAAGTAGCACTAAAATAATGGTGGTTTCCTGCTGAACGACTCACTTGAACGAACTTACCTCCGATTGCTTTCCGTTTCCCCATTTTAAAGTTTCGTGCCAATACAAAATTTGACAGAAATGCAGGATTCAAATTTTATCAGGGGACTGTTTAATAAATTGAGGACAGCTTTCATATATAGATTTTACGATTTAATATTAACAATAAAAATATAATTATGATTTGTAATGAAGTATTTTAATATTTTTTTATCCAGTTTTCACAGGAAAAAAAGGCAATATTTCTCACAAGGCTTGAAATTTGGGAAATGGGACATACCAGTAACTGTTTTTGATTGTTTGATATTGATTTATTCAAACATCAAATTTTTAAATTACTAAATAAGCTGCGGCGGGTCTAGAACACCAAATACTATATCGTTATTCATACAAAAAACTTAGAATTATTGCAATTTATTGGATTAAATTTGCTTGGGACAGCGATTTTCCATTTACCAGAGAAATGCCATACTTACTTTAAATTTTAATATATCTCAAGTATTTAATATTAAAATAATAATGAAATAATTGAAGTATCATGATCAATATATTTAAATCGATTTAAATATATTGTTGTACTTCCAGTGATAATAATCGACTTTCAATCTGCGACAATATTTCGAATGCGATCTAATATACTACCAGTATTAATATCAATCGATATCAACCTGCGACAATATTACGAAGTCGCTGCAACAGGAATCGGGTTGCAGGAATGCTGGGGTGTATGCCCTGCAGATGCCGCGCGGTCATCCAACGCTCCCCGGAATGCTATCGATTATGTCTGCCTCTCGCATAGCAGACACTCCCCACACCTAACTATACCATCGCTATACAACTAGGTAGCCAGGGAGTCACGACAATCCATTCAGAGTAACCACTTTCGAAATTTAAAGGTCTGGGAGAAAGCCCGATGAAAACAACTTGTATTATAGTAAACGTTTAGACACCGTTTTCTGTGTATATGGGTTTTGTTTTGATTATTGTGAGGAAAGTTTTGTTTTATTGTGTTTTTAATTGTTTTTTTTTTTATTATTATATAATTTCTTATAATAATATTTGTTTGTTTGTCAACAGAGGTGTGCAATAGCGAGGAGGTGCCTGAAGTAGAGATTGTTAGTCTTCTTCAAGAACATATACCGAAGTATCGGCTGAGAGCTGATAGCATTACGCAATTTGGAGGTAACGTACCTACCTTTGCTAGTATTGTAGTTGTATACCTGTGTTAATATAGTAGTAGTATACTTATATACGCGACATTGAACTGTTTACCTTCTTACGAAGATACGCGATTTTTACTTCATACGTTGTATTTATTTACATACATTGCAAAATGAGTGCTGACGCGGAGTCACATGATCATCTGCCAGTAAAAAAATGTGGTATGTATATGTGAGACATTTTGAATAATTTTTATGTGTTAGCATCGTTAAGGTTCACTTAGGTGTTCATACAAACGCTTAAAACTGAAACTACGGGCACAGAATAGATAATAGTACTACGGGTTTAATGTACGGGATATACATATAAGTTTTTGGGACATAACTAAATCATTTATTGTAAGTTCGATTCTTCAAATAACTTAATAAGTTGACTAGTAAATCAAACTTATATTAAATTAATTATGAAAATCACTTTTAAATTAAGACGAAACTAGTAACGTGCGCAAAAGGAAAAATCAATAAAATGTTGCTGCAGTTTGACGTTCATGAAATATCAAGGCCGATTCCGCGAACCTCACTCGAACATTCGTCGTGATTGTTCGTTCGTTTTAGTAAAAGTAAATGCCAAACATAGTGGTTTCGTTATGAGATATTCTATGGACTTGAGTTCAGGGAAATGCTACTTAAAAGTCATAAGGAGTTATTCTGATTTGCCTGGGACAGTTGCGACCTTTGGTTTATCAAATTTTGTTCTTGCTCAATACAGCGTATTTCAATAATCATTACTCATATCTTACTTACTTATACTTTAATGAAAATTGACTTTTCAATTATATTTTCTAGAAATTGCATTGTTTTGACTCAATATCATAAGTAAGTGATTGTTAAAATAGTTTTTTTCCGTAGTGATGATGAACACCCCACAACAACAGGCAGCCAAAGTTTCTTTATAAGGTGATTAAACATTAACTCAATTATCGTCTTCATTGTACACAACTTCGAAATATTTTTTTAGTTATGCGGGTTTTCTTTCGTTATTTTCCTTAACTCGTGACTGCAGTAAGTTAAATTCCAAGCTAACGGTATAATATGTGGTTTTTTAGTGTAGCAATATGTGGAAATCTCAAACTTAGTGAAAAAAGGCTAACTGCCTTAGTTAACTTAGGTACGTAATACATTTTTCATTACATAAAACAACTTAAGTTTAATAGAAGAAAAAGTGTTTATTGAACCGCGTGCTGTTTTAAAATATAATAAGGTACTTGATTTGAGTAAGCAAAAGAGTAGATTTCATATAGAATTTTCATCCGAGATCTTATTAAGACGACACATCGAAATGTTTTTTCTTAAAATCTTAGCACCTTAACACGCCGACATAAGGTCGCGTATTACATAGAAATCGCCACCATCGACACCGCTTAGACACTGAAATCGTTTAAAAAATCGATAAAAAAATAATGGTAAATGCTATGAAAATTTTGAGCAACCAAAGTCCGAACAATAATGTGAAGATTGAGTTTAAGTAAATTTTAAGCATATAGATTGCATAACTACGTAGTAATTTTAACAAAAGTATGTTTTTAGACGTGTTTTCGAAAAATAAAACTATCGAGTCAAAATCATCAAATCATGTTTTTGAGCAGGCAAAGTATAGATAAAGATATGAATTTACACATATCAAAATTTAAGATCCACTCGTCATGTCATATTCTCATAGTTTGCGATGAAAGTTAATGCATTTTTTCAATATGTCGCCTTAAAACAGTATACAAATAAGCGTTGACAAGGAGATGAAAATTCGGATTACAACTCAATAAATTAATTTTAAAAATAAAATCGAGTACTTATTTATCTCAAGTACTGGGTGGCGCAAAAGTAAAGACCCTATTTGGGTCAGCTATGTCATTTTTTCTAAATTAGAACACTAAATTTAGGTTTTTTTAAATGTATATTTGTGCCATTAAATTTCGTACCATTAGGATTTAAAGATGATGTCTTTTATGGTGACGTCCAGAGTTGATGCACATTTGAGCCCTATTTATGACATTTTGCATAACCTGCCGTAACACTTCCTGCGATATGTTCCTTAATTCTTGATAAATGTTTTCTTTTAGAGCTGCGAGAGTCTGTGGCTTGTTTACATACACCCAAAATTTCAAAAAACCCCAAAGAAAGAAGTCTAGACTGGTCAGTTCGGGTGATTTTGTGTCGTGTGCGTTTGTGTTTTTATCACTGATGAATTATTCCGTAAGAAAATTGACACGATTATGCCACGTTCTTGGGGAGTAACAGGGTCCATGTTTATTTTCAGTGTATTTTACATTTGTTCACTACACAATTTTCAACAACAGAATGACAGGAAATGTACTATAAAAATAAAACGTGTTTTCTTTAGTGCCAGTACTTTTGCGCCACCCAGTATTATAAAACGAAAATGAATAAAATACATCGAAATCTCTTCTCACGATTGTAAAGGCTGCATATCAATACATATGGCCAATATGATAAAAGAGCTGTTTCCTGCGGCTAAACCCGCGCTAATCCGGATCCTTTGGGATTATTCAGAAAAAAATTATCCTATGTGTTATTATTCATGCTGCATAATTTTATCCCTGTTCCAAAAATGGAAAAGCCCAAAAAATTTTACGTTTTTAATATTAGAAAGTAGGATAGCGGAATCTAACCTAATGTATATTTATACATATATAATATTCTAAGATTGTCGACGAGCGCCGCGTTAGTTTTGATTTTTCACAAAAGTAACTCCAATAGTAATTTTTGAAATCACTTTTACAATATATGTCTGTAATATTCTTTTATTATAACTAATATATTAATATACATATAATATTTTAAGATTGTCGACGAGCGCCGCGTTAATGTTTATTTTTCGCAAAAGTAACTCTGTTAACTTCAAAAGTAATTTTTCAAATACCAACCGGTAGTACATAGATCTCCTAAGGTTTGTTATGTTACTAAGGATAGATTTGGATCTGGTTGTGAGTTACATTTCTTCTTTACCCACAGACTGGCCCTGAATCTGTTAAATCTGAAATAAAAATATGTCCAATAAAAATACTGAACGAATGTGATTACTTAAGGTGGAGGGGTCAATTGGACCCTTCTTACCACTGTTAGGGCCTTTCTGGTGGGGCCTAGTCTATTAACCCTAACTTTTTTGGCCAAAAGCTTTTGTAGCTTTTGATGATTCTATATTTAAGTAAACTTATTCTATTGCGGCATCTTTGACATGTAAGATGTAAAAAAATAAAGTTACAAAATATCTGGCATTAATTACAAATACACATGATATTTAATTTCGCGACTGTGCAATCTTGTTATGGCAAGATTTTCGTCTAAATGTGGTTCCGGCCTAATAAGCGCGAGGTTCGGTTTCCGGCGGCTGCGCCCGGCGCCGGTGTGACTATAAATAATGGCGTCTGCCAAGAGTCATCGGCCGGCCGTGCCCGACTGCTCTGATGCTTGCAAGCTGTTGGCTGACAGCTATGACAGCCTTGTTAGTTCTTAATTAAAAGAAAAAAATACGCATCGGATGAATAGACTTCTTTAGTTTCTTCGTGACCACTTTCCACCAGTAGTCATGGCAGATAACGTCCATTCCTTATCGAATAAAAAAAGTCCCGTTGAGTTGTATTCCTTTTGACAAGGCCTATGAACGAGATAAGTTCCGGTTGAGACCGTTTTTTATTTAATATTGCTCTTATCCAGTATGCCTTTGGCGTATGCAAGATAAATAACTATTATATTTTTTATAACAAGCAGATAAATAGTTTAAAAATTCAGATGTATCGTGAAAACTTAAGATACTTAGTTTGTTTATTGAATAGTAGGCAAAGACGAACATTGTAACCCATTCCGAATAACATGCTGCGACATATACGTAATAAGATTTAGAGGCTTCTTTTAAGCCGTGTAAGGTATCGTCGTGTTATTATGTTATTGCATAAATTATGTTTTAACTCGATTTTGTATCGTTTTTAATTATTGTACATTAGAACTTAAAGTTTCGGTTACTCTTTACAGATCATGGTCACGATCGACTGGTGTTTGTTTAGTGAAGCTAAAAATAAATGTTTACCATTATCCTAATAATATGATAGACGGAAAGTTTTGAGAGGGTGCTGTATGTTAACCGCCCAAGAGCTAATGTTATAGATAAGCGTATGATCCACGAGACTTCATTGTTGCCGGTGGAAGATGAATCTGGAGGTAAAATCGGGTTCACCGATTGAATAATAACACAGTTATTTTTAAACTTAACAGAGATGATTTAAAAAAAAATTACGTAATTGTGCACCGCAAATATGTGCACTCTACTAATATTTTTAAATAAGTTTCATAGTTATGAGAATTATAATTTTAATGTATGGAAAGAAGTAAAAATACAAAGTAATGTTCACTATATTTTACACTCAATTAACCGCAAACGTAGGCGTTACATTATTTGGCTTATAATGAAGTGTTGTTTGCGAATGCTTACGATAGCGGCATGCTGGCGGTTTAAATTGGTTAGTGTACGGTTTAGAATTGGGTGAATCATATTCCCGTGGCGTTAGATGCCCTCCTAAATGGCTTTATTAAACGGTTCCTCTGTGCGTAGTCCTTGGGAACGATTTTTCCATCATGTTTGAACACGTTGTTCAAATATTTAGTACTTATTGTTTCGCATTTTTGTTTATATCCTGCTTGTATTATAAACGTAAATGTTTGAGAGATTGGATGTTGAAACAATGAAACGACTTGGTGAGTTGAGTTGAAGACGAAAGTAAAGCCAGTTGAGATGACTTTTATTCACATCATATTAAAAAAAAAAATGAACTACTTACTATTTCTTGTTGTTGTTGATAGAATCTTTGTAATGAAATCTACGAAGAGCATGTTTTGAAAAGAAAGGAACTGGGTACCTAGTACCTACCTATCGAGTGTGAGATTTACAACAAATGTACCATCGCGTTAACGTTTCACTTCGTTTTGTATGGAATCTACATTGACTAAAATGGGAAACTTTTTGGTTGCTTTTTTGCACACTGGTTTCAAAAAATCTTATCTAGATTCATCATCACTGTAATGATTATATTTGGCCGCAATGGGTGTAATTATCTGCTTTGTTTGAAAAACAAAGTTACTGAATCGAGTTTGGTTGTTTTGCTAGAGAACCCATAGTTCCGCTATCTACTTAATACACATACGCAGACTCTACTTGGTAATAGAATAAAAAAGGTTAATGCTATGCATTCCGTGTAATTGTATAATAATTGCTTCAGTTCAGTAGTACATAGTCATTATCGTCTAAACGGAGGCTTTTGAACGTATGGATACCATGTCTATGGTTACGCAATCTTTATTCTGATCTTATTTAAAAGAGTAATCACTGCATTTGAATGCAATCGGTCCCTTTCCGGCCGCAGACTGTAAATAAGTTACGTGTACTTTTAACTTTTTTACGCGGAATGAATAATAAACTGGTTTTATGAGTAATTTATAACAAAAAGCAGTGCTTTATAAAATTCCTATAAGTACTTATTATTTTTTAAACACTTCATTACTCAACTGTAAAAAATAATAATAGACAGTAGCAGAAAAGTTAAATAATGTAATGTATGTTATTCAAGTAGCAGAAAAGTTAAATAATGTATGTTATTTTACTTTGCTATACAGTTTCTAATCGCGGCTCAAATGTTATAAAACTTTGAAGCTAAATCAAAGCGCGTAGAGGCGTTATAGAATAGTCCTTCCGCCTCTGGATAAACGTGTCGCAAAAGGCGACTAATCCGACTGACCCTGCTAGAACTTTGGCGTAAGACCCCTTCATAGTTTGCCTGGCTAGCGACCACCCTTCATATAAAATCTACCGCCAAATTTCACCCTTCCGGCGGTGATGGATGCATCTCAGAAGGCACCAGATCAAGCGTTACATTACCTGTCAAATTTCCCCAACCGATTTTAACTTAATGTCGGGGGCATAGAGTTCAGATTCAAGTTAATTTTTTCGACAGATTTGTAAAGCTTGATGTGCTCTCTTCTGTACATTAACTTGTTTTATGTAGAGCCAGTTCCTTCCAAAATTCGTGTGCTTAAATCCCATCTACAACTATCGTCAGGTGAGATGGGGTTGAAACGCGGGTTATATCATCAAAAAATAGTTGATTTTATATGCAGTATATGTATAGTGGCAGACGTGTGCAGTTTTACCCGCGGTTTACCCTAAGAATTTCTAAATATAAATACTAATATATAAAGCTGAAGAGTTTGTTTTTTTGTTTGTTTGTTTGAACGCGCTAATCTCAGAAACTACAAGTTGGATTTGAAAAATTATTTTTGCATTTGATAGTCCAACTCTTGAGGAAGGTTAAAGGCTATATTTTATCCCGAAATTCCCACGGGATCAAAAGTTACGCGGGTAAAACCGCGCGCGTTGGCTACTAAATTATAGAACATCTATAACCTCCTCCACGAACTGGACTATTAAAAGCAAAAATACTTTTTCAAATAGATACTACCCACCGGTCTCTCCCGAGATTATAACGTCCAACTAACAAACGCTTCAAATTTATTTTATTATTCTAGATATTTACAAATTAAAATCCTTACTCTGGTTCCTCTGAATATGGAACCAAATGGCGCTTTGTAAAATCAATTACCAGCAGTATTATCAAAAATATTAACGTAGTTCATATTTATTTATTTATTTATTAAGTTAAGATATGCCAACAATAATAATACATAGCACTTATAATAATCATTTAGAGAAGTCTTAAATCTAGTATTAATATCACTTACAGGCATATACAGCATTCTATATAATAGCATATTGTCACAATAACATTAAATACGATCATAGCATGCAATTAAATAGTTGTAAAAAATAAAAAGATATAGAAAAATAAAAACGAAACAGAGTACTTATATCAAGAATTACATAATTGATTTCAAATACACTACATTAGAAATATAAAATTACAGCTAATATAATAATGATTAATAAACCTACAAATTAATTCAGATAACTAAAAAGAATGTCAAAATTAAAGAAAAGAAAAAAATATTGTTCTCAACACTGTATAAATTTATAAAACTACTCAATCAACACGGAAAGAAAATATCGCAATATCTTAATATAGTTTAAGTTTATTATTCTTCCATCATCTGGTACTTTTATGTATCCTTTATGAATTGGCTACATTATAACCGAGTTTGTTACGTTTCAGGCTACGAGAACCAGGATTGGTTCATACCGTCGCCTGCCTTGCCGCTCAGTCCAGAGGACCTAGCCCTAACACCTGATCAAATCAGGGAGACTCTCAATTACTTCCGTGAGTACGCTTGTAATATTAAGACCTACTGTGATAATGCGCTCTTGACTTTGAGAGTGATCTTAAGTTTTGTTGATCGTATTCATTTTACTCATGCAACTTCACCCTTCACAAACATGCTAAGTATCCTGTTATTTCGTTTCGTGTTATTCTGTAATTATTTCGTATTCCTTATGTCTTTATTATACATATACTTAAAATACCTACGTTAAATTATTTACAAATTGAATTGAATCTACTTCCATTTCGGAAAGTCGATCTGTTGAGAAGAAGTGGCAAGAAACTCAACAGCAATCATCTTTTAAAAATACACAGTAACAGTTTAGAGCAGGGCTTTGTAACGTTACCCAATTTATCATAAAAAATTTGTTAAATAACGTTATTTTTATAAAGATAAAAAAGTAACGTTGTAATAAGTACCGGTAATAGAGACCGATACTTAAACCGGGCTCTAAACTTTAGAGCCAGGGAATCCCATCTTCTTGCACCGTTTGAAAACCGTTAAAGCCGGACACCGCCATCTCTGAAATTAGAGAAGTGTTAATTTCAAATGTATCAACACCGGGATGCTTACACAACCCGAAAATAGTTCGCTTTAAATTCTTGATTTTTTACTGGTAATTAGAAATGTCCCTTTGATGACACCTCTCCCTATTTGTCATTAGTTCTAGATATTTTTGATCACGTGATCACGACATACTATCCCGTAAATATCCCATTGCTAAAGTTAATTCAAATTACTTTTACTGTTAAGAGCGCTGTATTCAAACCTGATAGTGTTATGGAAGTCTTAGGTAGGACCTCTGTAACACAACGATAATTGGCTGAAAAATAATATTAGAATAAAAACAATGTACCTATCTATTTATGTATTTATATCCTAGGTTCCCCCCTAATTCGCTACATGGTATCCCATAACACAAGCTATGCTTACTTTGGGGCCATATAGTTGGTGTGATTAACTGGGGATTTTATTTATTCACTATTTTATTTGAATATTGTGATTTGTATTAGCTTTCATACAAATCACAATATTAAAACTACTATTTTATTTAATTATTTTGCACTCTTTGATAAATTTACCAAAGAATGCTTATTACACTAAACTCCAAAGTCTATTATCAAAATTTCAAATTTCCTAAAACTTTACAGCCTCCATACATTCATTCCACTTCAATCCCAAAAATTTTATGTACCAATAGTAAATAAACTAATATTTCCTTATTTCCATTCAATTTAAAACCTCAAAACAGTTTTAGTCAACAGCAAAATTGTTGGATAAATAACTAAAACACATGAGTGTTGATTAAAGGTTTGATTATACCCCACCAAAAACATAAAAATGTAAAAAAGGAGAGCCAAGTTCAATACAAAACGAATGTAGATCTAAATGAATGCCAAGTTCTATGCAAAATCGAAATATGTATTTATAGGAATAAAATAACATTACGAACAAGTATTAAACGCTATTTCTTTGCGTTATTGAAATACCTAGAACAATTGCTGTTATTTAAAAATGTGAGATCTTAAAGTAAGTTAGATTTGACTAGGCCAGTTTTTATCAGAATCAAAATGTTGAACAACTTTTTAAAATGACTGACTGATTTGCGAAAGTGAGGATGATTTAAGGAAGTCTGCCAAGTGTTTAAGGCTAAGTCGTTGATAACTCTTTATGCGCGCTTTAATCGACGTACAGAGACATCTAACAAAATAAAAATAACTAAAAATTTGGAATTAAAATATTACAAGAACCACTTATTTTTTGACTTTTTTAGATTTTTCCCTACGTTTATACACAATTACCGAGCTGGATTCCAAATTTCATCCTTCCAGGTCATCTGTAAGTATGTTAGGTTTAGGTACAATAAGTCAGTCAGTCAATACTAAAATTTACGACTTTTTGACCTTCATATCTTTAACCGTTTGAGCTAGCTTCATGAAATTTGGGCTTCAAAATGTCCTTCAATGGATATAATTAAACACACGTAGTTTTGTGTGTTTACGTCAAAGAGGTTTTGAGTTATAGAAGGGTCAAAAGTGGCACCAAGTGGTTCGTGTAATATAAACTTGGCGCTAGCTAGCCAGTTTCTTTGCTTGCACTTGGCTTGACACGCTGCCGCGTGTCTAGATCAACGACCCGCCATAGAAGTACAATAAAGTTGTTTAGTCATAATGTCGATATTACAGCTTCAGATTTGAATTGTTTTGCAGAGAACTAAAAAAGGGAAGTATAAAGCACATATTTAGATTACATAATGTTCTAAAAGGATTAAAAAAATCACAGCTTAAGATTAAAATGACTCACAGAAAAATACATATTTTGTGTTGATTCTACTTCTCACTCTTGGGGTCTTAGTGGAAATAAATATGATGATTTATATTGGAACTATTTTAGGGCTTAGAAACCTAAATATTGCGTTTACCTTTCGCTTGCAACAAAAAACAAAACTTCATTGCATGCTTAAACTATAAGTTTTATGATATACACTTTTGAGTGTTTACTTCTGCAGAGAAGGGCAATGAATTCTTACTTCGTCCCTTTTTATTGAATAGATATTTAAGATATTAATTTAATAAATATTAACACACCGATACAGCGATCGGGTTTCTATCTGCCTCAAAAACCAGTGGTAGCTGGTTTGATGCCCATACAATGCTATCAATATGTATGCAAGAACATGCTCCTCATGCGAAATAGAGTATGATATTCATTGCATTTACTATAAATTATTTATATTTAATTACTTTTTTATGTGCGAAAACACGTGTCATCTTCAGACTTTAGTATGTTTGTTGTAGTGTAAAAAAAAACGAATCATAAGGCTAAATATTCGTACATTATACCTCTAAATTTGTCAAACGTGACATCAGATGGTTTTATAGCCTCTGGTTCTCCGTACAAACCATGAGGGAAACAGGCGTGAAGTTATGTATGTATTCGTTTAAATTTGTGATAATAAGCAGGGTTATTAATAAGCAGGTCTGAGATAAATATCAGGGTAGCCTGGAAGACATTGTCCTTAGATGATAAGGCCGCCTATTGTGCACTATTAAACTTTTTATTAAAAACCACAATTTAAATATCTATAACATTGTTATTAAAACTATATCTTACTCATGTGTACAATGAACAATAAATAAAAATAAATAAGCAGCAGATTTGCACCTTGCACAGCAATGTATATTTTTTATTTTTATACACTTTGAAATATTTCTATATTTTATATTACCTTTTCCATATTTTAAAAAGCACGAATATAGACGTCTGTACTATGAAGCCAACCTAGCCTAAAACCTTGTTACATCAGTAATGTTACATAAGTCGGTTAAAGATTATGTTACATTATTCGATGAGGTATAAGTGTGCCTGTATGATGTAGAAATATAAATAAACAATGGCGACCGAGATTTGTTACTCTCATCAAAACGAAGATTGATTAGCAGTAGACTATTTGTTGCCCTCTGCCAAATGGTCATTAAGATGACCTAGTGGCCTAGTGCTGGTTAGTAAGTATAAAACATTTTCAATCCCAGCAATTCCTTTTAACATAACTAACGACTTTTGTACAAGTATCACTGGACGACCGCCTAGTTTAGTGCATAGTACATTTCCTTCTATGCCAGAGGTCCTGGGTTCAAATCCAGGCGGCTGATAGTTGCGTGATAAACACTGATATCAGCCGTCCAGTCTTCGATGTTTATAAGGTTATTTATGTTGATTTTCTAATGAAAAATATTCATAAATTCAATAGATATGTGTGTTTGTATATTTTTTAATTTTATTTTTCGTTGTCTAGTGTCCATAGCATAAGTTCTTCAAGAAACTTAACTCGGGCTAGATAATGTGTGAATGTCAGAAAATATTTATATTCATACAACAACCGGGACCTGCGGCTTTTCGTGCATTCCGTATCACGGAACCCGTCGTGATAAATTAAGAGTAGTCGGTCACCCACCCTTTTACCGACCACACAGAGCTTGCAACTTTTAAATTGAACTAAAAACAAAACACTCCGCTTGAAGGCCTAACAAGACCTTCAATATCAAACATAGATCATATATTTAAAAGCTACCATGATAACCCAAATCCAGATTAAAATTTTCAATTCCCTTCAATTGGTTGTATCAATCGTGAGATTGACAAGCTGAGTGGTACCTATATAAATAATAAATAATAAAATCCCCAGACAATCACACCAACTACATGGATGGCCCCAAAGTAAGCATAGCTTGTGTTATGGGATACCATATAGCGAACTAGGGGGGAAACTAGAATATAAATACATAAATAGATAAACACCCAGACACGGAACATTTTTTTTTTCTGGTTCCGTGCGGGGATCGAACCCGCAACCACTGGCGTCTGAGGCAGATAGGTTTACCCCAACGCCATAGTGGTCGTCATATATGCAATCTGTGCGTCTATATGCAACGCACTAAAGCTTCGGCAGTTCAAATTCATCCAGCTACCCAGAGGACCATGATGTATCTGGGATGGGAAACTGAGGTGCTAACAAAGTGACAGCGAGCGACTTAAATGTGCTTTTGTTTTTTGTGTAGAATCCTTTGCCCAATCTCCACGAATCCAAGCTTGATTTTAATTTGGTATTTTTTATATTAAATCTAAAACAGCACCCAATTAGCTTTTGTATACCAACCATAAATTTCATGCTTGTTAATTAAACACCATTTTGACATTGTTCTTTTGTTTAGTCTTGCATGGAATCTGAAAACCTTTTCTGAAAAGAGATTTCGTTAAATATTGTACAATTGTTTGTCCTTCAATAAAGTGTATTATTTTGTTTTCAAAACAACAAGCATAATCCAATTTGTGGTAATATGAGATGCTACATACAAAAAAGAGGTCATAGCTCTACATAAAATACCGCAGTCACTGTTAAGCAATAAAGATAGGTCAAGGCCGAATACCGCATTGTACGAGGAGGCTTATTCGTTAGACGAAATATCAATTGTTTAGTCTAAAAAGTTTATACATCCTATGCTACCGTAATGAAAAAAAATACCAAACTGTCATGAAATTGGTATTTCGTGAGTAGCCATTTCTACGGTCCGATCACGTCATGAAATGAGTATTTAATGATGTGGACAGTTCAACGATCCAGCCATAGTATTTTTACAACTATAAACAATAATAAACACCTTATTAAAAGTATAATTATAGGTATTATAATATAAGTTTCCTGGTCATCATATTATTATACGTAAGCGATAGTTTAGGACTAGATGGCATAGTGTTATAGGTATATCAAAATTAATTTATTAATAATACTTTTTTATGTCTATGCTATGTGTTTTTGGAGTCAGTGCTGTTGTCAACGGAGTATAGTTTATGTGTAAATTAGGGTTTGTTCTTATAGATGTGGCAAGGATGTTTAATTCAAAACTACTCGTACCTACGTTTCTCTATAAACTCCTAAGAACATACTGTATTGAGCGCATACAATATAATCGATAAGAAGCAACTCAATTCGTAATGAACTTGTTTTCGTTCGAAGAACTTTTATTCTTTTTTTGCGCAAAAGCTTTCACCTTACTTAAATTTTGGGTCAAGGCCGCTTACAGTTAAGGATGTTGGAAGGTCTTTGCCATATATTTATCGAAGTACCTATACACGTTTCATCTGTTTTATTATGTCATAGGGGGCAAACGAGCGGTTACCTGATGTTAAGTAATTACGTTAGTCCATTGACAAGATATGTTGACGACCCGGGTTAAATTTATTGGATGGTAAATCTAGTTGCGGGTAACTTTACATTGCTCATACAGTTATTTTTCTTGAAACACGGCAAATACCTTTTTAAAAGGGTATAAAATATCACTTGTTAGCTCGCAGCAATATCATTATTCTATACCTACATATGTTCTATATCTGAGAAATTACACAATATTTACACCTGTACTGCTTTTTTATTGCAATTTCAACTTGCTGTTCTTTTTGTCCAGTTTCAATTTATTTTATATCTCTTTCCACGCTCCACAAGTAGGTACTTCTTTATCATGGCGCGACTCTGCAATTTATTACTTACTTTGTCCAAATGAAATAAAACGTAATCTTAAATCTCCTCAATAGTCGAAAATTCTTAAACATCTGAAGATGTCATTCATCAAAATGTCACTATATCTATTTTAAGTTGAAAGCTTGCTCTTTCGAATAAAAATAAACTTTACCGTCTCTTCCGTTATTTGATATCGCATAACTTTATTTTTTCAAAGAGGGCACGAACTATAAATATTTTAAAATTTTCTAAAACAGAACGACAAAATGCCGTTTCCAAGGCAGTTGTTGTAAAAATGACGAGGATATTTTAAAAACATATCAAGTTATGTAGCTTTCATAAAACTAACATAAATACAAATCTTGTCATTCTTGTAAGACACCAAAAGCCCATTATATTCATTAAATAAGCAGTTATATATTACTAGCCCTTGTATTATTCACAATAAACGTGTGTTGGTATGCTGCTTATCAGTGATTCAGACAATTTAATAAAATCTATTGAAGAATGACTTTCATCACTAATATGTGTACGTATAAAGGTGTAGAATAAAAAAAATACTATACTAACAGGACAGATACATCTGTTTATAATAAAGCTGTTTTTAGTAAGGTCGCTCTTAAGGTTATCGCGTATGACTCTTTAAATGTTAACGTGTTACGCATAAATTCAAATAACAACTTGATTATTGGATTCGGAATAAAAGGTTCAATCTTAAATTATGCTTCTTCAGTAATCATCGTATTAACCAAAAAATTATGAGCATTATGAATCTGTCTTATGAAAAACTGTAAATGTCATCATAATTTCCATAATGCTGTGAAACGTTTTTTGCTTTGTTCAACATCACATCAGCATTAAGCACTAAGTGATTTTGGAAAAAAACATAGTCAAGCAATTATCCTTCTCAAAAGCTAATGGCCTAGTCATTCAACTAGTTAGCGTGTATTTCTGTTGCTTGTTTTCAAAGACCCAATTTCATGAGTTTATATCGAGAGAAATGTCACTACCAGTACGTTTGACACCATTTCCTCGGTGAGTCACGACACTCAAAACTAGCGTAACCAGTTGCTGAGTGTTTATACAAATTTACGGATTGTCTTATTACAAAACAATTGTTTACCTTTAAGAATAGTGGCAATGAGAATGATCAAATTGAATGAATAAATTTAATTCAATGCTTTGTACTGGCCTATTTACAAACAATTTACGTTTACGATGTAGAGCATGTATTTCATTTGTTTTAATGTCATGTCGATTCTGAGTGCCATGAAATTGAGACAGTCTTGCTCAAGACGGATTTGCTGTAGAATAGAATACAGCTGACCTTGTGTCGGGGATCGATTTTTAGGGAGCGCTGTAAAGCAAGTTCGGGTAGGTGCGGGTGATGTATGTTCCAAAGCGCGTGCGCGAAAGCCGCGCCGCCGACACAGTGTCGGGCGCGCCGGTCGCTAAGAGCCACGCGTCTAGACACCGATCGATACCGCGCAGCCCTAAACATAGCTGCAGCGCTGCATCTCTCCCACGCCTACTTATCCCCGACAGCGACACGGTACCGCATACCGAAAGTCAGCCGAACGCGTTCGCGACGCACGACCCAACGTGCCTCTTAGATACTTAAGTGATAAATTGTAGTTATTTTTTATACCGTTTACTATATTTTCACTTAGATTTAAGGGTTTTTGCTGTCAGTTACTGTGCGAAATCTCTCCGGGATAAAAATCATCGATTGGAGTTCGTTGAGTCAGGAGACGGGACGCCAACGAATAGTATACCGCGCAACAGCTGTATGCCGTAGATCAGTGACTGATCTCTTATCTACTCCGTGAGAACATTATTATTACACTCTTATCTTAATACAAACATCATTAAAATGTTACGATAGAGTCACTGCTAATGATAACCATTTAAATTAGCCAGTATCGTGTCGGACTATCAACTGAGGTTGATTCGTTCCTAGCTGAACCAATTTCACAATTGGAAATACTTCTTTGTTATTATATTGTCACGTAAAAGCAAAATTATATCCAACCATCTTATAAAGTTGGAATCTTATATTTAATTTGTTGTAGATTTAACCACATTACTTAGAAGCGATTAGTTGAATTATTACAACAATAAAGAAGTGATAAAAACTCACTATCGAATACAAAAGAAAAATGCGGAAAAAACGACCGTAGAACATTTATATCAAATTGATTTCGCGAGTGTCTCGCCAATGACCCACAAGTTATAGTAATGTATGTACGCGTTGAGTACGCTTTCGTCATATCAAGTGGGTGATTTGCGTCCGCTGCCACTCGGTTTTTAGTTAATGCTATGATACCGAAGGAAGTGGACGTAGTGCGGTGAATCGGTGATTCATACTGACCGCGCCGGTTCCGGTCCGCGTGTGTGATCGTCTGTGCCCGAGTTTTGCGTGCCTCTATGGATTCTGCAAACGTCTTGTGATCGTGAAAGTTATTATCAGTGGCCTCGAACATACACCGTTAGTGGTAGAAATCTTATGTTTCAGCAGCAGTGAACACGCCGGGTAGTCTTGTGAACGGAACGTGCGGTTTAGGTTATAGTCTGTACTTAGTATCTTGGAAAGTGGTTTCTTTATAAATAAACCAATGCCATTACAATACTTTTTCCACTTTATTGTAGATATTATTGTAATTTGGTTTTGCGGATTTAATGAACCGGCGGCGGTGGTAAAGAAATCGCATTGAGTTTAAAACGTTTCTATGTTAAATTATTTCTAAAACTTAATTTTATAATAATAATGTGATAACATACTATAAAAAGACAAATAGGTGCTATACATATTATCGAAAAGAAAGTAGCTTTCACAAAGTTTTATTTATAATGATTTAAAATCCGCATAATATCTTCAACTTATCTGAGTAGGTTTTGATTTAGAATTTTCTGGTAAAGTACTACTTATATTCCTAAAGTACTATCTTATTTTCAACCTTATAGTATCGAGATACGATTGAAATATGCCGATGAAATATTTCAATTCCTTACGAGCTGAAAGATTTAGTACCCCATTAAACTGTTAATGTGGTAGGTTCTCGGATCGACTACTTCATGTTAAAACTATCTATGAAACACACCTTAAACAACTTTTACTAAGAATTGTTTGTATCTGTCACAAGGTCAGGACTTTAGTATCCATTACACTATTAATATACACTATAGTGATACTAGAAACTACTTTACTGAAGGAGTAACCAACGTTATATTCGATTTAGGTTGTCCTTCACGCCAGCTGTGATTCCACCAAACCAAATGTTATCTTTTGTTTTAAATTGACAAATGTTTAAACAACTAGTATTTTATGACGAGCTTTATTTTACATATCCCCATAAAACAATCTTTTAGCTCTTTACAAGTCAAGACTACTCTAACAACGTTTTAGTAAATGTAATATTTTCTATAGTCCTTGTAATATGTGTCTGAAATACTTGTCATATTCATACCGTCTTATCTTGCATAGTGTCAAAAGCATGCTAACTATTAGCATAACCTAATTTTCATAATGAAATACTTTTATCATGTCATTCTTCGAGCCATAGCCGCTCAGGCTACGCAAGGCTGATTGACGCAAGATCATCACGTGCAATGGTATTTCGACCTTGCTTCCCCGCAACTCTTGCAGTAAAAAAGAAACATCAAGTGGGTACTTAATAACAATGCTGATGCTTTTATAGTGAATCGATTATAAATAGAATGAGATCGATCGATTGACGTTGAACCAACTCTTAGCTCGTTATAGCATCAGGGGCAGAACTATTTATATACATTCGCTCTGGTCGAACGTTAAAGTGTGTCGATATGTAGATACTGCTGTGTTCCTTTACTCAGTATTAACTTAATCAATTTGCAAGAAAAGCAAGAAAAAGACTAAAAAACTATTTGGTTCTAATTCTAAAGTTTAATTATTTTAATTTTTTGATGCGGGTAAATTATTAAAATGACATTTTAAAACGTAATTATAGACAGGTTATCTATCTCTGATGAAGTATACGAACTGATAATCGATTGATATCAAATGATAATCGATTATTTCGTATGAGCGTCTAAAACATTTATTTAGAAATATTTCCCTAATTTTCCTGACGTATTTCAACGATAGATCAGACAGAGAAATGGTTGAGTCATTGATGACGCCAGTAACGAAAATGTTTAAATTATTTCTTGTCACCTTCGAGGTTACCTCTCGCTTGCGTTAGATCTATTGTCGCACTAAGTCGTTATTGATGTTTAAGTATCTATTGTCTTTAATTCAAATGATTTAAATAACCTTGTTTTATACTCAAAACACTGGTCGACATGCTGTAAACATTTGAGATGAAGCGAACCAAAAGATAATTTTTTTCTCTTTTATCATTTGTCACGCATCATACTTTTGCTTTTACTGATGTTTCAAATTCTTTAGTTTATTACATGTGAAATTAAAAATATTTTCTTATTGGACTTAACAGTAAAATAGATTGTATTTTTATTTGTAGTTATTTACTGTTCATTGTAGTTTACTTGGGTTTCTTTCTAAAGATCTATTAATAATGACAAAATGAAACAAAAAGATTTGTACTGAAATTAATAATTGTCTATTAAGACATACTTACAAATAAATAATGCTTTATCATAAAAACATACTTAGTTATCTACTTATTTACTATTTAACAAAAAGTCGAAGTCCAAGGCTTCATTTAGGTACCTACTTGAAGAGTCTTACATCAATATTCTATTTAAATTATTAAACATTTCTTCAATGGCATGTGATTTTGCTTTATAAAAAAATAAATAAAATCCCCAGACAATCAAACCAACTACAGGGCCCCAAAGTAAGAAACCTAAATACATAAATAAATAAACACCCAGACACGGTACATTTTTTTTTTCTTGTCTGTGCTGGAATCGAACCCGCAGCCACTGGCGTCTGAGGCAGACAGGTTTTACCCCATCGCCAAAGTGGTCGTCAAAAAAAGTGGTCGGCCTTTAGTTACGTTAAGTACCACTGAAACCTATTCGGTAGGCATTCATTTTCAGTATTGTTAAGTTTTCAATCAAATACAAAAGCCATAATCATTTGTAAAAAGGACGTAAATATTACAATATGACTTTGTTAAGTCATTTCGTCATTAGCGTACAAATTTGTCTAATGCTTTGCATAGACTTTATGTTAAAATATCCTTTGTAATTGTTTTTTTCAGTTCAGTGGTGTTTACCTTGTCTCTGGTGGTTTGCATGTTTGCTCGGGTAATTGACATTAATTTGCGACAGTGATATTATGATAGTGCGGAAATTCGATTAAGCTAAACTGGTTGTAATGCTAGGCGCGCCGTTCATACTGTCCTCGTTCGTCGGTCAATCGATATCTAAACACTCGCCGGCTATTTGTTCTTTCTCTTTTTAAACCGATAAACTAACACATACTTACAAACGGCTTAAAAAATTAATCACGTCAAACTTGTTAAGTCTTGCGCAAAGCAACGTGTTTCTAAGTAGCATTGGTACAAATACTGCATTTCTTTACATAGCGGGCCCGTGCCATTTGAGTATTTGGTATTATTACGTGTTTACAGTAAATTAATGCAGTTCACATGACTACCCGCGCGTGTACACTACTGCTCGGAGAGCTGGTGGCGATTTAAGGCATTGTTGCTATGTCACCTCGCCAGACCAGTGCGAGTCTACAAATCAAACCGCGGCACGACTTTCAGATCGTGATTTAGAGTTACGTCAAAGTAAATATTGATTGGAGATTTTAAATGATTTTCAAGCTGTGGAATAGTACTGTTTAGTTAGTGGAAAGGTGACGTGGTTTTATGGTCAGTGTCACTCGGTAGTGTGTAGTGTTGAGTGCGCGAGGGTGGTTGGTTGTAGAAGCGCGCGGGCCCATGGTCGCGGGCTGGGCGCGTCACGGCGGAAGGGCACTCGGGGGCAGGCGCGGGGTGCGCGGGCGACGCGCGTGCCTCGCCGCCGCCCGGCTTCGATCCCGAACTCTTCCATGAACTCACTCTCCTCCCCATTGAAGACCTTCGCGAGTGTCTCGGGGAATACCCAGATTACCTCTACCACGTGGCGCGCGACAGATTCGGCAGAATCTACTTTCGTGTCATCAGGAGCTTACTCCTCGACCGAGGTACAACTCACGTGCGAAGGTCCAATCACCTTCGGCTTGAGCATCATTTTGTATTAACGCTTCACACGCAGCCATTATCACCGTGCGATCATTTTTAGCATCTTGTCCATTACCATAAAGCAGTTTCTAATTTCAAATGGGTTTTCATATATTCATAATCAATGCTTTTATGGTCTTCATCTTAATTATCATTAAACACGCTTTTCTAACATTACAATCCTTCAATTTCATTCATATCATATTTTTAACAAAACATTCTTCCTATACTAACCAATGTATGCTAAAAGTTTCCCGTTATAAATTACAATTAATTTAATTCGTATGCAACTCACATGTAGTAAAAATGAAATACTGCTCATACATTCATTCGGTACGTTCACATATTGCTCTGGTCTATAACTTAGCTTCAAACATTATGATCGTGTCTTGAAAGCAGTACAACATAGTAATGGTTATTACTTGCAGTTATTTTCTAGCGGTTGACTGTCGACTGTTTGTCACAGAAGTTACAACGGTATAGAAATGTCGACATCTTATTTCACGTATTTATTACGGAAAATGCGTAAACTATGTACCCACCCTTCTAAATAAAAACCGTGAAAGTAATCAGGAATGTGAGAAAACGTAACATAACTGTGAACACAATCGATATCCGTAGTAATTTGTAATGTTAGGTAAGAATGGGAAAAAATCACATCTGCTTCTTTGAATGAAGCTATTCTTGTCTTATGTTCCCACATACGGTTTTTGCATTGCCTCTGGAAAGCTGAGTTGCGTATCTTTGTACTAAGTATCTTTTAGTATTTTGTTATCAAGAAGATGCAATATAGACAGTAGGCACTTACCCACAACTATATCAAAATAGCGTCTAGATTTTTTTTGATAAGATAAGCACAATCTGTGTTATATTCAGTAATGATTTGCAAATTTGATCTAATGATAACCTAATAGCTAAAGTTAATGTCAAACCTGTGTTAAAGACTACAACGTCCATTAACTACAAGGTCCTTTGTAATTGCTACGTCAAAATGTTGACTCGTCGATACGGTTCAGCGATTTCATTCACTACAAACTTCAAACATATTACTATGTTTTTGACCGTGTGACAAACGGGCCTGTTTTAAATATTGTTGAAGGCATGATTTATGAAAAAATATATATTAAGATCCTTCAAAGAAAATAATTGTTTCAATATAATGGAATTAAAAATTGAATAGGTAAGTATATTAATTTCAATTTCAAATATATTTTGCTATTATTATTGTTTTACCTTATTTTGATAAGTCGTACCTATGGATTCAGAAAAAAAACACTTATTTCTGTTTCGTCCTCCTTGGTCAAAAAATAAATGTTTTGTTACTAAAAATAACAAATAAAAACATATTGATTGTTCGCGTGTGTGTTTCTATCATTGGCGCATAATCGGATATCAATTCGAAGTGTTTGTTTATTGTGTCGCTCGCAGGTTCTTGAGTTTCCCACATATTGTTGCGATACAACACAACAGTTTGTTTTGCTCGCCCACCGCGGTCGTTTGACACGGGCGGTGTTCTTGTCTCATTCTGCGTGCACTTTGCTGCAGTCGATCGGTCGCGCTTCGCCCTGACACACCCTGTGTAGTCGTCACCGCGTTCCCTTCATCGATGTAACAACGCTATAATGTCATACTGTGCCGTGGCTAGTGTCGGGTTCAGACCTAATGTTATACGATCGTGAGTGACAGTTCGAACGGTGCGATGAACGGTCGAAGGTCAGATTCACACATCGACGACATCGATGAAATTCTGGCGGGTCAGTAAATTGTAATCATACGAAGTATTCAAAATGGATTTGTCGACCGATTAACGATACCATATCTTATCTGTAGATGCCGGTAAATCGACACGAGTGGTATATACGAGCTTTGTTAACGGCTGAGTTAGTTTTTACTCATGCACTGTGATTTGTTAACTCATGCGGGTCGAAGGTATTGATTTAGTTTAATTATTTACTATTGCAGTACTACATCGAGTATTGTTTAGTTTGTTACACATTCTTTTTAATTTGTGGGAACTTTGATGTGTGGAAATTATATTGCAACACTTTTTGAACAGAGGTTCTTCATAAGTAGCGAATATAATGGAGAACAAACAATGTAATAAATTATCATAGCACTACATTTTCAGCTGTTCCTGTGTAAATAATTCATATCAACGTGCAAATATTTAAAATCACGTCACTTTTTTATTTAAATATTTATGTGAAAGTGCAACTATAAATTTATCAAATTTAAATAAAAAGAAAGTATTTAAAATTAATGAGCCGAATTTTTTAAAATTAGTTAGTAAGGATACCCTACACCAAAATTTTATCATCAGCCAAGAAAAAAAATTTTTAGATTCTGAAGCTTCCGAAAACTCTATTCTTAATTTTACCAGGAGTCGGTACAACTGACCCTCTGGCGGCTGGAATTTTTTTTTCCCATGAATTAAAATTACTTTAACTACAGAGTGCAGCATATACCCTTCTCTTTCAACTTTTAAATTATGTAATAAGTTTTGAATACTTTTACTAGGTACCTTTCCATTAAATATAATCTTGTAAATCGAAAGTTCCATCAAAATGTATTCAGTATTTTACATAATGTAAATGATTACACTTAAAAATACATATTAGGCTAGTTCTGTTAACCTGCAAAATTGACTTTAGGCTAAGAAGTATTTGTTCATTTTGAATCGCTGAATGGACATGAGTTAAATTCAATTCAATATGTTTTCTTCAGAATTTGTTAATCATTCTTATCATTACAACTCTCATAATAAGCCTAATTATGACTAGAATTTTTCGCCTGATATCTGCTGAAAATGTTCCAAAGTTTGTAGCAGATTATAAGGGCGCTAAAGTGACTTCTTGCTTTTTAAAGACTCCTTTACAAAGGCATGATTTACAGGCTATACGGCTTATCGTGCCCTCCTAAGCACGGATGTCGTTGTGATACCGTAACGTAACCTTGCACTGACCGTGCTAAAAATTACGGCTAGGCCATGCCGACTTCCTTCTTAGGTCGAATATCGATGGATTTGTTTATTTGCTAACTCAATTTACTTTTTAACCTTAATCTTACCTGATGGACAACAATGAGGAAGGAACTATAACAAAACGCTCATTAGGGTTTAGTATGGTCTAAGCCAATTCTACGCGGTCAAAATATCAAAATCGATGTATCCAAAATTTTTATAAGAAAAGTTATATTCAGTAAACAACAATAAGCGTTATGAATTTCTAGTGGCAATTTACCTATTATATTTGCTTCTGCGATCAATGCGTTGTTTTACAAGATAGAGTTATAAATCGTTACGTGTTTTTCAGTTAGGTTGAAATAATTATATCATAGCTTGCGTTTAACCAATGATGTTTGTTATTCTTGCTTGGTTTTCAGTGATTCCTACATGTGGTCCTTAGTTCTGTGCTTTTTAAGCTTACGCTGATAAATCGATGTTGTGTATTAGATAATTTATTGTTTATCATTTGATATGAAACATAAACTCAATATTCTCATGGGAAGTTAAACCCGGATATTAAAATTACCCGCTTCGATTTATTCAACCTTGCTTATCGAGTATCGAGATAGACATTGAGATAAATTATGTGTTTCTTTAGTTATATGTATGTCAACACTCTAGGGATACGTGTTTATAATAACTGTACTTAATATAGATCGGCAATTATCTTTACATTCTTTTGTTTTGATAGGGACGATAAGATATGAAATAATTTGCGGTGTGAAATTACGAACTTTCAATCGGAGTGTATAGTGCGTTTGAGAATGTTTTGAACTTAAGTGTCGAATTTTTTAAATAGTTTGTTTTAAATATTTCTTTACAGTTCTATGCAGCAACAGGGTGAGCCAAATGACAAAAACCTACAATGACATTGAAGCGGTAACACGGCTCTTAGAAGAGGTATGTATAGACTTAATAATTAGTCTTTGTCAGTGGGATTTCTCTGAATTTACAGGGACACAATGAATAAAAATTTTTTCGCTTTACCATTGTGTCTAATAAAATGTTTTAGTGCCAATTAAACCGTGTATAATAACGTCTAAAAATTTATATTGGGTAATGACTATTGTCTAACATCTAATATTTTTTGTTTATATATAAATACAATATATCTATAGGTCGTTAATTAAATGTGGTTTATTTAATGTAAACGTTCATTCTTTTACTGCTATGAATTCAATTCTAGGCGAGGGTTTTTGTATCAATTCAATATTTTGTTTATGTAAATTTAAATAAAACACTTATTTAAATTTACATAAACAAAATATTGAATTGATACAAAAACCCTCGCCTAAAAGACTAACTTAACAATTGCGTGGCCCCTATGTACAGAGGCAGCAGATCAAACATTACAAACATGTCAAATTTCCCCAAACAATTTTTGACTTAATATGGAGGGCATAGAGTTCAAATTCAATTACAATTTTTTGACAGATTTGGAACGCATGATCTGCAGCCTTCTGTACCTACGTTATTAGCTTGTGTAAAAACATAACAGTGAAGAAGCGTGTATGAAGATAGCTAAAAAAAGATTTTTCCTAAAATTTTAAGGCTAGGAATCAATTTCAGGCCTCCGTACCGCAGGAAAATACTGAACCTCTGAGTCACAGAAATTATTGATATTTTGTATGTAAATGAAGTGACATAATTAATTGATTATTTTTGTTAGATCCGCATATCAATATCAATAAAAAGCCTCAAAAATTATCTGGCATTCCAACAAGATTATATGTAATAAGCTTATCTTTAAGCTAAACGAAAGTAGGTTCGTGTTGTTAAGTGTATTATACAAAATGCCAATTTTCATGCAACTAATGCTATAATAGGATCATTTTTTATTTTACTGTCGCTTGTACGATGTATATTACTGGCAACTATCTGACCACTTTGGCGATGGGGTAAACTTGTCTGCCTCAGACGCCAGTGGTTGCGGGTTCGATTCCCGCACGGAACAAGAAAATAAATATTCCGTGTCTGGGTTTTTATCTATTTATGTATTTATATCCTAGTTCGCTACATGGTATCCCATAACACAAGCTATGCTTACTTTGGGGCTATGTGGTTGGTGTGATTGTCTTGGGATTTTATTTATTATTATTTATTTTTGAAAATGCATAATACTGGTATTTGTCACCTCACATTCGAAAAGCTTATCCAATATCGATGTTTTTTATTGGGCACTAAGTGCTGAATTTTGTCTCAATCTGACCTGATGGTAACTAAGTGATGACGACGGAGTCGAAGATAGGACACGAAAGTCTAAATAGCTGCTATTGAAATATACGAGTTATCGCAGTAACTGCTCATAGCCTTTATGATTAAGTACTTTGATTTAGAACATTAGACGTTTTCTTCTATAAAAAGGACTTATAGGGCAATTGGTTCCTTGCTACCCAATTGTTATTTTGCTGTATCTTGCTATCTTAAGATCGGCAGAAGTACTTAATAAGTACAGATGATTTTGCTCTCAAATCTTGAATGTTTGTTTGTTTAGACATGTCTTAGATACTTCTAATTACTAAAGTACGTAATATTGAAAACATTAGAAACATTAGTTAATTATTTATTAAATAATATAATTATACAAACGTTACAACAGCTAGATCCTACACAATCAAAAATAACCTTTAATAATATGCATAATAAGTGTTGTTTCTCATCTTTACAGAAAGAGAAAGACTTGGAGCTTACAGCTCGGATCGGCAAAGAGCTGCTGACTGCCAACGGCCGGCTGGAGGCTCGGGTCACTGCCCTCGAGGGGGAACTGAAAAGTGCGCGTGATCATATCACACAGCTGAAGCACGAGATCACGACCAAGACTGATTTATTGCAGGTTTGTGGGTAGTTCGCAAAAAACTTCTTTCACACGAGTAGAATGGTTTTTTCAATTTAAAAGATGGTAACTGAAATGTCAACTCGATTTTTGAAAAGAAATTTTGAATCTTAGTTTAAATTCTGTATTTGGCATGTACATACCTCTTTATTAGCCAAATATAGATTTGCTAATATATTGTGGTTATTTCGTAATACTATCTGCCTGTGGTTGTTTGTGGGTTTTAACCCTCACAATGCAATACTTTGTGGGCATAAATATACAAATTTACGTGCATTTGTTTGTATGTATTAGGAATGATATTATTTATGCAGTAAGTAAAATTAATCTGTCCTCGTCTAGTGCCTATCATACCAGCTATGTGTTTACGGTTAGATGGAGTTGTGTGCAGGGACTGGAACCGCTTACCCTTAAAGAGGTTTTTGATTGGGTTTTTCATAGACTTGTTTTAAAAAACCCTATCAATTTGGTAACCGTATCGAAGACTTACCCTAATTTAAGGCTTACCATATCAATAGAGTTAGCTTCATGTAAGCAGTAAGCCTATCGAAAACCCTATTGAAGGTTACCGATTCAATAGGGTTTTAAAACCTGCAGGCAAATTTAATCTCTAAGAATATCAAATTATCAAAAATATCACCATCTATTCAATCTCGCACTTCGAATTATACTTCCGAATTCAACAGCATGCGCGGAAAAGAGATAGAAATAGGCTAACCCTATCACAGGGTAAGCGCATCCGAAAGTAGTTAACTTTATTCAAAGTGTTACCACGTCGATAGGCTTACCATATCAATAGGGTTAGACTTCCATACGGTAAGATTTTGATAGGGTTACCCTATCAATAGGCTTAATCAAATAAAGGCGGTTTTCCGGTCCCTGGTTGTGTGAATATATATGACCAAATTCTGCTTGATTTAAAAAAAAATAATAAAATAATAATTCTTAATTAAGTACAACACAAATAATTTGAGAAAACGGACCATAGGATTATGATGTAGTATAGGAAAAAATAACTGTGCAGTACTACGTAGTTTAACTGATAAAGTTAATTTCATACATTTTGTTACACTTTGAAGATACAAAATAAATGGTTGTTTTCAATATAAATTTATTATTTTAAGTTTATCATAAAAAGCCTAGTTCCCAGTAGTTCAAATGCTCAGTTCAACCAGTTGATCAGTACAAATTTTATGTCCCAATAGTTAAACTTTCGGAAGTTGAACTACTGGGACATAAAAGATGTACTGTTTATATCATTTTTATTTTAGTATGTTTTGAATGAGGAGTGGATCCCGAGACTAGTAGTTAATTGTTATTTATGTGTTTCATAGAAACTTAACACACATTTTCAAGTGTTAGTCAGATACCTACTTATAGTGGCCTTTTAGATTGAATTTCAATTCAAAATCCTTGTTTGTAAGAGGGCCGCCAGACTGTTGAAAACACGTTGAAAACCAATGCTTCCAACCAAGGTTAAGGAAGGTTAAGTTGTTGTCAACCAATTCCGAGTCATCCACACTGTTACAAACGGTGGTTTCCAACAAGGAGACAAACAAGAACACAAGCCAAGGTCACGCCAGGCCACGCCCCTTAATCGTCAGTGTGCTCTGATCTCTCGCGCTGGCAACATCTTCGCGATGGCAGTTTTGTATGCAATTGAGGATACAAAGAAGGAAAGGTTGAAACGCAGGATAAAAAGCTTCAAAACTCGAGTCATTTCTAGTTATTTACATAGTAAAGTATACAATAACAAGCGTACACACTGTCCTAAAAACAGACATACATCTACATAGATAACGCAAATGCATATCCTTTGTGTGTCCGAACCCCGACCAAGCGTCAAGGTTGGTTGCCTCTAGATTTAATATGTATTGTAATATGCGTTTATGTATGTCTGTTAGAAAATCGAGTCCACAATATCAATATCGTTCTTAATAATCGATTTCATCGGCGGTATCGGTGTCTCTGAATCTTTTTGTATTTTCCAGTAATAAATATCAGCTGTGACGTCACAATAGGTCTTAAAAAGTTGGCACGCTTGGTTCGAATACAAATCGTGGCACTTGCGTTGTCTATGTAGATGTATGTCTGTGATTCTAAACACCGCCGTTTCCAACCCGCCAAGGTCATGTAATTTGGTTGTCAACAGCCGTCTTCACTGTTGGAAACACGTTGTAAACTAGCAAGGTCACCTTGGTTTGATGTTTTGTTTCCAACAGTGTATTTCGGCTTTAAACGCTTAATTGTCTGAGCGTAGCCATGACAACCAAAATTCAGATTTAGTTTGGCATTTCTTTAAAACAAATAAAAAGTTGAATATTTTTTATGATCCTCTTCTTTTTTCGTAAAGAAAGAACAAAGTGGATCACAAGAAAATATTGGATATTGAAAAGTAAAATTTCTATATTGAGTCTTAATTCAAATCCAAGCTTTTTCATAACAAAATACACCTGAATTTCGGTTGTCATGGCTACACTCATACATTTGTGTGTATGAATAAAATTCCCACTAGTTCAACTGGTTGAATTGAGCAGTTAAACTGTTGGGAACTACCCAATAAAATCATATAGAAGTTCAAACGTCAGCTGCGCATTAAATAATTATTTACCATAGCTTTTTATGCATAAAATAACTATTTTGAGAAATATAATTATTTCAAAGAATGCGGCTATTGCTACGTCAGAGTTTCGGCCGAGCGTTATCTTTATGAACCGGAACAATCTTTGCGAATACTTATATACCGCAGTTCTCATATAATAGACTGTATAATTGTTTTGCAATTAATGTTACCCGTGAAAGCTACATAATACTACCGACCGACTACTTCTATGCCAGAGGTCCTGGGTTTGAATCCCAGTCTGCGTTTGTGTGATGCTCACAGATATTAGCCGTTAAGTCATAGATGTTTATATGTCTATTAACATAAAAAATATTATTATTATAATCGTCAAATTAAATTATTACTAATCCTAGACTTTAAATTATCACCTGGAATTCCTGGAATTTCGGCTCTGGTGTTGTGTTAAAAAAGATTTTAAAAAATCGGGAAATATTCAGTTTTATTTCGTTTGACCTCTTCAACACTTTACCAAATAAGC
The DNA here is from genome assembly GCA_944452665.1 of Stenoptilia bipunctidactyla. Classification (NCBI taxonomy): domain Eukaryota; kingdom Metazoa; phylum Arthropoda; class Insecta; order Lepidoptera; family Pterophoridae; genus Stenoptilia; species Stenoptilia bipunctidactyla. The sequence goes on from OX101732.1 coordinate 10,908,169, forward strand.
TTTGTTTTTGCGCCTAAGTAAGTATGTAATATTCGTTTTTTAAAGCAGGGAGTGTTTTTCCATATACGTTCATGTGTAATGTTAATGCACACTAACTACATCATAGTTTTGTCGTCAATTCTATTCATCTTTACCAGCCAGTATTAATTTAATAACATGAAAATGTTTGGGAATTCTCAGAGCGGACGTTCCTCAGTCCTTTGATGATTAATAGGTATATCAATATTATAAGTAACCCTTAATTGTTAACATCCACAATAATTAGGGTGTAGTTAATTCTCATGAGTCATTCTACATACCTATATTTTAATAAGCTTTTACGACAGTATCGTCCTGCCTGACTATAGAACTTACCACTGTGCCTGAATATAACAAATCATAATAAAAAAAATTGCATACATCCGGTTTCAAAAAAATACTCAAATGTTGCTTAAAGAACGATACATGTGTTTTTAATTACAGCAAATCTTGCGCTACAACATCTAATAATGTCGATTTTTATTGAAACAGTTTAAATTCAACATTATACTACTAAACGCTCACATGACCATTACGCCTAATTTACATTTAATTCCCATGTAGTGCATCGGAAACGTGAAAAACTGGAAAAAGTCTCCCCCTCTCTATAACCATTCGCGATATTAATTCAGTACTGTACACGATACTCGTCCGCGCAACCAAGAAAAATGTTGTGTTATTCGGATATTCCGTACAAGCTTTCACAATGAGATTCTCAAACGTAAGTTTTTTACCTTCAAACGAACGATTTAAATACTACACGCGCAAAAATATTACTCAATATTACACAAAACAACGAAATGTTGTTAAAAATCCGTTTTTCAGTGCATTAAGTTAACCGAATAATCAAGTTACTAGATAATTTCAAATGCATGTCAATTATTGGTCAAGGAGCGTGAAATAAGTGGGCGTGCATTATATGAGTATGCCAATTAGGTGCACTGCCGCGTTGATAAAATAAATTAAAGCGCAAAATATGTATTTTTACTCTTGCTTTATTTTTTTGATGCTTATTTTCTAATGTACTTGAATTAACTCGTTTGTGTAATGTTATATTTACATAAAAGAAAAAAGATTTTATTTTGTGAATGCGAAGAGGCCAGCTTAAAAAGTCTCAAAGTTATCTATTTACTTTCATATAACATTAGCATAAGCCTATCAACACGCCTAAAGTTAGAAGCAAGTGCTTTTGAGCTTTCTCAATTTTCAAAAAAGTCACAAAAAAGAATTGTAATAATTTGTCATAGATGGCTAACGCCCCGCAGTCCGTTTCGTCTTTCTTTTTCTCCTAGCTTGTAAGGTTTTCAGAGCATCGATTAATTTCTTTGAAAAAACAATGTGCTATATTGCTAAATTAATTATACAATTTCGTCTTAATGCACACCGGGTGGGAACTCGTTTTCTTTAATGTTCATGTTAAATTATTCAAGGTTTTTTTAACCTAATAAAACGTGAGCTCGTTCGAGATAGTTAAAAACTCCCTCTGCGTGCACAAATATCCAGCCTTTAGTTTATTTAATTACCGCAAACTTTCTTTGTCGACTTCTAAAGACAGAATACTCGAAAAAGAGTTTGAAACAATATGCGGAAAACTAATTATTGAAGACGAAGAGTTCTCGTGTTTTATGTGACATGAACAATAATTTCACATGATTCCGACATATGAGAGAATCTAATTACCGACAACTATGTAACAAGTGTTAGGCGAACAGTTCGATAATTCAGTTATGTAACGGCACTAGTCGTACATGAAACGATTTGTGATGGTATTAGGCGTATGGCGAGTTAATTGGATTTTAAAAGGAAATGGGTTTTTCTCACGTCATTGTGTAGTGGTAAACACTTAGTGAGATTTTTGATAATTACGCTCATTGGTCTTTAGTTTACCCGCAAAAACGCCAATAAAAGCTTTTATTGGCGTTTTTGCGGGCGATAGGCTGACTCCCTGTCACTGCAATAGTCTCTCTCAATCATTATAATACCTCGAAATTTGTCAAACGTGACATCAGATGGTTTGATGACCTCTGGTGTTCTGCCTACCCCATAAGGGATACAGGCGTGAAGTTATGTATGTATGTATGGTTTTTAGTTTTTTTGTGAAATTATTAGCTAGAAATGGTTTCATCGCCTACTGATAAAGGTCTAAATAGAAAAGGTGCTACATCGAAATTCTTCGAAAGCATGAGATTGCAGTTCATTAGTTTATCTGCAGGCTGAAAAAATGTTATTGTATAAAATGTAAGTTTGCATAATGTTTTGTATTTTTAAACAAAGTTGTGTATTATGTATGTTTGTGAGGTAAAAGAACTTTATCCTTGACCTTGCGTTTTGCATTTTAAAACACGTACAAAAATTAAAATGCATACTAATGGCGAGTCTATAAAGAGAAATAATAAGTCCAGTCACAGAATATTTTTTTTGGCCACGTGATCAAGCTTCTATTTTCATAACTTAGCACGAGACAATAACTTTTGCGAAAAATGAGTCTTGAAGCAATTTATACTATAATTATACCATAATAATTTATACTAAGTAATATATTCATTAAGATTGCGATGAAAAATATTATGTGACAAGTAGGGCTTCCGTTCCGGAAGACGTAGTCGGTACGGTTAGGTGCGACGTACACGACATACACGTGCGCGAGCCGAGCGAGCGAAGCGAGCGGTGCCGCTGCAGCGGCCGGCGAAGCGCCATAAACCCTAGAGCTTTTTTAAATAACCCCGACGTGGTTTGTGGCACGGATTGTGGCTGACATAGTAATTTAGAAGGAAACTTTGATTTTTAGAGGGAAATAATGCTGTTTAAAAGAAGTCTGTTTAATTAGCACCCGTCTATAAATATACTAAAAAATTTTCTGCACTGACACATTAATTATGTGATCCCAAATTTATACGTTTGTGTTATGAAGACCTCGTAGTAAAACTGGGGCTTTTCATAGCTCACACCCTTTCATAAAAAAATCACTTTATGATTTCTTACTGACCTAAAGTCTTATTTGCCCCTGTGCTTAATTCCACTTCAATCCGCTAAGCCGTTACCACTTGAGCCGTTACTTCCATCAATCCATCCTTACAAACTGTTATTTTTTTGTTTTACTTTGTACAGGGTATATACGTAATACACCTAGACCAATGTACAGAACCAAATAATTGCATTATGCGGGGAGTCTGTGGTAGATTGTGTAAGACTAGCGAGGCAACCCCATCGTTATATAATTTTAATTCTATTTTAAAGTGAGGTTACAAATATTACGGCATTTAATTGTTCTTTGCCAGCTAATATAGCAACTTATCCAAAAACCATTCATGATCTTAATAATACAACTCAGTGTTACTCGATTTTATAATAGGCCATTTATTTTAGGTAAAGGGATATCGCCAATGTAGCAACATGTAGCAATATGTAGCCTATGTAGCAACAAAAAAATTCATGTTGTCCTAAGTAATACAACTCGCCGGTACTCGATTTTATAATAGGTCATTTATTTATAGGCGAGGGGATATCCCGTAGGAATAAATCAGTGCCGCGCCATTTGTTCGTTCCTATTTTCTCATGTAGGAATGTAGGCCAGGAGTTTCATTTGCCGGTTCAGGTCACTGGCTCATAAGTTGATTATGTCGGTTTTTATTTGTTTTAGAAGTAACCTGTGTGTTATTTTTGTTTACTTGAAAGCGAGCTGTGTCTAAAATTATAACATATTTTAATATGAACGTATTTCACAAGAAACAAAATAAAAAAATATCGGACTTTTTCTTTTGGCAATTTAAAATAATCATACTTAATATAATTATATTTAAAAAAATCGTTTTCTGACTTTTTCATACAGTTATCTGCTTAACGTTATTTATAGTGTTATTACCTCAAGTTCCTCAATTACCTCAGTTCGGTCCTACAATGGGTACCGTTCATATTCGCCAAAAGGAGGTTCTTAAATGCTTGCTGCACATAGACGAGAATAAGGCTAGCGGTCCAGATGGTATTCCTGCAGTGGTGTTGAAAAGCTGCGCAGCTGAGTTGTCTCCCGTTTTGACGCGTCTCTATAGACTTTCTCTGGAATCTGGTAAAGTCCCAAAATCCTGGAAGCTCGCTAACGTACAACCAGTACCGAAGAAGGGAAGCCGTGCTGATCCTGTCAACTATCGACCAATCTCAATCACTTCCATACTTTGCAAAGTCATGGAACGTGTATTGAACAATCGACTCCTGGCATACCTCGAGACCAACGAGCTCCTAAGCGATAGCCAATACGGTTTCCGCAGTGGACGCTCGACCGGCGATCTTCTCGTGTATGCCACACACTTATGGAGGGTCATGGTGAAGCAATAGCTGTTTCCTTAGACATATCCAAGGCCTTTGACAGGGTCTGGTATGATGGTCTCTTAAGCAAGCTTCCAGCATATGGTATACCGACCGGGCTCTGCGACTGGATATCTGATTTTCTGAGGGAACGGTCGATTCGAGTAGTCTTAGACGGCTACTCCTCTGACCTAATGGCGATTAATGCCGGGGTACCTCAGGGATCTGTTCTCTCTGCAACTTTATTCTTGCTGCACATTAATGACCTCCTAACACCAGGCATTATTGGATATGCTGATGACAGCACTGTTGTTGAGAGATATATATCCAATGCGCGAACGAGCGCCCATGAAATCCAGGTTTTGAGAAGGTCTATGATTGAGCGCGTTGATTCGACCTTGCGGAATGTGTCCGATTGGGGCGAATCTAACCTGGTCAAATTCAACGCCTCCAAAACACAAGCGTGTCTATTCTCCGCAAAAAAGCACCTTTACTTTTACGCCCACTTTCCAGAATGTATCTGTTCCCATCACCGACCAACTAGGGCTTTTGGGCGTCACTATAACGTCCAAATTAAACTTCGGACAACAAATTGAGTCTATGGCAAAAACGGCTTCAAAAAAATTAGGTATCATCTCGAAGGTCCGGCGGTACTTCAGCCCTGAACGGCTGCTCAACTTATACACAGCCCAAGTGAGGTCGTGCATGGAGTACTGTAGTCACATTTGGGATGGTTCTGCCAAATACCAGCTCGAAGCGGTAGACTCTGTTGACCGAAGAGCCCGCAAAATCATAAACAACAACAACCTTACAAATAAAAAATTGCAGACGCTGGAGCATCGTCGTAAGGTATCTTGTTTGACAGTATTTTATCGGCTACATTTTGGTGAGTGTGCGTGTGCTCTTTTTGACCAAATTGAACCCACCCCTTTTTACCACCGGACTACCAGACGCAGACAGAACTTCCATCCCTATATAGTGGATTTACCAAGAAGTCGAACAAAACGCTTCGATGGTTCCTTTTTGGTACGGATTGCCAAGGAGTGGAACAATCTGCCTGCGTCTGTTTTTCCTGACCACTACAGTCCTGGAACTTTTAAGTGTCGAGTGAATAGGTTTCTCGTGGATGGACGTGTAACACCATAGTCTTCATGCGCACTTTCCATCAGGTGGCATGGAAGACAAACGTCCTATCCTTAAAATATATATATAAAAAAAAAAAGTGGTGTAGCTTTTCCGATTTTAAATTTGCCGATCAGCTACAGATTTTTTCTGCGATGATGGCTTACGGCGTTATGTTCTGTTAATTTATCAAACTAAAACGGCAATATAAAACGGCATTAATCCGTCAGTGTACGCATTCGAACTGGCTTTATCGAATCTAAACGTCAAATTTCTCTTCAGGTGCTAACAAATGACACAGAAGAGTCTCCAACAACGGAGCAGGAGTCTCCACTGGCGTCGGCGCTGCGCCGGCGCACTGGCGCCCTCGAGCGCGAAAACCGTTCATTGCGCGAGGAAGCCGCCAAGCTGGCCGCCGGTGCCGACCTCGCCGAGCTGGCGGAGCGGAATCTGCTGCGGGACATCGCCACGCAGCTCGGTGAGTCTACAATATTCGGCAAAAGGAGAAACGTTTTAAAGAGTCCATGAGTCCCCCAAAGAGTGTCTTAAAAGGTGAGCTGGCGGAATCTACAGCGGCAAAAGACGCCCACTGCACGGTCTCTACTCTGGGTAACAAGAAAGTTTAAACCTCATATTTTAGCCACGCAGACTCCGCTTCAAATATCCCTACCGCCCCTGGATTAGCATGTCGTAAAAGGCTAGCGGTATCTACTATGAAGCATAGCCAAGCAGCTCGGTGAGTCTAGAACATTCTAGGACCGCCCTCGACGCGAAAACTGCTCACTGCGCGAGGAAACCGCCAAGCTGGCCGCCGGCGCCGACCTCGCCGAGCTGGCGGAGCGGAGTTTACTGCGGGACATTGCCACGCAGTTTGGTAAATCTACTACATTCAGCATAACGAGAAAACTTTGAAAAGGCCCCAATGTAGGGAAATGGGTCTCTCCCCTAAGAGTGTCTTAAAATGTGAGCTGGCGGAGCGGAACCTACCACGAAACACAGCCAAGAAGCTTGGCGAGTATAGAGAATTCGTCAGAGCCTACTGTAGGGACATGAGTCTCTCCTCTAATTGTGTCGTAAAAAGCAAGCTGTCTGACCGGAATTTACTGCAAGACATCGTCACGCAGGTTGGTACGTGCCATTACATATCTTTAACGTACCTCAGTGAGCCTATATCATTCATCACAATCCTTTTTAAAAAGGCCACTGCATGGCCTTTGGATGACAAGAAGTTGAGGACAATATTTTAGCCGCGTAGGGCCGGCTTAGAATAGCCATATAAGCGTCTTGTAAAAGGTGAGTGGAACTGCGAAAATTCAAAACCCCTTTTGACTGAGCTCGTTGATGGTGGAGATATTGAATCTCAATCGAAAATCCTTCTTTGTAAACAACCAAAATCTGAAATTAAAATTACGATTTAATATTATTAATCCACTATTAGTCTGCCATTCATCATAACCATTTTTTAAAGAATCCACTGCAGGGCCCTCAGTCTCTCGTCTGGATGACGAAGAGGTTTAGGTCATACATTTTAGATAATTATCCAGGGGCGATAGGGTTATTCTAAGCCGACCCTATGGCTAAGAAAAGCCTTATAGCCCCCGGATGAGCGTGTCTACAATTGACTGCGAGATACACACACAGCTTGGCGAGTTTACAAAATTATGTTAAATCATTAAAAATTAAATTGAAAGGGTCGTATCATGAAAACTTTCCTATGCGTTGTTCATACCTGGTCGTCCAAATCAAAAGGGTAAGGTCTGGTATCTAGTTTCGGTATCTAGTTTCGGTATCTAGTTTCCGAGATACTAATAAAGTTGTAAAAATACCTGAAAAATCGTTTTTTGTTATTGTATTTTTAAAAAGATTAATGTATTTACTAATGGCGGGTTTCAATATTCAACTGACTGCTATGCGTAACCGGTACAGGTACAAAACTGGTAGGAAAAAAGTAGCGTTTCACAATATCTACTAGCTACGGGCTGTAAGTTCTCAAATTTGGCATGGGTCCTCCTTGCGTGACGTTCTTCCAAGAAAATAGGTGATATGTGATTTATAGAATATCACGCATTCGCAAATTATTTGTATGATATTTGAACTAAATAAATATATAAACTTATTCAATTTATGTTTGCTATGTTTGAGTATTCGATAAATATATTATAGTATGTTTTTAGAGCTTTTTATTAATAATTGCGTTTCACTGCTTACGTAAAACGAAACGCCAATCCTTCGACTAATTTTGCCATTGGTTGAATCATATTTTTATGATGTCAAAGTAAATATTGAAAAGAAAAATTATGTAATTCAATAATATTCGTCCTTTTTTTCAAAAACAGTTATAGATAAGTTAGAAAGAGAAAACTGGATTATTGATATGTTGACAGATAAAATGATCTATTCTTTAATTGGTCATGCGTAATGAAAACATAACTCCTTATTGGCTGCAGCAGACTGCCATGCTACCTTTACCTCATTGGTTTAAATTAATAACTTGTTACGTCGTCGTTGGCTAGATATAATGACTTATTTTGTAAATGGTCAAATGTAACCTAGCAACCCATTACAGTCAAACAGTTCGTAAGCAGTGGTTTAGATGTCAAGATTTTGAATATAGAAAGGCATTTTGGCAGTGAATTCTATTGTTCGTAGGCAAAACGAACAGTTTTCATAATATTGAAACCCGCCATAAATGTAGATGTGTTCGAAACATCAATTTATAAAATTTTGGTATTGTATTTTTTATGTTTGTTTATACTGATTAACTACAGTAATTGACCTATAAATCTTTGGGCGTTGAGGCCATAACTTGTCAAGTTCTCATGGGATAAGCTGTGCGGGTGATAGTATTTGTAGCAAAATAACCATTTACGGTCAGTTTCAGTGAAACCGGTGCAAATTGACAACTTCAAGGCCTAAAATCTGGCTTAGTTGCAGATCAGAAAAATATTACAGTGATTCATTTAAGTAAGTTCAGTTAAATTAAGAGCTTATTGAAAAATAAAAAACTTTATACGTTTCGGTTTCACTGCAACTTTGCTTGGTGGTAGGATCCCTTTTGCTTGGTGGTAGGATCCCTTCTGGGTCCGACTGGCTAGCGACCACCCTTTATACAAAGTCTGCCGCCAAATGTTACCGCTCCGGCGGTAATGTGTTCTGGCAATATTGTATAAAGAGCCAGTTCCTTCCTAAACCCGTGTGCTTTCATCTTCGACCTCATCGTCACTTACCATCAGGTGAGATTGAGGTCAAACGCGGGTTTAGTCACTTATAAAAAAAAAAAAAACTGACAGTACTAAAATAGTTAAGTATTTATTTAAATGAGTATTTTAAAGATTCGAAGAAAGTGTCAGTACTGAAACCACTGCAATGCTGAAACTAAGAATTTATTTCAACACGTTCATTAATTGATGCTATGACTAAATAATGCTGAAAAATCGTTAAAAATAATGGGAATTATTATGTGACTACATGTTTAGTAACTTTAACCACGCCAAGGTCTTAAATAATGTTTGTTACTTCTGGTAATAAAAAGTTAATGGATGTTGTAGTATTTTATAGTTTTTACAAGAAATTGTTAATTAATTACTGATATTCTGTAGTATCTTGTATAATTAACAATCTCTTATAATAAAAACGATGTAAATTTGTTGTTTTAAATAAAAAAAATACATAATACCGTGCTGTCTAAGTGTGCTCTTGCGTAAGCTATAATAAATATTTGTCGTTATAGAACTTAGAATTTAATTTTTTTATAAGATATGAATTTTTATAAAAATAAAAAAGCTCGGACCTAAATTTTTGTAGTATTTGTAATTTATTGTCAATCAAGAATGACCTGATGAAATTCATCGAACCGCAAGTTATTTGACTTGAAGATTTAACTGAAGATAGTTATAGGTATCGGTAGCACAAGATGGCCTTGCAGCGTGTTTTCTTTAAGGTTTGCACCCTGTCAGACCATACTTGTTCTAACGTACCTACTTTCCTCGATGAAGAAAGAAGACGCCGAGAAAATAAACTCAAAGATATTACTTTAAATAGAATTTATCTGAGACTCATATCTTGAATGATGTAATTTTAAGATAAAGTCACTCTGCAGAGGTTACCTTTGCTGTCATGTTTAGTTAGTGCTCTTTTGTACAGATGACTATAAGAGGTATTGGTTTTGTATAATGAAGTTTAGTTTTTGTTTAGGTTAGAATCAAAATATTGCTTTTTCTATCGATTGTGTTTGACCTTTTTATACACTTGTAGCTTATATTAATTATATTATACAGTAAGTTCAATAAAGAATTCAGTGTGCAAAAATATATCTTACTGTTATGTGTTATGTGGTTATCAGTTTTGTGAGATTAAAATTATTTGAGTAAGAGTGTTAAAAACATAGTACACGCCAAGATTGTTTACTATATAGGACCTGCGTGAAAATTATTCTTATGTATTCTAATAACGTACTTAAAAAAATATTCAATGGTCTTAGTCTTTTTTTATAAACATATATTTTAATTTTCTGTTTAAACCTGCATTTTTATGTTATATCTAAGATTCAACTTATTTTCACCACCCGATTTTCAGTTTTAAACCATGGTAATAACGTTTACTTTTCAACAGCGAACGCGAATTCCGAAGCAAACGAGCTGGGTTCGGAGCTGGCTGAGGAACGCCAGCGATCGGCAGACCTACAATACCACCTGGATAGCATCAATACCAGGCTAGCGGCCACTGAGAAGAATTATCAGTTGGTAAGTTCTATTTGTTCGAAATGAATCGCAACAAACTCAAATAATATTTTTTTAAATACAGTTGAAATAAAGAATAAAAGTAATTTTTGCTTAACCAGAATATGTTGTTAGTTGTTAAATTGACAGTCTCGTTTATAATACGGCAGTGCCTTACTTAAACTTATGATAATGTATCACAAGATTATTGATTACAAATTATTGAATCTTAATGTATTTCTTGATGGTTACTGTTAGTTAATTTTTTTTTTGAGTTTGCTCTTTAAAACAAAAAATAATCTAAATGCGTTATATCTGCGTTTATACATAATTATTTATAATATGTATAAGATTAAAATTGAATATATGTATATGAATATAAATGATATTTTTTCAACAGTTAAGTGCTGAACATGACCACACTTTACGAATCCTTGAAATCACAAGAGAGAATCAAAATGCACTCGCTGCAGAATTGGCCGATACAAAGGTAAGATGACTCCCCCGCCTCCTTTCTGACTTAAACACAGTTATACTGTTTATCTAATAGATGCAAAATATATTTTAACCGTTTAAAGTTTTATTTTTGTCTGGCAAACGGCAGAAATTTATTTGTTTCAGCATCTAGAAATTTCTGGCACTGTCGTTATCTTGTTACGTTAAAAACGATTTCCATTAATAATGATAATGTTTATCAACACAATCGGCTGTTATCAATCATGTTTGTCTACAGAAAAAAGTGTCTTAGTCATCATCACATTCATTTATTTATCCAAATGTATTATAGCCATACATTTGGATAAATGAATGAAAGTAAAGTCGTCGTAGCGCCGTGGTTACTGTGTGTATCATACGATATCACAGGTTAAGCAACGATCGGTGCAGTCGGTACTTGGATGGGTGACCGCCGACCATTCATTTCTCACGACGACTTCCGTGCTTCGGAGGGCACGTTAAGCAGTCGGCCCGGGTGCTGTATACTTGTATACAGTAGTCGTTAGGGTTTGTCAGAAGCCATTTTGGCGCCCTGATAATCCTGGGATCCACCACCCAGCACTGGGTCAGCTTGGTGGATTATGGCAAGAGAACAAGGATTGAGACAGGGGAACAAGGATTGCTACGATCCAGACATACCTCTTTAGCTTCCTCCACGTTCATAGTAATAAATTAAAATATCTTTTCCCTTACCCAGGAGCGCTACGCAGACGTGGCAGCCCACCTATCCGAAGCCCAAGAGCAACTCCGTCAGCTTCGCAAACGAAACGAGCCCGCCCGAGGGCTCATGCCTAGTGTTGCGGCGGCAGCGGGCTTGCTCCCGGCGAGCTTACATAGAGAGATGCATTCGTCGGTGTATTCCGAGCTGAGTCTAGACTCGGGCATTGGGGACCCGCTGGCACAGTAAGTTATATCAATATGAATATCATGAACCAATAATAGAAATGCTTCGTCGCACTACATATCTGTGGTAGAATCACTCACATCTTTGTACCCCGTTTCGCTAACTCGCTCATCACTGGTGAAAACGTAGTCTTAAAGAATTCACGGGAATCACGATTGAAATAAATAGATACTATTTTTACCGGATTTATCGCTTATTGTACATATTATAAAATAATATAACAATTTAAAGTCTTTTCCGTATTTTTACAGTCAATTCAGTGATCACGGTGTTTCTAAAATAAATCCCGAAAACTTTTTTTAGCTTTTACCTTGTAATAAATTCGAGAATATAATTATACGATAGTAATCAAAAAAGTCCCGTGAGTACAGATATCCTGGTCTTTAGTGACCAAAGGTTGAAACAGTGTTTTACTCTTCAGCTTTATTATATTTTTAGAGATACTTATATTCTTATTAATTTTTGATGTTTTTTTCTAGATCAAGCATGAACAAAGTGTTTGAAACGGTGCAGTGTGCGTCCCGGTGGTCCGGCGGGTCTGTGGTTGGTTCCGAAATGGACTGCCAGAGCAATTCGATGCTAAAACCGCCTAAACCACCCTCCAGCGATTCTTTCTACGAAGAGGTGTCGGATACAGAGTCGGAGGACCTTTACCCGTAAGTTGTCGATATTTTTTATTTTCATTGTATATTGAAAATTGCAAATAAAGTTAGATAAATACTACAAACATCTTCTATGCATCTTTTTTTATCGTATCCGCGGTCTCTCATCGCGCTCTCAAATTATAGTAAATGAAGGTGAGGTCCAAGATGAAAGCGCACTGGTTTGAGAAAAACTAAACCCGCGTTTTACTTCTATCTCACCTTAAGGTATGTAAAGGTCAAGGGTGACGCACGCGGGTTTAAGAAAAAACTGGCTCTTTACAAAACATTACCAGAACACATAACCATCGGAGCGGTGTCATTTGTCAGGCGAATGTTGAAGGAGTCCTAGCACCAAGAGGTGGTGATTTTGAATAGTAACAAAGACAATCGGATTAGTCGCCTTTTTACGATACGCTTATTCAAAAGCTGCAAACCAGACCTTCGCCGTATATTGAAAAACTAAACCAGATATGACGACCGGCTGGTGTAGCGGTAACATACATTGCCTTCTATGCCAGAGGTACTGGGTTCGAATCCCGGCGTTGGCGGATATTTGTGTGATGAACACAGATATTAGTCGTCAAGTCATGGATTTTATATGTTTATTTAAGTTTTTTCTAATAAAAATATGCATTTATTCAAATGTATGTGTATATATTTCTTAAGTATATCAGTTATCTGGTATCCATAACACAAGTTCTTTAAGAAACTTAATTTGGGCTAGATAATGTTGTGTGTCAGAATAAAAAAAAATCAGTACTTGTCCCTTCATCTAGATTTTATCTCTCAAACATAGGCACCTACATTTTTCAACCGACTTCCAAAAACAGGAGGTTCTTGTGTATGTTTTTTTTTGTGTCTTTGTTACACGATATTTCGGACAATTATGAATAGATTTTTGAAAATTCTTGTTTCATTAATAGAGGAATGAAAGAAGGAAGCTTTCATTCATTTCTTCATAGTTGGTCCCATATAAGTTTCATCGAAATCGATTTAGTACTTCATGGAAAATTTCAAAATATGTCTGAATTCGGAGAATGTTTACCTTGATGTCGTTATAATTCAGAAAAAGTTTTGACCTGAAGTCGGTTTTTTAATGCTCTGCATTCGCTAATTATTAATATTGTACTTATAGGTACTACAGACTTAAATACCTACATCTCTCCTTTATACCTACATTATTTCTTTATTTTGACGACCACTATGGCGATGGGGTAAACCTATCTGCCTCAGACGCCAGTGGTTGCGGGTTCGATTCCCGCACGGTTTATCTATATGTGTATTTCTACTCTAGGTTCCCCCCTAGTTCGCTACATGGTATCCCATATCACAAGCTCTGCTTAGTTTGGGGCTATGTAGTTGATGTGATTGTCTGGGGGTTTTCATTTTTTTAAATTTTAATTTATTTTAACCTCAGTGGTGGTGCCGGCGTAGGAGTACCCGGGGCGCCCGGCGCGGCTGAACTAGCGGCGGCCTTACGGAGACTCACTCCGCAAGAGATCAACTCACGACGGGCGTCCTTGGTTGCTTCACACGTGCTCAAGTACAGGCGAAATACTGGTAAATACTAAATATTATGCTAGTTTTGTTAAATGATGATTTCAGATTTTTGTAACTTGATTGGTTCTTTTGAAAAGGACACTATCAACTTTCCTTAAGAATTCAGGAGACACAAAACATTCTATTATTTAATAGATACCTAGTTAGTTGCAAACGGTAGGTAGCAAACAGTGGTCTAGGTCCATTTATGTAAGGTACATTTATGTAAATATTAAGGGACTTATCATAAATGTATTTTAAACTTCTGTAGATTTAAGTTAATTTTCGTAGGTGAAGACCTAATTGAATTGGCTAGCTATCCCTAACATTATTTTTTATAGTTATTACATTAGCTGTCTGATATCTATTTTTATATATTGATTTATCTAGTGATGGAAAAAAAACTTTAAAGACATTAAAGTTTTGTCATGGTATCGTTATCCTAATTTTTTTACGTGTGGGTGAAGATATTTTCGCTTAGATATTTAACTTTAAAACTTGCCGATGGAATATCTTATCATAAGTTCAATAGATAAATTAAGTTTAATAAAATAACCTCTGCGATATTCGTATTATATTTACTTTGATTTTCATTGTTTACAATTCAATCAAACGTGCGTTTATTATTAATACTTTAAAAGACAAAAGGCTGTTTGCTCAACAATCAATTTATAATCAGTTCCTATTACCTGTAAATTATTTCAAGTATTGATTTAGCTTCAGTTTATTCGAAATGTTCCTTGTCTGCAGTTGTATAGTATTGGATCGATTTTGATAATTCTTTAACTATCAGATTGTAGTTGTATTATATAAAAGTATATTTTATCAGGAAATTCCCACGGATACAGTAGCTATTCGAGGATGAAACTGCTCGATACTGGTAATTATGTTGTAGAAGTTAGAAGTCTTTTCCAGCTTTTTAGCCTTGAATCAGAACTCATAATGAATCTTGCCAGTTATAGTTAATTAAGTCGAGAGGGCTGAAAATGCATTATATTGCACGCTTGTATGAATAAGAAGAGGGTGTATTTATTTTGCGCACAACCGCTAAATTGTTATCAAATTATTCATGTCCATCCTAAAGCTGTCCGAAAGAGATTCTTGTTCTTTTTTTTTTTTATTATTTTGATGTTTTATATGTGATATACGTTCGATTTCAAAATTGGAGGGATAGTGGTACTTTGCAACAAGGTTTATAATTTCCTGCACGACCATTAGCTGACTCACGCACATCTTCATTTATGTCAGTTTAATGAGCACCTAATGACAAGCGTTTAAAACTCAAATCTAATAAATTTTAAACGCTTAAAAAATAAAATGAGGCTATCTGCCTCAGACGCGGGTTCGATTCCCGCACGGAATAAGAAAAAATAAAGTTCCGGATCTGGGCGTTTATCTCTAATGTATTTTATATTCTAGCTTCTATTATGCTTTCTTATAACACAAGTTTTGCTTACTTTGAGGCCTAGTTGGTGTGATTGTCTGGGCTTGTTATCTTTTTATTTTTATTAATTTACACCGACCTCTCTGTCTAAGAACTTTGTTTCGAACTTAGCATTAACTATGCCTCCATTTTTTACTTCGATTGTACAACAAACAGTCTTTTCTATTTTATTGTATTATACTATACTTATTGTAATATCTATTCCACAGTAGACCGCGATATGAGCGACGGCAGTGCTGTTTGGGGAGCGGGTGCTGGCGGCGGTATATCCCGTTTCCGGGCGCCGCATAAACTGCAAATTGTGAAGCCTATGGAAGGGTCGCTCACATTGCATACCTGGGCGCAATTGGCCAAGCCGACTATGTCAGGTATGTGAGGATTATATTACAGTATTCATTAATTGATTGTGATAAATTATGTCATATTAATAATTAAATAATCAACGAATGCAGAACATTATAAAACCGATTTTACGTCAAAACTTTGGCTGAGTTGAGAATGTCATCAACGTAAACATTCTCCGAAATCTTACATATTTTTTTTTAAAGTTTGAAATTTTCGATGCTGTACTCAACCGATTTCGATGGGACCAACTATGAAGTATCCTCTATCATATGAAACATCAATTTTCAAAATCAATTCATAATTGGCCGAAATATCGTGTAACAAAGACACAAAAAAAACATACGGACGAATTGTGAACCTTCTCCTTTTTTGGAAGTCGGTTGAAAATATCAAAGCAAATTATGTAATTATTTTATGTTTTTTAAACATTAAATACAGTTCAATTCTACTACACTTATTTTTAACACAAAAAAGTAAAACAACTTTTTTAAAGATTTTTTAATTTGTCTTATGCTTCATTTACTTACAAAAACAGTATTTATTGCCACAGTTTATGCAAAAATTGCTTGTCTAATATCCACTATAACCATATCATTGATCGTGTTTTTGAATAAATAGCATTGACGACCGGCTGGTGTAGTGGTAACATACATTGCCTTCTATGCCAGAGGTCCTGGGTTCGAATCCCGGCGGCGGATATTTGTGTGATGAACACAGATATTAGTCGTCAAGTCTTGGATGTTTATATGTTTATTTAAGTTTATTCTAATAAAAAATATGAATTTATTCAATATGTATGTTTATATATTTCTTAAGTATATCAGTTATCTAGTATCCATAACACAAGTTCTTTAAGAAACTTAATTTGGGCTAGATAATGTTGTGCGTCAAAAATATTTATTTATTATTTATCTAACAACAACGAAAAAACATCTATTTAATACTGTTTTCAAAAAATATCATGTCTATTTTAAAACAAACAATTTTGTTGATATATTTTTGTAAAAACAGCAAGTCTGATAGTCACTACCACTAAATCAATTACAGTACAAAAATAGCTTGTCCAATAACCACGAAAAACATCTATCTAATTTATACTTGCAATTAAAAAAGTGTATTTTATCCAACACCCACTTATAACTATTATTTTGAAGACCGGCTGGTGTAGCGGTAACATACATTGCTTTCTATCTGGGTTCGAATCCTAGCGGCGGCGGATATTTGTGTGATGAACACAGATATTAGTCGTTAAGTCATGGATGGTTTATATGTTTAATTAAGTTTATTCTATTAAAAAATTGTATTTATTCAATATGTATGTTTATATATTTCTTAAGTTTATCAGTTATCTAGTATCTAGTTTGGGCTAGATAATGTTGTGTGAGTGTCAGAAATATTTATTATTATATTATTTATTTATTATTATTATTAACCAGGTCTCCTAGAAGATCAAGAAGGCGTTGGGGTCCGGGGTTCGCGTTCCGCGGCGGGACTTGGCTTACGAATGTACCGGCTGTCTGACGTGGAAGAAGACGACGATATGCTGCGGTTGCCGCATTCGAGCCACGTCTATACCTACACCAACAGGTTGGTAGACTGTTGATTTTCATTTTCATTTTTTAAGCTATTGCATAGCTTATATCGCGGGCCTTGAGCGTGGGGACCGAATCCAGAAATTCCGTAACGAAAAAAACCTAACACCCCCCACTCCGACCGGCACAGCGGTGACACTTTGATTTCATAACTTTACATGCGGGCTTTAATACACAATCAGCGCCATCTATTAGGAACTTGTGGAACTTCATATTAGATCAAACATTACTGCATTATTAAAATAAATAAATAATTATAATTGCATAAGTTGATAAAAAATGCTATGCAATAGCTTTACCGCGGCAGTCTCCGAGTGCACACGTCTTTTTTTATTATTAAGTATGGATGGGACGTTTGTCTTCCATGACACCTGATGTTAAGTGAGCATGAAGACTAAGGTGGTACACGTCCATCCACGAGAAACCTATTCACTGGACGCTTAAAAGTACTAGGACTATACTGGTCAGGGAAAATAGACGCAGGCAGTTCATTCCAAACCTTGGCGACCCGTATCAAAAAGGAACTGTCAAAGCGCTTAGTTCGACTTTTCGGAATATCTACCACGTATGGTATATCTACCGTCCGATGGTAAAAGGGTGAGGGTTCAATTTGTTCAAACAGAGCACTGGCGCACTCACCAAAATGTATCCGGTAGTACACGGTTAAACAAGCAACCTTACGACGATGCTCTAAGTCGTAGCTGGCATGATGGAAAATCTAAATCATTAAAAAGAAAAAAAAATAACCGTCTTATCGCGAATTTTGACGTTTCAACGTCTTTGTAGACATCAGGATCGGTCGTGTAAAGTTTTCGCGATAAAATCCGGTATTAAGACAATATGATCTTGCTGTTCTATTTATACATATTTTTAAACTTATATTATTCAAAATAAAACACTTTTTAACCGGATTTAAGAGCGACCACGGTGTCTGCAAAAACGTAATGTAGAGTTAAAACGTAAAATATAAATCCATTTAAATAGTGTTTAATTTTAGATTATGAATCGTGAAAACTTCAGACAATAATGTCATTGGCCACGCCTGTCTAACTGAATGCAATAAATTATAAAACAACGAATGAATGAAGAAGAAAACGAAAAGCTCTAAATAGATGTCGCTTCATACGCTTGATCCATTACAAACCCTCAAATGAACAAGTTGTTATCGAAATTGCTTGTTCACTGTTCTTTTTTGCCGTAAATCTATATGATAATGTGTTTAAATGGACCGTAATATGTGCATTTCCATAAATGTTCAAATCAGGTACATCCACAACTAGTGACTTAGAAATCTTTAATTTAAATATATGAAGTTTTATCAGTAGCTCTTAAGTAATATTCAAATATCTTTTCAGCACGGTGCTCCATCCAAACGACGGCAGCATACTAAGCAGCCACGTGAGCAGTGTTTGCAACAGCGGTCGCTCCAGTCTTGCAAGCAGCGTTCTCGGCAGTGCCTGGAGCTCGCGTCTCACCTCCCGAAGATCCTCCGCCGCAGTCTCCCCGGTCCACTCACGAAGGGAATCCGTCTGTTTCCACTTCACCCCAACAGCAACACCAGCGAATAGCCCGCTTTTAGGCTCCCCAGATAATACCCCCCCTCCGAGCCCAGGACCACCTTCATTACACGCTTTGATTGCAAGCGGAACCTCAATCCTAAGACGAAGGCATCTAGCCTCACCTGATTCCTCACCAGCACCGTTAACGCTGCAAACTCCAGGTTCTTTATACACAGGATTAGTACACAGAAGCCCTATGGAACAGCTGACTTGCCTAAAAAGAACGCTCCGTTCTCCAGCTGCAACTATTCCAGAAAGATCCGAAACTTCGACCCCTTTAGGCGTCCCCGCTCAACCCGGTAGAGGCGCATTAGATCAACCGCCTACTAGAAATCGTAATCGAGCTCCTAGACCTAGGAATGATTTAGGAACCGTTGGAAGTACTACTACAAACGGCCCGATTAACCCAAATATTAACTCGTCCCCTTTAGGATCTATTAGCACCTTTCTTTTCGGAAGAAAAGGTGGCCTACTGTAATTTAATTCTATAGCTACTTTCTAAGTCAATCTATTATTTTGTTTGCAATAGGCAACGTATTCCTGTTAGTTACTATGTAGACGAGTGCTCTATATTTATGTGATTTATTTTACGCTTTGATTTCTTTTTTTATATTTTGACTTCTATTATTTTGTTTTGTAGTCTTAATTCTTTTTGGTGCATTTACACGACTGATTTCTTATATGCACCTGTCGTGTTTTATTCTCGTGGTGGTGTTCACACAACAAGCATTTTATTACGTGTTAAAATGTAACATTCCCATTGAACAGCTCAACGTTGAATCCTTTAAGGATATGAAAGTAGCGAGGACCAAAAATGCGCAATTAATTTTTTATCCGAAACGATATCACTTTTGTACGACATGAAAACGATATTTTCGATTGAGATTAATCAATGAATCATTTATTAGGACATTTTTTTGTAGAGCTTTATTTGAAATACGGATTTATTTGTCTTGTATCAATTTGTACCTTAAATGATAGGGATAGAAATAGTATTTATTATTAAGTGAATAGTGAGACTTAATTAGGACATAGTAGTTGCTTCCATGAAGATATATGATTAAACCCTGATTTGTATGTATGTATAAATATTAATTTCATTTAGGTTATCATTTCTTGTTAGTGAATTGTCAACTAATGTAAATAAATGTGTAATCTAATTTTCATTAAATTAGCGGAGTACAAATTATTTATGTCTGAATGAAAAAACTTTTCTTGAAGAATCGGAATCTTACTCTAGAAATATATTCTAGGATAATAAGTTTAGTTTCGTTCAATGTTTTCTCTAAATTTGATTAGCGTAAATTGTATCTGCAAAAAGATCTATTGGATTTAGCTGTGTTTACTAAAAAAGGTTTTTGGTCCTAAAATTTGCTTTATGTTCATTATTTACAAACTATTTCAATTTTCAACTAGGTACGTGTTTTTTGCAGCTTCTTTAGTATTATTTAACTTAAGTTTTTTCGATTGGTGCTAAGTAGTAATATGCCAGTGATTAATTTAACCGTTGGTGACTAGTATCATAGAATCCTAATGTTCATTTGTATCTCAAGGACAGGTGATAAAGATCGCCAGGGATATATAGCTCCAATTTGCGATGTATTAAATTTATGAAACCTTCATGTTTTGACGCATGTGTTAACAAAATGTTCTTTGTAGTTTGTTTTTCTATACGAACGCCGAAAATAGCTTTTGCTTTGTGTTTCGGGTAGTATAAGTATTGTTTTCCAAGTTAGGTGTTATACAGGGTTTGTAAACGATTTGTTAGTGCATGCATCAAGGAAATGATAAATAATTAATATTGATTGTATGTCTTTAATGAAACTTTGGCACAAAAGAGTAAAAACATGTTGTTGAGAATTGACAAGATGACAAAATATGGTTATGATTGTAATATATCAAATATAATTTATTCGAAGAATACATCGTCTTTTCTTTGTATATCCCTAACTACATACCTATCTAAGGCTACATCCGCATAGAAAGGTGGCTTGCTTGGCGCCTAGAGCCTAGAGAGTTACTTGCGTGTATCTAAGCTAACAAAGCAGCCTGAATACAAGCTACAAGGCTCTAGGCATCAAGCAAGCCGCCTGCCGATGTGGACTTAGCCTGAGTGATTTTCAGCTCAGTGTTGCGAGACCGGAAATTAGTACTTAAATTTAATATCAAAAATAAAGCATAGTTAATCTAGTTCAGAAATTCCCAATTTTTTTTAGTCGTAGACCCCTTGCCATATTTTATGGTATTGGGTAGACCACTTACATACCTGATACTGGGTTTTCAATTTAGTCTGCATCCTGCAGCTTCTTTATGAATACTTTTTATCTAATATATAAAATTCTCGTGTCACAGTTTTCGTTGCCATACTCCTCCGAAACGGGTTGACCGATTTTGATGAAATTTTTTGTGCTTATCCGGTATCTATGAGAATCGGCCAACATCTATTTTTTTTTTATTTATATGGCAAAACAACGTTTGCCGGGTCAGCTAGTTTCTTTATATAAATTTTATTTTAACTGATGTAGACCCCTTGCTGTTTGTCATATACCCCTGGGGGTCGATATAGACCACTTTGGGATTCACTGATCTAGTTGAATATACATTTATATGGAAGATACATTAATAATATTTTTCTAACAATAAACAAATCTAAAACAGTATAAATAATAATAATAATAATAAAACACTTTATTGTACACCAACATAGTTACACAGGTTAAATTAAAATAACAATCACAATTAACATACAAAGGGCGGCCTTATCGCCGAAGCGCGATTTCTGCCAGGCAACCCAGGCATTGATGGAAAAGGATGTGGCGAGGTGTACGGCTCGTAAACATAAACTACATACGAATAATTACATACACATACATAAACGTGTACATAAATACTTATGTATTTTATAAATAAATACTATATCAATACACATATAAATATAGGTATATAGATAGTTAAGATGGACAGTGTTTCACCTGGTAATGCCGTTTAAGCATTCGTTTAAAGATGCGCGGTGTGCGCGCCAAACGGATCTCAATCGGGAGCTCGTTCCATAACGACACCGCTCGAATAAAAAAGGACTTGCCTAAAAATGTGGACGTATGCAATGGTGTCGCCAGGAGTAAATTCGATGAGGAACGCAAGTTACGGTCGTTGTTGGTATAACGGTACTTTAAACGGTCTTTCAGATACGTAGGTATCGCTTTATCGTACAGAATACGGTAGACTGGAGAAAGAATGTGAGTATTCCGGCGAAGGCGAATAGGAAGCCACTTGAGATTTGTCCGGAAGTCAGATATGTGATCGTATTTGCGTAATCCAAATACAAACCTTATGCATAGATTTTGTAGGCGCTCAAGTTTATTCAGAAGTTCTTCAGTTAAGTCTAGATAGCTGGCGTCGGCATAGTCGAGAATGGGTAGTAGGAGAGATTGTGCAAGCGTAATTTTAGTGGCAATAGGGAGGAAATTACGAAGACGCTTGAGCGAATTCGCCGCGGCAAACATCTTCCTGCTCAACTCAGTCACTTGTGGTTTCCAAGACAACGTGCGGTCAAAAATAATACCCAAGTTTTTAACAGTCTCGCTGTATGGAATAGAGATCCCGTTAAACACTACTAAAGGAACTAAGCTCCAGTCAACTCGTGAAATCATTTTAGGACTTCCAATGATAATAGTTTGTGTCTTATGAGGGTTGACTGTTAGTCCATGATTATAACTCCAGTCCGATATCCGTTGTAAATCAGCGTTGTGTAACTGGATAGTGTTTGGTAGGTTCTCGAGGCTACTTTGTGTATAAATTTGAAGATCGTCCGCATACAGATGGTAAGAAGAAGATATATTGAGAGAGATCGAATTGATGAATAGAGCAAACAGGAGAGGAGACAACACGCCACCTTGCGGCACACCGGTTTTAATATCACACCAATCAGAGAATTCCGTCTCAGTAGATATTCGTTGCCGGCGCCCATGCAAGTAAGAATGAAACCAGCCAATAGTCGATGGAGATATGTTAAAAGAACGCAGCATTTGCAAAAGGATGTCAAAATCAACTGAATTGAAAGCGTTACTAAAATCTAACAGGGTTAGTACAGTAAGCTTTTTCTGCTCCATACCTATACGAATATCTTCTGTGATATTAAGCAATGCAGTAGTCGTACTATGCCCAGGACGGAAGCCAGATTGGAGGGGATTCAGTAATTTGTGTTCTTGCAAAAAAGTGCTGAGTTGTTGGTGAACGAGTCCCTCAAGTACTTTGGAAAGGAAAGGTAACATGGCAATAGGACGATAATCAGAAAAGGAAGAAGGATTGGTTTTTTTGGGGAGAGGTATGATGTTTGCGTCCTTCCATGTATCAGGAAAGACACCATTAAAAACACAGTTGTTGAGGATACAGGTTATTACAGGAAGAATGATGTCGAGGATAGGTATGAGCATTTTACGACTAATGCAGTCTGACCCAATGGCATTGGAGGCAATAGAGAGCATGGTCCTTTTAACACCACATTCCGAAAATTGACTTATTGAAAAGGATGGATTATTAGGCATAGGTAAACTAGATATGTGATTCAAAGTGTTGGTTTTTGTAGCAGCGTCTATAGAGCTGGAAGAAGTAAAATGATTATTAAGTGAGTTAAGGTTGACATTTTTCAGAGAGCTATCACTCTTAGATTTACCAATATCCAAAGTTCTAAGAAATTTCCAAACTTTAGCTGAATCGCCGTTTGAAACTGATTTGTGAATATGGCGTCGTTGTGCATCCCTACACATCGTATTGCAGCGATTCCTCAAATTTTTATACAGAGATGCATTCTCATCAGTTGGATTCTTTTTCATCTTGACTTTTGCACGATTTCTTCTGTTCATCAATTTCTTAATGTTGTCTGTCAGCCAAGGAGCAGGAAGATGCTTAATCTTGACAGGGCGTAATGGTGCGTGTCTGTCATATAGGTCAGTGAGAAGTGAATTGAAAGTAATAATTTGGTCATTGACCGATAACTTATTGACAGCAGCTGACCAGTCAGTATGATTAGCGTCGTCGAGAAGTTTTTCTAAATTAATGCCATTAAAATTACGCCGCAGAAGGGTTCTCGACTTTGCTTTGGGAGGGCGGGTTTTGTATGAGAGTAACAATAAGTCGTGATAAGAGAAAGCGTCCGCGTCTAACTGACCAAAATGGGATAAATGATCTAAGGAGGAGACAATAGCTAAGTCAATGAGAGAAGGAGAACTATGAGGGTAATAATGTGTGGCGTTAGACGGGACAATATTAAGATTGGTTGACCTTATTAATGAGCGCAGCCTTGTGCAACGAGAGTCAGCTTTCAGTAGGCAGGTGTTGAAGTCGCCCATCAAGATGGTGTGACCATATGAAGGCACTAAGTCCTCCAAAACATGCTCTAAAGTAGAAAAGTAATTTATTTGTGGTGGGCTATACATTACTCCTAAAAGTACTTTAGTTTGGCACAGCGTTACTTCCAAAAATAGGTACTCGACTGCACTATTCGGTGAAGCGGTTGATGCATTGACCACGGAAAAAGGAATAAACCTGGTCTCTGAAGTGTTAGAGACTCAGATCTTTGTAATTAACATGTATAAGGACAGCAGTAAACCCTCCAAGTAACAGTATGCCTGTAAGGCTCAAAAATTGTATAGTAATGATTCATATTGCATGCTAAGTAGTCTAAATTTTTTTACGGTTTTGTTGCTTTTTTTTAAAATAAAGTATGGATACGATTTTGAACTTCACTGTGGAGTTCAAAATCTTTGAGCACAGGTGAGAAGTGATCCAAAAATGTTTACATGAAAAGTCGAGCCATCCCGATACAGAGTTGCACAGGCTCTTTTAATAATAATAATTGGTCTTATTGTCGGGTCTTTTCCGCCGAAAGGCAAGGTGTTTTGGATATACTGAATAATAATAATAAAATCCCCAGACAATCACACCAACCACATGGCCCCAAAGTAAGCATAGCTTGTGTTATGGGATACCATATAGCGAACTAGGGGGGAACCTAGAATATAAATACATAAATAGATAAACAGCCAGACACGGAACATTTTTTTTTTCTGTTTCCGTGCGGGGATCGATCCCGCAACCACTGGCGTCTGAGGCAGATAGGTTTACCCCAACGCCATAGTGGTCGTCTATAGAGAAATACAGTATTGGCGAGCGTTAGGTAGGGATTTTCAACCGACATCCAAAAACGAGAAGGTTTTCAATTCGTCTGTATGTTTTTTTTCTGTGTCTTTGTTACACGATATTTCGGACAATTATGAATCAATTTTGAAAATTCTTGCTTCATATGGTAGAGGATACTCCATAGTTGGTCCCATATAAATTTTATCGAAATCGGTTTAGTAGGTACTTCAATGAAAATTTCGGAGAATGTTTACGTGGATGACATTATAACTCGGCCAAAGTTTTGACGTGAAGTCGATTTTTTTATGCTCTGCATTCGTTGATTTTTAATGATAAAATGAATAGCATATAGATAGATATACCGTACTGGAGGTGTTTGTTTACTTCTAACTAACATAAGCTAACCCACCGTATGTATCTATGCATCGGATTCCGGAATTCAGCAAAGCTGTTTTGCGATGAAAATAAGCAAAAGGGTGGTATCTACTTACTTAGACTGGCATACTTCAAAGTGCATGCTTATACCTACCACTGAACAACTGATAAGTAGAGAGTATTAAATAAAACACTTATTAACCGGATTTATCGCGCGTACTTTATTTTCAAATTTTAACTCGACGTTTCATTGTCTTCGCAGACCCCGTGGTCACGAGAGACTCTCGTAAATAATACGCGATAAATCCGGTTAAAAAGTGTTTCAATAATATGAATTGCGAAAACTTAAGACAATTTTAGGTACAGAGCATCAGATCAAGTAGGGTAACAAACTTCTTGGTTTGTACTCGAATTTTATTAATACTAAGAACCTACCTCGTGTCTAGTATTTTATGGCTAGTAATTCATTAGGTCAACATTAATATGGGGTAGTATTTAATCGAGTAACTGTAAATAAAAATTTTAGGTGACAAAAATAATGAATTTGGCTTACTGTTTTAACCCTTTACCCACCAGACTTTATATCAGCTGTCGTGCTCCCAGCGCCAAGCACAGTAAATCTAGAAATAAACCTACAACTAATAAGGATGTTCAATGGTAGATCGATAAATCCGTCCCAGCTTCGCACGCTTCAAATTCAATCT
Source organism: Stenoptilia bipunctidactyla (assembly GCA_944452665.1). Lineage (NCBI taxonomy): Eukaryota > Metazoa > Arthropoda > Insecta > Lepidoptera > Pterophoridae > Stenoptilia > Stenoptilia bipunctidactyla. The sequence continues at coordinate 10,934,065 of OX101732.1, forward strand.
TAATAGTTTCAGCTATTTAAGCTTCAAGAGGTAGTAGGCAAATATATAGAAAGAGTAACTTTGATATTAAATTTCTAATGGTAGGTATGTATTTTGGTAAATAAATGAAACAAAGATTGTTTAAAAGATTTTAAAAGATTGATTGATTTCCGCACAATATATTAGGCCAGAGATGAATATTTTTATGACTCTATACTGTGATGAAGTTTACATCGTTTAATGTAGTTAAATCACATTTATCGATAACACGAACATAATAACTAATGCGTTAGCACAATCCTAATGGAAAATTCCACAAGTTGGCACTCGTTTATGACGTCAGAAGTGGTCGTCTATTTCCGACTGTGCCGCTGGGTGTACTAGAAAAATTCGTTTCTGAACATGCATGCTAGGGATGGGAATCATCATTTCAGTTTTTTCAGATTTTTATACTTATTTGCAAAGAAATTAAACATATTTATTTTTATAATAACAATTGCTTTGTTTTAATTTATTTGTTAAAACATAGTCAGTTTTATAAGAGATATATTTACTTAAGTGGATTTTCGTATCAATAAATCTTTGCTTCCCATCCCTATGGTCAGATATATCGGACAATGGCGCTGGACATCAATGCAATTTTCTAATAATAAAATCAGTAATTTATCTAACTTCTGACATATTTTTAAGATTTTCTAATTAAGAGACTTAAGTGTGATCAATTGTAAATGATTTCTTGATTAACCATTTACCAAATATTAACATTTTTTGAATATAATACAGCGTTATTAAACATACAGAACCATATGTAACAAATGGTGGTTTTAGTCGTAAATATACGACCTTGGCGGAATGGATTCGAAAATATTTGTCGGATATATCCGATCGTGGCGGTTAAAGGGTTAATTAAGTGAGCGACTGCTTGCGAGTGACGAGGAATCAATGAAACGGCGACTTAAAATTTAAGAGTGCTTATTAAACAGACTTCTTTTAAATAGCATTACTCCCCTCTAAAAATCTAAGTTGCATCCAAGTTGCAACATCTAAAACAGACATTATGATTTTCAATATTTTGCATCTAACCAACTTACTTGTTTTCTTATGATCAAATAGTCTGTGTCTTAGTCTCTCACTTAGTAATTCAGTCGCACTATTAGTATTTAAAACCGTTAACACTAGAGTGCACGCGCGGGTTACATATGTCACCCAGTGTGCAATTTTGTTGTCAAGTTTCAACAATTCCTATGCTAAGGCGCCAGCGTCGCCTGTATTCCTCTAGGTTGAACGACCACAACCGCCAGTAGTCGTGCCGAGTGACGAGTCTCGCAGTGCACGGACGTCTTAGTAGTGCATCGTTGAAGTCGTTGGGCTACACCTGTAACCCGCGCGTGCGTTTGAGGAAGTTTTTTTTTGTTGGTGTTCAAATTTATATTAAGGTAATTATGACAAATGTTTTCAATATAATTATTGAAATTGTTTTATTTTATTATTGTCCAATTAATAACATATTTTTATGAAATAATATTATAATTTGACTATTTTTAGTTCGGGAAATTCAAATCGATTGAATGAACAGATAGAAAGGTGGTTGCATGAAAATGACGAAGACAATACTGTAGCTTCTATTGAAAGTGAGGAGGAAGAAGGCGGTGAGGAGCAAAATGTTGAACTTGGATCCACCAGTCTGACACCGAACAAGAAACTGATGATGAGGATGATGAAGATGTTCCTTTGTCAGCGTTATCATCCTTCCATTCCCGCAATGGCAGTAAATGGAGTAAGTTTCCAACGCCTACTTCTAGAACTCGATCTCACAATTTTCTAGCCCGATCACCAGGTCCACTAGGAGCGGCAAAAGACGCCAAAATGGCACTCGAATCGTTCCTGCTATTTTTTGATCCATCTGTGTGGAACATTGATACCATAAAAGACAAATACCAAAGAGCAAGAGATACGTCTCACACTGACGTCATAGAAATGAAGGCTACTGCTGGGACTTGAAGATCAGCTCCCACATCACTCTATGCCAGTTCGAAGCGGACCTGGCTGCTGTGCTTTATGCCCTAGGGCCCGTGACCGCAGCACGCGTAGACATTGCTGCAAATGTATGCGACGTATCTCTGCAGATCATCAGCGTCTCCTTTGCCCTGACTGCATGCCATCAGAGTAAAAAGAAGGCAATTTACATATACTATTAGTTCAATAAAATCATTAAAAACTAAAAATATAAGAGTTACAATGTTCCTAATTGAATATAAGACTGAGTGTTTATGTTTTTTCCAAAAAAAGTTGATTTTTAGAAGATTTTATGTTTGGTTTTCAAATTATATTTATAAGGATGTTTTTTGTTTCTTTTTTGAGTTAAAATTATAGTAATAAAGATACTTAATTAATCTACATTATGTTTTATTACAAAAATAATGGATAAGTATGTAAAACTATGAATGATAAATGGGCTACACCTGTAACCCGCGCGTGCGCTCAAGGAAGTTTTTGAGCGCGTGCACTCTAGTGTTAATTTTCATATTTTTTTTCAAGACACTCCAAGTTTGTTTTTTTAGTCGCTTCTTTTTTTTATTTCCCGTATTTTATCTTACCATGCTAATTGAAGCTGACTTCGAAGATGACAATACGCGAGTTTAGGACTGAACTAGCTCTTCATAAAGCATTGCCGGAACAGATGACTGTTAGGGCTGCAGTATAAAATAAGGGTGGTCTCCAGCCAGGTAAATCCTATTAAATAAAACTATTGCAGACCCCGTGGTCACGAGCGACTGACCGTCGGGGTCTGCAAAGACATCGAAACGTCGAGTCAAAATTTAAAATATAAATATACGCGATAAATCCGGTTAAAAAGTGTTTTATTTAATAGTATGAATCGCGAAAACTTAAGACAATATCAGGTAAATCCTGAAAGGATCCTATGACGAACCGGGAGTCACATGGATTAGTCGCCCTTTACTACATGCTCATCTATAGGCGTAGGGCTGCGAGTTGTTTCCTTACATGTTTAGGAATAGGTACTATGATGATGAGTTACGAACTAGTCCTATATATCCCACGGGAACGGGATATATAGGACTTTTTAGTTTGTATGAAAAATCTTATTCCTTGAGTGCACCGATGTGAAACTTGGTGTATAGGTTTTTCAATATGTGTCTGGTTGTGTTATGAAAGGAATTCCCGAAATTCCCACGGGAACGGGAAATATATGATGTTTTAGTTTGTATGAAAAAATCCCATTCCTTGAGTGCACGGATGTGATACTTGATATAAAGGTTCCTCAATAAGTGTCTGTTTGTATTATGGAAGGAATTCCCGAAATTCCCACGGGAAGGGGTTGGACTTTTTAGTTTGTTTGAAAAATCTTATTCCTTGAGTGTACGGATGTGATACTTGGCATGAAGGTTCTTCAAAGAGGGACTGGTTCTGCTACAAAAAAAATTCCCAAAATTCCCACGGGCACGGAAAATATATGATTTTTAGTTTGTATGAAAAAAACTTATTCCTTGAGTGCATGAATAAGTAATAAAATATAAAAAATAATAAAAATAATAACGTAATAAAGGTTCTTTCAGTGGGTGTCTGGTTGTATAGTTTCTGAAATTTCCACGAGAAGGGTAGCTAAGCGCATACGAAGTTGCGGGATAAAGCTAGTAAATTATATAACTAAGTCTGATATAATGACTTCGCGTATAGTGACATATCGCTTATTGTGACCCTTTTTTATCAAATTTTGCCCGCTTATAGTGACCGACCGTATGATTTCTAACACCTTTGGCAGTGTTCGGGAGAGTCACGTTATACCCAAAGACTTAAAGGCTTTTTTGATTTGAGCCTCAGATTTACTTATTGAGTCTACTTATTAATATCTAAGTACTTTGATTTATCTCTATTTTATTCCTCTGTATTAAAATAAATCACATACTAACTTAAACAGTTTATTCATAGTACCTATGCTTTGTATGACGTCCGTTTAGTACCTATGACTTGTTTCTTATTTCCCTTCGATGTCATTATAAACGGATTCCACTGTATAAGTATTAAGATTTACAGAATTATGAAGACGCCAAGAGAGGTACAGAAAAAAGCATTGTTGGGGATAACTGTGATATCTAATAAAAAAATAAGTTTAATCAAAGTTACCGACATATTATTAATGATGGGGTCTCTGAAATGGCAGCGACCAAAGCAAGTAGTTCGCGGAGTGAACAGCCATTGGGGCATTCAGATTTGTGAGACACGAATCTTAGAGATATCATATGCTATCGCAGTAGGTACAGACGATCTGTTTTAGCTCGTTGATACTCGTCAAATGCGGGCAGGACATAGCGTGACTATAAACAGGGTGACTAGTGGGTCACTTTTGAAGTTTGAGAATGTGATAGTTTGAGATCGTAGATGAAGAGAAAAAGTATAATATAAAATAAATATTAATTATTTACTGAGTAAAATTAACCGAATGTTAAAAATTTGATTACGCAATGCATGGTTACACTAGCGTTTGCAGCGATCGTGCCGCGAATGACTCAGCCGTAGGTAGTGCAAATAGTTACAAAACTTTATTTATTTATAGGGAATTCTAGTAAAAAATTAAGTACCTACTTTTATTACATAATTATGACTAGAATCGAGTACCTACAGAGTGCTATCCATCAGTATCCAGTACCAGTATCCAGTAGCTCCATCAGTATCTAAAATTTGTCACCAGTCACCCTGTATATTTGAAAATAAAACAATATAAGAATTTTTAATAAATGCATTATATTCTGTATCTCAACCAAAATCGGGAAAATGTATAATTTATTTAATGAAACGCCGAGTTTATTTCAAACACTTTAAATTTTGAAAACAAAAAAATTAATAAATAAATGCCTCTCAAATTTGTAATTGCTCTTACTTGTATAATTTAGCTATATTTTGAAAAAAAAATAAATACATTTAAAAGACAATAAATTTTAAATTTTACAAATTACCCACAAATTAGTTTTAATTGCAAAAATGGACAGGCGTCGTGGCTCTCACACCCACCCTGCCTGGATCGCTATCGCCTAGAATTAATGCTCGTATTATGGAACCTTTCTCAAACGTTAATCATGACTCAAATGATCAATCATGACAAAAAATCTACACATAAATCGATTTAAGTTTAAGTAATTCCATAATACGAGGCTAAGGCTCTAAAAGTTATGTCAAAGTTAACATCTGCGTGTTATGGGTAATGTGGAGGTTCCCAGCCCTAGCTATGTTATCTGCTCGAGCGCTCATCTTGCACTGCAGGAGTTGCAGCGCGTTCTCCCACAGGCGAGTCTGCTCTTCCACCGTGCCTTGTCTGGAACTGATTGCATTTTGTTCCTGAAATGTTTAAGTGATTGAAATTATTATTATTTTTAACCGAATTCAAAAAAAGGAGGTTCTCAGTTTGACCTGTAAGTATGAATGTTTGTCTGCGATTTTCTCGCGTTTGGCTGAACCGATTTGAATGCGGTTTTCAGAAAAAGATTTATCATGCTTAGGGCAAGGTTTTAGTAAATTAACTAAGTTCACAAAAAAAAAATCTCAATTTATATGTTTATTTTGTAGGTGAGCCGAATGTTCGGCCAAACATTCATATTTCATACATTCGACATTTGTATTCAGCCGAATGTTTGATTGATTTGCTGAATAATTACCGAATACTAGCAGTTTCACACTAGTATTGGATAGTATCCTGCGCAACTTCAGGTTAAAAGTATTCAATGTGCTATTCCAGACTGTAGGTACATTATTCACTGTGCCAAACTTTCACATTTATTATAAAAGTAAGATTTTAGTTTATTAATGCGCCTATCATGGATGGACGGCTATGTTTTTTTTTAATTAGCCAACTTACAAAAAGGAGGTTCTCAGTTTAACCTTTATGTTCATTATGTACTACTTTAAAAACTATTTAAATACCTTCCCAGATAAATTACATTATTAAGTATTGATTCATTTTTGGTAGAAAATTACTATAGGGGTAGTAATATGGACGTAATAGAAACAGGAATAGGATGGCGTTTATAAAAAATATTGAATCATTTTTAGTGGGACGGTTTTTTGAAGGCAGTTCACTTTTTCTGAAAAAGAAATAATGAGTTTGCTTTCATTATGGTATTGTTTTTCTTTAATACGTAAATTTTCCCTTCGTCTGGTAGGTAAACGAAGATGAGATCGAAGAAGGCAGCGCAGAGATAAAGAAAATATCTCTTCACAAAACATTTCCCCAACACATTTCTTCTGAACGGTGATATTTGGCAGCAGATATCATATGAAGGGTGGGCGCTAGCCAGGCGAACTGAGGGTGTCCTATTAGCAAAAGCGGATTCCTTGGATTAGTGGCCCTTTACGACACGCTGGATAAGCGGAGCTAGCATGCAACCATCGACAACGATAAATCGGGCCTTTTATCGATATATTCTTAGAATTTGGCACTTAGAATATGTATTTTTTTAAGAATATGGCATTTTTGGGTTCTGTGGGCTTAATAATGGTATCAAATCGAGTAATTCATCTGTTATGGTTCGCATTCAAAATTGAAAAAAATTCAAAAGGTTTTATTCATCTTAGGAATTTCACAAAACAATTGATGAAGTCAGTCATCACATACTTCGGCTTTAACTAATTGTTGATAATTGTTGAATAAGATATTACAGTAGATCAAGAGACAAAAAAAGCCAGCGGATCTTTTTCAGTCAGAATCATCAAATTAATACAAATAGGTACAGTACAAATTGACCGTCACATGAAAAAATTACAAACACAAGACAGCTAATTGTGAGAGCCAATATTATGCCACAACCAAATTGCTTACACAGTAGGTGCAATTAGCTATGTTAGCTAGTTAGCTAACATAATAGGATAAAATAACAAAATAATATTTATCTTGTTGATTCGAGTCTTTATAGATGGTTTTAGTGCTATGCGAAGCCGACCAATGGTTTAATTAATGAAATATTCATGATTGGTTCATTTTCATACCGAGTATATTTTCCTTAAATGTATTAACTTTGTCTTAACTTTATCACGTTGGCCTAGCGCTCTCAGCGAAAACATCCTTTAAACCCTATTATTGATTCAAAATTTTGAAACTCTCGTAGCATCGAACAGTATGTGAATTTATCCAATTTATCCAAGTGACTAAACTAAATCGACTGATTTGAGACGGATTAAGACAGTTCATAAAATATGAACGATGAATTTATTATCAGTCAATGGAACTTTCAATTCGGACGTGTTTTGTAAAATTAATATAATCAACTAACTAAAAAAAAAACTAAAATTATTAACGCAATAGTGAACTATGAATCAAATTTATGAATCAAATTTAGAAATTATTCAACTTTATTTTGTCCTGACTTGCCAAAAACCAATATTTAAAATTAGTATTCATGCACACGTGAAAATCAAAACTCTAGAGCAAATTTAAATTAGAAAACTACGGTATAATTTTACGTAGTGAGAGTTGAGGCTCCAGAGTTTTGAGTCAAGAGTCAAGACGCTGTCAGCACGTTTTAAGGGTTCCGTAGCCAAATGGAAAAAAAACGGAACTCTTATAGATTCATCCTGCCTGTCCGTCCGTATGTCACAGACCCATTTTTTTCGAAATTTTAAGAATTATTCCGTTGAAATTTGGTAAGTAGAATGTATTGTGTGAAATAGAAAAAAGATACAATAAATTTGGCGGTTCCTAATGTGACGTGTGGGCTAATTATGGATAGGTTTTCAAAAATGAGGTTTCCAATTAGCAAGTGGTAAAATGTGTGTAACTTCTAAAAAAGACAATGACAAAACTGAAAAAATATATGTTGTAAATTAGTATGTAAACTTCCACCGAAAATTGGTTTGAACGAGATCTAGGAAGTACTTTTATTTTTAATACATCATAAATCGTATATAAATAATAAATTATATTACTTGCTGCTATGGAACCCTTCATGCACAAGTCCGACTCGCACTTGGCCGCTTTTATGATACTACTAAACGCTGCCAGAATATTGTTTCTTATTTTTTTTAAAATTTTGGTAAGTAGGTAAGTATGTAAATTCTGTTCAATGAAAGTAAACAGTAAATGACACAAAAATGATTTAAATAGAAAAATCATGTTTCACGAGCAGCATTAAGGGGAGATTATACCTAAACGGTTATTAAAAAAAAGGAATATATACAATGTACATAATCTTAATTCCTATAACTATGTGAAACCTGTTCAACTTTGTTACTACTTTTGGAAAATAAATATAATTATTATTATTAATAAAAAAGACGTACTTCCCTGTTTGAACCACTTGGTTAATATTTAAAAAAAAATGGCCGCTGTTTAACACAACATTAAAATATTTGTTCCATATCACTAAAATTTACCATTTTTTTGGGACACTATTATACGTCTGTAAAGGAATGAAGCCTTGACTCCAGCAGTAGTGAGGAGTCGAGCCGAGTATAGTGTTGCCTTTTTAAAATTTATTTGGCATTGCCTTTGAGACTTTGGCACTTATAATATTAATACTGTATTTTACTATTGCTTATTGGTTTTATATAGAGAATCCTCGGTCCGGAGGATTGCTGTGACTGAAAAAAAAGTCTATTAAAGGGGCTTTAGCAGCTAACATGGTCAGTCCGATATTTTTCTCGTCCCGTTTCATCATTAATATATTTTCTTTTTCGCTTTTCTAATCTATAAGAATATATTTGGAAAGAAATAAAAATAAAACATTTTAACAAATATAAAGATGGTCGCATGAGAGTCTTGGATATCGTCGGACCTAAAATACTTATTTTATCAAACCTCGATATAAAAACCGTTTACGTGCTTTGGGTGAGCGAAATGTTTATCGATACATGAGCAAATCAAATAAAACTGAAATGTGGTGGCATGCATGTAGTCGCTTCTAGTGAAAGTTCAAAGGTGAGCGCATGAGAGGGCTTAAAAATGAAAGATGAGTAGGTAAGGCTATTGTGTGAATAAAATCGCTACAATAAATTATAGGTAATACTGAAGGTGAAAGATTAAGGTTATCTGCTGAAAGAGAATTTGAAGCTCACAATGTATTGTCGGCTTCATTGATGGAGGAATTAGTACTTTTTAGATATTTTAAGAGAAAACATAAAAATACTTTAAAAGCTTTATTTTGCATTTTATAAGTTCTTTTTGATATCCCATAACTTTGAGGGTTTGTTCCCTACTAAAAAATAATACTTTTTGCCAAAGAATATGTGGTTCAAAAGTGCATACTTTCCAAGATATCATCAATCTTAATATAATAAGTTCATAAATTATAACCCTTGTAAAATCTCTTTAACATTCATTAAATAGACGCGTTTCACTGAAGCCATACAATAAACAACAAAAACATTTTAAACGTTGAGGAACGTTGCGTACAACGCACAACGCAAAACGTTGCGAACTGTGTATAGCGATAAAAAAGGGATAGAAAATGTCACGTTGTCATACTTCGCATAAAGGTGTTTCACATAAGATGTTTTGACTTAATTGAATTATTTTGTATGAAAAATAAAAACAAAAAGAATTTAATTGAAAAATTATTCATAATGTTATTTGATTCAATTAAATGGTCCCATTAATACCCTAGAGTTATGGGAAATCAAGCGGAACATCTTGTATAATTTTATAGATAAAAAACCAAATAGTTGAACTTGTGCTTTATTGGTACCTACTGATCTGTCTAGTTTTTTTCTTTTACTCAAAATACAAGGTTGTCTGGTAGAGATCGCTTTACAGCGATAAGGCCGCCTGTTGCGCTTATCTGTATGTTTTTTTATTGTATTATTTTTTCTTTTGTAATTGTGTGCAATAAAGTATAAATAAATAAAGCAAGACGGAGCTACGTTAGCATATAACTCAAAATCAAATATGCCAAATAATTTTAATGGTCATGGTAATACGTCAACGACCTGGTAGTTCAGTTGGAAGAGTACCCGCCCAGAATGCGGCAGATCTGGGTTCGAGTCCCTGCCGAGATCGATTTTATTTGGTATTTTTATCTTTAAAACATAAATACATATAACTAAACTCTTTGTAACTCGTACAGCAATTCAATATTTGTAACATTTAATTTATTTAGGAACTGAAGACATGCTTAAAGAAATATAATAGTGAACAGCTATTACTTACTTAGTCGCATTATACTACTGATTATCCACGTACCTGTTCTAAATTCTTAACATTTTGTTCCAATTCAAACACCCTTTTCTTCAAATCATCCATCTTAGAAGGCTTTCTGGGTGACTGCATAGAATTCTTCATTTCGGACGCAATAATCTCCTGCAAATTTTCCGCCTTCACGATCTTTTGTCTGAGGGTTTTCCACTCCTCCTCTTTACTGTTCAGCTTGTCGGCTAATTCTTTCACTTGCCTTTTCAAAGGTTCCATTTGCGAGGTAATGTTTATGGAGGTTGATTCGTAAACTCGCTTCTTTTGTTCGAATTGTTGTTGCATAGATTGGTACTCGTCCCTTATCGGTTTCATTTTGTCGGCGAGCGGTTGAATTTCTTGCCGCACCTCTGATAACTTTTGAGCAGTCTGCGCGACTATCTAAAATAACACAAAGGAATTCTCAGACAAAAATATTACTTTCAATCTCAACGTCATAAACATAGCAAGCGAAATTTCCTCAAAAAGTAGATAGGAAATTGAGCCACTGATTTTTATTACAACTCTAAGGACGCTATAAATTTTCTCATTATAATAAAAACCACCAAGTTAAAAACTTTTATTATACCTGTGACAAGTCGTGTAACGATTTTGTCGCCAAATCGGCGGCTTCATTTTCTTTCTCCATCACTTCGTCGTCCTCGATGACCAATTTTTTATGATTAACGAGCGCCATTTCTACCGTGGGGTCAGCGACGCTCACAATATGAAGGGTCCTTGATAATATACCGGCCTCAATCTAGAACAACGCATTTTTTATTTACACTTTACTGGGAGACTTTTTAATTAAGATACTGAGCGATATTAATCACCGACCTTTAAATTAGTAAGATTGGAGCGTTGTCTTTTATAAATTGTACTCTTCGTTCGTAGATCGGCGACATACTTCTTCAATTCTTCTCCTCTGAGAACTGTGTCACCTAAAAGTTGCTTAACCTGAAATAAAATAATAAACAACTAAAAAGGGTTGTAAAAGATAAGCATTTTTATTAATTACATTTCACGTGAAACGCTGTGAAATATTAGGGGTCCGTATTTCAACATTATTTACGCGCCAAACGTGTCAGAAACGAATATTGCCCAATAACTCATAACCGCTGATCCTGCTATCAATCAAGGCATTCGTTATTTAACAACGAGTAAAATAACACTAAAGAGGCCTTTCTGATCTGATGATTGTTCTAGAAAAAGGACATTCCTTCCAATTGAGCGAACGTCTAAGCAGTTCGTTCAATAGGATTTCAATTAAACAGAGTGTCAATCGAGTGTAGAAATTCGATTTGTGGTTTGGCGGAATACTTGACGTCAAACTTTGATTAAGACTCGTCGATTTTGGGCATGAAAGGTCCTACTACTTCTGAGGTAAGGCTGATTGAGTAAATTTTCTGTGGAAATTGTTTTAACACAATCAGTGCTAAAACAATTTCCACAGAAAATTTATAGACAATATTTCCAGGGATCTAATGAGTATACGCGTGGGAAAATTATTTTGAAATTAGATAAACTCATTGTACACGATATTAAATTAAAATATAATTAAACAATTCGCAAAATGATTTAAACTCAACAAGGTGGGTAAAATGTTAAGCCACTTTATTTTACTAAATTATTAATTAAAACTTTTCAAAATCGAATTTCATTGGAATCTACCAAAACTTAATTTAGTTGGCATTTAATTTAACAACTTTTTTCTGTAAGCTATTTCATTTGGATCTCTTTCAAACAGGTATGTTTTCTATTTATTAAGTTCCTTGTGCTTTGAGTTTTCATTATTAATGAAATAAAGTAGGTACTTATTTAAACAGATTGAACCGACTACTTTCGTATTTTCAATTCCCTAAAATAAGCATCATTTTTTTAAACATTATTCTACTAATCTGATTCCAAATTCCCAACAAAAGCCCAAGACACACCAGAATACCTATTCTACAAATTGAATATTCAGAAAACCCAAGCTTTTGCTCGTAAACTGACCTGTGACTGCAAATCTGCCAGAGCTGCTTCGTGTTCCTTTAACGTAGCAGCGAGCTCGTCCACGCGCGCGGCACTCTCCTCCTTATTCCGACGGATCACGGTGGCTTGTTGCCTGAACGGGGCCAGCTTGTCTTCTTGAGGGCCTGATGTAGCCAGGCGCTTCTGCACCAGTTGCTCCATTTCCGAGTTTACGGTGGCGATCTTTGTTACAAATTGTAAAAATGTTATATCGAAGGATAGGTGTTATAGTTTGTCGAAACAGCGTAGGTTATACCTTCGAAGGGTTTGCCTGAAATTGCAGCGCCCTTTGCGAATATATACTGTACAATAAGTATAAAAATAACAATCGAACAAAAAGCAAAGAGTTATTATAAAAGTGAATAAACAGATAAGGTTTTTATTTTTAGGTGATCTTGTTTAAAGACTCATATAGCGCGGGCTCGATTAAAGTATCGACTTATACTAAATATTTATCGTTCCAAGGTTTAAATGTTGTTGGGATGAATGTGGAGAGGCTGCCTGCAAGCGGTCATGCGCTAATTAAAATTAACCCTGTATATTTATACAAAGAATAACAGATTATTTAATCTATGTTAATCTTGGATATATTTGTATCTTAAAATGAGAACCTAATATTGAGAGCATTTCCATGTGTAAAAATATCTGTCTGTCTGTCTGTGTGTTGGGGGCAGTCTTCAGAACCACTGAATATATTTCAAGAAAAAGTAATACCTACTCGGGGCTCTGCAACCTGCAGGGCTAGCATGCTCACATCGATAAATACTCGAATCGACAAGATAAATATTATTTTGTTATTTTATCCTATTATGTAAGCTAATATGCGCACCATAATAGATAGAATTACTCGATTTGATACCATGATTAAGACCACAGAACCAAATATGTCATAATCTTAATAAATAACCTACACTAAATACCATATTCTAAGAAAATATCGATAAAAGGCCCGATTTATCGTTGTCGACAGTAGCATGCTAGCCCCGCTGGACGGCAGCGACAGTGACAGCGAGAGCGACAGTGGTGCGATTTCCATGACTCGATAGCAAGTATTGAGTTTGTATGAAACCGGTGACAAATCGCTCGAGCGCCCGCTGGCGTCGAGAACGGCCCAGATGCGTCGCTGCCCGCACCGCTGTCGCTCTCGCTGTCGCTGCCGTCCAGTTTGCAGCCTAAAGTATACATGACCTACAAGCAAGGTTTATGACAACTATGTAGGGGAAAATATCGATTTCAAAAGACCTGTAAAAATCCATTACTTTCTACCCTTATTTCATGCAAGGGTGATTAAAAAATTAAAAAAGATATGTTACTTATCCCTTTTTGTTTAGTGTCAAATATTGTTAAAAATATCAATTTTTTTATACCTTCAATGTAACCGAGCCTATTCCTCTGGGTATTACAAAAAGTATAGGTACACCCGTTCCTACAGTTTGCTTAGGATCATTATGATAAATTAAGGTGCTCAACCACAGCAGTTATTAATAAAGAATAGAGAAAATGAACCTTTTCTAAATGCTCTTTAATTAAACGCAATAATCGATTACCAACAGCATTCTCTCCCATAAAAAACACAAAACAAGACCTATGAACATACAGAAGGTTCCCCGATAAACTATGTCTTCCAAACATAAAAACAGAAATATGTTATAGAAACGGCTACAATGTCGATTAAAATATACAATAAACTATTTAACGAAATAAAATGTCTTCCTGAAAATAAATTTAAATCTAATAGGCATTAAGCAACTGGTTAATAGAAGTTTATTTTTTAAAATTTTGAATTTGATTAAAATAAATTAAAAAAACCTACGAGAAAGGTTTATGACAAGGTTTATAGGTAAAAATATCGATTTGAAAAGACTTCTCCTTCCAAAACCCTTTACTTTCTTTTCCTTATTTCATGTAAGGGTGATTAAAAAAATAAAAAAAGATATGTTACTTATTCTTTTTCGTTTTAAGAAAAGTATTGTTAAAAATATCCATTTTTAATACCTTCTCGACAGTTAATCTAACAGAGCCTATTCCACTGGGTATGGTATATTACAAAAAGTATACACCCGTTCCTTGAGTTTTCTTAGAATTATTATGAAAAATTAATGTGCTCCACCACAGCAGCTAGTAACATAGAATACAGAAGAAAAAAATGTAAATGCATTGTAACTAAACGCAATAATTAATTACCAACAGCATTCTGTCCCATAAAAAACACAAAAGAAGACCTATGATCGTACAGAAGATTCCTATATAGAAACGGCTACAATATCGATAAAAATATATAATAAAATGTCTACCTGTAAATAACTTTAAAACCATTACAGTGCTATTAATAAAAATCATCTAAATCGAGCTTAAACCGTGTCAAGTCAAGAATTAGTTAAATCGAGAAAAACGAGGTATGAAGCTCGGTGTAAGTTTCTTATTAATAAACAGGTTGTAACCTTGATTTACCCATACATTCTCTAGACCGTGTTTAACCCAAATAATATGGCAATTCTGAATAAAAAGAATGAGTTGGTGAACTATGATGCCCAAAAACTGTCAAATCAACTGTCAAAAAAGTAAATTGTGTCTGTGATTCTTGATGCGCCCGCCATAATAATGAAACTTACTCGCGTTTTCATATCATATTTCATCTTATTATAAAGACCGGCGCATTTTCTTTAAAATGACTGAGAAACGTAACCGTTCCTCTAACTGGGATGAGGAAGAAAAGGTAAATTATTTTAGTCTCTTTTAATTTGGGTGTTGGATTTTGCTAGTTTCATGCATGGTTCCTATATTTTCTTCCTTTTTTAGCAATTGTTTCGCTGTGTGCTGAAGGAACATGCATGCATAATAGAAAATAAAAGCCTCAATACTAATACCAATAAATTGAAACTAAAAGCATGGGAGGAAGTACATCGCAAGTAAGATTACCAATGTTTTGATCATAGATGCTTTTTTCCCGTATATCTTACATATCGCACACCTAGATCTAAAGAGGTATTAACTCAAAAAATCACTTTTGTCAGAAAAGACGATAAACTGATTCCTTTGTCCCTGTGCATTGTAAGAGTGGTCTCTGTAGAATTATGTTTTTTATATGCAGCAAGAATAAATATATTGTAGAGATTTCGTGTTCTCATCATTATTCAGGGCTGAAAATTGGAATTTTAGACTTATTTCCCTATTGCTTAACATTATTTGTATATTTGTTTTATTATTTTGAATTGACCCTGTGTTGGTGAATTAAGTTTTAAGTTAGCTCTCTTTAGAAGAGGCAATATAAATTAAAAATGCAATAACATTTTGTATTAGTTATAGTTAGTGCAACTGATCGATTGATCTATGGCCAGCAGTAGGGGTTTATTGGATAATAAATAAGTAAACAAACACTAGTAGTACGAAAATCAAATAACATTGTTTATTAATAATAATGAAAAATACATACACATACATAATGACAGTCTTTTACGTCCCTTTTATAAAATATCTAATAAAAATATATTGCTTATTTATTAAGAAATAAAAAAAATAAACTTTTAAGAAAACATAAAAAATTAGGAAACTTCCATTAAAAACAATCTAAAAGGTATATCAAAAATCACATTATTTTGGCTTATAATATTCAAATGTAAACGAGATATCTCTGTATATTTTTAGGAGGTATCAGTCTGAGAAATTAAAACTATAAACTATGAATGTAGCTTACATACTAATAATGGCACTATGAGATCAGCGTTATTGAAATCACAAATACTTAAATAGTACACTAGAATAATATTTTTTTTTACTATAGTTGATCCTGGATTTATAAAAGAAAAGTGATATTTGTCCCTTAGGAATCTGCAATATGGCTTGTAAGACGTAAACTGCTACGATTGTACCATCTCTCCTATTCTTGTCATTTTCTTTTTCAGTTCTTGCTAAAGTTTTTTTCTATTTAATTTCTGACGAACTACTCGCTCTGGACATGTACCGTTAAATGCTTTTAAATTCCTTGTTGGTAGATCTAACACTCCTAAATGTAATACATGTAATAAAAAAGATGACCTGTATCATCTTCTATTGGAATATGTCCAGAACGAAAACGAGCGTTTGAGTCTATTAACTGATACTGGAACCCACAAACTAGAATTGTTTTTCCTTTTGCATTCATGCCTTAGCTCTAATTTAGAAAGTACTTATAGTGACAGAGTACTAAGTTTCCTTATTTACTCCTTCGAAAAAAGATTAACTGATATTGTATAAGTAATTGTTGACTATGTATTGTTTGTAATGTCTTAGTTATTGTAAACATACCTAGCCGACGTAACCGCAAACGTGTAAGGCTATATTAAATAAACAGAAGAAAAAAAAAACTGACGAACTACTAGATAACGATGAACTCGAGCTGCTGCTGCTAGGTGAACTAGATGATGATGGCGGTACGACTTTAGGTGGGAGCTTATTTTTGTGAACCAATTGGAAATTGGGATCCTCATCAGAGTCATCGATGTCACTTTCATCGCTCCGGACTGGTGAAATATAATAGTTCCGGGCACCAGAATTTTTTTGTCTGGACGTCTGACGTTTTTGTTTGTTTGTCTGCCCACGACATAGATGTGTCAATCTCGGATAAGACGACACGAGTATTCTTGGATAAGGCTTCATCACTTGATGACATCTTTAAGTCATCTTCTAAGATTCCATGTTGCGTTAGATGAGTGATATTTTCTTTATCCTTTTCTTCTACCATTTTTACTAAAAACTGTCCACGATTCATTGTTTCCTGAAATAAGAAATGATTATTTTACTTGATTATTATTATATTATTGCAAAATATTACCCCTGACAAATACGAGCGCTCCGCGCATGGCATTTGACGATACTGGTCAGTAACGGAACGGTCTAGTCTCATACATTTATATACCTATAAAGAATATTTTTTTACACTACACGTTCCTATCACGGTCACAGAGCGTTCATAGTGTGGTACGGTGTAGTGGGCAAAATCCTTAATGTGCGCCAAATTAATTGAAAAAGCCATCAATATAATACTCAATGTCTTAGTGATGTTGTAACATTATAGGTACTTAACGGAATCCATCTAAAGAGATCTAACTTAAAATTTAGCAGTAAAAAGGAAATAAACTCTGTAAATAATAGAACTAAAATAAAATTATACTAAGACGAAAAGATTGTATTCAGTAATAGTAAAAAATAATAATTTACATTATTTTTTAAAGAAATATGGCGGTTTAAAATTTGACTCAACAAAACAGAATCAACTACAAATTCAAAAATGTTTCAACAGTATAGCAACAACTCAAAATAAAAATAAAACTTGTACTTACCTTGCCAGCAATACGGGTTCAACTCAAAATGTTGTATTCGTTTACTCAGCCGTAACCATCTAAAAGGCGTCAACTAAAAATAACATTGCTTAAAATTTCAACTATACAGGTACAACTCAAAATAACTCCAATTTGTTGACGACGAGCACGTCCCCTCCGCTTGCAATTCCGATCGCAATTGGGGATGCATCTGTTTTGGTGGGAAGGAGCGGGGTTTGCTCGTTCAACAAAAGGGACACTTTGCGCCATCTAGTGTAGCGTAAGGAACATAAATTTAAATCTGTTTAATTGGTCGATAGGTATTTGTATAAGGAATTTGATGGTGTGCATAACTCAAAAAACTAGATTTTTGAGTTGACCCCCTTTAGATCTAGGTGTGCGATATGTTATCTATTTTGTTCCAGGTTGTAGCAAATGGTAACCTAGAAATCATGGATATTGTTACTCAATGGCGAGGCAGTACACATGACTCGAGGATAATTAATGAAAGTAGGATTAAACAAAGATTTGAGCAAGGTGAATTTAAGGGCAGACTTTTAGGAGATTCAGGATATGCCTGTACTCCTTATTTATTTACACCACTACTGCATCCTTCTTCAGAAAAAGAAGAAATGTATAATAGGGCCCACATCAAGACTCGTAATACAGTAGAATGATGCTTTGGGGTATGGAAACAAAGGTTTCAATACGAAATTGGACAATACGAAAATGTATATTGTTGCATTGGCAATACTGCACAATATTGCAATGCAAAGGCAAGATTATGATGAAGGCGTGCAACAGCTAGAATCTATTCCAGTAGCAACAAATATTGACAGCTCTCACAGAGGTAATGCTGCCAGGGCTGCATTTATAAACGAAATTTTTTAGATTGGTAACTATAAGCTAAAAGCTATACTTACATACTCTGAAAATAACCATAAGTGATAATAACTATGTGATATTAATATATAAGTGCAAAAATAAGTAAAAAGTGATTAAACAGTTTTCTTTCTGTCTGCTACTGTTTTACAATTTGTAAAATTAAAGTTTTCTTCTATATAAACTAAGTAAATAGCTGAAATATTGTATATATTTAAAAAATTGTCAATTGGTTGAACATATTGTAAAATCACAACTATTTTCAAAATAGCGATTTGAAATTGTAACTACATTATAATATAGTATCAATAGTTAAATTACTGTGTAAACCATTGTTGTATTTCCTATTAACAATACCTAACTTAATATTCATCGGCACAGTCTCAATCTCTATTTGAAGAGTTGGTTGATTGTTCCCCCTCAATGGTATCTATATGTAAAAATTCCTCCATCAACCTCACCAATGATTGCTTGATTGATGCAGAGTAGGTTAGTGCTACAACTAACTCTAACAATAAACTTAACAGCCATCACAACCATCTACTTTTTCCAAAATATTTTAATCTTAATTCATAAATTCTCTTACTAATTCTGTGTTTGGTACATTTGTAAAACTATATCATTTGCGGTTAATATAATTGCCCAATATCTCCACCAACTTTTGGGATTCTAATATACAATCTATAGCTCCTATCACTTGTCTAAATCCACAAACTCTTCATCAGTTAGTGGCATTTTAATCCATTGACTCCTGTGCTCCAATAATGCTACTTGTTTATTTTGAATTAAAGTCACATTCCTGAAGTTCTTCCAGAGGGTTTATAGGCACTTTGTAATATTTCACTTGCCTTTAATGGTGAGATGATTTCTTTCACTTTGCTAGATTAATGATAATGAGAAACCCTAATGGTTGGTGCTTTAAAAGAATTGTAATATAAAAATGCATGTGTTAACACATAAAGCTAAATATGTATTTTGCTAAGAACAAGATGTGTATTAATGTTTTTAATAAATGTATAAAAGTACAACATTTCTATATTTTATTTAAAAAGCTATAATGTGCTTTGGTACAATATTGATTTCCACAGTGACACTAACATGTTCAGAAAATAAGACACATATCACATCAAAGACCACAGTTATAATTTCTTTGCCTTAATGTATTTTAAACTGGAGTCAAACTATCATAAAATAAAATAAAAAACCAATAAAAAAAACAATAAGTTTTATTCATCTTAGGAATTTCACAAAACACTTGATTAATTAAATTAGTAGGGTCTGTAGTGCTACCCGACTTAAATAATGGAATAACCTTACTATGCTTCATTAAATCGGGAAACTCCCCACTAATAATACAGTTGTTAAATATTTCAACAACGCAAGGAGCTATTACATCTATAATAGAATTTAATATCTCAACAGATATGCCCCACAGATCAGTTGTCTTTTAAATATCAATTGTCTTAAATGTTTTAATAATATCCCATACTATAACATACTGGAGTTAAATCAGAATACACATTATCTAGACAAGTTGCAGTGCTCTTTGTTACCCTAGTTGGTTGTAGAAACAGGTTAGTAAGATTGTGACATTTCAATAAATTTATTAAATTTTTATTCAAGGTTGAGTTTGCAAGTCAACATTAAAGTCCAATATTTTCTTAGTTATATTACTTAATTTACCCAATAGTTCTTACAAAGCAAGTTCTAAACTATCATAGTTTGATTTTGGGGGTCTATTTATGCAAACAATTATAAAGTTTGTCAATTCTACCCAGGATATTTCAATAGTTTGTTCAATAGATAGGCTCGCTATGTCCTTACGTTCCTTAAATTTTAAAGATTTATTTAATATTATTAAGGAGCCACCATGTATTGCTGTCTTTCTATTGAACGAACTAGCAACTTGGTGTTGAGCAAAATTCAAAGTTAATTGGTGAGTATGTCTATATGCTCAGCATTCAAAAACGGATAGTTTTGATTAAGCCCAACACGCTACTAAGGTACAGTATGATTCTTCGCTCCTTCGGTGAACCCAAATAATGCATGCCCTCGTCCCCTCTTGAAGCCACATAGTCATGACATTTAACAGACGTAACTACCTCTTCCTCTTCATCAACAATTAATGTAACTGCATACAACTTGGCGTGAACCTTATGTTCAGGGACATTTTCCCATCACATTTGAATATGTACATAGCTAACAGCGTCATCACCATATGATGGTCTCGAAAACCTAAAATAAAAATATTCTATTAGTTTAGACACATGCTTATCATAAAATACCTCTAAATAACTTGAGTGTGGTTTTATTGACTATCAAGGGCTAAACTGCATTTAATTTAACGAGTTACTAATAAACTTACATGAAAGTTATAAATGCTGAGTTAATAGGTATGTTATGGATACAAAGTCATGTTCACTATAAAACACATGATGTGGAAGCCAAATGAAAGAACAAGTGGACTGATGTCCTTTAGGTGTATACAATATTGAGATCATACTGAAGTAGATACTAACAGATGCTTCCCCAGTATCCATATTGATTTCGACCACAACACTATCGGAATCATAGATGTTGTCGTCTCTCATCAACTTTGCTGGGTTAAGCAAATCTCGAGTTTGCAAGTCTGCATCACTCGGAGTATTTGCTTGTGGTCAACCGCCCGTTTTGCCAATTTATTTTAGGAAGCCACTGCACGACTTTTGAGCCTGCACCTTCATGGCCTTTCACTGGACTTTCAGTTGGTTGAGGTCGCGTGGTCGGCTATTCAACTGATTAAATCTAAAAGAATCATACATAACACATATTAATTTTATCATATCGCACACCTAGATCTAAAGGGGGTCAACTCAAAAATCTAGTTTTTTGAGTTATGCACACCATCAAATTCCTTATACAAATACCTATCGACCAATTAAACAGATTTAAATTTATGTTCCTTACGCTACACTAGATGGCGCAAAGTGTCCCTTTTGTTGAACGAGCAAACCCCGCTCCTTCCCACCAAAACAGATGCATCCCCAATTGCGATCGGAATTGCAAGCGGAGGGGACGTGCTCGTCGTCAACAAATTGGAGTTATTTTGAGTTGTACCTGTATAGTTGAAATTTTAAGCAATGTTATTTTTAGTTGACGCCTTTTAGATGGTTACGGCTGAGTAAACGAATACAACATTTTGAGTTGAACCCGTATTGCTGGCAAGGTAAGTACAAGTTTTATTTTTATTTTGAGTTGTTGCTATACTGTTGAAACATTTTTGAATTTGTAGTTGATTCTGTTTTGTTGAGTCAAATTTTAAACCGCCATATTTCTTTAAAAAATAATGTAAATTATTATTTTTTACTATTACTGAATACAATCTTTTCGTCTTAGTATAATTTTATTTTAGTTCTATTATTTACAGAGTTTATTTCCTTTTTACTGCTAAATTTTAAGTTAGATCTCTTTAGATGGATTCCGTTAAGTACCTATAATGTTACAACATCACTAAGACATTGAGTATTATATTGATGGCTTTTTCAATTAATTTGGCGCACATTAAGGATTTTGCCCACTACACCGTACCACACTATGAACGCTCTGTGACCGTGATAGGAACGTGTAGTGTAAAAAAATATTCTTTATAGGTATATAAATGTATGAGACTAGACCGTTCCGTTACTGACCAGTATCGTCAAATGCCATGCGCGGAGCGCTCGTATTTGTCAGGGGTAATATTTTGCAATAATATAATAATAATCAAGTAAAATAATCATTTCTTATTTCAGGAAACAATGAATCGTGGACAGTTTTTAGTAAAAATGGTAGAAGAAAAGGATAAAGAAAATATCACTCATCTAACGCAACATGGAATCTTAGAAGATGACTTAAAGATGTCATCAAGTGATGAAGCCTTATCCAAGAATACTCGTGTCGTCTTATCCGAGATTGACACATCTATGTCGTGGGCAGACAAACAAACAAAAACGTCAGACGTCCAGACAAAAAAATTCTGGTGCCCGGAACTATTATATTTCACCAGTCCGGAGCGATGAAAGTGACATCGATGACTCTGATGAGGATCCCAATTTCCAATTGGTTCACAAAAATAAGCTCCCACCTAAAGTCGTACCGCCATCATCATCTAGTTCACCTAGCAGCAGCAGCTCGAGTTCATCGTTATCTAGTAGTTCGTCAGTTTTTTTTTTCTTCTGTTTATTTAATATAGCCTTACACGTTTGCGGTTACGTCGGCTAGGTATGTTTACAATAACTAAGACATTACAAACAATACATAGTCAACAATTACTTATACAATATCAGTTAATCTTTTTTCGAAGGAGTAAATAAGGAAACTTAGTACTCTGTCACTATAAGTACTTTCTAAATTAGAGCTAAGGCATGAATGCAAAAGGAAAAACAATTCTAGTTTGTGGGTTCCAGTATCAGTTAATAGACTCAAACGCTCGTTTTCGTTCTGGACATATTCCAATAGAAGATGATACAGGTCATCTTTTTTATTACATGTATTACATTTAGGAGTGTTAGATCTACCAACAAGGAATTTAAAAGCATTTAACGGTACATGTCCAGAGCGAGTAGTTCGTCAGAAATTAAATAGAAAAAAACTTTAGCAAGAACTGAAAAAGAAAATGACAAGAATAGGAGAGATGGTACAATCGTAGCAGTTTACGTCTTACAAGCCATATTGCAGATTCCTAAGGGACAAATATCACTTTTCTTTTATAAATCCAGGATCAACTATAGTAAAAAAAAATATTATTCTAGTGTACTATTTAAGTATTTGTGATTTCAATAACGCTGATCTCATAGTGCCATTATTAGTATGTAAGCTACATTCATAGTTTATAGTTTTAATTTCTCAGACTGATACCTCCTAAAAATATACAGAGATATCTCGTTTACATTTGAATATTATAAGCCAAAATAATGTGATTTTTGATATACCTTTTAGATTGTTTTTAATGGAAGTTTCCTAATTTTTTATGTTTTCTTAAAAGTTTATTTTTTTTATTTCTTAATAAATAAGCAATATATTTTTATTAGATATTTTATAAAAGGGACGTAAAAGACTGTCATTATGTATGTGTATGTATTTTTCATTATTATTAATAAACAATGTTATTTGATTTTCGTACTACTAGTGTTTGTTTACTTATTTATTATCCAATAAACCCCTACTGCTGGCCATAGATCAATCGATCAGTTGCACTAACTATAACTAATACAAAATGTTATTGCATTTTTAATTTATATTGCCTCTTCTAAAGAGAGCTAACTTAAAACTTAATTCACCAACACAGGGTCAATTCAAAATAATAAAACAAATATACAAATAATGTTAAGCAATAGGGAAATAAGTCTAAAATTCCAATTTTCAGCCCTGAATAATGATGAGAACACGAAATCTCTACAATATATTTATTCTTGCTGCATATAAAAAACATAATTCTACAGAGACCACTCTTACAATGCACAGGGACAAAGGAATCAGTTTATCGTCTTTTCTGACAAAAGTGATTTTTTGAGTTAATACCTCTTTAGATCTAGGTGTGCGATATATTAGTTTTATACTTTAAATTGTCCAATAAGCTTTTTTGGTTATTGGTTGGTTGTGCAATAAATAAATAATAGTGCCCACAAAAGTTACCTGCACATTTATCGAACTATATCCTTTGCGGTTTATATAGTATTGCCCAATATCTCCACCAACTTTTGGAATTCTAATATGTGTGCAATCTATAGCTCCTATCACTTGTCTAAATCCACAAATAGAAAAAAACCCAGCTATTTTGCTCTTCATCAGTTTGTGAAATTTTTATCCATTGACTCCTGTGCTCCAATAATGCTAGTGCAACTTGTTTACACACAAGAGAAACTGTTGGCTGACTTATCCCACTTAGATCTCCAGCATCATCTTGAATCTGTTGACAGTACATAAAATAACTAACCAACCCAATACTTATATATTACTGGTACTTATTTATCTAAAATGAAATTATGAACATACCTCTCCACGTGCCCATGCCCTGATCGCCGTCAAAACTTTCAGATGAGGTGGTATGGACCCACCTCTTGCATCACCAGCTAGCCCGTTCTTTACTAAATCTATTATAAAAACCGCAGTGGATCAACTAAATCTATATTTAGATTTAAAGTGAAGTTCCTCCAGAGGGTTTTTACGCGTTTTGTAATATTTCACATGCCTAAACAATGTGAGCTGGTCAGAAACTTCATCAATTTCCTCCATCACCCTCAAATCATCAGCAAAATGATCCATTTCGTTAAGGTTATTTTTTCTCACAGACTTATTTACTTCCGCGTATAATTGTCGAACCTTATGTCACATAAGTTATGTCATCTTTAAAAGGCAAAAGTTACAGTTCAAAAATTGAAATCACAAAAAAATTCAATATCAGTGCCTGTATACGCTAACACAAAGCTTAAGACATTCGCTAAACCATACACGGCCGCGGATTAAGAGATGGCCAGAGTTTAAGGTCGATACAGCTTAATACCTTCTTAATACGTGTTTATTAATACAAAATTTCATTCTGTCAAATTTAAAACTAGGCGTAACTTTAATTCGAATTTATTAATAAGACGGTTAGAGATTACGCAACTGGCTAATAGAATTTACTTTTTTAATTTAAATTGAATTTGATTAAAAAAACGACAGCACTTTTCTAGAGAACTTGGCATACACATACCTTGTCCTGTATAGTCACGAGGTCAGACCTGGTGGGGTGCTGCTCCATGGCCACGAGCTGCATGAAGCCCAGCTCTTGCTGCAGGGCGTTGGTCTCCTGAGGCAGCTTCTCTTTCACCAGGTAGCTGTTTAACTGTCAAACATGTATTATTATGAAAGGGAGAATTCTGGAAATAGCAAGCATAACTATATAAGTTCAGGAATAAAGTGTTTTATTATTTTTCTAGTAAGGACTTGTAATGATTTTTTTGCTTGTATTGTTTGTAACTGACTGGTTCTACCATTAAAAAAAAGGTGACATAAAATAAGAGTATAATATTTTCCCGCCACTTTTCATTTGTTTTCCTGTCTGCCAAAATAGGTACAATCACAGAAGAAAGTTTCGTTTTAAATAGGGACAAAACAACGCATGCAATTAAAAATATTATGTTCATATATTATGTTCATGGAACTTAACACATTGATATTTAGTGTAGAACAACATTGATTTACGCGTTTTAGTCTTTTGTTGTTATAGATTAATCTTACGTAAACTCGTTCTTTGTCAAACAATTCCGAAATAGAGAAACCAAATTATCACTTTATAACAGCTTGACACGCAGTGTGCTGGAGTATGGTAGCACTTTATGGAGACCACATTATGCAGTGCACAGTCTTAGGGTAGAACGAATACAAAAAAGATTAGTCTGGCACCTAGCCTAGAAAAAATTGCGAAAACTACTCCTTCCTACACTGAACGACTTAGTCGATTTAATACGCACTCGCTGGAAGATCGTAGGAATCTCTTAGATCTAAAATTCCTCAGTAGACTCCTTAATAATCCCCAAGTCTTAGATAAAATAAATTTTAGGGCAAACTCGTTTCTGAGAGGCCAGGTTTCTGAGAGGTCTTTAATTGCATTGAACTGAAATGATAATTATTTAAATTTAAAATTTATTCACAAACTTTCTTTTTCCAGGCATTAATTTTGTCTTTTAATTATAAACAATACATTTTTTTATTTAATTTAATTTTAAGTTAAGTATTAGTTTTAATTTTAAATTTTTGGTCTTGATAATTGTGTGGTTGTCACTTATAATCTTTCATTAATTTCAATAGTAACTTTGAATTTGTAATATGCATTTGATTTTAATGATAAGATATTTTATGTTAAATCAGGTTTTGAATTGAAGTTTTATTTTGATGTTTATGTAAGTTTTGGATTCTAATTTCCGTTATAGCCGTTATTATGTCTACGTGATTTATTTAATTTTTCTAAAAAAAATTGCTAGTACCTTGAACAAGTATTTTTTATTTTATTTTTGAAATTGTTTTTTTCTATTCTACATATTTATATCGTACTCAATTATAACTTGTAAGAAGAGTAATATTAAAGAACCACCCAATTGTAATTTATTATGCATGATGTGTTTACCTTATTATGAATGTACATTTAAATTTTATGTTTTTAAGATTGTTCCGTTTTGTATGTATTGATGTAACATTCTCTGGTAAACCAATAAAGGAAAAAAAAATTCATTGTCATCTTTGCCAAAAAAAGCAGATGTTTATCCGAAAGCCATAACATTTATTTAAATTTTCATAATATATTTTCAAAGTCAAATTCAAATTATTTATTGCATTCCACAATGTTAATAAGGTGTTATACATTTTATTTGGCAGAACATACATTATGGACCCTGTTGGGCACAGCAACTTGAAAGAGGAGAGAGGAGGGCCACTTACTTATAATTTTATTTTATATTTACGATAGGTATTTAATTTTATTATATATAGGTATTATTCTAGGCTATTTTATTTCATTGTATTTTTTTTTATGTAATTATCTGGGTTTTAATTTTATCTTCAAAATATTCTTTTATTGTGTTATCACATTTATTAATTAAAAACTTTTTTTATGTTCGAATAAATTCATTTTCTTGCGTAATGTTTTTGATGGAGTCTGTAAGTTTATTAAATATTTATGGACATATTTTTACATAGGGACTTATTGCATGGAAATCTAGGCGAGATCTGGGTAACTTTAGTTAGTTTGCTTGTCGTCTTTTCGATTTAACTCCGGATATTGTCGAACAGACTTACTTATTTCTAAAATGTAAATAGATGGTAGGGTTAGAATTTTAAGGTGTTGAAAGTGAGGCTTACAGCTGCAGGTCTGTTTTATATTTACTAAAATTCTTATGAGCCTCTTCTGCGTAGTAAAGAGAGCTGTTGCGTTTGTGCTATTACCCCACAATATTACGCCTTATAGGGATTGCAATCCGGAAAAACGGATCCGGTAATCCGGCGGATCCGGCATCATTTAATGGTTACCGGATCCGGTACCAACATACCGGATCCAACGACCGGATCCGGTGCTAGCAGTTTGTGGGAAAATAATAAAGCTGTTGCATGAGTAGGTACTTTAAATACGTTGTGGGTAGTGTTCATGCGTGCGAGTCGTTCGTCGGCTATATTTGCAGCTCTATTAGAAGTAGTTTAGCTGATGACACAATTAACAATATTTGTTTTCTACGATCTTATTTTCAAAATTAAAATTGATTTTCTTTTAATTCTTATATTTTTTACAATTATTACTTAAAATAATTATTTATCGTAAGTTGATTAAACTAAAGAGTTCTAAACTCATTATTGTAATAATTTTTGCCATTCATTCGTTCGACAGATTCATCAAATCATGATGGTATCTGTCATAATCATAAATACCTATAAGAATTCTTTGTTAGTATTCTCAAATACTTTAATAATGATTTTGATTTTGAATAATGATTCAGTTAATTACGTAAGGTTAATTGTATTAGATAAATTCAAATTCAAAAATTCAAAATTGATTTATTAGTTACTTGATAATTAATATTGTTACTTATAAATTGATCTATCTGTGAAAGTGAATCTAGAAAGACTGAGCTACTCGTTACGTCGTAAAATTGTTACTAGTTACCTACACTACTAAATTTTAATTGTTTTCTTGTTGTCTATTTGTCTTAACATTGGGTAGGAAATAAAGTCGATTTTATATATTTGTGATTTATTATTTATAAACTACCTACATATAAGTGCAGTGACACTTGATTAACTCACTTATTTTGTACTAAAAAGCGAAAATCATCGTGATTTAATCAATCCGGTCGGATCTGGCCGGATTGATGGGAATCCGGTCGTATCCGGCCGGACTGAAAATGACGCCGGATTGTAATCCCTAACGCCGTACCGCAACCAAGCGTTCACGTAGGCGCAGTAAGTTATTAGGGCTGTTTGTAGGTTTGTGCTTTTTTTGATCTCACGTAACGCATATAAAAAGGAGCTTAGCTTTCGTTGTAGTTTTAGTAGGTGAGATTTCCAGTTTATGTTCGTGTCTATGTCTACTCCGAGTAGATTAAATGATTTTGTTACTTCAATTGCTTTGTCTTTATATGAAAAGTTAATGTCTAAGGCCGTTTTTTGGTATGGGTGAAAAGTTGATATTTTTGTCTAGTTATAATTTATCTCTAAGTTATGGTGACTAAGTCAACCTATTGTTTCGTCGAAAATATCTTTGAGTTGTATATTTAGATTTGTGGTGATGGTAGTTGAAGTGAGTATAGAAACATCATCTGCAAATAGCACACAGTGCTCTTTTATTACTTTAGGGAGATCGTAAATCAAAAATAATAGACATCCAATTACACTACCTTGGGGAATAGAAGAAGTTACCGCTTTTGTGCCCGACCAAATCCGTTGGCTTTCGTTTGTCTTGTCATTATAGTGTTCAACTTCTACAAATTGTTACTAATCCTTTAAGTATGAAACGAACCAGTCATAAGCCAAACCTCGTATACCAATGTAATATACTTTAGATAGTAATATTGTGTACTGAATTTTGTCATACGCCTTTGAAATATCAACTAATATTCCTATTGCATATTTTTTATTTTGTATTATGTTTATAGTTTCTTGAATTCATTTATATATAGCTAATATTGTAGAACGCTTCTTACGAAAACTATATTGATTCGATTTCGTCAAATATTTTAAATTTTTCACAAAATTTATATACGCGGTCACACATTGCTTGTTCAAAGACTTTTGAGTGAGTAGGTAATAACGCAATAGGTCGAAAATTGTTAGGGTCTGTTTTGGAATTTTTCTTATGGATTGGTTTGACAACCACCTGTTTTAGTATATCTGGAAAAGTTTCTAGAAAAATTTAATAATGCGGCTGGCGTTATTAAATTTTAAACTTAAAAAAAGCAGAAGAACTAAGAAACGATACAGAAATGATAGTCACCGCCTGCATTCATAATAATGGCGGGCACTTTGGACATTTACTATAAAATTTATTTTCTTCCAACTATGCTTTAATTTCATCACAATATCACTAAAAACTCTGTACAAAGCGAGTCTTTAATGCTCAAGAGCAATAAAAATGTATGAAATTTCATTATTGCACAGTTTTTTTTTAATCGCACCAAAAGGTGCCAATCTCCATGGAGCATGGATTAGCTCTATTCAGCCAGCCGATATCAATACTTTTTTTTTACGTACGTATTATTCGTTTCTATCCTACTTGTTCCAAATTTAAAAAAGTGATTTGGCGGGAACTTTGTTAATTAAACTTCTATTTTAACTGTTTGATATGAGTTTCTTTTATCTACTATTTCTATAGGTAATAGTTGAAAGAAAAGCAGATTATGCACCTCGCCTTAAGTAATTTATATTGCCCTCGTGCCTGTTAGATTGAGTAAAAATCAGGCACTCGGTGCAATAATAAATTACTTTGTGCTCGATGCAATAATCTACTATTATTGTAAATTAAAATCCTTGTTAAACTCAAGTTTAGTACCTAGTTTTTGTCTCAGTTACACCTAATCATTCTTTGTACAACCAAATAGTGCTGTGTTTTTTGTAATTTTGACCGAATCAGCCCGAATCACAATATTAATGTGATGTTTGTTGGTTAGCACAGTTTCTTTTAAACAAATTAAATTTAAAAAATTATATGTTCACGGGCTGGATTTTAAATAGCGTTAGCTAAAGAAAATTGTGAAATTTTACCAAATTTTTCGGCTAAATTAAATAGATTTCATGGATTATTTTGCATTATTTCGTAATAAAAAATATTTTGAATATTATAATCTTTCAAATAAGACCACTTTTGTGTCGCATTTGAAAGATTATGAGACCACATGTACCTAATATGAAAAAATGTTTCAGTGAACTCGTAAAAATACGGGAGATTAAATGTAAAAATGGCTGTCATTTGGAGGGGTCAATATTATCCTTTATTGCATAATATTTTATTGATAATATTTAACGTACTATACGTGGGTTAATTATCCGAAATCCGATCCCTAACACTGTATATTCCGCTATGAAATATTTTTTATTACAAAACTATCGAAGTACTGCTTATATATAGTCATAACTTCAATAGCCACTTTAGATATTCAGATATATCAATACAGTTCAAATGGAAAAAAATAAAAAAAATAGGCGACAATTTTGACAAAGCTGCCCCTTTACAAAATAATTTATACTAATAAGTTAAATGAAACGGCCGTCTTCATCACTTTTACGATCCCAGAAAGAACCACCAATTCCTGCAAGCTGTGTTTCATTTCACTTAAACTTTCCCTCGTAACTGGCGAAATGAAAAACAAAATAAACGACTCTAAGGACTCTTTCAAAATGGAATGTAATTAATAACGACCGCTCTTAAAACAATTTCTTCAAGCTCCACGATTATATTTACGAAGCAATAAATCTTCTCCGATACCATCAATATTTATTACCTGGATCTCCTCTTGAAGGTGTTTGGTGACCTCGGCGATGGTTTTCGGAGTGGCGTTCTGTCCGTGGACGACGTTTAAGTACCTCTTCAGCTGATCAGACGCCATTTTTAATTGGTTTTGCTGGGTTTCATACTGAAATTTAAATTATGACCGAATGTAAATTATCTAGAGCATGTAAGGCTACAGATAAAAGATAGTTGCTTTTTGATCAATTTCAGTTTTTTTAAATCCTTTCATACACTTTAGTTGCCACATTGTATTGAGTCAATACTGTACGATTTTAAATATACCTATGCTGAGTCATGAAATATAGCTAGACCTCTCGCTCGCACTTTTTTATTGGCTACATACCTCGTATTTATGGGGCCGATATTTTCTGCCGACGCTACGCGGCTGTACAAACATACCTTATAAAAATGCCCTAGTTTTGTATGAAACAGTAATAGAAGATAGATGATAATGATGTATGATTATTCGCGCACTCAAGTGCATGCAGTGTTTACATGAATGGAGAACAGAAATTCTTCAGGAACAAAACTGTTTTTCACAAAATATATCAACGAGACTGGCTTAAAGATTTTTACTCGCGAAAATAAATTTCCGTAACAATAAAATTGTTAGAAAAAGTTTCTTAACATGAAATTCTATCTCTAATACACATCTCTACTATTTTGAGTACCTACTCAAATTGATGAAAACACTAAATTGAAAGTGTTATCCACGTAAGTGAAATAGGTCTAGGAAAAACCTGTCTGCCTTTTTTTGGGCAAGTCAAAAAAATAACGTTTTTAAAACAAATGCCACAATAATGTTGTCGTAAATCTTCACGATTCGAATTTCAAATTGTCAAAAACTTCTTTAAACGGACTTATCACGTATACAAGGTTTTTCGCTTGATTCTCATAACTTTAGGGTATTTATGGGACGATTTTATAGCACCAATGACATGTGAATAATTTTTCAATTTAAATTGTTTTTTGTTTTTATTTTTCATACAAAATAATTCAATTTACAGTTTAACTCAACGTTTCGGTGACTGCTTATGACCACAAGGCCTGTAAATGAATTAAGATAAGATAATTACTGTGTTACATTGACTAATGGTGGCTTTCAATATCGAATCTCCATCTAAAATCCAAAATTTTTTCATATAAAAACAAATCTGGATTTTGGTTGTCATGGCAACGCCCATACTTTTAAGGTTTTACAAAGAAGGATTTTGGATAAAGATACAATATTGACCATTAGTAAATAATTAAAAAGTTAAGCCAATTAGCGGCTGATTTCAACTTTAAAATAATTAGTGATTAGAAAAACTTATTAATTAAAGAAAATAAATACGAATGAGTCATAAAAACCTGGTTTTCAAACTCTTTTGCTCTTTCTTGGTGCCTTCTCAAAGCCTTGCTTGTGTTTAATAATTCGTCTTTATTGTGGACATCTAACAAGTTGACTTGAACATTTTCAAGTCGTTTTATTACTGAAACCGAAAAAAAAAACAAAAAATTAAAAATATTGAAAACAGATTTTAGTTAAAAACCCTGTAGATAATATGTGCTACGAAGAGCCGCTATGAATAAAACTACGAATATACCGCCCTTAAAAAAAACTCAAAAAGTTTTTTGAATTCGGCTTTAATTTTGCAGTATTGTTTTCATGTGTAAAACTGTATTGTAAATTTATGATAGATAGATAGATAAAAACTTTATTGATAACAACAATTCACATAAATATCACAATAATACTTAATTATAAAACTTAAAAACTAGGATTAAAAATAAAGAATGACTGGTTAGTGTGATAAGTATGTGTGCTGTAGCAGCGCAATAGGAGGTAGCTCAACGTTGGCATTTGCTCGGAAGAGCAAAACGCTGATTTTCAGCTACGTCCTGAAGGGAACAGTACACCAATGAAATGTCAAATATTTAATTAGACGTGCAAATCAAAATATAAAACAAATACATAGGAATTCAGTAAATAATATACATTATTGAAATCATTATGAAATTGGAAGTAATTAATTATAAGTATAGAATAAAAAATCAATGAATACGTGAATGTCAAAATAAATAAATAAAATTGTATGATAGAAAGATAAGATAGAAGATAATAATAATAAATAAGCATACCAATATAATGTCATAATATTTAATAAGACGTGCAAATGAAATATTAATAATTAATATAATAAATTTTATAATTATACAATATAGAATACAAAATGAATGCGTGAATGTCAAAATTAGGTATTAAATTGTATGAAAATATTCCGCCATCCTACGTGCTTATTTTCTGAATATTTAAAAAATGAGATTAAATTTTAGCTTTAAAGGTATTTTTTGTATTGGACATTCTTATTGGCGGAGGTATATCTATATAATTTCATATCAAACTTTGATGATAAAATGTTTATATAAAGCCCGTGTTTTTTAATTTGTTCCTTTTGGTTAACAACCTTTTGCGATCACTTTAGTTTTCATTACAATGCCTGTACGTATATAAAATCAACATATTTCTAGATTTTAAAAGATGTGATGTTGAATAAAATCTGTTTAATAATTTTATGTATATTTTAGGTTTTATTATATATGAAAAGATTACACCAAGTGCAACAGTTACGGGTTTACCGAGTTAATTAAAACTTTTAAATTTTGAAAAAAAAATATCTGCTACACGAATACAGGATCAGATTCCCGGAATATTGCTGTGATATATTTTATTTAACGTGAAAATAAATATTTTATTTTCTTTTGTATTTTTTTGCTTTTCAGTCGCCAACTTTTGTTTGGATTTACTTTACGTCGATTCTACGTAATATCCTCTCGCAATACCCTGTATATAAGATAAGAATTTAGGATCAATATTCAAGGATTTCAAATATTGATACTAGCAAAACCAGTTGTGTGTTTTAACACTTTCATCACATTATTTACCCAGAATACAGGTTCTCTAGGAACTATCACTGCGCCGGTCACCAAGAGGCCGACTATATTTAAGTTATAACTATATACTTTTAGTTGTATCATAATCCAAAAACATAAATATCATCTATTCTTATTATAAATACTATCAGTACATCTGCTTCGATTTAGTTGGCGGAAAAGCGAACGTCACCTGCACTTGAGGATTATTGTGGTATGTACATTATGCATTCTAGTATTTTTACGTATAAACCTGGTCATCTAGCACACTCAACTCTGGACAATGGTTAAAAGTTATATTGCTTAGAATGAGATTTCTTACCGACAAATTCCGATCAATAATTTTTACCGCTCATTTAATTATTTTCCTGCTCCATTATTTATTCACTGATTCATTTCATCATATTTTATTACTCATTTTTGCTTGGTTTTAACTGCTTGGTTTTAACTGTTGAACTAGTTATTAAACGTGCCATTTATAATTTTTAACTGTATTTAAATCAAAACTGCTATTTATAACTGCCTCATTAAATGAGTGCTTAAAATAATTATTAAAACACATCAGATTTCCTCATCGACAAACAATGCTTTAGTTTTAAAACAACAAAAAAAACACCGCAACAAAAATAAACCTGCGCAACTTAAACGTTTGTCCCGCGTTCAAAGAGCTGCAAAATAAATAAATCGAACATAAAACGAAGCCCTTAGAAAGGACACTCACCGATGTCCCTTTCAAGGGCTATTTCTTTGATGTCATTTATGATTTCAAGGGCGTTCTCTTTCTGCAGCAACCTTGTTCTTTTGTGAACCTCTTTGAACTCATCGATGAGGTTCTGGTAAAGGTCCAGCATGTCTTGGATGGTGTTGTTGCGAGCTATGTCCATCGGTATTTCGGGGATTTTGAGGTATCTGTGAAGTTAAACAAAATGCGGTCGTTGAATGTTTTTCATCAACGGCTTTCTTGCAAAGATAATGTTGCCTGGTTGAGGCGGATATCTATGCTGTAAATACATATAATAAAATGGTAGGAAAGTCAAAACTGTACATTGAATATTTTTTTAAAAGAATACTTGGGGTATGATCTACAATCGAAACAGAAACAAAAAATATAGTTTTTAGAATTTTTGTCTGTTTGTCTGTTTGTCTTTCCGGGATAAACTCAAAAAGTACTGCATGGATTTACTTCAAATTTGGCATGAAGATAGTTAAGAAGTCGGGTCAACATATAGGCTACATATTATCACGCTAGCAGTGTTATAATCGTAGGTGCGTTTGGTGCTGCATAGCGTTCACGCAGACGACGTCGCGGGCAGCAGCTAGTACCTAAATAAAATTCTCCAAACTAATACTGTCTTAAGTTACTCAAGTTTTTTTTGGTTTTTATTTACTTACATTTATTTATAATATTTTCGCTTTGCATTGGGAGAGTTTTCGGTAGCGGTGTGAGAGGTACTGGGTTTGAGTTCCAGCCGGACCAGTTTAGGAAAACAAATTTTGGGAATAGATCTGTTTACCTACTAGAATAGTACCTTGTTCCACTGTGTGTTTTCCGGAACCAGAGCTTAGCGTGAGCTTACATTAGGGTCGGTGTATCAGTTTGGGTATTACTTTTTTTTTTGCTATACAAATATTGTTAGTAAAACTGAAGATTTTGTTTCAATTGGCTAATCTGTGAAATTATCAGTTGGATATTATACCAAGTTTTTTTACGGAATTAAATGTTATGCGGGCAAAGACGTGCTAAATTGCTAGTGTTTCAGTTATTCTGTAAACATGATAAGAGTGTGAATGTCAAAAATATTTACTTAGGTATTTAAACAGATAGATTTATAATTTTTGCTATTAAGCGAGGATTTCTGCAAGCTACAAGTAATATTGAATTTCAATTCACAGGTGATTTCACCTTTATTAAAGGCTTTATATTTGGTAAAGAAAATAAGCTTGAATAGTCTGAGGGCATTTGGGTTTCGATATCGGATATCGGATAGCATTTCCTAGGGCACCATCGTAGCACAGGTGAACGCACCATTAAAAAGCTTAAGCCCTAAAATAAGTTAATTGTTGAAAATGAAACAAAAATATCACTAATTGATTCGGTTTATATTTAGAATCTCGCGTGATTTGAGATATGAGTTTCTAAAGACTTTGAAAATTTTGGAACATGACTAATAAATAACAGTTACAATGTAACTTAATATTACTTAAAACAAACCTTTTCGGAGAACTAAGAAATAGCAAGAACCTGAAACATTACAAGCAACTTGCGCCTTTCCGCTCAGAAACTAATTAGACAATAGCTCAAAGTGTTAACTGTAATAAATAACTTCATATATTACAGTTCCGTATGACACAATATAACAAGTTTTGCTCCATATTGTCTGTGAAACTTTTCTTGTACAGGGGTATTCCAGTCACGTTTAATGTTGTTTCCTAAACTGTGATTACCTTCTATATTTCACTTGTGATAGATCGAAAATAGAACTCTATGTAGTCTTGCTGATATATTTATTAAGGAGATAGGTTCCCCAGGGGCTTTATTTCATATTTCATTCTATATATTTTTTAGTGCTATTTTAATGGAACGTTCATATCATATATTTTTTATGTAATCTTTTTAACGAAACTTATTAATATAAGTGATTTTGTTAGACTAGCAGATCCAAGCGGTTTTAGTAGAATTCTTTTTGACGCTATTAGCGTGTGGGGCGCGTAAGGGGTGCGCGGGAAGTGGGCAGTGCTTCATGAAGTTATATTTTTTCACAGTGCCCCCTTAACGCACGAACGATTGGTAGTCAGATATTAACTTTATAACTAACTACCAATCGCTCGTGCGTGACCACGGGGTCTGCAAAGTAACCAAAAAGTCGAGTTATGATGTAAAATATAATTTTAATCCGATAAATCCGGTTAAAAAAACTTATTTAACTTTACGAAGAATCAGGTATTGCATATTCTTCATATTTTTAACGTTAAGATAGAAATGAAATGGGTCCACCAAAGCACTTGTTTGTAGGACTCCTGTGGGTTCCACCTGGAGAGCAAGTGGATGGCTCGACCAGGGCTCGGGCCCGTCTTCGGGTTTTTATCGGGAAGTGCTTACAACTTTTAACTATATTGAAATTTAGGTTTTTTAAGTATCAACCAAAAAAGAAGATGGTAAGCACATTTTCTCCAAACGTGACTATTAAGTCAAAAATTGAAGTCAACATTCAACAAGCTACAAGACCTCAAACGGCAGACCCTGTCTTTTTTATTTTAATCCTGAACGCTGTTCGCAGATTGAAAGCCAGACGGAAATGATAGATTGTTTTCATAACTGCCAACTAAACGCGCGTCATTTCAGTCACTGGTAGGTGACACGGCATTCTGAATAACAAAGTCAACTAAAACACTGAAACATTTAACCTAAACATGTTTCGCTGCCCGCTGAAATGTCGTCCCGTAGAAATATCTTGATAATACAAGGTTGTTTGTCACCAGCCAAATTTAAATGTTGTTTTCCTTAGAGTAATAATAATCAAGTATAGAGCACGCATAACCAAGTGGGAACTGTAGGTATGGGTGAGAACAACGCTGTGTTGTCACCACAAGCACTAGTTGTCGTCATCGAGAGCTTGACATGTTTATTCAGGAGTGAATTTCTGTGTTTATTTCGATATTTAACACATTAAAATGGTTAAATGTGCGGTTCGAACGTGTAAAAACGATACCCCGAAACAAACAAAATATAATTCTGATGTAACTTTTCATCTATTAGTGTTAATATATTTTGAACAAATAATCTCTCGCCGAGGGGGTGAAACAGAATTGTGAACAGAAAACGGAATATGACAAGAACGGAACTGAAATTTAGATATGTGTAAATTCATATCTTTATCTATACTTTGCCTGCTCAAAAACATGATTTAATGATTTTGTCTCGATAGTTATTTTTTTCGAAAACATGTCTAGAAAATAACCTTTTCTTAAATTACCACTTAGCTATGAAAATCATATGCATAGAAATAACTGAAATATAATCTTCACATTATTGTTCAAACTTTCCTTGATCAAAATTTATATAGCATTTACCATTATTTTGTTATTGATTTGAGCGAATTCTATGCAATACGCGACCTCATGCCAGCGTGTTAACGTACTAAGATTTCAAGAAAAAATATTTCAATGTGGCACCTTAAGCCAACCCGAAGCTGATTATTAGGTAGATATTCGCGTGAAAACGTTAAAAATAGGTATTAAAACCAGTGTACGTACTTAGCCAAATAAGCCGTGTTCTTGACTTGCTCCTTATTAGCAAGCAGCCAGTGCATCACGTGGTGGATGGTCCTGGGGTCACCAGCCAGGAGTTGTGTCCTGAACGTAGTGGGTTCAACTCCCGGGGGTGGCCGGTACTTCACGTTGCCCAGCATTTCCAGAAGGCGAACTGATATAGTGTCGGTATCATCTTCACGGATGTCTAGCTGTGAATTAAAAATAAAGGAACTGTGTGAGAAAGTGCATACCTTGATAAGACATAGTATGTAGATAAGTTAGAACAATTTTTGTAACAATTTCGTTCCGTAGTAAGAAAACCTCTCCAAATACTAATTACTTTGAAAAAGAACATAAACAGGTCAAGTTTCACGGCTAGTAAAGAATAAATAAAATAAAATAAATTTCATTTAATTTCAACCTCAAAGAGTATTTTCTACAAGGAAGCTCTCGTCTTTTGAAACAGAACGAAATTTGAAATCGGTTCACGGTCTCATTAGAAACTTCTTTTAATAAACATAACATGCTAAGGCAAAGAGTTTATTCAAATCATCCATAATTTTTTTTTTATTAAAGACTGAGCCCGCATTTGACCTCAATCTAGCCTGAGATGCACATAATCATGATTACAAATCAGCACATGGGTCTAGGAAAGAACTGGCTACATAAAATATTGCCGGAACACATCACTGGTATCTCACCAGCAGTAATATTTGGCGGCAGTTTTTAAACGAAGGGTGGTCGCCGCCAGTCGGACCCGCTGCCTTATCACGTAACAAAGCATTGGCATGAATTGCGCAAGATTTGCTAAAAAAGAACTAACTCGTATTACGTTACAGCAAAAACAAAGCCATAACAATCCGACGACTGTGCTGCCTCTATCGTACAATCGATGTACTAAAAGTGCATATAATCCCTTTGACTTTCATACTGTTCTGCAAAATTTTAAAAGCAAACATCTTTTTCACATTTTATTACTTTCTTTTTTTAGCTACCAAATTATTTTTGGCGCTAGTATCAAAGCAATAAATGCATTCTGCGATCAAGGAACGATTGATAGGATCCGGACGGACGGGATCCTGCCGGCAGTCGAGGGTCATTCGGATAAGTGGTCTTTTACGACACACTTATCTAAGGGTGGCAGGGTTATTCTAAGCCGACCTTATACGTAAAAAATAGTATTTTTATAAATATAAAATACAAGAAGTCGTCGTGGCGCCGTGGTTACTGTGTGTATACAATATCACAGGTTAAGCAACGTTCGGCGCGGTCGGTACTTGGATGGGTGACCGCCGACCATTCGTTTCTCACGGCGACTTCCGTGCTTCGGACTGGAGGGCACGTTAAGCTGTCGGTCCCGGGTGCTGTATACTTGTATACAGTAGTCGTTAGGGTTTGTCAGAAGCCATATCGGCACCCTGAAAATTCTGACATCCACCACCCAGCACTGGGCCGGCTCGGTGGATTATGGCCTAAACCTCCTCGTCACCCAGAGGAAGACTCATGCCCTGCAGTGGGCCCATTACACGAAGTTGTGATGATGATGAAATACAAGAAA
Source organism: Stenoptilia bipunctidactyla (assembly GCA_944452665.1). Classification (NCBI taxonomy): domain Eukaryota; kingdom Metazoa; phylum Arthropoda; class Insecta; order Lepidoptera; family Pterophoridae; genus Stenoptilia; species Stenoptilia bipunctidactyla. The sequence continues at coordinate 10,973,619 of OX101732.1, forward strand.
AATTGAACTGGAAACAACACATATGGATACTCCAAAAGTACAAATCAGTAATCATGAAATCGGTGCATTTTTAAGTACTCTTGCCTTGCAATCTCTGTCGGGGCAAGATCTTTAATAGAAGGCGTTTGTGTTATAGCACCGTCCCACTATATTGCTTATGTTATTATTAATCAATACTGAGAAATAAATGTCAAGTTACATTTGAAATTAGATTACGATGAGGCTGACATTTCTGTTAAGGTAAAAGCTTCTAAATAAATGGAATTAGGAAAATATACTTGATGTTTCGGTGCCCTTTTAAGTCGTGACGAATGTCCACTTTGAATTGAAATATGTTAAAAATATGATACCTATCTATATAGTTTAAATGAAATGACCTCTTCAAGGTATAATTAAAATAAAGTAATAATAAATAAGTAGATCGAATAAGAATAAGAATTCTCCTTATTAAGTAATCTTGCAAATTCCAAAACTGCCATCGTGAGAGGAGCAGAATAAGAGAGATACTCGTATTATAGTAGCAATAATAATAAAAACATCTCGCATAGCATAAATCTAAAGGCTTTATAAAGTGTCTGCACAAATATCTTATAATAAGTAATTGTAGAATATATCTAGATGAATAATATTTCTCATTAAACAAAAATGAGTTATGGTATCATTTGAAGATAGAAGGGTTTTATTTAGGTATTATTGAAACGCGAAGTTAAATCAAACTGCAAGTAAAATTTTGCACCAGGCAAATTTGAGGAAAGTGCAATAATAAATCTGCTCCTAGATCGTAAAAAGGCAATTTAGTGGCCAACCCGCACGTAGCGATACTTACTTATTCAAATAATACAGGATTTATATCTTTCTGAACTTGAGAATACAGATTACGAGTAAAGATAAGGTCAGCTTCAGTATAACTTGACCCTTGCGAGGGGGAAATTTCATAATTTAAATGGGCAAAATTTCTTGCGTAAATTTAAACTTTTTAGTTTTTTTGGCAGTTTTTTAGTATATTGACAATTACATTTTCTATGGTTTATTTTAGAAATTTTTTAACAAATTATTCGTAAGTTATTTTTTTGACCAAAACCTACTCGTATTTTGCATTCATAACTCCTCATAACACCCCGTGAAACCGAGTCCTAAAACGCAGGGAGCAAAAATTCTCGTCCTCTTGCTTATTTGGAGAAGTAACCAAAGGATATGTTTGATTTTTATTTCCGTTGACTGTACTAAGTATAAAACTGATCGATCTGTCTCTGGATAAGTGAGGCGTAACAGGTGATTTATCCCAGTAATTATTATAATATATGACGCTTTCTGGGCTGATAGAAATGCGGTTTCGAGACTTAGTCCAAAAGCTTTTTACTCGTACAGCAAATCTGCTCATATCGAGACGTAGTCCTAAGTTCCTATCCCATAAAATCTACCATCAAACATCGCCAATAACGTTTTATGAAGAGCTAATTTCTTCCTCAGCCGGTGTTTTCTACACCTTCACGCAATATCAGGTAAGAAGGAGGTCAAACACGACAATTAATAGTGACCAATAATAATCAACGAATGCAAAGCATTAAAAAACCGACTTCACGTCAAAACTTTGGCTGAAGTATAAGGTCGTCAAGGTAAACGATCTCCAAATTCATACATATGTGAAGATTTTCATGAAGTACTCAATCGATTTCGATGAAATTTATATGTGAAGCATACTGTATCATATGAAACAAGAATCATCAACATCGTAAAAAGTTATGAGGTAACAAACATAAAAAAACATACAGACGAATTGAGAATCTCCTTCTTTTTATGAAGTCGGTTTAAAATAATAGTATGGATTAGAATAAAGTATCTTCTCTTGTTAAATATTGAAAAACTCTAAGTAAAATAGACTACTTAAGTGGTTTCCAGTCTAAGTTTGAATCATTCAAGGCATGCAAATAGCGAGGCAGAGCATTCCACAATCCTATTGCATTAACGTTAAAAGCATTATCAAACTGGGATGCATGTGATAGTAGGTACAGCCACATCCAATGACATGTATAAATTTTCATTTGACTTTTAAAATAAAGTAAATGAAATAAAATCTCCAGACAATCACACCAACTACATGACCCCAAAGTAAGCATAGCTTGTGTTATGGGATACTATGTAGCGAACTAGGGGGACCTAGAATATAAATACATAAATAGATAAACACCTAGACAATTTTTTTTTCTTGTTCCGTGCGGTAATCGAACCCGCAACCACTGGCGTCTGAGGCAGACAGGTATAAGTACCCCATAGCTAAAGTCGTTGTCAAAAAAAAAATAACCTTATAACAAACGAATAAGCTGCAAAGTGTATATGTTACCGGCAATTTGTATAATATGCAATTTGTATGACCTACAGTAACACAGGCATTATACGTAAACTAATTAATTATGATTACTTGTTTTTTGAAACGTTCACGGTAATGCATGAAATAATATTTACTTTATACTTTGCCTCAGTATTCTTTACCTACAATACCGAATACACAGCCGCTAATGTATAAAATAGCAATCGAAAATGTAAAAATATTAAATATTAATGGATATTTTTTTTTTTTTATAAATGACTAAACCCGCGTTTGACCTCAATCTCACCTGATGGTAAGTGACGATGAGGTCGAAGATGAAAGCACGCAGGTTTAGGAAGGAACTGGCTCTTTATACAATATTGCCGGGACACATTACCGCCGGAGCGGTAACATTTGGCGGCAGACTTTATATAAAGGGTGGTCGCTAGCCAGGCGGACCCAGAAGGGATCCTACCACCAGGCAAAAAATGCGGCATATCTAAGTAGAAATATTGCTAACCTATAAAAAATTTAAATGTATCTTTAGGTTGAATAGTATTGAGGTTAAAGTGCCCATCCAGTTGATACCTGTTCACGTTGGCATATTTGGTAATGAAATGGCAGACTCACTAGCATAATAAGCTCGGCAAAACGGATCATTCTTACCGTATATCCCATCCTGTCAGACTACATACCCACTGTGAAAAGCAATATTTATTTTAATTGGAAAACTTTCTTTAATAATTTCATAATAACAAGAGGCTTAAGTATATACATTTAAAGGCGAAAGATTTATACGTTTTGAAGGGAAACCAGAGTTGATATACATTTTATTAGGTGTGACTGTACTTATACATTCATTGGAGAATCGATTGAAGTACGCCGTCTTCAAAGATTTGAATATCGTCTGCGTAAAGGTGGGTGGAAGAAGATAGGGATTACAAACAAATGAATACTGATATAACAAAGATCAAGAGTTGACCTTTCAACGCACTTATCGCGGAAAGGTCCATTTTAAAAATCTTTTTGCATTCGATAGCCTAAGTCTGGTGAAAAAAGGTCATCTTAATATTTCATGAATGGGTGTAGCGTAATGAATGGATAACATGGAAGTAGCTATGGGCAGAGGGCGCTATGTCGGTTCAGAAAAAAATATTGTTATGTTCAGTAAAAGTCCTTCTGTTTCCGAGACATATTTGAAATTTAAGAAACATTCCACCCCTCGATATTCTTTTTGGCGCCAAGACTACATATTGCCCTCTACCCATAGGTATAATATTATCCGTTTATTATTCCACACCCTGTATACGAGATCAAAACTTTCAAAGTATCATAATTAAATGTGTAATATTTTAGCAGAGTGATAAAATTTAGTAATTTCAAAATAGCTTCAGCTGTTTTGTAAGCTTGGCATCGAAGTGCGTCTGATACAGAAGTCGCCAAGACTAAAGCGGTAATAATGTAATAAGTAAAGATTTGACTTCTTGTAGGAAATTAATGAAAAAAGAATGCCAACATAAAAATTCAATTTAAAGTTTTTTGTTTGTAAGCACTTGAATTTATGAGCTGACAAGAAATTAAAAAAAACTTGGACTGAAATAGAAATTCAAAATACCTACATATAAATCCACTATTAGACGTTAATATTTCTACAATATTTTTATTTTTTTGAGAATCAAGAGCTACATGGTGAAGCCGCGTTGAATTGCTCCTTGTATGGTGAACATAAGTCTTTTGGCATAAGTGTCTTTAAAATATTACATGTAGTTTTATAACTTGTGCCCGTAGATGCTATCGAAGTTTTAAACTAATTTTTATTATAAAATCAGCCGCATCTCTTCTTCTTTAGTTCTATTTTATCAGTTGTCTTAGCTGGTCCTAGATGGCGATGTGTGATAATAATGTCAAGCATTATTTACAATTAAGTCTATATTAAAACCGCCATAATAACTTAATGTAAGCGTATGTGTGTAGCGTAATCAAAGGAAAAGCTAGCAAAATTAGGGAAACAAAAGGTTATTTCAGCTTAAGCCTCTTGGGTCGGGCATACATTTCACTTTACTTTAGAGATTAATGATGTCACGGACGACATTTGCCATCAGGTACTCATTTATTGAATTAAATTTGAAATAAAATGTATTATTCGTTTTTTTTTTACGTTCCAAACAGCGTTTTGCCTGTCGATACGTATCTGTATACAATACTTACCTAAAACTTATCTATTAGTTTTAAAAAAGGTAATAAAAGGATAGTAAAAATATAAATTATATTTTTTTTGTAAGTATGTGTACTACAGAACTCTCAAAGGCCTAGTTGAAATTGACTGTCTAGACATGTACTTCATCTTGTTATTGTTTGAGAAAATAAAGAGAATAGGTGTTGTGAAATTAAACAGTTTTCACACTATCTATACCTGGTAGCTATTAAAAATACAACTATTGACAAACGTCATCCATCAAAGGCTAATCGTATTGAAATCCCTATTTAGTACTGTTTTCAATTGGCAAAAATTAATATTATGGAGATATTTTAAAAACCCCTACCAAATTGTAACCTTATTTTCTAAAAGACATACCTACAGAAGTAGTTAATCATAACTTTTATGGAACTTCTTTGGGTCACATAAAAGTCCGATGAAGATGTCATAACTCTTATTTGGGTTTGGGTGATAAAGACTAGTTAAAACCTCTCGTAGGAAACGAGTCAAAAGCGTGATAGCAACATATTTGTAAAGAGCATTCCTTATCATTGGTAACCTCTTGATTGGGCCCTTTTTATCGAATTAGAAAAAAAAACATTCTGTATTCGACCCTTATTTATGTCCGTAATTTTCTCAAAAATTGCTGATCCGATGTGTTTTCAGTTTTTGATTGAAACTTTTGGGATGGTTTTATTTTTTTTGCCATTTAAGTATAACAACAAGTAAAACGATTGCGGGCGGAGTCGGTTTTTATGCTTTGCATTCGTTGAAAGGCTGAAGTTCCAAAGAAAGTAATGGTTTTTCGTAATAGGCTATCCACCAAAGTGCTAAAGGGTATATCAAAATGATTTCATAGTTGACGTCATGATCATTGCTGACGAAAAGAGATTCTTAATCTTTTGGTATTTTTTTACTTAAAGATACACAGAATATTGGACCGAAACTATGCTTTTACACAAAACTAGTTTTGAATCACCGATCAAAGGACGACGCATAATTTCGATAGCCACCTCCAATAGCCATATAAGATACGCCGTTGGATAGGTCTTAGTAACCTGAATTAAAGTTACTATGGCGCCAAGTTCCAATTATTAGTCCGTTAAGAGTGAAAATAGCACACGGGCCACCTATAGCATAGATAGTAAACGACACCGCCGCTTTAATTTTATTAGGTTGGTTATCAGCTTGGACTCTTAAGACAGGCGCCATATCAATCCTTGTTCTAGAAGATGAACTATTTTCAACGATATATGTCTATTGAGGCGGGTACCAGCTCTCATGCAAAGTTATGCGTCGTCCTTTGCTTAACACAATAAGTACAATTTGTAAAAACGTTCAACGCAAAAATGGTGTGTGATTTTGTAACAGGAAGTTAATATATTCGCTTACATACTAAGCAAAGCATGGTCGCTCTAAATATAGAATGAATATTATTATGAATAAAACTGACTTCGCACTACTACAAAACATATTATAGTACTATTACTCCAAGCGCTATTGAACCCTCCGAGTAACGGTGCTCCCGTAAGGTTAGAAATACACTTATGATTTACAGCAAGCTAATGGCAATGGTCATGAGTCATGACCTTGCAGGCGTCAACCCTGCACATCGTCTTCTAAATTCTTTTTTACTGGATAAGTTCGCTATGGAAAAATTGTTCTTAAAGGTTGCATAAATACAAAGATTTTTTTAAATATTTTTTTTACGACACAGGGTTATAGACTACATAAACTCGAGAGTCATAAAAATATGAACCAAAATTAATCTTAATTTAATATCACAATTGGGTTAATTTTATAGAATACTGCGTCACTCCTACCACAAACACCTGTTATTTCGATATCTACCAAATTATTGCTGTAGGGCGCGCGCGATATGTATTCTTGCAGTTGATATAAACCTTGATCTTAATCTTTGATCCTAAATTTAGAACCCTATAGTGTATGAACATTGACATAAAAAATCCAGAATCTCGATTTAATTTTAAGATGTAAAAATTTGCGATTGAAAATTTTGCTTTTTTAATACGGAACTGCATTATGAGCGAGTTACGTAAACAGTTTTTTTTATTACGTAAACTTCTATAAAATATCCTGCAAAAACAGCCATTTACGGTCAAAGCACGCACAGGCCTGGGAACGTTGCTGTCACGTACATTTGCATAACAAAGATGGCGTGTTGTTTTAGTTTTTTGAAGCGTGACACTTTGTAGTCTTGGTATCATCAATAATGATGAAATAAAATTAAAATAATGAAGGCTTGTTAGGATTGGGAAGTTAGCTTAGCATTGCCCTCCCACCTAGAGGATGCGTCCTTCGGTGGTGCGCCTTCGGATATGGGGGTACCGTCTCGAGGGCATGGACTAAAACAGTTGCGGGGCCCTCTCGTTACTCCATTGGGGGACCGATGAGAGCAAAGGGGCGGGGAACGCTGGTTTGAGCCGCCAGCTGCTCTGGAGGGGCAGCAGGCTTGGATTGTTTCGGTTCCCGAGTATTCAGCTTACCCGTATTCCTGGGCAGATACAGGACCGGGGCGTAATAGCTGCGAGGAAGAAAACCTTTCTAAAAAATTACCCCAATGCCCGGATACTAGTAGTGCCTCGTCCGTGAGATGAGTGGCTGTGGGAGTTCACAGTACGTCTGCCGAGGGGAAGTGAAAGAGGGATCCCTCTCCCTTTTCAAATCTTCTTTGCGGACACAATCTGGAGTTAGAGGATCTAACGCCTTAGTGACTTCCCCGGATGATGGCAGGACAAATGCTGGTGGTCTAACCAGATTGAGGCCCGTCTGGGGGTGTTAGATTCGAATGATCTAATGCGACGCGATTTCACCGGTCCCTAGACATTTCCGGCGAGAGTAAAGTCCCTTGGCGGAGGATATGGGGGTATCTGCCCTGCAATTCCTGCTCAAGGGAGTTCGCTGATGTGCGGCGTGCCAGGCATGCCACGCATGTGGAAGGTTCCGCGCAAGGGGATGGCGCCGGCGGTTTCGTCAATGAATGCTTTCGCGTGTCCATATGATACCGCACCTCGGCGCGTGGAGAAACAACCTGGGGGTTTAGTCGGTAAAAGTCGAACCTCATAGGGTGGTTTTCCCCAAGTTTAAAATAAAAAAAAGGTGGCGACACATCGATGACCTCCTGAGGCCGCATGCTCTTTTAAAATAGGCTCACCAAGATTAAGTCAGGTCAAGAGAATACTTAACCACAGAGCAAGAAAATATTGAAATATCTAATCCATTCAGATCTTATTTCAAATTGTGAAAAGTTTAATTTTTCGTCCTAAGCTTGAAGTTAAAAACATTATTAAATGGACTTGCTATAAAGAAAGTAAGGAAAGTGGAAAAGTTTGTCTCATACTATTTAAAGGAAAAAGAAGTTGAAACTTCGCTTTGCTGCTCAGCGACATGCACATTTCATTACCCTTTTAAATTTTTAACACCTTTCATAGTGAATTGTTGTGCAATGGAGGAGAAATAACGATATAAAGGGAAAACTAACATTTGTTAGTTATTTTTCATTGTTTGAGTTAGACGCTGTCGTGATTTTTATTAACATATTTATTTACATTATTGTTGTTTTTGTTACTATTTCGTAACAACACATGTACTTTTTTAGATATAGGTAACATTGAAAACCGTGCGTAGTACTTAAATAGCGAAATTAAAAAGCTACGGAGGATTTTTTTAGTAAGCGAATCTTCCTGTTTGAATTTAGCAACTTTAATAAACTCCAATAGCCGAAATAGACTAATATCGCAAACTAACTCACACTTGTAAAATCGTGTCTCGTATAACTCTGTTTTGAAACATAGACTAACTTTATTGAAGTACACGGTGCAGTTTGGCTATAATTTGTTGCCATCTAAGCAGTTCAATTTTCAAATCTATATTTTTATTGACTATATTGAGCTCCAAGAACTAATCGTAGATTGATGCAAACTAATTCTGTTCTGTTCTGTACTTCCGAAGATATTAACACCATACACACATGCAGTTATTCTCTTCTCTTAAGATGAAGAGATACATAGAAGTACAAACTGGGTGACTGTTGGGTCACTTTCGAAATTCGAGGACGTTTGAGATCATACATGAATAGAAAAAAAAATATTATTAATTTACTGAGCAAACTTAACCAAAAGTTAAAGATTTTATGGTTACACTGGTGCTTCAAAACACAGAATAGGTAGGTATATGGCGGGTTTCTATATCATGAAAACTGTTCGTTTTGCCTACAGTGGAATTCACTACCTACCAAAATGCCTTTCTATATTCAAAACCTTGACACCCAAACCACTGCTTACGAACTGTTTGACTGTAACGGGTTGCTAGGCAACGTCGTTATATTTGACAATTTAGAAATTAAGTCATTTCATCTAGCCAAAGACGAACGACGTAACAAGTTGTTAATATAACCAATAACCAATGAGGTAAAGGTGGCATGGCGGCCTGCTGTGGCGTTTCGTTTTACGTAAGCAAATATCATACAAATAATTTGCGAATGCGTGATATTCTATAAATCACTTATCGCCCATTTTCTTGGAAGAATGTCATGTAAAGAGAGCCCATGCCAAATTTAAGAACTTACAGTCCGTAGCCAGTAGATATTGTGAAACGCTATTTTGTTCTACAAGTTTTGTACCTGTATCGGTTACTCATACCAGTCAGTTGAATATTGAAACCCGCCAAAAGATAGCTTCTCGAACGGTCCTCGACCTATAAAAATTATTTATTTATAGGGAATTCTGGTGAACAATAAAGTATATACTTTTATTTAGTACATAATTATGATCAGAATCGAGTTCAAAGTGCTCTCCTTCAATATTTAAAAGGATTCATCCCAGTGTTCTTTTATTATTCTTTTATTATTTTTGGATAGTATAATAAGCTGAAAAAGTAATGTCACTATTGACTTTGTGTTCAGAAACATAAGTTGGAATTATCCACCATGTAGGTAACAACAGAGCGCCATATAATCACAAAGCAGTAACAAAGGAATGAAAATCTTTCAGCCGGCCGCTGCTATTAATCAGTTGATTTGTCAGTTTGACAGTTGGCATTGACTTATGTCGTTGATTATGGAATGAACGCAGTCTGTTATGTTAAAAAATGTTAGAAAAATATATATACACTTAAAAAATTATAAATATTTGGATATAGGTACTACTTTTTTATACTGATGGTTTAATACTTGCACTATTTTTACTTGTTCACAACGTTTTTATTAATTTTAAATTTCATATCAATATAACTACATAATCAATACAATATTTTATTTAATTGGATTTACCGATTACACTACAAAACTTACTCAATATTCATTAAATTAATTGACATTTATGTATTTAATATTTTGATTATTTTTATAGTTTGGGCTTAAAAGCCAGAACTAATATTATGCCTTTGTCATCAGTTACCCTGTATATGGATCAGAGATTTTAAACTACCCACTGGACAGGACTCTATCTAAAAATAATCTCTATGAAGGGGGCGACATCAACACCGTTTTTTATTATTAAAGACTTAGGGTGCTTACATTAAGAAACAGGTTTCCGGTACAGTTAAATTATATGCTTGTCGGAGCTAACGATAAGTTGGCGATATTAAGATGTTAGTATGACTTCATGGTAACGGAAGTATGTTGGTAGCACTGTTAAAGAGGGCGCTAAATGCAATGACTGACTGACATTCGATTGCAGCGCCATAGGTTATATCTTGAAGTAGGATGATGGCAAGTGACACAGATACGGTTAGGACGGCTAGGTGCGCGGACGTATCTCGGACTGACGGTCGATAGTAGCTCGGTTTTAATTGAGTTGGTATTGTAACTGTAAAGTAACTGACGGAACGGACTCGCGAATTAAGATTTTGTTGTAATTAAGCCAGGGTTATACCCAAGCCCACAGACTCGGTACTAAGTAACTGTCCAGTGATTAATTCTATCGTGTTTTGAGAGTAACGCTTTTCTTTTCGTTTTGTGTTTGTTTTCCGACATCAGAAGTGGGATGAGCCCATGCATAATTAGTGTTTCGGTTCATTTTGCGAATAGACTTCCGGGATCTGACCAAGCTTAACTTTCGTTTGTGATTAGAGTAAATTCACGTGTCTTAGAGAACTCACCATTTTGTGTGCCGTGTTTGTGTAAAAATATTTGCCATGTGTTGTTAATTAAATTCGTGATAACTTAGTGTGTGATTTAAAGGGATCAAATACGTTAATTTTGTTATTTTCATAACGTGTTTTTACTTGGTTCATTTCTATTGCGTGCGAGTTTTTGAAACATGGCAACTAAATTTCAATCGATTTATTTTGCGTTAATTTTGTATAGCTTGCGCTGCTGTGGCTTAATGCGTCTCTTTTTGAACCTTTAGTACCTAGTTGGTAGATAGTAATGATATCACGGTTGAGCGGATGCAATTTTGTGGTTAAGCGGCCTTCATAATGCCTTTTAAATAGGTAGTCTGAATATTGAAGTTGTAGATTTTCTTTCTGATTATCGTGTATCCGTGACTCGGTAGAAATCGCTTTGTATCTTGCCGATCTTCGATTATTTTGCTGCGATTCTTAGGAGACACGTTTTCTTATGTTTTAGTAACAGTAAACTTGTTATTATTTTGGCAATTGAAACGTGATATTACGATAGTGTGTGTTTAATGTATATCGGAGATAGGTTATAACGTCGAGCTTGAAAATGCGTTTAAATAATACTTTGAATTCGTTGCGATTGACAAAAGAGCTGGATTTTACTGTCGAACTGTTTGCGGTTGTCGAACAATTTTAATACTTTGTTGTTGTGAATTATGAAGTACAATGCAATGACTAGCCTGTGTGGCAATGACAGCCTGTGTGGCAATGACAGCCTGTGTGGCAATGACTGGCCTGTGTGGCAATGACAGCCTGTGTGGCAATGACAGCCTGTGTGGCAATGACTAGCCTGTGTGGCATTGAGTAGCCTGTGTGGCAATGACAGCCTGTGTGGCAATGACTAGCCTGTGTGGCATTGAGTAGCCTGTGTGGCATTGAGTAGCCTGTGTGGCAGCAAATGGCCTGTGTGTCATTGACTGACTTTTGTGACGGGACGGACGTCACTGCAGGGGAGCTTTGCATTGTTTGCTAATTGATTGGGTTGTTCTAACAGCTTATGCTTGCTTTGTTTATTGTTCGTTCGCTGTCAAATTGTTTGATGTTACATTCAAAGTAAATTTCATTGTTTAATGTGCAGTTTTCTTATCGAAAGTATTGTAGTTCGTACAATGCGTTGACGTTAGCCGATTCCTACTGAGTTTCTTGCTGGTTCTTCTCAGTAGATGGATCTTCCGAACCAGTGGTAGCTTTACGTAAATTGTTAAATCGTGGATTTAGAATTTTGATGGAAATACTAAATTGAAGTAAAATTTTAAAAAATCTGTAGCGGTTAAAGTTTTGAATTTGCCAAAAGTACAAGTATCCATTGTAGTTGTAAAGAAAGATGTTATTTTTGGTGTTTGGAAGAGATTTAATGTGTTGTGGATACAGGTTCTCGTTCGCTGGTTTTGTGACTACGCCAGAAGGATTCTGGGTAGTGTGTTGAAGGAGTCATTGGTTGACTCAGGTTTCCCGTGGGGAAATGGTGTAATTGCTGTTAACCACGAACGATGTACCTTGTTGTTAATAATGAAAATAATGGATTTCAATGTTTGATTTGGAGATAATTGTTACTCATTGGTGCTTGGAACTTGGTTAACTAAAACGGTATTTTCAGTTATTAAAAATTCAAACTTGTGTGTTTTCTTTTCAGAATTTGCCTGACTTCATTGTCAGGAGTGGCCGAGCCGCCACTTTGGTATGATTGTTTCAGAATATCACACGAGGACGTGCTCCATCGTAGGATGGCCGTGTCGGAGCTAACGATAAGTTGGCGATATTAAGATGTTAGTATGACTTCATGGTAACGGAAGTATGTTGGTAGCACTGTTAAAGAGGGCGCTAAATGCAATGACTGACTGACATTCGATTGCAGCGCCATAGGTTATATCTTGAAGTAGGATGATGGCAAGTGACACAGATACGGTTAGGACGGCTAGGTGCGCGGACGTATCTCGGACTGACGGTCGATAGTAGCTCGGTTTTAATTGAGTTGGTATTGTAACTGTAAAGTAACTGACGGAACGGACTCGCGAATTAAGATTTTGTTGTAATTAAGCCAGGGTTATACCCAAGCCCACAGACTCGGTACTAAGTAACTGTCCAGTGATTAATTCTATCGTGTTTTATGAGTAACGCTTCTCTTTACGTTTTGTTTGTTTTCCGACATGCTAATCAATTTTGGACCGTATGGGTGCTTCCATAAGAGTGCTTTCATATAGGAGCCGTACCCGTACAGGTTTTTCCGTACCGGGTAATCTGTTCCTTTATGAAATAACTTTTATGTAAGCATGTATAGAGTCCAAAATTGATTAGCATATAATTTATCTGTACTGGAAACCGGTTTCTTAATGTAAGCACCCTAAGCCCGCATTTGACCTAAATCTCACCAGATGGTAAGTGAAAATGAGGTCCAAGATGAAAACATACGGTTGAATTTTGAATTAACTTTTTTTTGAAATGTATATACAAATAAATAATAATAAATTGTTTATTTCGGTTACTAGGAATACAAATATCTCTCAAAACAAGTAGGTATTTAAATTCTAGTTAATTATCCTAAATATGTATATCTTAATATAATTGATAGAATCAGGCGTTACTTTGCGGAAATTCATGACAACTACCTTGTATTACAAGTCGTGGAATCAGCAAGGTAACTTTGTTATAGTAGATGTATATCTTATCGTATAGTATGTTTGGCTGAACGAATATTCTAGAGGCGTGTTCACATAAAAATATTATCCACCAGATTTACTCATTTTTGCCTTCTATTAAAAGTGTTTCAGTAGTATCTCAATAATTTATCTATGAACAATTATTTTTTGTAATACTTATGGAGATCCAGTTATCAATTTAGATCCAGATAGACAATTACAAAGTTTAAAATTTCAAGGTATTATCAATGAAGATATCCACAATAAGTAATAAATAATAAGGCAAAGAAGGACATTTCAAACAAAATGTTTACAAATGAGCTTTGTGTAGCGGTTTATACAAATACATTGAAAGCTCTGGACAAAATATTTCATAATATACCATTTTATACTAAATAATAGAAAAATCAAGCTTTAAGTACCTTTTCTCCAGCACTGAAGTTGACTAGCAGGTCCACCAACAACTGGAGCAACTGTTTTTCGTCTAAAGCATCAAATTTGATCAAGTCGTAGTTTCTCTTCAAAGCAGAGTTAATTTCCTTTACAATAAACTTTATTTGTTCCGTCATTTTTTATTTTTATATAAATTATTTTTATTTAAAGTAGAACCAAGCGTTGCATAAAGCACATTTTCATACAATGCCAATGCGTTCTTTGTTGATATTATTGGTTACCATGGCAACTGTCAGGCTAGAATTGGTTTCAGAATTGTGTAAATAGATGGAGACACTATCCTTTTATTTACAAATTAAGTAGATATTATCCTGTATGCAGTAAGCCCGTACGTTTTTTTTATGATGGTTCCGCAGTACATTGGATTAGCACCACGGTTAGCACTGTTCAATAATAAAATAAAATAATATGGGTGATATCTGGCTAATGAAAGTAGAGAATAAAAAAATCTGGCGAATTAAAAAAAACCCATCATGATAACCCCGTGTATAGTACGACACATATGGATTAAACAAACATGATACTTGATTTTTTTTTTTTATAAAATTATCCTAAAAAATAACAATATGGGTACTGTCCTACTTTTTGATGAGAAGTTTATAATTGAAATGATAGGCAAATAGTATTAATCAGGCTTAAAAATAAAAAAATAAAATACAATAATTTAATTACACACAAACTATCTATCAAATCTATCATCATTTATTTAATTTTTTTTCATCATCATCATCATCACAACTCTTTGTAATGAGCCCACTGCAGGGCAAGAGTCTCTCCCCTGGGTGAAGAAGAGGTATAGGCCATAATCCAGCAAGCTGGCCCAGTGCTGGGTGGTGGATGCCAGAATTTTCAGGGCGCCAAGATGGCTTCTGACAAACCCTAACGACTATTGGATTTGGGGACACTATGTATAAATAAATGCTTTGTCAAGTTACCATAATGTAAAGCCATAAATTGATATAGAGCCTGAAAACAACCTGTGAAAACTTAAGACAATATGATATAGAGCCATCAAGCTCATTAGTTCTATCATATTTATAGCTTTACATTATTTTAACTTGACAAAGCTTTTATTATATACTTTATTATTTTTTATACAGAAACCTAGAACGATGAAAATAAAATAACATCATGCATCCACAGATTTTTCCATTCAATCGTAAGATCTGGGACAAACCGCTGTACAGCGATAAGGCCACCTGTTGTGCCCTTAAAACTGATATTGTTTAGTTGTATTTTTTCCTTTTATTATTGTGCGCAATTAATTATAAATAAACTAGCTGACCCGGCAAACGTTGTTTTGCCATAAAAAAAAAAAAGGATGTTGGCCGATTCTCATAGATGAGCACAAAAAATTTCATCAAAATCGGTCAAGCCGTTTCGGAGGAGTATGGCAACGAAAACTGTGACACGAGAATTTTATATATTAGATAAATAAACACAAAGAAACATTTTTAAGAATACGAATCATTCGAACTCCGCAAAACTTCAGTTTGTCATATTGCATTTTTAGTTCATTCTGTGAACTCGGGTCTCCTATTCTAGATTTGCAAAAAAAGCTAAGAATAAGGAATGAATTGCGTCTTGGCTTTGTAAACGCTTTTTAATTAAAACGTTCTACAAAAGGAACGACAACCTTCTAAACCAACTGCTATATTATGGCAGACGACATTTACAAAACAGTGAAAATGAAGCGAAAATTTTCTAAATTGCTTTATTTTATTATTAAATCTCTAAATCCTTATATTCTGTTCTTGAAATTAACGCCATTAAAATTTGTGGTAAAGTAGATTATCGGCGGCGGATCTAAATTGAAAATGTGTTTACTTGGATAACTTCGATACAATATGATACCTCATATTTTGAAAGGTATGAGAGAAAATCAATACTTCATTATCTGCTTGCTCTCACCAACACTGCATTTGATTGGTACACAATAAATACTTCAATATGTTATGTGTAGGCACATTACCGAACTATGAACCTATTATTTGAGCAATCGAATTCGCTGTGTTAGTTAATGAACCCACAAATACGATCATTTTATTAATGAAAGTAAAGATTTTAATGCCGTGGCCTTTTGTTTTGTTATTTATAACTTACTTTATAAAAAAATTGCCAATACACTCTAGACTCTACCAGAGGTACTTAAAGTTGTTAGTTACACTGTATTTTTTATAGCTGTGTGTTCATAAATTAACACACTAATAAATTTCGTAATATTAATTTATAAATTAATAAAAATAAATTAATATTACGAATAAAATAAAATTGAGTAAAATATATTTCGAACTTTTCCTCTGGTCGAAGCCAATCATTGAAATCTTATATCAAAATACGGTAAATTTTTTCGTGCGAAAAAACAACGTGTTCTAGAAAAAGACAATAAAGTTACAAACAACAAAAAATAAGAATCAAGATACAGGTTGATCAATGAAAGTATATACAAGAGACGTAAGCCATTTATTTAGCAAGAGTGGCCTAGATTATACATAACTAGGACAACAGTGAAATACGGTTAGACAAAGTTTTTTGGGCAGATTGAGTAGGTATTTTTGCTTACTAAGTTATAACTTTTGCTAAGTTCGTTTGTGTCTTAGCTAAGGGAAAATATGCTGTGACTTACTTACTTATTTCCGTATATCTCTTATTTCAAAATGTAAATGTAGGTAGGTGATATATGTGTAATAAATTTTAGTCTTATGTGACGTCTGTAAACCCATTAAATAAAAACTTCGTACCTACGATGATCAAGAATAAAAATTAATGAACAACAATACCAAAAGAGCTTTTTACAATTGGACATCATAAGCCGTATTATATTTATTTATATTAAAGGATAATGGGCGATCATCATCTTCGTGAGTCGAGAGAAGCACACTGCTGGACAGATGTCTCCCCCAACATTTTCCACGTCACGCAGCCCTCATCTACCGTTTGACTTTCATTAAGTGTTTTTGTTGTAAACTTACAATGAATAAAAGTGTTTGTTTTGAATTTATTCGAAATTACACTCCCAATTATAAGTTTCTCTAATCTTTAAGAGGCTCAAATCAGTTTTTATAAGCCACTGTTGAGATTGAAGTCCCCACATTAATGCATCATAAGAGAGACCAAAACTATGATAGTGTGATGTCGAATTAGTATAATAATAATTAAAAAATGTATCAAAAACATTGCAACGTGATATGAAAGGTTTCTTAAGCGATGATCACGAGTTAAGTATCAATTCATGCGTCAATTCTCTACAGGAATAAGTAGGTACTTTAGTAGATTACATTCTATAGTGGTGGTATAAAGGAAACGGCTTTTAAATTATCTTTTTATATACATATTTGTTTATTGAAAAGTCATGGTACGACAGATGATAGTTAGAAGACAGAATAATATTTTTAAATTTGATTACAAAAACCGTAGAGGTAATACTACAAAACAAGGTTTTACTACATCCGCCCTTAATCAAAATAAAATATTTAACATGAACATATAAATTAAAGTTATTACAAAGTAAATAACGATAGGAAACTAAGTTATACCCATATACTTCAAGCATCTAGAATGTTTAACAGGACCTAGTGCTTTAGTTAAGACATCAGCCGGTAACTTATCTGTGGGCAAATACTTAAGTTCTATGACCTTTTCATTTACTTTGTCTCTTATAAAGTGAAACTTAACATCAATATGTTTTGTCCTATTATGATGGACTGGGTTGCTTGCCAGTTTCTGTGCACTCTGACTATCTGAGTAAATTATAACATCCGGAGACTTATTCGTTACTTCCGCGATAAATCTTTTCAGAAAACATGCTTCTTTTGTGGCCGAAGCTAATGCCATATATTCGGCCTCCGCCGAAGACAATGCGACAGTCGGCTGCTTTCGTGATTCCCATGAAACGGGACCACCGCCAAATTCAAAATAAAAACCTGTATATGACCGCCGATCCACTGGACAATTTGCCCAGTCTGCATCCGAGTATCCTTGTAACTGACCATCATTCACTTTCCTGTAAGTAATGCCAACGTCTTTAGTTGCACTCAGATATTGCAGACAGCGTTTAGCGACATTCCAATGCGTTTGGTCAAACTTGGTATTAAATTGACTGAGGTAGCTTACCGTGTAGGCAACATCAGGTCTTGTGTTCACTGCTAAGAACATAAGACAACCTATAAGAGCCTGATAAGGGTAAGAAGACTCACTGGTACTAGATTCAAGTTTTATTTGAGCAAGAGGTGTACGAGCCATCTTACAATCTTGCATATTAAATTTATTCAATAAAGATTGAATATAAGTTTTCTGAGTCAGTTTTATTTCACTTTCACTACATTGTATGTTTATTCCGGTAAAGAAACTAACAATACCTAAATCTTTCAAAGAAAAATAGTTTTCAAGTTGTCTTTTGAAATTGACAAATGTCACGTCATCCTTGTATAATAAGATGAGATCGTCGACATAGACAGCCAAGACCAAAAGGTCTTTATTAGGCAATACTTTTGTAAAAACGCAAGGTTCTGAGGGAGTTTGTATAAAACCGATTTTCGACAAGGTTTGTTTTAATTTTATATTCCAAGCCCTTGGCGCCTGCTTTAGGCCATATAACGACCGATTTAGCTTAAACACTTTATTTTCTTCCCCCTTTTTAACAAAACCTTCAGGTTGTAGCATGTAAACTTCCTCCATTAAGTCGCCATTTAGAAAAGCTGTATCCACGTCCATATGGCGAACTTTGTAGTTTCCCTGCACTGCAATAGCTAACAGAGTTCGTAAGGATGAGTTGCGTACAACCGGTGAAAACGTCTCGTAGTAATCAACACCTTCTTTCTGACGAAAGCCCTTTGCTACTAAGCGAGCTTTGTATTTTATTACGTTACCATCGGCATCTCGCTTTAGTTTGTAAACCCATTTGCAAGGAATACAGGACTTATGAGTTGGTTTGTTTACTATAGTCCACGTGTTATTTTTAAGTAAAGAATTATACTCATCATTCATCGCCAATATCCAGTTATCTCTGTCTTCAGCAGTGACAGCTTCACGATAACTTGTCGGATCATTGCATAACTCATCATTAACTAGAGTACTATACGAAAAATAATCTGGAGGTTTCCTACTTCTAGAAGGATACCTCCGCCCTTCATCGACTAACGGCAGCTCTACTTCCGCATCTTCACAGTCGACTCCTTCTTCTTCAGTCATCACTTCAGATTGGACAACCTCTTCAGCCACAGTTGTATCTAGACATTCAGGGACAGTTACCGAAACTTCCTGCTGTTGTGCCTCTTCACTGATTTCCCGCTGCTGCCTATTACCATCTATAAGTACTATAGGAGCTGCCGGACATTCAGCTTCCGAAGATTTATTGGTCTTCAAACCTGTGAAGCAATCTTCATAAAACACAACGTCTCTAGACTTAACTTTCCGTCTTGGATTAACAGCATCTCGAAGAAAATATGCGTTAGGGTCATCGGAGTACCCTACAAAAATATGTTCATTCGCCTTACTATCTAACTTACTTCTATGACAGGAAGGAATATTTACAAGTGCTCTACATCCAAACACCTTCAGATGTTTCAAATCAGGCTTTCTATGGAACCACCGCTCATGGGGTGTACCACAGCCTAACGCTCTATGAGGACTTCTATTCTTAAGGTAGACTGCCACTGCAAAAGCATCTTCCCAATAAGCTCTAGGTAGAGAGCTCTCGGCCAACATCGACCGCGCCTTTTCCACTATGGAACGATTAGTACGCTCTGCAACTCCATTTTGTTGAGGGCTGTAGGGGACAGTCGTCTGATGGATTATGCCTTTAGCATTCAAGTGATCAAGAAAACTTTTATTTACATACTCGGTACCATTATCAGTCCTTAGTGTTTTTATCTGCGCACCGGTCTGCCTCTCTACTAGTGACTGAAAGGAGCAGAACTTTTCCTTCACTTCTGTCTTAGACGAGATAAAATATGGAAATATCATCCGCGAATAGTCATCAATAAATAATAATACATATTTATTACCTTGAAAAGATGGAACCGACATCGGTACACACAGGTCGGAGTGTACCAGCTCCAACATCTTCGTACCCTTATCGTAAGCCAACTTCTTAAAAGGCTTACGGGCTTGCTTACCCTCCACACAGGCAATACAGCTTCCCTTATCTACCGTGGTATATTCAATACCAACATTCATATTTTTCAACTGGTTCATACCAATGCGGCACAAATGACCGAGTCTCCTATGCCATAACAGGAATCTAGAACAAGAGTCATATTGCACATCAAAAGCATCAATACGAGGATTATTGATAGTACAATCAAGAGTGTACAGACCTCTGTATGTAGAGCCATGTAAAATAGAATCACCTTTATAAGAGAAAGTATCTGCGTTGAAAAAGTTACAACCACTGCTATCAAACAATACAGTAAATCCTTTTTCTACAGCCTTTTTAACGGAAAGCAAGTTCGTATTTAGCTTCGGTACATACATTACATCATTAATATTATTAACAACATTGGATTTAGTACTAATATTTACATCACCAATACCTACACATTGAATCTCCTGACCATTAGCAACAGTAACCTTACCACAATCAACAGTCTTTAGATCTGTAATCCAGTCCAACCTAGACGTCAGGTGAGTCGTAGCCCCGGAGTCTATGAACCATACGTCCTTTTTGTCAGAGTCCGATAGTACCGTCAAAGCAGTAACATTAGCACTCGCTGCCTTGGCCTTTTCGTTTCTTTTACGTCGTGGACAGTCTGGTCTCTTATGTCCTGGCTCCTTGCATTCGAAACACACCACTTTCTTAGTCTTCTTTTTATTCATTGGTACTGAATTATCACCAGTTCTAAAAGCAACCTGTTCTGGATCATTCCGAAATACTTCACTAAGCAGTTTAGTTTTCACCTGATCAGCAGTTATGGTAATGTTGCTCGTCTCTAGACTCATTATCATTGGCTCGTACTTAGCTGTAAGTCCGCCCAACAGGATAGCAGCTACAGAAGCATCTTCTATTTTCTTACCAATATCATCCAGGTCTTTCACTGTACTCAACACAGCATTTATATAAGATTCCATATCAGTGTAGTCTACAAGATTCATTTTATATAGTTTTCGTTCTAGGGCTAATCTCCGTCCCATTCCGCGGTCTTCGTAAGCATTTTTCAGTTCATCCCATGCTTCTTTTGCTGAAGTTGCGCTCCGGACATAGGTGATTGCAGGACCTTCTAATGTTAAGCAAATCTTCGCCAACGCCTTACGATCGTTACGTGTTTTACTTAAAGGTGGAGTGGTATCTCCCACAGGATAACCGTCTATTGCCTCCCATAAGTCCTCATGTACCAAGTAGTTTCGCATCTTGAATTTCCACGTACAGTAGCCTTCACGCCCGCTCAGGCGTATACCCGAGGGAAGGCTCGAGGAAGATGATTTGCTACTATCACCACTAGCCATAGTGCTTATAACAACGAAAAAACTTAAAAAAAAATCTTAACACTTATTCACAGAATTTTCATTTCCTTTCTCCTCTAGTTACTGATTTTATATATTCGTGCTGATAACGTATAGTGGTGGTATAAAGGAAACGGCTTTTAAATTATCTTTTTATATACATATTTGTTTATTGAAAAGTCATGGTACGACAGATGATAGTTAGAAGACAGAATAATATTTTTAAATTTGATTACAAAAACCGTAGAGGTAATACTACAAAACAAGGTTTTACTACACTGTTATTATTAGTGCACATACCTACTATGATTGTATTTTTTTTATCAAACACTCCATTTAATAAATTTCTATAGATATCAGCCACCTTTGCAGTTTTCATTCTTCATAAAATTTTATATCAAGGGTTTTTAAAAGTGTGTACATAATTTGTTGAATAAATAGAGTTCAAATATCAGTAAGCTTTCATTAGAGAGAAGAGAATTCTGAGCAAATCTCTGATTGAGACTATCAATGATACATCTTATAACCGGGAACGGGAAGGTTTGACTGTCTGTATGTTTGGAATGATCTTCAAAATTACTGAACAGATTTTGATCTAGTCTGCACCAGTCTAAGAGTATAACTATTCAACCCTATAAACTTATCATCATCATGATAAATAAATTACCTTTGAGTCGATATCAAGGCATGTCAAAGAAATGGGTGCAAACCTACACCCGAGCAGAGCGGGGTGGGGTACTTTGGCTGGTTCATACCTAATATTATAAATAATAAGATGCCTGTCACGTTTGTCTGACTTCTGGATTGATTTTCCTAAATTTCCTAGATTTTCCTAATAAATAGATTTTCGGGTTCGGGAGAAAGCTTTTCTTTGTTTATTTTTTTTCCCAATTCATTAAGTGTGTGTGTATTACATTAGTGAATTGGATATTAGAGAATTATTAGAAAAAATCTTCCCAGATTTACTTCGCTACCTTAACAAAGATAGCTCTATAAAACTTTAGAAAACAAAGATCTACACATAGAACCTGAATAGTTTTATATTCTACAAATATTTGTGTAAACTTAAGTTTTCTTGAAGCTTATTCGGAAAGTGATTGGTGTAACGTGAGTTTCCCTAATACAAAGCTGGGTGCCGAGAAATGTGACCTCTGGCATTTACGCGGCGAGAGCCGAGCACAGCAGCGCCAAGTCGCGCTCAGCGGGACTTTTTGGCGGGATGTGTCTATCTCTTCTGATTTATAAAACTGGCTGGTACATGCGGTTTTACCCACGTAGCTTGTGATTCTGAGAGAGCTTTATGATAATATGATGCGTGTGTTAATTCTGTATAATGTAGTTTTTAACCCGATTTGCTTGCTTGCGTTTCGAATTTATGTCAGTTTTTTTATAATATCCCTAACTTTATGTGGTAAATGATCAGTCTATTCGGTTTACTCACGTCAGCTTTCCTATACATGAATGATTCTCTTATCCACAAACTCTAAATGTAAAATTGTCTTACTACTTTGGTTTTCCCATATACACTTTAAACCTCTATTCCATTAATAATTGTTTCATACTATCGCGGTTATTTCACTATGATTTAAAGAATTTACGGGATTCTTACCACGATTTCCGATTTTTATTTCGCGCGTACCTTTTGTGCTCCTTCAAAAATTTCGTTTTCTAGGTCAAAGTTTGGATTAGGTGCTACAAACTGACCCAAAGCTTCTATTAATGGTTTCAGGATTTGCTTTTGAGTCATTACCAGTCATATGCAAGATATGAAGTTCTCATTTATACTGTTCACAGGATATCTTTTTATTTTTCTGCGATTGATCTTAACTTGTAAGCGAGAATGAGGTCGAAGGGGAAAGCACACTGGCTTATACTCTGGCAAATAATTCAATGCAGTAAACTGACAGATCGAAATGTCTAATAGAAAAATAATGATACAAGTTGAAAACTTCGTGGTGTAAGTACTAAATAAGAATGATTGAAAACGAACGAGTTTTTGTCATTCATAGTTGAATTTGAGTTGTATACCATATCTTTAAAGTAAATAATGAATTACCAAACAAACCTAGTGCTTTAAAATGGTTACTGTAGAAGTAAAATCGTCTCTATAACTTCATGATTTTTAAATTCGTTTTGTTGTTAAAAATGAAATTTCAAGGAAAGCTGCCCTTCACTAACAGCACCATAAGAAAAAAATTGTGATCCAAAATATTTTTTTCCATAAATTAAGATATTATTATTAAAAAAATAATGACATTCATTCACTTAAACAACCACATCACTATTTTTTTTCATCCCGAAAGTGGGTACACTGGAACTATCATTTTACTGCATTTAATTATTTACCAGAGTATAGGAAAGAACTGGTTCTTCTTAAAATATTGCCGGAACATAATATCACCGCCGGAGCTGTAATATTTGACGGCGGATTTTATATAAAGGGTGGTAGTAGCTAGCAGTTTCTGAACGCTAGCAGTTCAGAAACTGACGGGATCTTACCACCAAGCAAAAATATTGCTCAAATCATTCCAAAAAATGTCTATGAGATACACAGATCATAATTTTGATAAAGTTGATTACTATCGGAACTCGTCGTGGCGCCGTGGTTACTGTGCATATGAAACGATATCGCAGGTTAAGCGCGCTCGGTGCGGCCTGTATTAGGATGGGTGACCGCCGACCATTCATTTCTCACGACGACTTCCGTGCTTCGGAGGGCACGTTAAGCAGTCGGTCCCGGGTGCTGTATGTATATACAGTAGTCGTTAGGGTTTGTTAGAAGCCATTTCGGCACCTGGAAATATCTGACATCCACCAACCAGCACCGGGCGAGCTTGGTGGATTACGGCCTAAAAACCTCCTCGTCACTCATAGTCCTGCAGTGGGCTCATTACACGGAGTTGATGATGATTACTATCTGCAAAAAAAGCAAACATAACGTACCCAGACAAACGAAAGCACGGACTTTCTAATCCTTAAAACGTTGGTAGGAACCGACTGGCCATAAACATTACCGCTTCAGCGGTGATGTATTCCGGCAATATTTTGTTAAGACCCAGCACTTTACCAGGCCCTCGTGCTTTCTTCTTCGACCTCATCTTCACTTACCATCAGGTGAGATTGAATTCAAACGCGGGCTTAGTCTTTAGTAATAATTTATTACAATAAATAAACTGGAAACACTATTTAAAATACTTATAACCCAAAAACTTTTGTGGAGCACTGACTTAACTTGGCGTCACTAAATCCGTCGAATTTCACAAATTCCCTATAATTTATACAGCTTATCGGCCGCAGAATCATCTCGCTCACTCTAAAGAATTATGTGCAAATACCTGTGTCTGCCTAATTTTCATGATACTATACAATATTGCAAGTATCACATTAGTTAAAGTTCCGTTTCATCGTTCGCGCGCAGTGGTCGTGTTTATCGTGCTCTCAGTGCTCTCCGTTTCGATCGATAAGGGACTTGTCGACTCGGCAGGACCTTTATCGTTATCGTTCCGTTTTACCGCTTATCGACTCCGAGGCTCTCCGGTCGGTATTGCCGCGTATTAGTACCGTTTTGCGACAGTGGCGCCACTTGCGTGCTAACGACGCATTCGCGAACTTCGCTATCTTACTACTTGGAAGTTTGAGTGATTTTCGTGCTGAAAAGGACGAACTTTAAACAAACTTCCAAGTTCCGCGTTTGAACGAGTTGATACCTTACGGTGACAACGAAGCTCGTTAGCGTGGCCCCGGAACGCTATTAGCTCTCCAGGGCTAACAAATCCGGCAGACCCGAACCCATTGCACTGGGCCTTTCCCCGGGGGACGGTTAGGTGCCTGCTCGAGTTAGGAGCACGCACCCCTTCTTTTCAGTTTCCGCGCCGTTCATCGGCATCGGTTTTCGCTAGGTTAGTTCACTCGCCGTTCATCTGCACGGTCAACCCTTTTCAGGGGGTACTCCATCATGGAGCCCTCTCAGCAAGCTAGGTTTGATGCAGCAGTTGAGGCTCGCGTGGCCGAAACTGTTCAGGCCGCTACGGCCACTCTCACCGCCCAATTTCACGTGCATGAAGCACGCCTCCTTTCCCAAATACAGCAGCTTAAAAGCTCGCTGGATGCCGCCTACCTGGATGCCACCAGGGCTAAAGTGTCGGCTGCCTTTGCGGCTCACCGAGCTCAGACCCCTCAGGTCCCCCCGGGTTTCGATGCCCAGTCCCAGCGCTCTACGGTGTCTCCTGGCCCCTCAGAGTACATGGAAGGCATCTCCGATTCGGAATCTTCCGTATCCGAGTCTGCCGAGTCCTCCGCCCAATCCGCTGCGTCTAAACGCAAGGCTTCGCCCGTCAGTGCGTCCCACTCGGACGACACTGTTACGGATGATACTCAATTCACCCCAGTCCGAGGTAAAAAGTCCTCTAATAGGAAAAAGAAGAATACCGCTTCTTCCGCTCCTCCCACGCCCTCTCCAGCGGCGGCTCCCGAGGCGGTAGCGGCCCCTAAGGCGGCTGAAGCCCCTAAGGCGGCAGTAGCCCCTAAGGCGGCAGAAGCCCCTAAGGCGGCAATGCGCCCCAAGGTTGCCCCGCGTTCCAAGCCCGAGGGTCCTCCCCCGAGCTCTAAGCCCCCTCCCCCTGTCTTCCTTCGGGATAAACATCTTTGGGGACAGGTCTCGACCCTCTGTTCGGGGGGTCTGACTGCCCCCAAGATCAATTACAAGAAGGCAACCAACACCGGTGCCTTCATTAAGATCGAGCCATGTACTCTGATCGACTTCAGGAATCTGACTTCCCTACTAACTCAAAGGCAATTTGCCTATCACACTTACGCTCTCCCGGAAGAGCGTAAAGCCCGCGTTATCCTTAGGGGCGTGCCGTTCGAGCTATCGAACGATCTTATCGCCGAGGATCTTAAATCTCAAGGCTTCCCCGTTGAGTCCGTGCACAAGTTGCACAGCAAACGGGGCAAACAGTTTCCCCTTGCGCTTGTTATTCTCACGAATAACACAGCTGGGAACTCCCTAATTCGCAATGGGGCCCGCACTGTATGCGGCCTCTCGCAAATCCGTGTTGAAGAACCTCACAACAGAGGTCACCCCGGTCGATGTCACCGCTGCCAACTCTATGGTCATGCGGCACATAACTGCTTCGCCAAACCTTAAGTGCCTAGAGGATCATTCCACCAAGGAGTGCTCCCGCACCCTTGAGTCCCCGACAGATCCGTCTTGCGTCCTGTGCGGCCAGTCCGGCCACACGGCGAACTATCGCGGGTGCCCTAAGGCGCCGCGCTCGGTCCGTTCCAAAGCGGCGGCCGATCCCCTTAATTGGAGACACCGCCCCCAGCCCCCTAAGGGCTCCCCTCAAGCTAAGGCCCCTCAGGCCGTGGAATGCGCATCGAAACCCGTTTCGAACGTCACTCCTACCGCTTGGGCTGGGCGCGCGGCCGCGACTCCGTAGTGGACAGAACGCAAAGGTCAGCTTTGATCGCTTGGCGTTCTGGGTCACCGTCGCTCCTATCGACGAGATTCTTGAGCTCGGCGTTGCACTCAACGCCGGCCAGGACTCTCTCGCCGATGCTCTCCCCATCCTATCCAAGCACGCCTCCCTCGTGAGGAAGCTTCAACAAGCCAACCGGTTCTAGGTTGTCCTTAACAATTAATTCACACAACATGTGTTTATAACTCTTACGACGTCGTTTCCAATTTTTTTTATTGTTACAGATTCGGTCCTGCGATAAGCTTTCGTGACGGGTTGTCTCTTGGGACGCCCGGTACGCAGCCTCTGACTCCAATTGGCTGTCGTTCAGATGATGAGATTAACCCAACTCGGGACAACTCAGCAAAGGGGGTGTTTAGCGGGTAACGCTGGGTTCGGTGAGTCCCGCACTGTTAGGGATTGGCTGGCGGGGTAGTCCCCCAAAGGTCCCCTCTTCGTGCATCAAGCATTCACCTCCTCTCCTTCTGTGGCTCTCTTCGGGGCGTCAAGTCGGTAGTAAAGCTTTCTGTGGCGGAAAAAAAAAAAAAAAAAACATTAGTTAAACGAATAAACCAGTCTGGCGCAGTACAGGAACTCATACTGAAATGATAAATATTGATATTAAAAAAATATTTTTAAATAATGTAGCGGATACTGTAGAATGTTCGACAGTTTAGTTGAAGCCTATCGAGCGTAGGGGCATATGCTGACCTATACAGTTCGGTACATAAATTAAATAGGTTAAAATATTTCTGTACTAAAAAAATCTACAGAAATTAATCCGGTATTTTGGGTACAGATAGAATTAAGACAGATTTTAATGACTTGTACAGGTATGAGGCAGTACACTAATAAGGGTTCTGAAATGTTACTGTTACTATTTAAAAATTTTATAACGATATGCAATCCTTGGTTTGAAATACATGGAATCTTTAATGGCGACAGAATCCGTCAAAGTAGGGAACTAAGTACACATTCTAATGGTTGCTATGTCATCGCACACTCTCTTGTTTTAGCCGTATTAAAGGCATTAAAGGTCACAGCGGCCATCTTTGGCGTCCATGTTTGAAAGAGTGCAATCCGTCAATGTCAGTAAACTTCGCGGTTTGTTGACTTGTTTTGAATTATTGAAAATTAAAATTACAGCTAAATAGTACTTATTAACGTAGTTTTTATGTATAATGTTCTGTTAATCTGTGCAGTGATATATGTTTGATAAAGATGCCGAATCCATGGTGCGAGATATGTGGACTTATAACAAGGCGGGTCAGAAGGCGGGCGGGGAAGACAAAAAGCGAACATTTATAGCTCAATTTCCCCTGGATGAAGATGGGCTAGTTCATTTACGAATTTTAATAATCTCTGAGTCAATGTATCGTATAATTTATTGAATTTCAGAACATATTTTAAATAAAAATGTATTAATATGTTTTACGTACACACTAGTGCAGTGCAATTTTTTATCGACTATCGATTATTCCTTTATTATTTATTCAATATTATGTTGGTATTGATCTCTTTTAATAATTTTACTTTGTAGGTGAAAACGACGACGGGTAAAACTAAGTGGTCAAAAGGACTTGGCC
The DNA here is from genome assembly GCA_944452665.1 of Stenoptilia bipunctidactyla. Taxonomy (NCBI): domain Eukaryota; kingdom Metazoa; phylum Arthropoda; class Insecta; order Lepidoptera; family Pterophoridae; genus Stenoptilia; species Stenoptilia bipunctidactyla. The sequence continues at coordinate 11,001,842 of OX101732.1, forward strand.
TATGTGCCTAAAGAAAAATTACACCACTTAAAAAGTTTGTGGAAAGCATTTTCGATCTAAAGATTTCAAAAAGAAAAAGACACAACCTAGAAGAAATGCTGTATCATACGGCCGAGCCCCTGAGCGATGAAATATTGAGTGACTTTCCTATGCATTTACCTAAAAAAGCTTTAGAAGACCAACACCTACAGTTTGATGTCACCAAACTTTCAATATGTTCAAAAGGTTTGTTGCAGTTTCTTGTATGTTGTATTATTTATGATAGATGCTAGACGAAAGGTACATACCTATCATATGATTATGAAAGCGACAATATTATTTAGATTTTTTACATAAAGAATCTCATTGAAAAATGACGACTCAGGCAAACGCAGCAACTAAATTAAAAGGCAGAACAACTTGCTTTTATTGTAAAGTACTGGATAATAGTTATTATATTTCGTCGCTCCATTCTTCAGATATAATGAACCAGTATAGTTTGTAGACAGATTAACGCGTACCTTCTATGTCCCGAAATTTTGACTTGGTTGCACAAGCCATGGTCGCAGGTAGACTGAAGTAACACCATGATGTCGCCGATGCGACAGGCGGAATGATGTGCTCCTACCCACTTATTTTCGTAGAATTGTTAATATAAAACATATGGAAATATTAACAGTACGTAGACCAAATCGAAGGTAAAACGCGATTCCATGTTGGAGATAGCTTAAATCCATGTTTACGATTGAAGCAATCAGGAAAAGTTTAATTTCTATCACCTGTCTCACCATCCTAAGATAGTAATGGTGTTTCGTTCTTTTGGATCATGAAGCCCTATTCAACCACCTGTTAGTCGGTGTTCTAGAGCCGCTGATTTTTGAGTTTGGTAGATTTTCTCAGGTGCAATATTATGTTCTTTGACCTTCTTCTGGACAAAGTATGTTCAACCAAGTAGAAGCGTCGCGATATAGTGGGTTAGTGTTGATGTGCCTACAAAAAAGATGTCGTATTTCGACCTGATAACATATTTGTGAATAAGACATAACCCATTCCATATTTGTTGCAGAACCTTCGTAATCAATACACCCGAAGTCCAAATTATTCAGCGGCGGCGGAAGTTGTTAATTTAGTGTTAAATATTATTTTTTAGTTACCACATTGTATATCTTTTAAATAAAATAAATAATAATTTTTTCATGCTTTTATGTGGGAATATTAATTGTATTTGAAATTGGAAACCTTTGTTCCGCAGTGGGCGTTTCCAGGCTGATGATGATGATCGATCTCATTTTATCGATAACACTAGCCATCCCTATTTTTTGGTTCATGTTGGCAATATTGATTTGTTGACGTTTTAGTTAGGTTCCTTGGTTTAGCACTGAACAGATCCATGTGTATCATAGATTGGCATTGTTTTTCTTTACTATGGATGTCCCGTCTCTTAAAACGTAGTGATTACTTGCTCAGTGGAACAAACATCGACATTTATTCAACATTCATTGACGATCAATGGCTGGAAGGTGATCGAAAAATATATTACTCCTTAAAGTTATTTCTAAATGCTTAGCGATAACTATATTAGTAATTCGGCGCAATAAATAGCGAACAGTCTCACGAATCAACCATTTCAGTTTGACTGCCCACCTTTCAAACACCCTATATAATATTTTAAGAATCACTGCCGCGTACGACTTATTTCACAAAAAACATTAAATCACTAATATATAACACTGTTCCGTTACTGAGTGACTGACAGACAACTTACAGCCATAACTACTGGGCGTAGAGAGCTGAAATTTGGAAAATACATTTTTTAGGGGATGTAGGGATGCACTAAGGAAGGAATTCCCGAAATTCCCACGGGAACGGGAAATATAGGACTTTTTAGTTTGTATGAAAATTTTTATTCCTTGAGTGCACGGATACGATACTTGGCATAAAGGTTCTTCAAAAAGTGACTGGTTGTTTTGTGAAAGGAATTCCCAAAATTCTCACGGGAACAGGAACTATATGATGTTTTAGTTTGTATGAAAAAACCTTATGCCTGGAGTGCACGGATGTGATATTTAGTATAAAGGTTCCTTAATAAGTGTCTGTTTGTATTATGGAAGGAATTCCCGAAATTCCCACGGAAACGGAAAATATAGGACTTTTGAGTTTATGCGTGTACGAAATCGCGGGCAAACGCTCGTAACATTTATATTAAATTGAAAGTTTCGTTCATTGCTTATCACTTTTAAGAGCTATTTTCTTTCCCGTCTGTTACTGTCTATACTTTGAAATCCTATCCAAGTTTATAGTGTCCTTTATGAAGACTGCAGATATGAACCAACCCGTGATATAAGGATGAAACTTTTAAAATAGGCCCTTAATATATCCTTCCTAAATCCTAAGCCTGTATGCTGTCATCTTTGACCTCATCTTCACTTCAACGATGAAAAAATGTTTTGAAATTAGGATAAAACATATTTTTTTCAAGTTCATCCCAAGGCATGAAGTTAGAAATTGACTAAAAACGTTTATTCTCCAAATTAAGGGGTTTATTCGAAATCTCCGAAGCTAACTGTACGAGTACATAGTTCAGATTTTGGCAAAGCAATGTTAAGGCGAAGTAAATTTTTCTTCTCGCTTATATCAACGCAGCAGTGTGCTGCAAAGCCGGCTATGACTAGCTTCGCTTGCGAAAGGTATGCAACTTAAGTGCCACGTCAATCTCGCTTCGCTGGCAATATTTATTTGACGTCTTTGACATCGACCTTTGCCATGAAAAGCCGTATTACATATTCCGAGCTTAAACACTTCCTTTGTTTGCGCAGTCGGTAAGGCAGTTAGATATTAAAAGCGGGTTTCGCGAGCTACGTTCTCGTGTAAACAAGGCACACCTTAAGATATTTAACATAATGTTGACATTGCAATATCGTATTTTCGTTTCTTCATAAAGTTTTTTCAAAGAAGGTCCTTTTTTAGTAGTAAATATCGTGTGCCTGAATAAATGAGAAGTCTCAACGTCTAACCGTAAAGGGATTTCAGTGTTTGAGCTGGCAACATTCATCAGTATCGTCTTGGGATGATATTAAAAGAAAAGGGTACGATTTACCTTTTTGCGAGGCCACAGTTTGCGCCACCTATACATTTTTCAAAGGGTAATTGTTTAGTATCTCTTTTATTCCAACGGAGTAGAGTTCAAAGTCATTGGGATGAAACCCAACCATATCATTAGGCCAACTTTCTATTGGATTACGAAGCTGAAATATGAGAAGTGTCTTTTTGAATTATGCGTAACGAAATTCGTAATTTACATTGTTTGAATATTTATAACAGAATTATTTAGCTACGTATACATATCGTAATTTAATTGTAAAACATTGTCACCACCGTAGAACGTGCATGAATTTAGTATGTTTCTGAGAAAGAATAAGAACTGTAAATAATAATAAATAATTGAAACATGATTTCAAACATGTTTTAGTATCTTTAACTGTCTTTTAATCTTGACGCTATTGTGCGTTTAAGTGCACTCAATCCTAAATCTGATGATTTATTACTAAGATAAAATAAGGCAGATTGCTTGAGATTTTCAGGCGTTCAATAGTACGTAAGTAACTCAGTCTAGACAGGCTGGCAAGACAACTCCTTCAATCCGATAGGTTCAATCTTCTCACACTTAATAACACAGTAGGTACTCACTTCAACTATTTGTTATAATCAGAGTTTCAAGTAAAGTTTTTTTTTATTTTTAGTCGCAACGTTGTACTGTTATCAAAACTAATACTGTTATTTATTCGGTCAAAAACAACTAGTTTTTATAGATTACAAGCGTAAAATTCTTTTGTAAAAAAACACCATAATGTTCTTATTTTAAACTAGCTGTTTCGAGCGGTTTTACCCGTGCAATTTCGAATTCCGCGGGCATATCGGGGTAAAAGTAGCCTATGTGCTATTCCAGACTGTACACTATCACAATGCAAAATATCATCCAAATCCATTGGGCCCTTCTGCCGTGATTGTAGAACAAATATACTCCATCTATCCAAACATTGAAATTTATAGCATTAGTAAGAATAAGATAAACACTCGTTGGCACATTGAGTAAAAGTCGTTTGCACAATCACGGCAGAACGGCCGTATGGATATGGATGAAATTTTGCCAAGTAATAAATAATAAATAAATAAATTTTTAATAAATATTTCTGACACTCACACAACATTATCTAGCCCAAATTAAGTTTCTTAAAGAACTTGTGTTATGGATAGTAGTTAACTGATATACTTAAAAAAGAAATAAACATACATATTGAATAAATACATATTTTTATTAGAAAATAAACCTTAATAAACATATAAACATCCATGACTTGACGACTTATATCTGTGTTCATAACACAAATATCCGTCGCCGCTGGGATTCGAACCCAGGACCTCTGGCATAGAAGGCAATGTACGTTACCCCTACACCAGCTGGTCGTCTAGTAAATGAGGAGTTTCGACTTTAAAACCATCAAGATATTGTTCTTTTGAAACATGCCCGCCTGCGTAAATACCAAAGCCATTACTGTATTCCAGGTAGAACGATAGGATAAGGAGTGTAATTATTACATGCTGTACTGGGAGCCAAGGAAAAACATAGAATGTGCCAGCTGCCTCTCTTCCCGGGCATAATTTAAAAGTAAGTTAAGGGACAAAGGTTTTATTGGAGGTAATTTTTTTTGTGGGCGATAGGCTGAGTGCTGACCCCCTGTCGATGCAATAGTCTCTCTCCACCATTATAATTCCTCTAAATTAGTAAAACGTGACATCAGATGGTTTTACAACCTATGGTTTTCTGCCTACTCCATAAGAGATACAAGCGTGAAGTTATGTATGTATGAAATTCACTGCTTCTCAACATCTAATGTCCCAGGCTCGATAACGTCTCAACTTGCTTGCTTTCTCTGAAGTTGCGGGAATTCATGGTGGTGATTAAGTATTTCATATAAGGTAAACCACGTCAAATTGAGCTCTTTATCAAAATTTGAAAAAGTATATTTATATTTAGTTTAACAGTAAATAAAAAAGAAACTCTGTTTAAAAATAAAAATAAAAAACTCTTTAATGAAAAATGAACGACAGCTCAGAATTAAGTTTAATTATTGTACAAGTATAGGTATTCTAACTAAAGCTTGATATCTGGATTACACCCTGGGACCTTTCCTGCAGGCTCCGTTGATATGGGTCCGTTGTGTCTCCTAGCTCTTCGCTGTATGTCTAAAAGTACTGAATTACTGGTGATAAGTTATGAAAGCTTTGCGAGCACCGGTAATTAGGTATCTATTTTCTCAGGGAGTTACTCTGAAGTTGAAGTTAATAGACGGTGATCGCTTAACACCAGGTAACTGACATGCTTGTTTGCCCAAATACCAGCAGGTTTGGCTAAAAGTGACACTACTTACTCAAAAATAAAAAATCAAAGAAAATTCAAAATTAGGTGCAACTAATATAAAAGATAAAAAAAAGATAAATAAAAGTTAAGCTCGATATCTGTATATTACGAGTAAGTAAACCCTGGGTCCCTTGATACAGGCTCCGTTGACACAGCGGGTCTCTTCGAGCTCCTTGCTGTATGTCTTAACATTGCTTCATAATGATACCTAAATGATGATAGAGTGTGAAGACTTTGCGAAAGGTGCCAGTCTAAGAAGATGCTTATTTTCGAACCCACACATCTATGTTTTATTCCAAGTAGAACGGCCGGATAGGTTGATTCTGGCCCCTCCTGCCTGGGAGATTAAATGTTAAGTACCGGTGCCTGTAATTACATCCCAGGGTCCGAAATGTTCCGTTAATTCCATTGAACTTGCAGGAGTTAAGTCAGAAGTATTCGTTACACATTAAAAACAATGATCGGTTTTGTTTAAAATAAATATATGTTTGAAAATAAAAAAAATATTTAATAAAACATTATTTACAATAGATTCAATATTTATAAAAGTGTATAATAGTAAAGCTTGATATCTGGACTACACTTTTTTTTCCTGCCAAAGAAATGACACAAAAGTATGACGTATTGGACCACGGTTTAGGGACTCCCCGCATGTGGACCCGTATATCAAAGTGACCACGAAGCCGTTTATGTGAGAGTTGGATAGCCAAGCTTTTCTTGGGATTGACATCAATGCGCCACTTCGTGAACCAGGCACTGAGCTCGTTGATCCCTACTTCCCTTGATACAGGCTGCGTTGACACAGCGCAGCGGCTCGCGGCACACGGCGAACGGGCCTCCCCGAGCTCTTTATTGTATGCCAAAAAAATGCTGAATCACTAGTGATAAGGTGTAAAGGCTTTGCAAAAGGTGCCAGTCTGAGAAGATACAGCTGTCCTGCTTATTTTTGAACTCATACAGCTTTGTTGTATTCTAGATAGCAGGACAGGACAGTGTAATGGTAGGCACCGGTATTTAAGTTTCTAATGTCTAAGAATGATAGTGATACCTAGTACCTTGACCTCTCAGAAGTTAATCAATGGCTGTGGTTGCTTAACATCATGTAATTGACATCCTGGTTCGCCCAAAAAGGGCCGTTTTGACTAAAAAAAAACAATGTTTTAAAAATAAAAAATCTTTTAATAAAACATGAAAAATGGCTCAAAATTAGATTAAAACAAGTAAAGCTTGATATCTGGATTACACCCTAGGTCCCTTGGTGCAGGCTCCGTTGACACAACGCAGCGGCTCGCGGCACACGGCGGACGGGGTCTCTCCCAGCTCCTTGCTGTACTTCTTGCAGGCTGCTCCTTCAGCTGAGAAACACATAAAAATAATGTTTATTCACTCAGTACGAAACGATAATAGATTATGATATGAATAGATTATCAAAAAGTGAACATTTCTGATATGTACTCCTTTCACAGACCTACAACAATTGCAAAGTGGCAGAATTATTTAAAATATAGAAAAGATTAAGATATGAATCCGATCTGATTAAGTATCGCCCTGCATTAAAACTTTGCCATCTAATATTATATTTCTTAAGCGATGTTGTTGGTTTTATGAAAATTCAATTCCTCTTCCAACTTTCAAGCCCTTTGAATTTATCGTCACTATCTGCAGGGCTAGCATGCAATCATCGATAAATAGACGAATCGACAAGATAAATATTATTTTGTTATTTTATCCTATTATGTAAGCTAATATGCGCACCATAATAGATAGAATTACTCGATTTGATACCATGCCTAAGACCACAGAACCAAATATGTCATAATCTTAATAAATTACATACACTAAATACCATCGTTGTCGACGGCAGCATGCTAGCACCACTGATGAGATTAAGCTCAGCCGAGGGTTTATATATTAAGATGGTAGATAACTATCTCAATAATGCTGCATAGATTCTTTTTGGGTGTATCTTAATTTTCAAATTTAAATTAGTTGATTTAAATTTTGATTAACACCAGGGATAAATAGACGGACAACCTGATAACCCAAATTATAAATTAGAGAATACTCCATCCGTTAAACAACAGGGATTGTCATATTCAAGTTCAAGAGCAATTCGCATAATAAACAGTTTCCGGAAATGCCAATGATTGTATGTATGTAGAATCAGAAAAACTAGCCGTTAAGTTAATTGAATTACCCAAACCGACACACCAACCAAGCTAACCAAGCAAGCAATTCATCACTTTGGCGATGGGGTAAATCTATCTGCCCCAGACGCCAGTGGTTGCGGGTTCGATTCCCGCACGGAATAAGATAATAAAATGTTCCGAGTCTGGGCATTTATCTATATATGTATTTTATATTCGAGGTTCCCCCCTAGTTCGCTACATGGTATCTCATAACACAAGCTTCGCTTACTTTGAGGCCATGTAGTTGGTGTGATTATCTGGGGATTTTATTTATTTACTTCATATAAGCTTGACTTATGGACACATCGGAACTAGGGGTATCCTAGTATAAACCCAGTTAGAAAAAAAACTTTTTTTAACTGGCATTCCTTAAGTCCACATTGGGCTTACAAAGAGACGGAGTTGGGCCGACTTATAATTGCACGTAATACATATTTTCTAACATTCACAATACGCTATTGACCCCAAATTGATTTTCTGTAAGAATTTGTGTCACGGATGATGAAACTGAAGAAATACCTTTATTAAAAAAATGTAAACTATCGTACATAATTAACGAATGCAGAGCATTAAAAAAACCGACTTCACGTCAAAACTTTTTCTGAGTTGAGAAAGTAACGTAACATGCATCGTAAACATTCTCCGAAATCATACAAATTTTTTCAAAAGTTTGAAATTTTCAATTAAATACCTAACCGATTTAAAAAATATCTAAAGTCAACGCATTTTGTATATAAGGCTAAGTTTTTACCATTAAATTTATCCAAGTACTAAAAAAAATTAAACTATAAACATGAAAGTTTGTGTAGATGAATCGATCGTCTCAAACACTGAAAGGAATTACAGATTGATTTGAAATTTCTAACAAAAGAAGGGCAAAGCCTGGAATAACAAATGAAATACTTTTTATCACAATATTCTCACGGTACAGGGATAAACGCAAATCTGTAAGAACAGCCAGAGTTATAATCGTATTTGGTTTTATTGTTTTCGTCGTTCACAAAATCTATACTAATAAGCTAAATGTGAATGTATTTTTATTTGTTTGAATGCGCTAATTTCAGAAATCAACAGTCAGATTTGAAGTTTTTTTTTGTATTTGATAGCATAATTCTTAAGATAGGTAACGTTAAAATTTTCTTAAATAAATCGAAACTTCAAGTTAAAATAAAAATTATAATTATTCGAAATAAGGTCTAGAAAAAGTAATTTATTTTATATTGTAAATCGTGAAATCTCTGTAAAATATTTAAGTGAGTAATATTAAAACATAAATAAGGTAGTGTGCATTAAAATATTTTTATTTAATTTAAATTTATAATTGAACTTGACATGTCATTGCTGTCCGTACTAAAAGGTAACAGTTGAAATCGTAATGTGCTCTATTCCAAACGATATAATTCCAATGGCAATTCAAACGTATATACCTACCTACAGGCGTTATAGTGATCCAGTTGAACGTAAATTGACGTCTGAGTGTATAATGTCCAAAGATATTCATGGATAGGCACCTAATTGAATTATTAATTATTCAGTAACTATACCTAGGTACACCTTAATGCGTTTAATACATCCTGTAGTTACGTAATATGTTTGAGTAATGATTGATTGGACGGAGAGGGATTTTATGGTTCCGTACTCCAAAATAAAAATGGAATCCTTAAAGAATATTTTTTTATAGTGTCTGTTCCTCAGGACCCTTTTTCTCAGTAGAGTTATCTAGTTGAATTTGGTAACAAATACTCAAGTCTGCAATCTGTTGGAGCACTAAAGAATCTAAGTAAAGGAATTTTAGTCAACGCAACAAGAGATAAGGTTAATGCTTCGTTATGTCGCATATTTTGAATGCTCGCAAGGTTATAAAAACCTATAGGGTACTTCCCGTTGATCTAGAATCATGCAATTTGGTAAGAAGTGAAAATAGGTGAGGTTGGAATGGCACAAATAGTCCCGAAAAATGGTAATTTAGCTTTATTCCAGAAAGCTAGCACGGAACCCTAGGGGTGCGAGTCTGATTCGCACTTGACTGGTTTTTTAAAAGCATATTAAGTCCGTTAACACCAAAAGGGAAAATGCACTAATTGCCCATCTTTGAAGCTATCAGTCCGATTTGAAATACAAGTTTTAAGTATATTTTTTCAAGAAAAAGATTTGAAATCGTACCTACTAAAAAACATTGATTATTTTGAATTCTATAAACTGTGCGATACTTTTACTCTCCTGAGGCCTTGGTAAGCAGGCCTGGTGCATCTGTCAGAATAGAATACATAACAATAATATTTGTCTTTTCTTGTGCTTGTATTCTTGGGCGTGCCTGGGCGGGCACTGGACGGGAGTGTATGCACTAAACGTGCTCCAAAAGCTATGGTGCCGAATGAAATTTTCTAGCAGTTTTCGAGGTGAGCGCTTTCCAACAAACAAACAGAATCCTTTTTTTAAATAAGTAGAGATAGTCATAAAGGATCTACAATAGTTAAATTTGCAAAAATAACCCTTCTAATATATTTTTTAAACACGGTATTATAATTCATTTCGAGTAATTCCATTTCGTGTACACGCGGTGAAATATAAACAAATGTAGGTAGTTAGTAAAAAGCGCTATGAGTTGTGACGTAATTATTTTAAGGGTACCCAAGCCACTTAACCAAACTTGTCGGGGGGCCGTCAAAAAAATTTGCTGTTTCACTCAAGTTCTCGCGCAGGTTGGCATGTTGGCATATTTGTTGAGACGCATGATTTATTATTTCGGAAATTCGGGAAGCATTTTTTAAAAAGTTTTGGATTTCGTGAAAGTATAAATAAATATAAAATAATTGATTAACAAGCTACGATTATTAATAACTGTATAATGCGCGTTGAAGTTAGGGAAGAAATATGGATTTTTTATCATTTAAAAATTTATTCTGTTGATATTATGCGGACAACCAAAAATCTTAGACCTTAATGAGACAAAGCCATGCCATAATTAGATTGTTTATTTAAGAAGTGTTTCTAAAAATACCTTGATTTGTTATGTACTCCAGACCATAGTAAAGATATGGGACTCCTACGTTGTTATAGAAAATATTACGGAATGCGCATCCTAAACTTCAAATTACCATTGTTTTTATTACACAACAATTAATGATTAACCATAGCTTTGCTCAAAAGTTTTATGATGAATTAACTTTTCTTTCTTCTTTTACAACTACCGCTTTTCACATGTCCCGTATAAACAAGTGAAGTATTGATTGAATACAGCCCACAGATTAAAACCCCAACTTACCCAGCAGGATCATACGAGCATTGTATACCATAATCAGACATAGCATTGTTTATAAACTAATTGGTTTTGGATCCTATTCCAAACACATAAAGTTCAAAATTTGGCGGGCTCTATGGTCCCTATGGCTGATGGATAACTCACCAAGCAAGGTCACGCAAGCTGGACAGCAGGCGCACTTCCCAGCATGGTTCTCCTTGTAGACTGAAGGGTTCTTGCAGGTGGACTTGGCAACCTTGGAGGGGCAGGGGTTCTGCTTGCAGTAGCTGGACCCGCAGACCAGGTCACTGTAGGCTACTGCCAGGATACAGCTCAGGACGAGGAGGACTAATGTTAGTTTCATGCTGGAATAAATGATAGGTAATAGATTATAATAAATAATTAATTAAATAGTTCAAACCGTCGTGCCATATTTAGCCAAAAGTAATTTTCTTAAAGGACTTATGCTATGGATACTATGTAGATAGCAGATAATAGGTAGAGTCAGCATCAAAAGTTGATGAACTCATTAAAAATTATGAAAGTCGCTATTTACCAAATTGTGCCCAAATTACGATTTACATTGACTAACTTCTATGTACCTATAGTTGCAATAACAAAACATAGAAGTTTATCACTCGATATTAAGGCACAATATGGTGAATGGTGACTTTGAAAATTTTATTGTGTTCATCATCTTTTAACACTGACCGTTTGTATCAAATATATTAATAAACTTAGTAACCATTCGTGACTTGGTCCCGTTCTCCTCTTTGGATACGGAACCCTAAGAAAAAAAATTGCAAGTCTAAAAAGTACTTTATTATAAACTGTAATATGTAAAATGCGCCATGCTCGAATCTACAACAAATTAGTGACAATATATGAATACAACTCCACAAATTTATGTCCAGAATTTTTTTTCGTGATTTCAAATTACCCCTACCTAGATATGCATGCTCCATCTTAATCATCTCCCTCATTCGTCAGTCTCATCCTCACTTTACATCAGGTAAACAAGACGCTTCGTATATTTACAATATTTTGATTTAATTAGATGTTCGAATAATAAATTGTAAATATTTTAAAATAATTAATATCATAGTGCAGCGCAAAAAAGATTTATGTATAACAAATTTTATAACTCGACACAACCAACTTGGCTACGTTACATATTATGAGCCGTAAAAACTTACAACATTATGATGTTTTGAAATCATAGATCTGCAAAAGGGATAGATATTATACGAATAGATTTTCCATCAAATCTAATACTTTTTCCTGTTACACAAAATACACGGCATTTTTGAATAAAGAAAAAAAATCACTCACGCCACCGCATGGTTAAACTAACATTGAGAATAAATATATTTTTTCCTGGAAAAAAAAGGGTCCGTGTAAACCACGTTCGTGATATAAAAATGATTACGATACGCTCGCGAAACCGCTTCAGTATGGAATATTGATAAACCTAGGGCTTAATGGAATATTTAAAACTGTGTGTTACATTAGATTTATTTTTCTATACAATATTGATGAGTACCTATTACAATGTCTTCTTTGTTGACGATCGCTTCTGTGGTTATGGGGTAAAACTGTCTCAAAAAAAAACGCACAACTAAAATAAGTTTGTTGTGCATGAATATGTTTCTTTGTATTGGTAATGTTTGTTTACAACCAGTGTATTATGAATGATAGGTATGTATGTATTTATGAAATACGTAGTATACCTATTTATGTTAATTCGTGATTCATAAGCCATATGAGCTCAATGTGAGGCTGGATGGTGTAAATAAATATCCAACTATATATTGGTGTTCTCCCCTGGTATTCTCCCTACCCCATAAAGGATACATGGTGAAGTTATGGATTTATGTATGTATATTTATACTTGTCGAAGAGGCATGATGTGATTAGTTTCAGACGCGTATGTAAAGAGAATGTTTACGCACATATACTCTACCATCGAGTTCATTGACGTAAAAGGGGAGATATTATTAGGAGTTATTATTTTGGCTTATCAATGAAATCACCTCCGAATAGACAAATAATGTTATCTATAGGCTGCGAAGATAAGCACCTAGGTATTATTTTGTAAGATATTTTTTAGGAGATAACAGGAATGGTAAAGGGATCGCCTTTTGATCTGAACATACAAACTCTTGACAAATATGCGAATACAGTGTGTGTACTTCTAGGTACACAAAAAAATATTTTTTAATAAATAAATTTGTAATAAGCGATATGATTTGACTTCCAAAAATATTTAACTAGAATCTAACGGAGGTCCTTAGATTAGTTGACAATGGTTAGCAGCCATTTTAAAATCATTTGAGAACATTTTATTTTTGTCCAATAAAATATAATTTTATAAATAGTGTATTTATATCATACATTTATGAATTTATTTATATATTTGTTTACGTATTATATTTGTATTTTCTGTAAAATCGGCGGCATAGTTTTCGATAATAGGTGCTCATTAAAATGGAAGTCATCTGAAATGATAGTGTGTGTATCATGGTCAATGTTCAAATTATAACACTTGTTGCAATGTGTCACTTCTACATTAAAACTACTTACTACTATAGCAACAGGATATTTACCATGATTGTTTTTTATTTTGTCGACCAGTATCGTCGTGATCATGGCGCTTGCAACAGTGCCGAAATATTGAAAACTCAAAATAAAAATATCCCGTTTCTAAAGTAAATTTAAATGTTGAAGACCATGATAGTTTTAAAACTTATACTTACTACTCGTTTCTCGTTGCCAACATCATAAGGTTTAGGCTTTATAATGACATTAAAATCTAGGCACTTCACTATTAAGCAGTAGTTATTTAAAATGTGCATAAACAATACGCTCATTGATTCAAAATTATAATATGATAATACTCAATATATAATTTCAGAATAAGTTTTGTGGTCCTGAAGGTTTTCTAACCGAATTGGGATACAAATTGCCGCGGAATGAATTTGAACTTTGGCAATGGCCGTTTTCAAAGACGTGAGCTGAATATCTAGAACAAAAATCCTTGGAAATTGAATCGAAGCTGTTTGTCTACAATACTAAATTGTAATGATTAATAAATAAATATTTTTGGCATTCACACAAAATTATCTAGCCCAAATTAAGTTGCTTATTGAATGGATTCAGTTTAATTAAGTTCAATAAATAGGACGTTCACATTTTACCGTAACATCCATTGTCGCGGGATTTTTATAAATAATTTTATTAAATACTCTTTATTGCCAAATTAAATACAATTACAATAAATTATTAATACATTAACAATGAAGCTGCCTAATCGCCAAAAGCGATTTCAGGCAACCAATAAAAGGAATCCATTTAGAATTAAAGTAGATAGGTAGACTGGGTAACCTAATATTTATTTATTAGGAGATGTAGGAAGTTGAACTTTTGGTATATTGTACTTTACACTGGACTGCTTGTTTTCTATAAATTATTATTTTTCTGCAACTTCTGTGAATGAAGAAAAATGGAAGTTTTATTTTCATTATTCAAAGAAATTCACTTTAGTAATAAAATCTGCTCGACGACGTCGTAAGATGTAAGTACATCACACACCTGACACACAGGTCAACTATACATAGTTTTTATCAAAAAAGTCAAAAATGACTTTAATGTTTTTTTTACCGCTCATTTCTTTCGTTTTTAAATGCATGTAACTTTTTACTGAACAGTTGTGGAGATATAGTATGGCAACGTTTTTTATTGCTATATTCTAATAGGTAATAGTTTCATTACGCTACATGTCATCAGAACTGCAAAAAACACGGTACTAGCACTGTACTGCTTGCTGCCAATGTTCTTTACAAAAAGGGACAGTATAAAAGAAAAATAAACAGAAATCTTACAGCGTTAATTTTTATACAGTTTTTATACATCCACACGTAATTATTAAAATTACTACTTGATATAGGTAAAACAATTTTTCAGCTTATTGACTTTTCCTACAAATCGTGTTAAAAAGTGAAATATATTTAAACGCGATACAATGTATTATATTTTTAATTGGCAGTTTTATCTATTGTAATAACCTATGGTAATTATAATATTGGGTATTGTAACTTGTAATAAGCACGAAAAATTTATGCAATAATCCAATCATTTTGTTTGAATGTTTTGAACATCCACAATAATCGGAAAATAGATCGTATTTCTTAGTTTAAAGAATAATAATTAAATAAATTCACGGGATTCTTAGTCAGTCCAAGTCCTTAGTCGGGAGTCAGTTCCAAGCACCATAATCGAGGTCCCGTGAAAGGTTAGTCTAATGGTACACTTTATTTAAATAAAATAAACATGTTTTTTTTATTATGCCGCTAACCTTTATTTACATGATCGTTCACTTAATTTTACTTAAATTACGAAAAAAAAACAAAAACAAGTAGAATCGAATGAAGTTTGAATTTTTTTGAATCTATTTTTCTTATGTTTAAGTACATTCTGGTGGTAGATTAAAAATAAAGTTTAAGAGTTACTTACATGTAAAATCTGTATTTTTTTCTATTGTTATACTGTGAGCGCGAACTTGTCACTAAGCGTAGTGCTAGCGGGAATGTAGTGTTTGGACATTATAATGCAATGTATTATTAGTACTTACCGATAACCTTACTTGTTTACAGACACTAAGGTTAATGTTTGTTATCGTCTTTTACAATTATTAAATCATAATTTCACAGAAACTTAGCACTTATCGCAGCTCCAAACATAGTTTGCATTCATTTAGAAGTTTATTCAGCGCTCTTAGTGACTTAAAGAATATTATATTATTAATTCAAGATTAATTTTTAGTCTGATGTTGTTAATAAAAGTTTTAATTGAAGTAGTAATGGAGTAGGTAATTTAAAATCTTTTATTGTTGAATATTTCATTACTGTTGTTTGGGTGCAAATACTCATGAATTATCAACTTTAAATAAGTTTTATTTCTAATGAACCTTTATCTTATTTTGATAGCCTAGCAACTATTATATTGATTATGCCATCATGTAGCATATATTATGCCGCATTGTTTGCTTAGAGACAGTTATGGACAGTCCTAATGTTCCATGAAAAATGTGTCCCTAAAAAGCGACTAATTGAAGTGATTCCAGCGACCTATAGAATGAAGATTTCCACATATCGATATTAATACAGGCTTATTTTTAGTCTTCAGCCAAATTTAAATGTTATTTTCTTTGATACGATTTATACGTACTTGCATATTTATTGTAGTATCGCTGAGTACAAAAAAATAAAAATATCACACCACAAACTTTTTTACAAATAGTCGCTGTTGATGCTATTGAGCTATGCTACTATTTGGCGGCATTTCATTGATAATACTACGACGTAGTACCACAAGATTTTGTAGTAGCGCGTAGTCGTCTTTATTTTAATGGTATTCATTCATAATTTAGAGTGACCATGCTTTGCTTAATATGCTAACGAATATATTAATTTCCTTGTAAAATAAATACATATATTTTTCTTAGCAAACATTGTTTTTATGAATGATATTTACCGTGTAAAAAAATTCGGCCGGTGACTAAAAATCAACCCTGTATAATAAAGTTGAAGGGTTTATCTGTTTGTTTAAGGGCCTACACTACCTCAGACACGCTCCGAATCCAAATTTTGATCTCAAATATCTATCAGAGTACTGAACTAATAATTTTAGAAAAATCATATAGCAAAGTTAAGAGTATGAACTAAGAACAATATGTTTTGAAAACACGATTAATGAAAAAAATCTCGATAGAAAAAAATCACAAACTTACCTCTAAAATTAACAAAGAAACCTTATTACTTAATTAGTACTTAACCTACACTAATGTAACTTGGTATTTAGTTTCAAGGTATGACAATACGTGTACTATATGATCTGATTTTAAAATAATTTTATTATTTTTTTTATTATAAATCTTAAATCTAAAATAATGTGTTTGGCACCTGCGCCCGCTCAAGGATTCAGTTGTGCTCCGGCATTCGTACGAGGAACCTGTGTCGCTTTCACGCTTGCCGCCGCCGCTACAACATCACGTAAATATCGTGTTTTCCATAAATAAATTTGTGGTGTGTTTTATTTCAAAATGGGAAATGAAAGAAATAAGATACGGAAAAGGCAGAGTTGGAGAAAACAAAACGCGAGTGAGTAAGATAGCTCCGACGCGCGTTGCGGGGTGCTTCACGGCCGGGCGGTGAGGTGGGGGCGAAATTCAGATTCTAGCTGGAGTAGTATGGGCTCTTAAACACGCTAAACTATTTGTCGATTTTTTAAATAGCAAATCTAATGGTTCTCTAAAAGCTGTATATTTTGGTTACAGGTTAAATGACTTTTATCCAACAAAATCCTATAAAAAATACTATTATTTGGGTATTAAAATTATGGGTATAAAATTGCTAATATTTTATAATACGATCCACATGTACAATCTTTTTTCGTCAAATTTGACGACCACTTTGGCGAAGGGGTAAGCCTATCTGCCTCAGACGCCAGTGGTTGCGGGTTCGATACCCGCCCGGAACAAGAAAAAAAAAATTCCGTGTCTGGGTGTTTATCTATATATGTATTTATATTCTAGGTTCCCCCTAGTTCGCTACATGGTATCTCATAACAAAAGCTTCGCTTACTTTGAGGCCATGTAGTTGGTGTGATTGTCTGGGGATTTCATTTTATTTATTTTTTTAATCTTCAAGCACTATCTTCGATTAAATCCTCTCTTACCATGTGAGATGTAAGAATTTAAATTGAATCCCCTGTTGAACTTTCAAAAGGGAGAGTTGAGTGGGTTGGTAATCTTGGTATTAACATCAAAGAACACCGCATACAAGGACAATATATTTTAAAAGTTGAGATCCACTCTCAAGATGCCTATGGTGAACATTTGATAAAACTACAAGTACCTAAGTGTATACCGAGCCCTACTTTGTTTAGGAGGTCAATCAACAATAGTTTATTGTAAGGTAAACTTTGTGATAGGCCTTTGTCTCCTGGATAAGTGTGTAAAAGGAGACCAATCTGAGCAGCTCGCTCCTCAGGTAATCCTAAGGTAATCCTCGCGGTGGTAAGATCCCTAGATCACTAGGTAGGTGGTAGGATCTGCTTGGTGGTAGGATCCCTTCTGGGTCCGACTGGCTAGCGACCACCCTTTATACAAAGTCTGCCGCCAAATGTTACCGCTCCGGCGGTAATGTGTTCCGGCAATATTGTATAAAGAGCCAGTTCCTTCCTAAACCCGTGTGCTTTCATCTTCGACCTCATCGTCACTTACCATCAGGTGAGATTGAGGTCAAACGCGGGTTTAGTCACTTATAAAAAAAAAAAAAAAAAAAAAGGTAGGCTACCATCATTGAAAAAGTTTGCCACTAAAACTGATCACACCAGATAGTATGTTCCGGCGATGTTTTAGGGTGCTACCAGCAGACCAATCGATCGAATCTATCAATGACCTTGATCGACGTCGATTGCTTTTTTCTGATCGGATTGGTCTAGTAAAAACTATCAATTGACGTCGTCTTCGCGTGTGAACTCAAACTATCACATCCTCGAATTTTGAAAGTGACCCACCAGTCACCCTGTACTCACTTATTAAAGTATACCAATTTCGACACAGATAAAATGTGTAATAAATTAAGATCAGTAATAAGCAGACTTAATGTACTGAAACATAAATTACCATTTAAACTACCTAGATACTGTGTATGGCCCTAGGAGAGGCCATAAATAGCGCTGTAAGTAGTTATGGCAGATCGTATAAGTGCTAAGAGTCTACACCCATACCTATATGTATAGGTTCCTCGCATTCCTAAACAGAGCTAAAAATTAATATTATTAAGTTATGAGTGTTATTGCGACAACGTATAATGAATCATATCGTATAAATAAAGCGTAAATATTTACCAGCAGTCTCATACTTGAATAATCATACAACCAAAACTAACAAAACATTTGGTATATAGATACAAGGGTTACAAAATACTAAATTCGTAGCTTTTGAATGGAGGGGCTTTTGGGACCAGTACCAAAGGTCTAAACGCTTCCTTTGTCACATCCTCATGCACCATGTTGGTCCACATAGTTCTGACGCTCATGAATACTCCATGTATTGTCGTGATAGAAGCCTTATTCAAATGTATGCACGTGAACGAATGTTCCATACTCTATGCATTGGGTTCCGCAGTCACAGTTGATTTTAGATAACTCTGAATAGTATACAAAACATAGTGTGTTTTCAGCAACTGTCTTTAAAATAAAATGTTTACCCAAACTGACATATAATCCAAGTAGCTCTGAAGTTAACTTTAAGGGTACGTTTAAGGACAGGCGGTGCGTCGAGCATTTTTACCACTTTTACTACATCATCCCCTAATAAATAAGCTTTTTATATCAGTAAATTATCTAAAATATGTCGATAATTGTTGAAAATCATCGCTTATGGGTAAAATCAAGCGAGACAAAATATGTACTAATTCGTGGCTCAATAAGTTTAAAACCCTAAAGCAATGAAATTCAATGTTAAAGAAATATCTGCAAGGTAAATTGTTCATTAAAAGTATAGAAAATTTTCAGCAACTCTCTTATTTAAATTTGAATAATTAAAGGAATGACGAAATTATTTTGGGTTTCGTTCTTAAACTGTTCTTTTTTCGTACGGAACTCGATAAATTTTCTAATTTATTCTTTAGCATACTTTAATTACAGCGACGTGATATTTTACCATAAAATTCCATCATCATTTTCAATTATCTCACTTTCATTGTATTTTTTTTAAATAAAGTTGGTAAGTCTTGTATGACAATAGACAGCTTTCTATGTATTTAAAAACAATCTTATCCATTAAATCTTGTGTAAGGGTACCAAAAAAACAGACAATCAAAAAAAAACTTAAAACTATGTATTGCGTTGGATATACCAGTATGTTTTTTTTAATGATATTAATATACATTTACAGTAGTTACATGGCTAGTCACACTCATGTACAAAAATTGCAAACTGCACACATATAAAAAATACAGGGTGTTTGGCGCAAGGACCTACAGGATTTTTTGGGGGCATGCGCTTGTTTTCCCCGTTAGACTCTATGGCCTAAGTGTCACGGTAGTAGAAATATGTTTTTTTTTCTAGAAAATACATAAATTCATGCCCCTATTTCACCTTGTAATAAAACGCGATCAATTCGAGTTGAACTTTTTTACTTGGTGGTAGGATCCCTTCTGGGTCCGCCTGGCTAGAGACCACCCTTTATATAAAGTCTGCCGCCAAATGTTACCGCTCCGGCGGTAATGTGTTCCGGCAATATTGTATAAAGAGCCAGTTCCTTCCTAAACCCGTGTGCTTTCATCTTCGACCTCATCGTCACTTACCATCAGGTGAGATTGAGGTCAAACGCGGGTTTAGTCACTTATAAAAAAAAAAAAAACTTGGCTTACGCGTTAAAAAGAATTCCGTCTTAAATTTTTCTCCAGTCGGAGTCGAGATTTGTTAATCTAGGCTCATAAGGAAATCGGTGAAATCAGGGATAATTCGTCATACTTTTTTATTTGTTGTTGTATTGCCAAAAAATAACTTGTCCTCGTATTCTGAAATATTAATATTCGTATTCCTCTTAAAAATACTGTCAGTTCATGCGCCACACAACATGTAGATACGCTTTTAGCATAGGTAAGGTAATCCATCATTGCTGCTAGGTTTTACCGATAAGATCACTGTATAGCACTGTGAACATACGTCCCGAACAAAAACCGTTTAGTTTATACGTGTGGACATAAGATAGGAAGAGATATGGATGTTAGACAGTGACCGATGTTGGTTAGTGGAGGTAAACTATGTCTATGCAAATAATTTTTTCCTGTCAATGCATTTCAATGTGGCTTTCAGATGTAAATTCAAAGGCATTTTTACCAGACATTATCACGTTTAGTTATATTTACTTAAACAAACTATTTCTATCATTTAATATTTTAATTAAAATGAATTAAGTAGGTATGTACACTTTTTCAATTCAGTTTAGTATTTCATTATTAAATTTTATGAACCATTGGGGCCATTAATGTTGTCCTTGTCACGGAGCTGGCCTAGGGCTGGTTCGTGTCCCGTGTGGAGTTGCTGGTCTCCCATCGGGCGCGTACCCAGGTGGCGGATAGGGGAATACCCCCCAGAAATGGGGGTACCGTTTCGACGGCGTGGACCAAAAAAGGAGTATCAGCAGCTCACTTTGGGGAATCGATGAGGGCATGAGGAGGGGAGCGCTGGTTTGAGCCACCAGCTGCTCGGAGGGACGGCAGGCTTGGATTGCTTCGGCGTCCGAGCTGTCGGCCAACCCGTAATCCTGGGCAGAAACAGGACCGGGGGCTTAACGGTTGCGAGGAAGACAACCTCTGTAAAAAATTACCCCAATCCCCGGGTGCCCGAGGTGCCTCATCCGTGGGATGAATGGCTGTGGGGGTCAGTCCGTCTGCCGAGGGGAAGCGAAAGGGCCGACCACTTTTTTGAATCCCCTTTGCGGACCTCCGGATTTCGGGGATCTAACGCGTGAGCGATTTCCCCGGATGATGGCAGGCCAGATAGCCGGATGCTGGTGGTCTAACGCGACGCGATTCCAACAGTTTTAGGCGTGGCTGGGGGGGGGGTTAGATTCTGGTGATCTAACGCTACGCGATTTCACCGGTCCCTTTCCGGCCTTAGTGTCCCTGGGCGGTGGATACGAGGGTATCTGCCGCCCTGCTCAAGGGAGTTCGCTGAGGTGCGGCGTGCCCGGTGTTCTCGGCACGCTGCATGTTGAGGGTTCCGCGCAAGCGGATGGCGCCGGCGGTTTCGCGGTTGAATGCTTCGGCTTGCCCGTGATCCCGCCACTAGGCGCGGAGGAGGAACACATTGGGGTTTTAGCCGGTTAAAGTCCAGGCATAACTTTGACGCTCCCCCGAGCGTCATCGTATCCAAGGAGGATTACCCCAATTAAAAAAAAAAAAAAAGGGCTGGTTCGTGTATCTCACAAAATTCTGAGGCACCGATATGGATTCTGAAAACCCTAATTAAGACATATGTAAGAATGTAAAACATGTGGTAATACAAAATCTTGGACAGACGGAATTATTCGTTTTTAGTGAATTATTTGCTAACCAACATCCTTGTACCAACTCAGCTGCTACGTCGTAAACTCGTATGTAGTAAAATAATGACGAGTTTTCTGACAGCTCATAAAGATTAGTTCAAAAAACCTCTATAGATGGCACTTTTAAAAAGCCGAAGGGGTTAAGTCTGTATACTATAATGTAGGTAAGTGGTATCTACCATCTATGGTTATTTATAAGTTCAATTTCTGATAGAGACGTCAATTAATTTATTTTACTTTTAAAAACGCAGTGTGGAATAAATGGCTATATGACTTTGCCTTTTGTAAATCGCCATCTATCGATACCTTTTGTACCATTTTTGTACAGTTTTGTTTTTTAATGAGCTGTCAGAAAACCTCTCATTGTATGTGATTATTTTGTCGAATTCACAGTCAAAATAATCTAAATTTCGTTTGTATACTTGATTGGATGACGACATTATCCTTTCAACCGATCTGTCGAGAAGAAGTACCAAAATATTCAACGGAAAACATCTTTTCAAAACAGTTTTCACTGAAGCACTTTATTGTTATTTTGTAAAATCTATCACACGTACATATTTTATTGCTTTAAGAGTTTCTTCAGAATTGTCTTCCTCTAATATCTCGGAAACTTTATTATAAAACGCGGATTCATAACGCGCACTGATAAATAAGCTAATGACCTCAATGAAATGCTCAGACAAGCACACCAACTACTTGGCCCCAAACTAAGCAAAACTTGAGATATGGCCATTGTAGCGAACTAAGGGGGAACCTAGATTATAAATACGTATATATCGTATACGTATATAATAATGCGTAGAAGTTGTCGTGGCGCCGTGGTTACTGCGTGTATCATACGATATCACAGGTTAAGCAACGTTCGGTCGGTACTTGGATGGGTGACCGCCGACCATTCATTTCTCACGACGACTTCCGTGCTTCGGAGGGCACGTTACGCAGTCGGTCCCGGGTGCTGTATACCTGTATACAGTAGTCGTTAGGGTTTGTAGAAGCCACTTTGGCACCCTGAAAACTCTGACACCCACCACCCAGCACTTGGCCAGCTTGGTTGATTATGGCCTAAACCTCCTCGTCACCCATGGGAGAGACTCATACCCTGCAGTGGGCTCATTACAAAGAATTGTGATGATGTTGATATAGATAAACGCCTAGAATCGGAACATTTTTGTTTTCGGGAATCGAACCCGCGACTTGCGGCGCCTGAGGTAGACAGTATTACCTCATCGCTGAAGTGGTCGTCTTTATATTATATTGTATTAAAATACAATATTCATAGCTAGCTGATTTATACTCAGTTTTTATTTACATAATACCATGTAAACTATAATCGTGGAACGGCGATATGATCAAAGTAGCCGCTTAACGCTGGATGTGAGTAGCATAGGACCAATCGGTGTGGAGAACCTTGGGAAAATCTTTTATCCAGCAGTGGGCGTCTCGTAGCTGAATGATGAATCGGTTATACCAGAAATAGCATTACTGGAAAGCAATAGTTTAAAACTAATCAGAAGTTAATTAAAAATCGAAAATCAAGTATTCAATACTCCAGTACTTTCAATGAACTAAGCTAAGCTAAGGTAAGCTATTGTAAGCAACTTTACAAATAACCTAAGACCTTAACTATTTATAACCACCATAACTAAGTTACCTTGCTGATTCCGCGACAAACACTTGCACTGTATTTTTATGCAGTGATGCAGGATTTTTGTTCACCGCAACGACCACCACCGAACTTGCACCCTGAGGAACCTTCTGGTTGAAGCGAAACACATGTCGGTTGAAGCTCGTGGTGTGGGTTACAGTGCTCCAAGTGTGTGTTTATTGCATTCCTTGCTTCTTGCTCGAGGGAGGGAGGATGATGAACCAACGCACGAAAAGTGCGAGTACGAGTCGCGGAATTGGCAAGGTAACTTAGATATAGAAGTTGTCATGGATTTCCGCACACTAACGCCTGATTTAATCAATTATTTTTATAACCACTTCTTTAACGGCCTCTAAAAGCTTTTTTAGGAAACAAATTCCTATCACGTACATTTTCGTGAAAAATTGTTCCACTCATTTCCCAGGATACTTTAATTATAGCGACGTGATATTTTTACCATAAAATTCCATCAACATTTCAAATTCATTCAGACTAATTGTGTTTGATCTTTCTTTTAAATGTTTGTTTATTTTAGATATATTGGTACAAGGGAGAGAGGATAGAGGCGCGCCTTTTGACCTTTTTTCAAAGAGCTCAAACGATACAAAACAAGTTTGGACTTCGTCGCGTCTTATGAATAACGAAAGCCCATTTATATTGTGTTGAGTACGCTGCAAATTAAAAGATTAAAGGGCACGAAGTTTATAAGAAAAAAGTTTTACAGTCAACAAAGAGATTGACAAGTACTGCAAAGTATTGCAAAACGAAATACTCAGAAAATCTGAAAAGCTAACGTACATTATTTTAATTTTTCTATTAATGATTTCGGTCGAGTGATGCTTTTGAAACTAGGCCAAGAAAAATATGATTTTAAGAAGCATTGGTGACCAGATCTTTCATTAAAGTTAATCGATTTTTTTTTGGAAAAATGTTATGAGAGATAACTAGATTCTTTTTATAACTACTTCAATAGATATTTATTATTTTGCTTAAACAGATTGTTTTTTTGTAAGCGATGAAATTCCTGGAGACGGGGCATTTGTACTGTTTCAATAAACAAAAATAGAAGAACTGTTTAATAATACCGGGTTCAGTATATGTTGAGTATTTAAATGCAGTTTATCTATTTGCGTAAAAAATATAAATATTTTATCATTGATATTGGAACCCCTCGATCCATTTCTTTCGCTTCCATCATCTGTAGATCACCCTAAATTAATTAAATGATTTTACTTACCGAAAATTAATTAAAAATATTTATTTCAATGCTAAAGTAACTTTATCTTTTTGGAGTTTTGTTCTAGAATAGAAAGGTACCCTTATAATATTGTATTGTAGGCATATTTACATACGAGTTTCAGTGCCTTGCTCCGCTCGGGTGTATTTTGGCTTTAAACTGTTTGGAGTTTGAAGTCTTTTAAATCGATATTTGGTCAGATTTTGTCACTTGGGGTTGATATTTCAAAAAAAAAAAAAATTTGTCTCATAATTAATTAAGATCGTTTGAACGATTTAGATTTTAATACACGGTACAAGCTTTCATCTCCTATTCAAGCCCTATAAGGATTGATTTTCGTAAAGCTTTTGTTTGACACTGGGTCCTCAGCTATTTCAATTTCAAAGTTCACTCAAATCGGTTCCGTAGTTTAGCTGTGAGAGCGTTACAGACGAACAGACAGACTTTCGCATTTATAATATAATATTGTGGATTACTTTCGTTGCAGTAGGAGCCCAAATGAGAGATTTTATTTTGAAGTGGGTTAATTGGTTTACTGGGATATTATTTGAAAGAGCTTCCTTTTGCAAATCATTCTGAAATAAATACAGTTCATCAACATTAACCAATAAAGTGTTTAAAGAAAAATTAAAAAAATGTCTCTAGCTTTCACTATTTATCATTAAGGACCATAATAAAATATTTAAAAATAACAAATTAAGGTAATTTTTATTAAATTTTCGACAAGGTAGTCTATTTAAATTTTCAACTTTATAGAGCGTATTGTTACAAGGACAATTATCCAAAGATTCTTATGACAATTTTCAGGTTATGTAAAGTCGGAGTGTCCCAGCGGCCATAATGAATCTGATTCTGAAATCGATTTTTCTGAGTGTGAACTCGTGAGAGTTCATATATGACTCATAGACTACTTTGAAATTTGACTAAAAGTCGGATTATCAGCCTTAGGACCTGATGGATTAGGTGTCGGATTGAATTGGTCTCATTGAAAAAGTTACAGCTTGACATAAAAATATGTAACATCGTCTGTTTTCATGCATAATATTTTTTATTTTTACTGCCAGCACGCTTTCTTCGGTGACAGCCGTCGTAGAACGACCACTTCTTTGTTATCCCCGAAAGTAAGTCGCCCGCGTTTGGACACACTTGCTATACCAGCAGTAGCTGGTTGCTTTTGAAGGTCCTTCATCTATGGAAGCAATTTGAAGTCAATCAAATGACTCAACAGATTTTAAGCCACATTTGAAATCGTAAAAATCATAGCACGAAAACGTTCTCGATGCAGATCCATTTTTTAATGAGGCAAGAAAATTTGAATTGGCACTCAAAAAATGTGCATAGAAATTAAAAAATCGAACAAAGGTATTTTTATTTTTAAATAATCGAAGTTTTCAAGGGCAATGATTTTTACATAAACATTTTTTACGGCAAAACTTTCTGAAGTGCCGGTTATTTAATCAAGTTACTGTCAACAGGTGACGACAAATCAGTAATACAGCGAGTTAAAAACTTTTACTCGTCGAACAGTCCGACAAGGCTTTTTTGGCGCTTGGGTGATGACGTCAGAGGGGCGTGAGGGTGAAATAAGGGTTACCATTCAGTATAATTTCCCTCTTCTCAGGAAAAAGTATGAGTGCAGAAACTTTTAGTTTTTTTCATGTTTGAAAACAGAAATTATTTCATTTTATGTACTACAAAAAGGCAAGTTGCGTAAACTTTGGGAAAAACGTTACTGGTACAAAAATACAGGGTGAAGATATAAATAGAAGATTAAGCAAGAAAATATAAGGATTAAAAATAGAGTATGATGAAAATAATATCATGTTTTTATGATAAATTAAAATAATCTATCTTCTATATCTTCTATATCTATCTTCTATCTTCTATATCTATATCTTCTATACTTATAATAAATCTGTAGAGAGGTCAATTCTGTACATGAAATATTTTTTCAAAATAACTATCAGGGGGTGATTAGTGATCGATCTTGATGCCAAAAATGCAATCATTAAAATTTTTGTCTGTCTGTCTGTCTGTATGTTCCTTATAGAAACAAAAACTACTCGACGGATATTAACGAAACTTGGTAAAATTATTCTTCATACTCCTGGGCAGGTTATAGTATACTTATTATAACGCTGCAATCAATAGGAGCAGAGCAGTGAAGGGAAATGTTGGGAAAATGGGAGAAATTACTTCATTTTTTAAGCTTCCGTCGCGTGTGCAGCCTTAATGGTTAAAGCTACATAGAAATCATGTATGACAGAAATATTCTTCATAAAATTATATAAAAAATATCCCACAACAGTATATTTCTATATTTTATGGTTGACTCACAATAACACGTGTAAATCCCGATAGCGTAGCAGTTTGGATTATTTAAGAGCTTTCTGATTATATTTGTTTACTCTTACGTTTATAATACTCTCACCCATCCCTAATTAAAAAAAAATTACATTATTACCTATTCAATAAAAAAAGAATCATAGAAATCGGTATAGAAACACCAAACTTATACATGAAATACGCTAATAACCCATCGCGCGTGAATACTGAATGATATGGGATTATGTTTGCGTAACGGTTGCCGCGCTCGACGCGGCTCGCGGCGGTATGGTATAAAAAGGCGGGAGGCGAGCGCAAACTTTTGCGCGAGTTAATATAGGTAGGTACAGAAGGAACAAGCGTTACATTACCTGTCAAATTTCCCCAACCAATTTTAACTTATTATCGAGGGCATAGAGTTCAAATTCAAGTAAAAAATTTTGACAGATTTGTAACGCTTGATGTACTGCCTTCTGTACATACAGAGATAAAATGTAAATCAAGGTTTTGTTTATTTCATGATCGTTTCTGCCTCTTGGGAGTCAGAAACCGTAAATTTCTCCGGAATAAAAAGTAACGTATGTGTTAACTACTATACCAAATTACATTAATATTGGCTTAGCCGTTTGGCAGTGAAAAGCAGCCATACATAACTATAGGTAGTATTGTATGTACACTGATAATGGCTGGATGGATGGATTTTTGCTATTCTTTCACGCAAAAACTACTTAGCTTTACCTAGAATAACAATTAGCTAAGTATAATTAATGAAGATATTGCATGAATTAAGTAAAATTGAAGGCATTAAATAAAACATTTTTTAACCGGATTAATGGCGTATTTAATTTATATTTTAACTCGACGTTTCGGTGTCTTTGCAGACCCCGTGGTCACGAGCGACTGTTAAAATTTAAAATGTAAATATACGCGATAAAACCGGTTAAAAAGTGTTTTATTTAATAGTCATACATAATAGTTATCGCGAAAACTTAAGACAATATTAAAATTTAAGGCACTTTGGCACCCGATTTGTTTATAACGCTATGTGCCTTTGTAATGTACCTAATAGATAGTTACCTACCTATGTTTGTGGTAAGGAGTTATACATGTCGGAGCTAACGATAAGTTGGCGATATTAAGATGTTAGTATGACTTCATGGTAACGGAAGTATGTTGGTAGCACTGTTAAAGAGGGCGCTAAATGCAATGACTGACTGACATTCGATTGCAGCGCCATAGGTTATATCTTGAAGTAGGATGATGGCAAGTGACGCAGATACGGTTAGGACGGCTAGGTGCGCTGACGTATCTCGGACTGACGGTCGATAGTAGCTCGGTATTAATTGAGTTGGTATTGTAACTGTAAAGTAACTGACGGAACGGACTCGCGAATTAAGATTTTGTTGTAATTAAGCCAGAGTTATACCCAAGCCCACAGACTCGGTACTAAGTAACTGTCCAGTGATTAATTCTATCGTGTTTTATGAGTAACGCTTTTCTTTTCGTTTTGTCTCGTTTTCCGACATCAGAAGTGGGATGAGCCCATGCATAATTAGTGTTTCGGTTCATTTTGCGAATAGACTTCCGGGTTCTGACCAAGCTTAACTTTCGTTTGTGATTAGAGTAAATTCACGTGTCTTAGAGAGTTCACCATTTTGTGTGCCGTGTTTGTGTAAAAATATTTGCCATGTGTTGTTAATTAAATTCGTGATAACTTAGTGTGTGATTTAAAGGGATCCAATACGTTAATTTTGTTATTTCCATAACGTGTTTTTACTTGGTTCATTTCTATTGCGTGCGAGTTTTTGAAACATGGCAACTAAATTTCAATCGATTTATTTTGCGTTAATTTTGTATAGCTTGCGCTGCTGTGGCTTAATGCGTTTCTTTTTGAACCTTTAGTACCTTGGTAGTACTTTGGTAGATAGTACTTTGGTAGATAGTAATGATATCACGGTTGAGCGGGTGAAATTTTGTGGTTAAGCGGCCTTCATAATGCCTTTTTAAATAGGTAGTCTGAATATTGAAGTTGTAGATTTTCTTTCTGATTATCGTGTATCCGTGACTCGGTAGAAATCGCTTTGTATCTTGCCGATCTTCGATTATTTTGCTGCGATTCTTAGGAGACACGTTTTCTTATGTTTTGGTAACAGTAAACTTGTTATTATTTTGACAATTGAAACGTAATATTACGATAGTGTGTGTTTAATGAATCACGGAGATAGGTATAAGGGAGTGGTCTTAAATAAATGCAAACTTTTCAGATTACTATATTTTAATGTGATACTCAATTACAGAAATATTAATAAGAGCCCACACATTTATATGTTTCTCCCCTCTCCTCAACTTTCGCACCTCTCCTCTCCTCTCCTCTCCTCACCTCTCCTCTCCTCACCTCGCCTCTCCTCTCCTCGCCTCTCCTCACCTCGCCTCACCTCGCCTCACCACACCTCGGCTTACCACACCTCGGCTCACCTCTCAGCGCAACAAACGCCATCTATTCACTACTTCCGTTACATTCGGCCGTCCTGAAACAATTGCGCCGCAATTGGCGCAAAAAATATGTTAATCGAACTCTTCAGCAAGTCCATTAAGTCATCTCTTGTAACGATATCTTTGTCGCTACTGTTTCGCTATATGATGGGGTACTACCATATGATCTTAAGGCATCGGCGGTCACTATCCCCGTTAATTTCAGGAAATAAAATTTTCACACATCAGTATGAACCTCACATGTTTGAACGTTAAATAAATAAAAATATCGTTTTAGTTAACCAAGTTCCAAGCACCATTGAGTGACAATTATCTCCAAATTAAACAACCATTCAAATCCATTAATGTAATCATTAACAACAAGGTTCGTTAGTGGTTTACAGCAATCATAATTGCAATAAAATCTTTCAACCAATGACCCCTTCAACACACTACCCAGAATCACTCTGGCGTAGTCACCCAACCAACAAACAAGAACCTGCATCTAAAACACATTAAATCTCTTTCCACAACAAAAACTTTCTTTACAACTACAATGGATACTTGTACTTTCGGCAACTTCATATCTTTAACCGCCACATATTTTGAATGTTGCTTCCATTTAATATTGCCATCAAAATTTTAAATCCAAGATTTAACAATTTACGCAAAGCTACCACTGGTTTGGAAGATCCATTTAATAAGAAAAACCGGCAAGAAACTCAGTAGGAATCGGCTAACGTCAGTGCATTGTACGATTCGCAATAAGTACTTGCGATAAGAAAACCCCAATGACAATGAAATTTACTTTGAATGTAACAACAAATAATTTGACAGCGGTCGAACAATACAAACAAAGCAATCATAAGCTACTAGAATAACTCAATTAATTAGCAAACAATGCAAAGCTCGTCACAAAACGTAATGCAACCTCCATTACTTTCATATCCTCACACTCATAACCTCTCTCCGGTTATAGCGTTTATCACACCAATAAGAACACCGCATTGCACCACATCAATCAATCAATCAATATTTCGTTGAGTGGCAACCAGCCGTCGATGCACCACATAATTCACAACAACAAAGTAGGTATTACAATTTTTTTTTGACAGTAAAATCCAGCTTTTTCTGTTAATCGCAACAAATTCAAGGTATTATTTAAACGCATTGGCTTTAGACATTAAAACGCATTTTCAATAATCTAGTTACTTCTCGACGCCATTAGCTATCTCCGTGGTTCACACACACTGTCGTCATGTTACGTTTCAATTGCCAAAATAATAACAAGCTTATTATTACCTAAACAGAAAAAAACGTGTCTTCTAAGAATCTCAGCAAAATAATCGAAGATCGGCAAGATACAAGGCTAATTCTACCGAGTCACGCATACACGATTATCAGAAAGAAAACCTAAAACTTCAATATTCAGACTATTTAAAAAAAGCAATATGTAGGCCGCTTAACAACAACATTTCATCCGCTCCACCGTGATATCATTACTATCCACCAAGTAGGTACATACTGTAGATTCGACAAAACCCATTAATCCGCAACTAACGCATCAAGATCGCGCAGTAGGTACACAATATTCTAACACACAAGGACGCACGCCACTCACAATCGTGGCCTCACTGAGACGCAAAATGAAGCCCGCTGCCTTATCAGGTAACTTGCAAGAGCAAAGCGATGGCATGAATTGCGCAAGATTTGCAAAAAAAGAACCAATTCGAATGACGTTACAGCAAAAACAAAGCTATAGCAATCCGACGACTGTGCTGCCTCTATCGTACAATTGATGTACTAAAAGTGCATATAATCCCTTTGACTTTCATACTTTTCATGTACTTTTCTGCGAAATTTTGAAAGCAAACATCTGTTTCACATTTGATTAGTTTCTTTTTTAGCTACTAAATTGTTTTTGGCACTAGTATCGTAGCAATAAATGCATTCTGCGATCAACGAATGATTGAACAGATATCGCTTACATAATACGATGTAAAGCAATGGATCGCGCGTCCATGGCGTGATGGCTGCGCCATTATAGCTGATCGCTAATATTTACGTGATAAGGCAGCCAATTTGACACCTACGTCTACGAATGCACTGAGGGTGTAACAATCTGAGTGAATTGTATACTACCGAACCAAACAAACAAACCACAGCAAAAATTGTGACGCAAAACGAGAATTTAACTCCTCAAAATCTATTTGATCAAAATAATAATAACGAAATTCATAACCAATTCTCATAGCACAAATTATCATAGTCCGTCCGTAAAATAATCTCTATAGTTTTTCAGTATGTCCGCAGAATAAACTCACTCGTAACTCACAGTTTTTACAACGTTGAATAGACGATAAGTTATAACAATATCAAATCCGAACAAAACACCATTTCATCTAGATTACCTCGCACGAAACAAAATGGTAAGAAAACAATTGCAACGTAATTTACCGTATTCTAATCGTAGGTACTTATTTTTAAAAAATAATAACGAACCTCAATTAATTTGAAATCAAATCCGATCCTAGAAGATTTTTACTAAGTAACACCATACTGTGATTCTTATTTCAAAATAGCTAAACCTTATTTTTAACATAAATTATAACAAGATAAATCGAAACACAAATCAGTTTTAAACCTGGGCTGATCCAATAAACCATTTGCTATTCAACAAACCGTACGGTATTTTAAAACAATTTTAATTTGCCACAGCAGCGCAAGTCATAACAAAACTACCGCAAAATATATTGATTAATCTTATTTTGATGCCATGTTTCGAAAACTCGCACGAAATAGAAACGAATCCATTAAAACGCGTAATGAAAATAACAACATTAACGTATTGGATCTTTTTAAGTCACACAATAATTTATCACGAATTTTATCCACAGCACGTTAAGAACATTTTTTTGCACAAACACACTATTACGGCTTACAAGACGTTAGATACCTAGTTCTCAATTTTTATTTTTACTGATGTTATGAGGGACGCATAGTTTTAATCGGGCTCTCGTATTATTTTAAGATCTAATAATTCTTGCACCTTTTTATTCCGACTTCCCTTTCAGCATACGGCAAACAATATGGTTCCCTATTTATAGGTTTATCACCATTAAGCTTAATACGCATCTTTCCCTAACTATTAAGTCTATTTCGCCCAGAACACCAGAAAAACAGTCAGAGTATCGTTCTAACAAACCGAATAACTGTTTTGTGTCGGAAAAACGAACAAAACGAAAAGAAGCGTTACTCATAAAACACGATAGAATTAATCACTGGACAGTTACTTAGTACCGAGTCTGTGGGTTTGGGTATAACCCTGGCTTAGTCACAACAAAATCTTTATTCGCGAGTCCGTTCCGTCAGTTACAATGCCAACTCAATTAATACCGAGCTACTATCGACCGTCAGTCTGAGATACGTCAACGCACCTAGCCGTCCTAACCGTATCTCTGTCACTTGCCATCATCCTACTTCAAGATATGACTTATGGCGCTGCAATCGAATGTCACGTCATTCATTGCATTTAGCGCCCTCTTTAACAGTGCTACCAACATACTTCCGTTACCATGAAGTCATACAAACATCTTAATATCGCAAACTCATCGTTATCGCCAACATTTGTTAATTTAAAATAATTTCCGAATATTTTACATAATGATAGTATTATTTAATCCTCTACTTAACTCTTTGCTCCTCAAAGGTGATAAATTCGCAGTAATCTCTCCAACAGATTCGCTCTTCTTCCAGAACTTTGGATTGTTGCTAATATTGCATACACGGACATATCCAACTCCATCATGAAGCATCGAGCTTGATATTGCGTATGATAAGCCGCCCGTGCTGTATCGACGTTGTTTTGTACATAGCTTTCTACAGAAGCATTGTTGGAAGTGACGCGCACCAAACTGCTTCTTACAAGAACTTCCGGGACTCTGTATTTACCAGCAACATTCTGAATATAACCACACTCTAGCCTGTCCTGGCAATTTGGATTACCTACATCTTAAAAGATTTTACTTCATCTGAGCAGTTGTATATATTGCTTAATTGTTCGATTTTCTTGATCCAACTTTTTACATTTACGTCGTTATTGTACGGATCGAAATCAGGAATAAATTTTTCAGTATTGCGTAACGACATAGTAGATTTAGCATCTTTGATATTCATTAAATCCGATATTCTTTTGTCCACTTGCTCCAATATGCTAGACAATGAATAATTTGATGTTGAATCAGAATTTTCATAATTACTAGTTTAGCCTGGAAACTTCCTTTTCTTGAAAATAAATCTTCTCGGGTTACCGCCATTACAATTTCTCTTCATCTTGAAGCGTAGGTTAATAAAAATGCCACTTCTGATTATAAGGGAGTGGTCTTAAATAAATGCAAACTTTTCAGATTACTATATTTTAATGTGATACTCAATTACAGAAATATTAATAAGAGCCCACACATTTATATGTTTCTCCCCTCTCCTCAACTTTCGCACCTCTCCTCTCCTCTCCTCTCCTCACCTCTCCTCTCCTCACCTCGCCTCTCCTCTCCTCGCCTCTCCTCACCTCGCCTCACCTCGCCTCACCACACCTCGGCTTACCACACCTCGGCTCACCTCTCAGCGCAACAAACGCCATCTATTCACTACTTCCGTTACATAGGTAATAACGTCGAGATTGAAAAGATTGAAAATTGAAAATGCGTTTAAATAATACTTTGAATTCGTTGCGATTGACAAAAGAGCTGGATTTTACTGTCGAACTGTTTGCGGTTGTCGAACAATTTTAATACTTTGTTGTTGTGAATTATGAAGTACAATGCAATGACTAGCCTGTGTGGCAATGACAGCCTGTGTGGCAATGACTGGCCTGTGTGGCAATGACTAGCCTGTGTGGCAATGACAGCCTGTGTGGCAATGACTAGCCTGTGTGGCATTGAGTAGCCTGTGTGTAGCCTTTGCATTGTTTGCTAATTGATTGGGTTGTTCTAGCAGCTTATGCTTGCTTTGTTTATTGTTCGTTCGCTGTCAAATTGTTTGATGTTACATTCAAAGTAAATTTCATTGTTTAATGTGCGGTTTTCTTATCGAAAGTATTGTAGTTCGTACAATGCGTTGACGTTAGCCGATTCCTACTGAGTTTCTTGCTGGTTCTTCTCAGTAGATGGATCTTCCGAACCAGTGGTAGCTTTACGTAAATTGTTAAATCGTGGATTTAGAATTTTGATGGAAATATTAAATTGAAGTAAAATTTTAAAAAATCTGTAGCGGTTAAAGTTTTGAATTTGCCAAAAGTACAAGTATCCATTGTAGTTGTAAAGAAAGATGTTATTTTTGGTGTTTGGAAGAGATTTAATGTGTTGTGGATACAGGTTCTCGTTCGCTGGTTTTGTGACTACGCCAGAAGGATTCTGGGTAGTGTGTTGAAGGAGTCATTGGTTGACTCAGGTTTCCCGTGGGGAAATGGTGTAATTGCTGTTAACCACGAACGATGTACCTTGTTGTTAATAATGAAAATAATGGATTTCAATGTTTGATTTGGAGATAATTGTTACTCATTGGTGCTTGGAACTTGGTTAACTGAAACGGTATTTTCAGTTATTAAAAATTCAAACTTGTGTGTTTTCTTTTCAGAATTTGCCTGACTTCATTGTCAGGAGTGGCCGAGCCGCCACTTTGGTATGATTGTTTCAGAATATCACACGAGGACGTGCTCCATCGCAGGATGGCCGTGTCGGAGCTAACGATAAGTTGGCGATATTAAGATGTTAGTATGACTTCATGGTAACGGAAGTATGTTGGTAGCACTGTTAAAGAGGGCGCTAAATGCAATGACTGACTGACATTCGATTGCAGCGCCATAGGTTATATCTTGAAGTAGGATGATGGCAAGTGACGCAGATACGGTTAGGACGGCTAGGTGCGCTGACGTATCTCGGACTGACGGTCGATAGTAGCTCGGTATTAATTGAGTTGGTATTGTAACTGTAAAGTAACTGACGGAACGGACTCGCGAATTAAGATTTTGTTGTAATTAAGCCAGAGTTATACCCAAGCCCACAGACTCGGTACTAAGTAACTGTCCAGTGATTAATTCTATCGTGTTTTATGAGTAACGCTTCTCTTCGTTTTGTTTGTTTTCCGACATACATATTATATGGGCGAAGATTCTTCATTTTTATTTTTGTTATTAAAGATAGTTATATGGACCTTGGAGAAGAAAATAACCTACTCGAAATACTAATTCAATACAGACGAAGTCGCGGGCATCATCTATGTAATATACCTACC
The DNA here is from genome assembly GCA_944452665.1 of Stenoptilia bipunctidactyla. Taxonomy (NCBI): domain Eukaryota; kingdom Metazoa; phylum Arthropoda; class Insecta; order Lepidoptera; family Pterophoridae; genus Stenoptilia; species Stenoptilia bipunctidactyla. Next base: position 11,037,765 of record OX101732.1, read on the forward strand.
TACCTATACTTTTTCACAAAACGTAGGTGAAACTGCGGATCACTGCTTTGTTGTAACAGTTTTTGAAGTAATTCTGTCTGTTTATCTATCAGTAACGCTTTCACAGCTAAACTACTGAGTCGATTTTGACGAAATTTAGAATAAGGTAAGTTTTAACTTCAAGGAGGATATAATAATAGTATTTATCCAACTCTAATAAACGGTATCCACGCGGACGAAGTCGCGGGTCACAGCTAGTAATAAATAAAATCCCCAGACAATCACACCAACTATATTGCCCCAAAGTAAGCAAAGCTTGTGTTATGGGATACCATGTAGTGAACTAGGGGGGAACCTAGAATATAAATATATAAATAGATAAACACCCAGACACGGAACATTTTTTTTCTTGTTCCATGTGGGAATCGAACCGTCTGAGGCAGGCAGGTTTACCCCATCGCCAAAGTGGTCGCCAAATTGTTTTCCTCATCATTCTCGTCACCACAACTTTCATTATTAGGTACCTACTAGTATTTATAAACGCTCGTATTTTAAAAGTTTTGTAAAATATCTCCTTATCTTTCTTCACATTTTATACAATCTTTCTATATAGACAATGCTCCTGAAATCATAATTTTTATTAATATTTAAAAATTGAATAAATTATTTTCTAAAGTATATTTTTCAAAGTATGGCAATATGAAAACATTGCCGAGGAAACTTGCTTCTTAACTATTGAAAAGGGATTTGTTGAGACGTTAAATGGTTTTTCTTTCTGAAAATAACTTCTACAATTTTATAACTAAATAATAATAAATATAATAAATAAATAAATATTTCTGACACTCACACAACATTATCTAGCCCAAATTAAGTTTCTTAAAGAACTTATGTTATGGATACTAGATAACTGATATACTTAAGAAATATATAAACATACATATTGAATAAATACATATTTTTTATTAGAATAAACTTAAATAAACATATAAACATCCATGACTTGACAACTAATATCTGTGTTCATCACACAAATATCTGCCGCCGCCGGGATTCGAACCCAGGACCTCTGGCATAGAAGGCAACATATGTTACCGCTACACCAGTCGGTCGTCAAACTATATAACTACAATAAGAAAACCCACATTTTTTTAAAATTTGACTTATTTTATATCTCTATATTGAATTTAAAAGTACATTAACAAATATGAGCGGTAAAAGTCTTGTAGAGACATTTTCCAGAACGGTGGTTAGTTCCAATTTTTGCCACGCGCCAAAAGTTCTTTGTCGGACTCTCAGGTCGGACTATACCTATTTTTGATCGACAGATGACATTTAAGACAAACCCCAAATAGTATATATTATATTGTATATTCATAAAATTTTAGGGTTCACCCCGCACCTACTCGCTTCGCTCGCACCTATGTGGCCTATTTGAAACCTAACTGCTCCTGCTCGCCACGCTCGTCGTTGCACCTGACAAGTCTACTCGTATTCTTGTGGTTAAATAAAGAGTCTGTGTTTTAGTTGCTCATGTAGTAATTCAGTCGCATCATTAATATTTTGTACCGTTCATTTTCATATTTTTTTCAAGGTAGTAAATCAGTATCTCATCGTTGGTCGCAAAGTTATTTAGGTGCTCGTTTTATTATTTCCCATTGTAAATCTGAACCAGATTGTTCATTTTGTTATTTTTTATATCAAAAGTATATCGTACATAAAAATCTTGAAAAATAATAAGAAAGAGTTCCAGCAAAAATACGGCAAAATACGTATTCCAATTCATTGGTGATGCATGTAGAGTATTTTAAAGTAAAATAGTGTACATTGTTCCGTCCTATAAAAAAAGAACATTTTCCTATTCCTCAGGAAGTTGGTAAACAAAGAAAGTTTTTATAGCGGTTTCTTGCTTGGGAACCTTACAACATCCTGTTAGCTGCCCTAACAAAGGACGCAAATCAAGCAAACAATATTAAATGTTAACGTATTATTACGTCAAGCCGGGCTTTAAGCTATACGTACGACTATATTGTATACAATGCTGTAACAAAACAGACTTCGTTTAAGCTGATTGTTGCATCACAAATATATGTAATATCATAAGAAATTAATTAAAGACTGTGAACCATTATTCCTTTATTAGTAGCTTAATATGTCTAGTTAAAACGTGGTTACTGTGTGTATCATACGATATCGCAGGTAAAGCAACGTTCGGCGCGGTCGGTACTTGGATGGGTGACCGCCGACCATTCATTTCTCACGACGACTTCCGTGCTTCGGAGGGCACGTTAAGCAGTCGGTCCCGGGTGCTGTATACTTGTATACAGTAGTCGTTAGGGTTTGTCAGAAGCCATTTCAGCGCCCTGAAAATTCTGGCATCCACCACCCAGCACTGGGCCAGCTTAGTGGATTATATCCTAAACCTCCTCGTCACCCAGGGGAGAGACTCCTTCCCTGCAGTGGGCTCATTAGAAAGAGTATACGATGGTTTGATACATTAGACACATTAGCGGAGCCATCAATGCTTTGATAGTATTGTATTTAAATTTATAGTATTTAAATGTTTGCAAGTACCTATACTTAGTCGCGGAATTTAGCTAGTATTTGATAAGAACGCTTTGAAAGAGAACGCGGTGAGCTTGATGAGCATGATGTCCACGGCGAACGCAACGAACGAGGCGACGCGGCGACCGCGGCGAACGCAACGAACGAGGCGACCGCGGCTTGTCCGAGGCGAACGGAAGGATAGGTTTAGCATAAATAAGGATGGATTCAGGATTGAGGACAGTTCGCTATCATCGTTCGTGCGTAGTGGCTGTGCCATTCGTGTGTTTAGTGCTTTCCCGTTCTAAATGCCATCAGTTCCAACTCTCGAACGGTCAAAATCCCGCGGCCCAAACTTCCCCGTCATATTATTCTTCTAATTAAACAGAAAAATGCAGCACTTCGTCGAGCCAGGTACGCCCCAACTATCGAGTGTAGGGATGCAGCGAAAGTCCTCCAAAGCAGGGTAAAGAAAGCCCTATTCGAGTATAGACATCTTCAAGCCACTGAGCTTATGGAGAACATAACTCCGTCTCATGTGGCTTATTACGCTATGGCGCGCAGGCTCAGAGTCGACGCCATCTCCCACATTCCCCCCCTCTCCCGTTCCGATGGCACCATAGCCTTCGAGGATGACGAAAAGGCTGAGACCTTTGCTGACAGCATTGCTTCACAATGCTCACCCAGCATCCAACCTGTAGATCCCGCCCACCTTAAGGCGATTGAAGAAGAAGTCCTCCTCAAGGACTCTCTCCCCCCGACCAGCGAACCCATCACAGTATCCGCTGATGAGATTCGCCTTCATATCAAACGCCTCCACGCTAGAAAAGCGCCGGGGGCGGATGGTATTCCAAACCAGGCGCTTAAGCACCTGCCCCAGCAAATTATTGCCATACTGGCAATCCTTTACAACGCTTGTCTTAATCTTGGTCACTTTCCTGGAAAGAGGCGATCGTTATAGGAATCCCCAAGCCCGGGAAATCTCACCACATCCCGTCCAATCACAGACCCATCAGCCTCCTCAAGGCCATGGGTAAAAATTTCGAGCGCGTCATTCGCATGAAATTCCATCTCTTCCCCTCAGACGGGGATTCCCTCATCATACCCGAACAATTCGGTTTCCGTCCCTAACACTCCTGCCCTCAGCAGGTCCACAGAATAGTGGAGTACGCCCTTGCTGGCTTCTACCCTAGGAGGAGAACCACAGCGGCAGTCTTCTTTGACGTAGCCAAGGCTTTTGACAAAGTCTGGCACGCCGGCCTCATCCACAAATTATACGGCATAGGACTCCCTGATTGCGTATAATTTCTTCATTCTTAAAGAACCGCACTTTCCGATTCAGATTCGATGGTGCGCTCTCATCTCCCCAACCAATCAGGGCTGGCGTCCCTCAAGGCTCAGTCCTTGCTCCTACCCTATACTCGATTTATACGAACGACATCCCCAAACCACCTAAGGGGGTCGAACTTGCCCTTTTTGCTGATATATACTGATAGATAGTGCGCTCTATTGCACTGGCATTCAAATGTCCACAATAGTTGCAAAGTTGCAATCGGCTGTCAACGAACTCAGTGACTGGTTCACGAAGTGGCGCATTGAGGTCAATCCAGATAAAAGTACAGCTATCCAATTCTCACATAAACGGCGTCGTGGTCACTTTGACACACGGGTCCGCATGCGGGGAGTCCCCATACCGTGGTCTAATACGGTTAAATATTTAGGCGTCACACTCGACAAAACTCTCTCCTTTTTACCCCACATCACCAGGGTGTCCAAATTGGCTAGGAAATATCTCGGCCGACTCTCCAGCATGCTAGGACGACACAGTAAAATGTTCCTCAATAACAAGCGTACGCTTTATAAAGTCTGCATACGACCAGTCATGACTTACGTGGCTCCCTTCTGTAGTGTTACCTTAAGTAAAAGCCTAAGTAACCTACTATTTGAAGGAAGATGTTAAGAGCAAATAAAAAAATAAAGTTAAAGTTTATATATTTACAAAAAAGGTAACAAGTAGGTATAAAAACACTATTTACACTTACAGTCCACTAGGATTTTTTTTTAAATATAACACTGAGATTTTTCCAATAAGTATTGTCCAGAAGTTTCCAGGTTAATCACAGCTCCAAAAGATTATGTAGTTATATTATACTATTTCATTTTACTTTAGTTATTAGTATTTTTAGTGATTTTTCTTCAATTCCAAGTACTCTCCTCCGTGTTTTATTTTCAAAAAGCCCCGAATTCAGCTCGCCGCTCCTTTTATAGCCTCGATTTCATTCGACAGCCGTAAATTAAATTATATTTCGAGAGGCATCCATTTTTCATCGGCCAGCGGCTGTCATTTCTATTGTCAAGGAGGTTTTAGTCTCTGGAGCAGCGGTGGTGGTATGGTAAAAGTGGAGCTGATACTTCTCTTGATTCTGAATGTGCAAGTCTCAGAATAATTTGTAATATAGAAGTACAATTTTAAAATTAATTGAGAAAGAAATGAATATAAGACATAATAACAGTTTATAAATTATCTGTGTTGAAAAGTGACATAAGCTAGGTACATGACAAATTTAGAGTTAAAAGGTAAATAAACAATATTTAGATTTCATAATAGTTTGCAATAGAAAATTTCCAGTATAAAATAAAAAGGAAAATAACAGGAATACTTTAAAACAATATTAGAAATGTAACAATATAAGACTTAAGATGTAGGACAACTATTAACAAAACCAATGGAATATACAAAACAGTAAGTACAAAAGTAGTTATATTACATTTTCCCCAAAAACCCCAGAAAATGTTTAGCTTACGAAAAATTTTGAGGTGTTACTTAGGCAGTTACTTTCTACATGCATACATCTCGGACATACATCTTAAACAATCAAACTTAACTAACTTTCTTCAACATTCAGGGTAGAGGGTAAGGCTCACAGTCAATGGCGTATACTCCCAAAGTAAACCGCGATAGGGAAACCCTACATGACAGAGGCTTATTTAAAGAGTTGTCGTCCGCTCTATCTTAAATCCCATATTAAAGAAGTAGAGTATATACCTAGGTATAAGTTACCTATGGTATGGCCTAAGGCTTATTTTTAGTGTAGCCAGCCGCACCATTAAAGAAGCGGGTTTTAGTACCCCAAGTAAAGTATATACGAGTATAGTATATGGCCTAAGGCTTATTTTTAGTGTAGCCAGCCGCACCATTAAAGAATTGGGTTTTAGGTCCCCAAGTTATGGTATTAGGCTCTTAGTGTAGCCCGCCATTACTAGATAAAAGAATAATACCTAGTCTTATTATTCCAGATCTCGAAAGGAAATCTCAAAAGAAGTAGCATCAGCTTTCAGAGGAGATTAAAAAGTTGGCTTAAGAGCCATAAATAAAGTTTAATTAACGCAAGACCGAAAGAAAAAAATGATGGGTGTACTCATTTTAAAAATTGTATCAAGGAAAAATAAAAAAATAAATAAATAGTATTTACAGAAAGTAATAGTTTTATTTACAGTTGGAAAAGAATGAAATTAATTATTTATAGAAGACAAAAGTTTAATATTTTTAAGTAAAGGTAATAGCATTACTAAATTTTAATATCTTTAATATGCCATTTACCTTGGATGCCATCATCATCCTCAAGAATATATACAAGTGGTGATAATTTACGTACAACTCTGCATTTTTTTATATTTAGGTGCTAATTTAGAGTTGTAATAGTATGCAGCGTTGCTCTGGGTATAGTTTTTACGCCAGACAATATCACCTATAGAAAATTCTTTAAAAGAACGTTGTAGATTATACCGCTCCGAGTTTTTCATATGTGCAGAATAAAGAGCGACCTGGACCTTATCGAATAGAGTTGATAATAATCCAATGTTATTGGCATAAATATCACGGGGTAGAAAGATTAGTTCATCTAAATTGTTAGTGTGTGTGTATATATAGCCGCAAGGTATAGTCTCGCGACCATAAACGAGAAAAGCTGGCGAGAATCCAGTGACCGAGTTAGTAGTGTTGTTCATAGCATATTGAATTTTGATTAGAAACGTATCCCAGGATCTATGGTCGTTTCCTACCAGAGAGGCTAGTGCATTTATAATAGTTTTATTATATCTCTCCGTGGGATTAACTTGAGGACAGTAATAAGGAGAATAATTTACAAAAGGAATTTTGTATCTATTAAATAAGTGCTGTAATTCGTGGGATTGAAACTGAGGGCCATTGTCCATAATAATAGATTGTGGAACACCGTGGACTAAGAAGATGTGGTTTTCTAAATTAGTCACTATGTTAGCAGCCGTAGCTCGCTTTAGCGGAAACATAAGGCAATATTTAGAGAAGTTACAAGTAACCACGAGAATGTACTGATTTCTTCTTCTCGTCATGGGAAGAGGACCTATTAGATCAAGGGAAATACACTGGAACGGGCGAGAGCAAATTTTAGGTTTACCCATGGGACCGTATGGTGCATGATTAGAATGTTTATAGGCAAGACAGGTTTCACAGTTGGCAATGTACTTAGCGACGTCTTTAAATATACCTGGCCAGTAGTATCTTAACGAGAGTCTCTTATGGGTTTTGAAAATGCCTTGGTGGGGTTCCTGTGGTGGTGAATGATTATTTTTTATAAGCGTTTCTCTTTGTTGCGGATGAGGGACTTCTTTCCAGACAAAATCTTCAGTTAAAGTATTAGGTGAGTGAGAATAGCGAAATAATATATTATTATTTATCATATAATTTGGATAATTATCGGGATTAGTTTGACAGCCAAGATAGAGTTTATTATATTGATCTAAAGGGGAGTTTGATGTTGAATTTTCGACGTTGACCGGGCATGTAGGATGGGTAATTGTGGTAGGATTTTTAGAACGAGAAAGTAAATCTGGTACTACGTTCTCTTTACCTTTTTTGTGTTTCAGAACAAAGTTAAAGGAAGACAGACGAACCGACCATCGGGCTAATCTACCTGAAGGGTTAGATAGACTAAGAAATCATTTGAGTGCCGAGTGATCTGTGAAAACTGTGAATTGTTGACCATTATCTAGATAACAGTGCTAGTGTTCGAGTGCTGTAATAACGGCCAAGGTTTCTCTTTCAGTTGTAGAATAGTTTTGTTCATGTTTTTTTAAAGCTTTACTCATGTACGCGATTACGACTTCTTTATCGTTTTGTAGTTGTGATAACGTAGCACCAACACCGAAATTAGAAGCGTCACAGTGAACTGAGAATGGAAGACTAAAGTCAGGACATGCTAGTATAGGAGTACTTACAAGAGCTTCTTTAAGTTTTTGGAAGGCAGAGGCAGCCTCTGGTTTCCAAACAAATTTAGGGGGATTTTTACCCGAAGCAGTGAGTTTATTCAAAGGAGAAGCTATAGTACTGAAGTGAGGTATAAATCTTCGGAACCAACTACATGTACCTATAAATTTTCTGACTTCTTTACGTTTAGTTGGAGTTGGATATTCGAGAATAGCTGAAATTTTGTTGGGATCGGCACGTAAACCATATTCGTCCACGATGAAACCGAGATACTTTAGTTCTTTACGGAAAAATTGACTTTTTTCAAAATTGATAGTAAGTTTAGCTAAGGTTAGTTTCTCAAGTACTTTTAAAAGTAAGGAAATGTGTTCCTCGAAGGTTTCGCTTACTATTATTACGTCATCGATGTAACAGAAGACTTTATTATCGAATTCGGGAGTAAAGAGCTTGTCCATAAGTCGTTGTTGTGTAGCGGGTGCATTGGTCAAGCCAAAAGGCATAACAACAAATTTGTACATGCCACGACCAGGAACATAGAAAGCAGTCTTCTCTTGATCTGGTTTGTGCAGCGGGATTTCCCAAAAAGCTTTAGCGATGTCAATGCTGGAGAGGAATTTAGCTTTTTTTAGATGGTCAAGTATTTCGTTTACAAGAGGAAGGCTGTAAGCATCGCGACGGGTAATGGAGTTAAGTTTTCTACTGTCTACGCAAAATCGCCATTCCCCATTCTTTTTAGGTGTGATAATGACAGGAGAAAGCCATGGGCTTTCGCAGGGTTCAATGACTTTCCATTCAAGCATCTTATCTACTTCTGCAATGAGAGCTTTTTGTTTCTCAGGAGAGAGACGGTAGCAGCACCAGTATCAATTTTGTGACTGACCTAATGTCAGTTCTACCTAAAACACCTTTACTCTCGAAAGATATGGTCTTGAGGCGTTCTATAATGTCATCAGCTATAAGTTTTTGTGAAGGGGATAGATTATTATAGTGTAGAACTTTTTGATTATCAACATCAATAGTATGACAAGGAAGGTTAAAGTGTAATGCTTGAGAAAGGATTTTCGGTAAAAGTTTAAAAGATTTCCAGAAGTCAATACCTAATATTAACGAAGGATAAATTTCAGGTATAGCATAAGCTTTAATGAGAGAAGTTTGATTATTAAAGGTAAATGGTATATCAAAATAACCTAGAGACTTAATCTTTTGTTGATTAGCTGTAGCAACGGTAATAGAATCGGATTTAATTAAAGTGTAACCTAATTTCATAATTTCTAAGTGAGAATTATTTCCAAAAATAGTTATTCAACTGCCACTATCTAGCAAGCCAGAAAAAGGAATGTTATTTATAGTTATGTTAATAAAAGGTCGGTCAAAGTCTTTTTCCTTTGAATATAAAGTTGCGTTTGTTTTATATACTCTAAGAAAATTACTAATAGTATTTAGCCAAGATTGCCAGTCAGCAGGATCAAATTTAGGTTTAATAAGGTTCAGGTCGCTTTTTAGTTTTTTGAATTGGGTTTATTGCAATTCGGACAATCAGTACATTTAGTGCCCTTATAGCCGCACTTAAAACAAACCAGAAATCTAGGTTGGTTACAAGTTTTTAAAGTATGACCTAAGATTCTACATCTCAGACAGAAGTTAGAGTTAGGGGTGGGTGATGATGGGTTAGCTAAAGAGTGAATTTGTTTTGTAGGAGGGGAGGGAGTGAAGTTACTTTTATGAGAATTAAAGTTGTAATTTGGAGTGCTATAAGACGATGAAGGGTTAGAATTTTTTTGAGTATAAAAAGGGTTAAAGGTTTTAGAGGGTTTATAATTAAACTCAGAAGCAAAGGAAGAATTAGTGGGCTCGTGAAAATTTTTATCTTTATCTAAAATTATTTCGTAATTTTGACAAACAGAGAGAAGGGTGTCGATAGAGTCGATTTTTTGAACCGCTAATACAACTGAATAACAAGGCCTGATGTTACGTATAAGTATTTCAAGTTGTTCACTTTCAGGCAGTTTTCGAGTTAGTCGTTCAAACATACCAAACATTATAGAGATATAAATAGAAATAGGTTCATCACGGCCTTGTGTACGATTTCTAATAGAAGTAAGTAATTTGTAATCAAAATCCGGAGTGCTAAAATCTTTAATAAGTTTGCTCGATAATTCATCCCAGGTAAAAATTTCGAAAGATTGGTCTACTAAATTATGTTTTGGAATGTATCTTGCAATACAGAACTCTTCCACCCTTTGTAAAAAGGAATGAGGGCATCCTGTACCATCAAAAGTAATTTTTTTTTTACATCTTTTATATACTCAAATTCAATAGGCCTCGCCATTTTGGTTAAAATTTTTATTAGTAACTGGTAAGTGAAAAAAAAGGTGGAGTGTAATTAGGTAAGTGATGAGTAAAAATGAAGTTACTTCAATAGCCTACTGAGGTAGAGCTATTTGCATGAGGTACGTCGTCGGATACTCTCCTTCGATACCCTCTGTAAGTCAGTAATCAGCAACCAACCGTGTGACTCAGAAGAGTTTTCAACACGCGGAATGGTCACTGATTTTGTGAGATATTCACGAGGGAATACCGTAGGTGTCTATTGTCTGATTATATGGGATGAGTGGTGAATATGTAAAGAGTACTGTAAGAGTACCTAACGGAGTAGTGTTTAAAGTAAAGTGTACTAGATAAATAAAAGTAGAAAACAAGTAGAATGACAAAAAAAAAGTTTATAGCCAAATGGAGCCGAAAAAAAAGGTACCTATCTAAAGTGGTATTTTGGAATTTAGGGGAGAGCACGACTAAGGGAATTTACGTTGGGCGCCAAACTGTAGTGTTACCTTAAGTAAAAGCCTAAGTAACCTACTATTTGAAGGAAGATGTTAAGAGCAAATAAAAAAATAAAGTTAAAGTTTATATATTTACAAAAAAGGTGACAAGTAGGTATAAAAACACTATTTACACTTACAGTCCACTAGGATTTTTTTTAAATATAACACTGAGATTTTTCCAATAAGTATTGTCCAGAAGTTTCCAGGTTAATCACAGCTCCAAAAGATTATGTAGTTATATTATACTATTTCATTTTACTTTAGTTATTAGTATTTTTAGTGATTTTTCTTCAACTCCAAGTACTCTCCTCCGTGTTTTATTTTTAAAAAGCCCCGAATTCAGCTCGCCGCTCCTTTTATAGCCTCGATTTCATTCGACAGCCGTAAATTAAATTATATTTCGAGAGGCATCCATTTTTCATCGGCCAGCGGCTGTCATTTCTATTGTCAAGGAGGTTTTAGTCTCTGGAGCAGCGGTGGTGGTATGGTAAAAGTGGAGCTGATACTTCTCTTGATTCTGAATGTGCAAGTCTCAGAATAATTTGTAATATAGAAGTACAATTTTAAAATTAATTGAGAAAGAAATGAATATAAAACATAATAACAGTTTATAAATTATCTGTGTTGAAAAGTGACATAAGCTAGGTACATGACAAATTTAGAGTTAAAAGGTAAATAAACAATATTTAGATTTCATAATAGTTTGCAATAGAAAATTTCCAGTATAAAATAAAAAGGAAAATAACAGGAATACTTTAAAACAATATTAGAAATGTAACAATATAAGACTTAAGATGTAGGACAACTATTAACAAAACCAATGGAATATACAAAACAGTAAGTACAAAAGTAGTTATATTACACTTCTTTGCCCACGCGAATCCCAAACACCTTCACAAATTACAGGTGGTCCAAAACCTTTTCTGCAGAAGGGCAGCTAACGCGCCCTGGTATGTGCGTAACATGGACCTGCATAGGGACCTGGAGCTCCCCTCTATTTAACAGCACTTGAAAGTCCTGGCAACAGGTCACTTCCAACGTGCTGAGTCCCACCCTAACAATCTTGTTAGGGCGACAGTCTCCTATACTGTCAACCCTGTCACGCGGCACTCCTGCCGCAGACCGAGAGACGTTCTCTCAGACCCCCCTAACCAGTTCACAGCGGATCTGGTCAACCTTTTGGGTTCCCAGCCCTAGTCATTCTCTACACTTGCCGTTGAGCTTTACAGTGTCTTACTACGGGTCATCCGTCAGGATGCCTGATGCGCCGCCCTGGATCCCACGGGGTGGTAGCTCATTACACGATCTAGGAATAGCTCTTGAGTTAGGGATCGGAGAAGGAGGTGTTTAGTGGAGAAGGGGGTGTTTAGTGGAAGAAGTCTCACATTGGCTGGGTATACGGGGGCATTCCGTCGGCGAGCGGTTGCTACTGTCGGTGGGGATTTATTCCCGTGCAGGGCCCAGTGCGTACTAGGAGTATTCACCCTGTCCCTATCTGTAGGTATTCATTCTTTAGTAGGGTGTCATTTTTTGGCAGGAAAAAAAAAGGATTGAGGACAGTTTGATTTTCAGCACCGGTGAGGACAGTTGGTTTTCAGCACCAGCGGGGACAGTCGTTTTTGAGCTTTGTATAGGCTATATAATTTTAATTTTTAGCATTCAGTTCGATTTGAACACGCAAACCACAGTAAGTGTAAATGTCATAACAGAATGAATTTAGCATTTTGTTGTTGTTTTGAATTAGGGACTGGCATAGTCCGGGGCCTTAGGAAACTAACTGTGACAACGAAGTTCCTATTAAAACTCATCCATTTGAGTTTCCCAAGATGTGGCTCTTTTGGGGCATGGGTGCTATGATTAATGACCCTTGGGTTATTATGAGTAGCTACTCGTGAGATCTACCACACGCAGTGGAGTATTGGACATGTGCGGGGTCTAGACAGTGATCCTCTCAAATGTACTTGCTTGCCGTGGTCCCTTTTTATCTATATATGTATTTATTCACACAACATATGTAGGGAATCCTGTGGCCCCTCTTATCTCCCAACCCTCTCGGTTGCTGTGGGGGCCTAAAGCCAAATCAGCGGCACAACTACGGGTGATAGTGTTAGGTTTCTTTTAGAGGTAATCCGAACCTCGCATCGTATAGTTTAAATTCAGCTTAGTATTAGGAACTTAACATTGTATTAAGTTAAGTTACACACATGACACGTTTAATAGTAAATGTGAGACAAGATCTCTAGTTTTGCAAACATTGAGCTTATACTTAGGGATTTAGGGAAATATGTGTAGGGTAGGGTATAGGTTCGTCATTGTTTACTTAAATACGACATTTAAATAATGTTTAAAGCTAACAAAGGTAGTTTACCTCATATTAAATCTCATCTAGTGAAAAGGATTCTAGCTGAGTGTTGATAATATTAGTTTATAATCAAAGTTTTGATTTATTATTATTTGGTTCGTACGTAAAATGAGTACAAGAATTATCAAGTATACTTTTAGCAATTGAACGGGTCATACTGGGACGAATGCTCCTTCTCAACCCCTGTCTTGGTCGCTCGAAATCAGACATGTTGATCGACAGAGTCACTGACTGTTCATTTTGTTATCCTATATTGACAACTTAAGTCATAATTTATCAAAACTTATTGGAAAATATATCCATAAAAATGACAAGTGTCTAATTGATTAAGCTAGAAAACTTGAAGCTACGGATGTGAATGAATATATCTGTTGATCTAATTTGACCTTAAACTATCATTATTGGCTAACAATTACTTAGTTCAATACTAAGTAAACAAATCAAAGTTATTTACTTTGTAGAATTTCTTTCTACTTAAAACACAATTTAAATAGAGACATATTCTATCTATGATTTACACCTATTTGAAATAATAAGAAGAGTTTAACCTAACAGAAGTCTGTTAGGACTGATTATTTATATGAGTTCAAAATGGCTCAAGTTTAAATAAATTAGCTGGTCAGACCCCGTCCAAGCAAGGATTGATTTGGAGATGCTTTTATAAAGTCGTATGATAAGAAAGCTTTAAAACTCTTAGTAATGTATTTACAAATTATGATATCATTATCCAAATGAATCAGTGTTGTATCAGACCTCCCGGTAGGGGATTAGGTAGGAAAACTGTTAACTAGATAGGAAAACTATTACTTATTTTATAAAATTATATATTTTAATAAATGAGCGGTTTAACTAATATCTCAGTGAAATTAGGTATATTGTTAAGAATAAAGTAATATTCATATTTTAGTGAAATATATAACTTGTTCATAGGAAATACTTATACCATTTCAATTCACGTTAAAAGTTCTTTAGTTATTTTTGGTTCATAACAGAGGATCCTTGAAGCTACTAGACGATTACAATCACAAATCAATGGCCAAAAATATTAAGATTAAGTTTTAAAGTTTAATAAGTTAGTTTAGTAAAGAACAAGATCCGTTTGTGGAGATATACATATACAAGGTTAGGGAAGATGTAGAAATGGGGAGAGAAGTTATAAGAGGTAGAGACGGAAATAGTTATAAGTAAGATAATAAGAAAGGGGGGAGGGGGTTGTTACAATGCTCTTCAAAAAAATTCGCCATTTAGGATGTAAACATACGAGTCTCTACTTACCTATGGTATCATTGCTTGGGGTGGGGCACATAAATCTACAGTGTTATAACTAGAACGGGCCCAACGAATTATTATGAAAGTAATACTGTTTAAGCGCCTGAGACGCCCCACATCAGCGCTCTACAAAGAGTTGCCTATCCTCATCATCATCATCATCACAACTCCGTGTAATGAGCCCACTGCAGGGCTGCGAGTCTCTCCTCTGGGCGACGACCAGGAGGTTAAGGCCGTAATCCACCAAGCTGGCCCGGTACTGGTTGGTGGATGTCAGATATTTCAGGGTGCCGAAATGGCTTCTGACAAACCCTAACGACTACTGTATACAAGTATACAGTACCCGGGACCGACTGCTTAACGTGCCCTCCGAAGCACGGAAGTCGTCGTGAGAAATGAATGGTCGGCGGTCACCCATCCTAATACCGGCCGCACCGAGCGCGCTTAACCTGCGATATCGTTTGATATGCACGGTAACCACGGCGCCACGACGACTAATGCCTATCCTCACCGTTAGGCAATTATACATTAGGGTAGCTATTTTGAAACAACACACAATAAAGCGTGATTACACTTCAGACAGAAGGACAAATACAATTGGCAAAGTACCTCCATGTAAGACTGCTTTTGCACATAGTTTTTCATATTTCTTGAGACCTTTTTTAAACAATCGCATAAATAAATGTCTAATCTTATACAATAAAACAAAAAATATTTGCGAAAAGATACTAAGGACTTACTTGATGGATAACGACTATGATAAGACTGAGAATTTATTATATATAAGTATATGATTTCATTTATTATAAGGATATTTACCCATATATTTGTATACATAGATATTAAAATATAATTGATACATTAATATAAAATATCTAATTTCACAAACATAAAGTTAAAAGTATAAATTTATTCTTATAAGTGTATATTTGTTTATATGATTCAATACTTTTATTTTTTATCTGTAATAAATCAATTTATACATACTTATTAAAATTTCACTTATCATAAACCTATAAATAATTTATTTAATAAGACAATATACAATATAAAATAAACTAGAGTTATAAAATAATCAAATAAAAACAAACATAATAAATTAAATACTAACTTGATCTAATTTTATTTATTATAGAAACAATATTTGCCTAGTATTTGTATAAATAATACAGTACTTATTATAGTAAATATTAATATTTAAAATAACAGTAATAATAACTTCAAAATTATGTATTAACTATTACCCGCTACCTTATATCTAAAACTTTTTCACTTACACACCTATACATAAGCACGTAGATATACATACATATATACTATTATGACCTAATCACAACCCCTATTTTTGTCACTTTAACCTTTATTTTGTTCTTATAAATGTTTCTACTTTAGTTTTACTCTTGTTGTAATGAAAACACTATCTGCAATCTTCGGATATACTGTGCAATTTTTTGCGTCATAGTTTTGTTCACGTTGCGCAGTTATAGTTACCGTGAATGCCGGGGACACCTACCCCCAATTTAATTTGTGTTAATAGTTTGAGTTACTAGTTTTAAAATTTCGATGTTTGTAACAGGTACCTAACCTACTTACGATGAGAATCATTACTTTGCCGTATCACAGTATTTTACTAGAACGGAAAGTAAAGGATCGCTATTTGTACCCACGTAAATATTGTCAAGCTATAATGTAAACCAAATTGTACTAATTGAATAAGGTATGCACAATAAAGAATTTTGTATATTTTGTATTTGTATAATGCTCGTTAAATTATTCTGCCTTTAGAAATAAATTAAAAATAACCAATCAGCACAGGGAAAATTTGCAACAGAAATCGACTCTTCACCCAAGGGACAGCCCTTGTAATGGTTTGTGAAAAAGGATTGTGATGTAAGTATTAAATAAAATTCATTTA
This sequence comes from Stenoptilia bipunctidactyla, assembly GCA_944452665.1. NCBI lineage: Eukaryota > Metazoa > Arthropoda > Insecta > Lepidoptera > Pterophoridae > Stenoptilia > Stenoptilia bipunctidactyla. Next base: position 11,053,901 of record OX101732.1, read on the forward strand.
AGAAGTAAAATATATGGCTACAATAAATTAAGTTCTGGAAAAAATGTTCATCTCACTCTTACATAATTTATCAAATAAAACTGTTCCGTTACTGACTGAGGTACTGAGTGACTGACAGACAACGTACAGCCGTAACTACTGGGCGTAGAGAGCTGAATTGAATCATACATTCTTTAGGGGACGTAGGGGTGCACTAAGGAAGGAATTCCCGAAATTCGCACGGGAACGGGAAATATAGGACTTTTTAGTTTGTATGAAAAATCTTATTCCATGAGTGCACCGATGTGAAACTTGGTGTAAGGGTTTTTCAATGTGTGTGTGGTTGTGTTATGAAAGGAATTCCCGAAATTCCCACGGGAACGGGAAATACATGATGTTTTAGTTTGTATGAAAAAATCCCATCCCTTGAGTGCATGGATGTGATACTTGATATAAAGGTTCCTCAATAAGTGTCTGTTTGTATTATGGAAGGAATTACCGAAATTCCCACGGGAAGGGGTTGGACCTTTTAGTTTGTATGAAAAATTTTATTCCTTGAGTGTACGGATGTGATACTTAGCATGAAGGTTCTTCAAAGAGTGACTGGTTGTGCTACGAAAAAAATTCCCAAAATTCTCACGGGCACGGGAAATATATGATTTTTAGCTTGTATGAAAAATACTTATTCCTTGAGTGCATGGGTGTGATACTTGGTATTAAGGTTCTTTCAGTGGGTGTCTGGTTGTATAGTTTCTGAAATTTCCACGAGAAGGGTAGTTAAGTGCATACGAAGTTGCGGGATAAAGCTAGTTCAACATAAAACTATTTACAAGCAACTATAATCCCTTTACTAATAATTAATAAAAACATTTTTGGAAAGATATGACTTTCTTACAAATCATTAAATGCTTAATCTAGACGATTACAATGACCTTCCTTTAGATAACATGAATTTGCTTTTCCTGAGTAATTGCTATACTTAATAAAAAGTTGGTTGCACTGTCTAATAGAATGTTTATCAGCGGGATGCTACGATGAAATATCTCCCTTACATTAAGGTCTCACAAATAATCCAGAGTGTACAAATATTCGAACGAGTCAATTTACAGCTGAAGTTTAAACGACGTCAATTACGCCGTGAGATGGCGGCAGTCTTGGTTGAATTTTAAAAGATTGCCGATGATTTTCTTGTAGTATCGACCTTCTGACGTGGCGATAGATTCGTTTTAATTTGTAAATAAAATCAGTTATTTATCACTTCGAAAGATATCGACTTCTATGTAAGCAACACTTCAAAGGTTCCGCCACCGAACTGAATTCGTCAAACAATCAAGATTAAATGAGCCATTACTCAAGTTTGCTAAGTAGGTCACTGCTTAGATCTCCCTATTTGTAATTCTCTACGTGGCTCATAAAATACATACATCCCTTGGTAGTTTCAAGTCAGCGGAATTCACCGACTTTTACGCGTCATTGGAGGCCGACTCATCGACGCTGCAATTTAGTAAGTGGACGCCAAGCTCATAAGATAACTGTGGTAATATAATAAAGATGAAGAGTTCTTTGCTTAGTAGATCGCTCTGAAACTACCATTTTGATTTGAAAATCAGTTTTGTAGGTAGTTGATAGCCAAAGTCTCAGAAAGGCTGTAGGTTGTATGAATAAATTCCTATCGAGTGAAAAGCTACGCAAAATGAAAAGATTGAGACCGCGTAAAGTCGATATACGCAAACAAAATCGCTAAATGGCTCTATAAGATATACTTGCCCCTTTTTGTAGCACATAGATTGGATATCGGCGAAAATTCTCCATAAGAAAATAACCTTCCAAGACGAATCTTAACACCGAAATTCTGCAACAAGAGTCTAAATAGTTCTAATAAATTCCTTTTATAAGATTCATCTAAGACTCTTGGCGAGCTTCTTTTAAATAAATTAGGAAACGGAGATTTTAATAGGGATAATGTTCTCCCATCAATATCTCAGAGATGTGGAACAAGATCTAGGTTAAGTAGTAATATTTACTTTATCCTCCAATAGGAATGAAATAAAATGAAAAATGACAATGAAATGAAAACATGCTTAATTATTTTCTCTCACTTAGAAAAATATTTAAACTTAAACTTAAAATTAATTACAAATATTTTATTAATTGATTTCTCTAACATAGCAAATTATATTCATAATTTAACTAAGAGCTAAACAGTTTCATTTATCAAACGTGAATATTTGTGAACATATTTGAATGCATGTTACTTTATCATGCGCTGGGCTGAGTGTTGATCTGAAATTTAACTGAGAGATCTCAAAAGAAAATATGTTTGATAAGTTTTTTTCTAAAATTTCCATGCAGTTTGGATATATTAAGGTTAATTGAGGTAAATTGTTAAAAATAATGTTTTCTTTCATCAATTAGGTATCCATCGCAAACTCTATCTAATAAATGACATTGAATAAAATAAATGAATCGTGAACATTTAAGACAATGCTATATAACCTTATCTTTAACAAAGGTAACTTAAAGCCAAATTAAATATTAAAAAGGACTAATTGTCGAACTTCCTTGTCCTTTGCATTGTTACAAAACTTGATTATTTTTTATAAACGGAAGGAAAAAAATATAAATGAATTCTCACTGTTACAGTAATTGAAAAAGTATTCAATAAAAAGATTATAAAATGCTGATTTTGATAAGGTAAAAATTAACGGAATCTTCTATATTTCACAAAAATTAATTAACAACTGTACATAACCTTTCAGTAATTCTAAATATGATTCTAAAGTAGATTTATTAATCCACTGGGATTATAGAGATATCGGCGGGAAGTGTTAATTAAAGTTGCCGATATATTTCAATATCGAAGGTTACTATATTAATTAAATTAAGGTTTCACAAAGGGAACCGGCACTTATTTGAAGTTTGCGGTAAAGCAAATTTTGTACAGAAGTCAGCAGACCAAGCGTTACAAAAGTGTCAAAATTTCTCAAACAATTTTTAACTTAATGTCGACGGCATACTGTGCTTGAACTCTTGATCTGCTGCTTTCTGTACCTATTTCTCTAAAGCCTAACAAATATACATAAGCAACCGGATGTAATCAAGGAATTTACATCTGTAATATCAATTATACAGTTGGGATGTCTTCGGCAGTTCGATAGGGCGAAAATTTTCTTGCGGCAGCCGCGCGGCTATCTGCTTACTTGTGTTAATTTACAGCAAATTTAACCCTACAGTGCATGATTTTTTTTAGACTTAAAAAAAATACAGAATGTAAAAAATATGATACTTTTCATCGGAATAATATTTAAAAAAATCGCAAGTTACTAGGAACACACGTATGTGAGTTTTTCCATATGGCACACATCCGGCACATCATGCAATAAAGTGTAACTATATACTTTGTATTAGCAACAGGTATGAATGATATAAACTCATAATAATCCTTATATATTCGTAAAAAATAATAAATTTTAGGGAAATTTATTTAGGTTTGGTTATATAATCTTACAATATTTCTACATGACGCTACTTAATTCAAGCATTTAATTAAAAACATTTATTTCGTATGTGCCGTAGATGTGCCGCTATGCGCTGTAGGGTTAAATATTATTGACTGGGTTATAACATTCAGATTTTTCGCGGCTAGCTAACTGAGCATCCTTGAGGTCTCGTGATGGGCACCGGTCGTTCTTTAACCAAGTTAAAACTCTATCAAGCAGGCCAAAAAAATCAAATTCAACGGACTTGTGATGTCGACTCTGTAAACTCTATCGAAATGGGCATAGAATTCAATTTTATCGTAGAATGATAATGTGCGATATCCATACAATTGGTCCGCAGCTAGCCACGTTTCAAAAACGGATGTAAGTATCGGTGCTATTAGTCGTACAAAAGTTACTTAGAAACAAAAAAAAAAATGTACGAAAAAAATTAATATTTTGAATGAAAGGAAATGCTTTACTATAAGGTTTCTTCATTTAAAAATTCCTTCACCATTATTATATGAGATTCTAAGGATCCTTACATGTTTTCTTGCATTCTTAATGTCTTGCATATTTTAATTTTTTTTTAGGTTTTTTTTTTAGTTTTTTTTTGTAATAAAAGACTTTCGCAATTATAAAATTACATTATCCAAAATGTATATTTATTTTATTGACATAGATTTCCCTTAAAGATTTCAGGAAAGCTGTGCAGAATAGCCATTTCTAAATTAAAATCAATGTTGTTAGCAATCTTTAATCCGTTTGAGTACTGTTTTTCCAGTTTATTTTCATTATTTATTGACGTTGGTTTTCCTTCGTTTCGGGAATTGTATAAAAGATTTCTTAGTTTATCTAGCAATTTACCTTTTGCTAGAATTTGTCAAAAGTATTCTATGTTTGATTTTATGTTAGGAACCTAGTAGCTCTTTGTTAAGGATGGGATAACGCTGTTTGATAACTGTGCCAGTAAAATCTAAATATTTTGTTTCACTTCTTTATTTTTATGCATATTTTGACCGTATTACAAATTGCCCATTTGCAGTCTGCACTCGTTTGTTGTCGACGACATTATAGGATTTCAAAAGTGTACCTAATTCGACTAAACTGTTTTGTTTACATACTCATAGTCAAAAAATAAAATTAGGTTATTTTTTTATTTTTAATTTATGACTGCTCTCGTAGGTATTTAAGAATAGGAAAAAACTTTTATAACAAGATCCGTTTAGAAAGGCACTGGCTTGATTAAAAAGTGATTTCTGTCAGACAAACATGAAATTGAATATAAAATATAAATCTACTATTGTCCGTTCATCGTAAGATGTCCCCTGCCGTTATGTTGGCACTATTGCTTGTCAAGCTGTTTTCGTTATCTGGGATAGTGAATTAATCCTTTTTATTGATTACTTGCCAAAAGGGCAAACGATAACTGGATCCTATTATGCAAACTTAATCCTGAAATTACTTGAAGAGATTAAAGAAAAACGTCGTGGGAAATTGTCATTGAGCGTGTTGTTTCTCCAGGATAACGCTCCACCTCATCGTTCGGAAGTTGCGCTCACCGCAATCCGCAGTGTGGCTTCGAAGTCCTTGATCACGCACCATATTCTCCTTAGCCCCGAGTGATTTTCACTTATTTCCAAAATTAAACGAGCATATTCGTGGAACTAAATTTGACGCTGATGACGCGGTTATGACTGCCGCAGAAGAGTTTTTTAATAGTCTAGAAAATGATTTTTTTGCGGAAGGAATAAGAAAGTTGGATGCGGTATTCTAAGTGTATTACGTAGAAAAATAAAATATTCTTGATTAAATTTTTTTTGTTGTATTCATTCTAAGAATTTTTGATTCGCCCTCGTATAATATAAATTGTGTCGTCATTCAAAACCTTCCTAGTCTTATAGTTGTTTATTATTTACAAATCAGAAAATTAAACATATATTTATTCGTGGTAGGTATAAACAAAGTTAGATTACCGGGTTAAAATGGACACATATTATTGGTAACACTGCTGCCACAATGCTGCCAACATCAGCAGGCAGGGGACATCTTATAGTGAACGGTCTGTACTTATTGTTTTCGAGGTTTCACTCGTGCACATCCCTGTCTCGTAAGAAAATCGGAATAAAAGGTATCTTCTGTCATATTCAAGGTTTGTAATATTCACTGGTTGTACCTGTGTAAAAATTCCAGCTAAATCGGGGATGTTGTTTTAGCGATAGAGTCCATCGTATCATCAAATATCCAGCCTTTGTGCTAATAGTCTTCCCTTTCAAAATAATAACAGGATTGACAATTTATTGGGACCGTTGATTAAATTAGCAGATGTCGAAACAAACCCTTCGTTAGATGTCAACATTTGAGTTTATTATAAAAGCATTTCAACTGTAAAAGCACATACAAACAAAACATATTTCCTTGCAAAACGTCAAGTTCTAGAACTTTCCCAGTTTCCACGATGCAAGCTACAAATTGCTACGTGCTACGAATCTCTGACTGTAGCCGTTGAAATCGAATATCTAGAAATCGTGGTGAAAAATCGGGTTTCACTTAGTTTTTTTATATTCTTAAAGCACATTGAGAGGAACTGACATGAGTTGTAATTTTAAAAGAGCAAGCTCGTGTAATAACAGAAGTTCTTTTAATCCTGGTTTAATGAATAAAAATAGCTCTTTGTTTTATTATGACAATTTTATAAAGTAGCTGCTTATGAACGTTAAAGCAAAGTTTGGCTTAGGAATAAGGATGGGTGATTGCTGTTTTTTAATGGACAATTAATGGCTGGAAAAATAGTAATATAATCTCGTTTCATGACGCGGATACGGCTGTTTGTAGCTTGTTTTATGAGAAAAAGATACTAACGACATACGCAATCAAAAACTATCATAAAAACAATAACGGAAAGAGTTTATTTTAAAACAATACATTCCAAGTTAATACTTAAAATCTTGGTAACTGTAACACTGTTTCCAAATAAGTGTTAAGGAAAGTGTCTTTACACTTTATTTGTTGCATAGTGGTCGTTAAAGTTTGTTCAGAAGAAATTTTGGATGCCTTAAAAGTATATTATGTAACAAGTGAGCTAAGTTGCTAATTACAGTCGAGGCTATGATTTGCAACGCTCACGAGTTACATACGACGTTTTTCAACACACTTGTGAGTAAAAGACAGACATACGTGGTCATAAAATTTATTTGAAGCAGCTGTTAGCTGCTGCGCGTCAGTAGCCCTGTCCCATTACACGTATGTACACACGCTATTGTTGCTTGGAGGCGCTGTGCGGGCCGCTGCTGCTGAACGCGCGCCGCCTGGCCGCGCGCCGCCCGGACGCGCGCGCTCATATATTTAATGTATAACCCGGATCAATAAAATATGCTCTGTTTACTCGCATGTAGGTAATTTGCACTAAGGTACAATTCAAATTTGTAGGATTCATTATATTATGCACTAGGGTATAATATATTATGCACGCGTTACTTATAGCCCAGTTTATAGTTCTAAATTCAATAGAATAAGGCTCACTTTACGAGCAAGTGTGTTGAAAAAGTTCTTACATTCATCATTGGTTGAATATTAAATCTATTTTGTTTTATACAGAGTGACTGGTGGGTCACTACGAAATTTGAGGACGTGATAGTTTGAGATCATACACGAAGAGAAAAAATCAAATAAAAAATAAATATTTATTATTTACTGAGGAAACTTAATCGGAAGTTAAAGAATTCATTAGGAAATGCATGGTTTCACTGGTAACTACTTACCACGGACGTACGCATGGGGCTATCAACACAGAAATAGGTAGGTAGGAATAGACGACTTCACGAACGGTCATAGAGGCGTGAAGCATTCGTGAACTGTTATATATTTACAAGCGTATTCCTGCGACTTCGTTCGCGCATAAACTAAAAAGTCCTATATTTCCCGTTTCCCTGGGCATTTGGGAACTTCCTTCCATATGGCAACCAGACACCCATTGAAGAATCTTTTTACCAAGTTTCACATCGATGCACTCAAGGAATAAGATTTTTCACACAAACTAAAAAGTCCTATACTTTCCATTCCCGTGGGCATTTTGGAAATATCTTCCTTAGTGGACCTCTACTCCTTCTAAGAAATGTATGTTCCAAATTTCAGCTCCCCAGGCCCAGTATTTATGTCTGTGTTTTGTCTGTCAGTCACTCAGTCAGTAACGGAACCGTTTTATATGTTGAGATGGGGAATTCTGGTGAAAAATTAAGTAAATACTATAAATTATATGACTATTTATTTGCTAAATTTTGGCATTTGAACAAATGAATCATTTGTAAATTAAGGTCTTTTGCACATACTTACAGTTTATGCTCAAATTGTGAGACGAGAAAAGGAAGGAGGAAAAATAAATGAAAATGACATACAGTAATCTTGGGTAGCTTTGAATTGCATTCTAACTTTGAATAGTCTTACAAATGTTTTATATTTTTTTATTAGTTACAGTATACCAAAAAAGCAAAATACAGTATTAAATGAAACGTAGCAATGTCAATCATGCTACCTTAAAAAAAACTATATCAGCTTTCAAATATATTTTCAAGTTTTTACCGTCCTTTCAGTATGTTTTTCGACAGGAGCTTTTTACTGTGTTACATAAAAATTTCGAAATAAAATAGGTATATAAAAACTGTTTTTTGATTCTTCTTAGATTTTATGTGTCTAGACTTTTATTGAAAAATATTAAGTGTAAAACATTCGATTATTGAAAAAATATCGTATTTTCCAAATTCCTTTCATATTTCATGAATATCGGGTAACTTTGTACCGTTAAATTTTACCCGAAAGTCAAATTTTCTTGTTTGGGTAACTTTAAATATTGGTGTAATTTACATTTTAAGGATTTACCAATTCCCAGTAAATCGCAGCCAGGTATCACACTAACCATGTGGTATCAAATAAAGTAATGCTTGTTACAAAGGGATACCATTCAGCGAAATAGGGGGAACCTAGATTATAAATACTTATAAAGATAAACACCCAGACCCAGATATATTTATTCTTATTCCGTGCGGGAATCAAACCCTCACGATTTGTATCATATCAGACCACTGCGCGAATGGGAGGTCTTAAATTATGACGAATATGTCACTGAAAAAGCCAGTAAATTTTAGAGGAGTGGGGAGATAAGAACTTCTTTTTGTTTTCTATTTTTTTAAATTTTTCCACTTGTTTGATCTCATTATAAAGCTAAATAAAGGAATAATTCAAAGCATAATATCATTTATTTACTGATAAATTCTTAAGTAAATGTTTAACGACTTGTCAAAAAAAAATTACGTTCCCTTTTCTAGAGTAAATAAAAAGGAAAATTTTTGGATGAAAACTATTTCTCATTTAGTTGGGTATACTTTTTTGAGCCAAAATACATCCAAAAAGTTACTCAAATAATCAGATTTATGTCTTATCATCATAATTTGTGTGGAACGGTTAACACCATTCAATTTTACCTGAAAGATATGGTGACATTGAATCCCTCAATTTTCGCAAACTACTGATTGAAGGCAACGTAAATGTTTAAAATAACCTCAGAATCACATAGAATTGATTATTAAAACACATAATACAGTATAAAGCCTTAGAACATATCCACATGATAACAATGTAATATTAATAAAAATCTATAAAAAAAAATATTTTAAGTTCCCCAAGATGATTGTAAGTATTTCTTTTTTAAATATTTTTAGCGAAGGGAATGAGTAAAAGAACATACCGTAGTTAAAGATTAAAGATAAGTGGGTAAAGATATAAAGTTTCGACCTATCTTACATGTATTAAACTATAATGAAACTATAATAAAAATGAGTGATTTTCCATTTTTAATCTATTCTTAAATTTCACGTTTTATATTAAGTAAGATACGCATTCAACCGGTTCTACAGAAACCGAAATGTCGCGTTAAAATGTAAACAAAAATCAAAAGCGTTAAAATCTGCATAAAACCTCCTTTGGTTGAGGTACACTGTACTAATATTATAAACCTATATAGAAAGAAGAAAGAAAGAAAATATTTATTTAAATAACATTTCACAGAATAAAAAGATAAATTAACCTAGTTCTCTATATACATAAAACAAAACGATATTTAGACAAACAGGAATCAGACTCAGCTTAATGTCGATTGATCCAGTAAGATCAACGACGCTAGGTTTCGTCCCTCTGTCCCATAGGTGTTCTGAGAGAAGGAAAAAAAGTACTAAGATAGTCCCACCCTAAATCACTAAATTTATACAAACACACACAAAAAAAAACATTATATGCTAGGATTAATGTAGTATGTGGTACGGCAGTAAAAATAATAATATACACATAATACTTATTAATAGTTAATATAAAATATACAGCGTGACTGTTTTTTTCTTTATTTGGTCACTTTCAAAATTCCAGGACGTGATAGTGTAAGATCATACATGAAAAGAAAAAATAAATATTAATTATTTACTGAGTAAACTTCTCCGAAAGTTAAAGAATTCATTACGCAACGTATGGTTACATTAGCGTAATACAATAAATACTTGGCAGGTGGTTGTGTGGCGGGAACACTGCTGTGTGCATCTTGACTGAGGCAGCGCGTCGGGAAAAGTGTAGTAAGGTCTCTTTATTTATTCATAGGGATTTCTGGTGAAAAATTAAGTACCTACTTTTATTACATAATTACGATCAGAATCGAGTACAGAGTGCTCTCCTTCAGCATTGCTTTGTTACCAGTCACCCTATTAATATAAGCAGTCATAAAACCAATATACAATACAAACATATAACCAAACTAGCCAATGAAGTCATTGTAACGTCAGAAGATATTTTCTTAATTTAATTATAAAAGTATGACGACATTGATTGTAATATCACTAATCAAGTTCTTAAATGATTACGAACAACGTAAATACAAATTCTATACTGAAGTTCTGTGTAAAATGTTTTACCCGCTGTATTCCGCTTCCACAGATTCCTTTGTAATAATATGCTTTTAGTCGCGATAATAACCGCTGTGCACTTCGGCGACATGCTATCTGGCAATTTATTGCTTCGCTAAGGCGTTGTCCTTGTTAAGCGACTGGACGCGACGCGGCACGATGCGACGTAATGCGACTAATACTTTAGGTAATGTCCTACGATGCGACACGCACGAAGCGACGGAATGTGACCAATATTGTGACTTGTATCAACGCGACAACCTAGGATATCTTATACAGGGTTGTTTTTTAGTCACTGGCCAAATTCTTTTACACTATAAGGATAATTTATAGAAACGATTTTTGCAAAAAATTATACCTATGTATTTTTATACAAGGAAATTAATATATTCGCTAACATATTAAGCAAAGCATGGTCACTCTAAATTATGAATGAATACCATTAAAATAAAGACGGCTACACGCCACTACAAAACATGTTGTAGTACTACGTCGTAGTATCAACAATGAAATGCCGCGTTGTTGTAGCTGTGTTCATCAACAGCGACTATTTGTAAAACAGTTTGTGGTGCTATATCTTTTTTTTTCTTCTGAGCGTTACTAAAATAAATATGCAGGTTCGTTTATATTGTGGTGAATAAAAACCAACCCTGTATGTAGGGTGAAACATAAGTCGATATCGGAAATATGTGTTTCATACTGTTTATCATTAGTTTAAACATCTGCGGGGTTAGCATGCTACCGTCGACAACGATAAATCGGGCCTTTTATCGATATTATCTTAGAATATGGAATTTAGTGTATGTAATTTATTAAGATTATGACATATATAGTTCTGTGGTCTTAATCATGTTATGAAACCGAGTAATTCTATATATAATGGTGCGCAAATTAGCTTACAGTATAAGATAAAATAACAAAATAATAATTATTTAGTCGACTCGACTATTTATCGATGGTTGCATGCTAGCCCTGCTGGACGCGACAACAGACAAATATATAAAAAGGTTGTTTTTTAATTCGTAATTAAAACAAATGTTTTAATTTTAATGAGAGCTATGGTCACCTTAATTACTACGTTGATCTGTTAAAGATCCATAGCATATTACTAAGATTAAACATATAACCTTAGGGTGACCGTAAGGTTGGTGTTATTGCGAGTTAAAATTTTAAAACAATCCATAAACTTTAATTCTTTCCTCCTTGAGTTACTTTAATGAATTTGAATTAAAATACTGATATAGAAACAAAAGCTGCTGTTAATGTCTGATGTTTAATCAATTACACAAAGACCTTTTTGTTATTTTCGTGTCGCGTCGCATCGCATATTCGCGTTTTTCGTTCACCTAGTACAACGGGTCAGGCTGTTTGGGACACTGAACAGAACGGAGCAATCCTTACTTTTCTACTGAAATGAAAACTGGAACGTGCTATTCAATGTTTGATTTCGTTTATTTTGATATTTTTGTAGAGTCGGACCGAGAATTTGGGTTTTTAATTTATGGCACATTGCTATCTTGGCAGCAGGATCACAATTTATCGTTTTATTATCGTGAAAACACTGCAATTTGGAAAGGAGAATATCAATTTAATACCAAAGGGAAACCCTTTTCCGTTTTTCAATTTATACACCGTCGAAAAATAACAACGTAGGTACGTTAAGATATATTTTTAAAAGAAAAAGAAAAGCTAGTTTATTGCCAATAAAAAATAAACACACAGTAATTATTAATACAAGAAAAAATATCCTGAAACAGAAAATTATACATTTAAAAGATATATTCTAATAATAAAACATAATAGCTTAAAAATTAACATATTTAAAAAAGGGATGTACTCATAACAATTTACTAATATATGTATAAAGTGCGATAATTTTTTTTATTGGAAAATGGCCAGAAGCTCAGCATTTGTCATCAGATACACTTACACCGTGATGTTATAGTCGCATCTGGTTGACGCTGGTTTTCAGCAAGAGCCAGAATCAATATATATAAAACTGTTCCGTTACTGACTGAGTGACTGAGGTACTGGGGTACTGAGTGACTGAGTGACTGACAGACAACGTACAGCCGTAACTACTGGGCGTAGAGAGCTGAAATTTGGAACATACATTCTTTAGGGGATGTAGGGGTGCACTAAGGAAAGAATTCCCGAAATTCGGGAACGGGAAATATAGGACTTTTTAGTTTGTATGAAAAATCTTATTCTTTGAGTGCACCGATGTTAAACTTGGTGTAAAGGTTTTTCAATGTGTGTCTGGTTGTGTTATGAAAGGAATTCTCGAAATTCCCACGGGAACGGGAAATATATGATGTTTTAGTTTGTAATAAAAAATCCCAGACCTTGAGTGCACGGATGTGATACTTGATATAAAGGTTCCTCAATAAGTGTCTGTTTGTATTATGGAAGGAATTCCCGAAATTCCCACGGGAAGGGGTTGGACTTTTTAGTTTGTATGAAAAATCTTATTCCTTGACTGTACGGATGTGATACTTGGCATGAAGGTTCTTCAAAGAGTGACTGGTTGTGCAACAAAAAAAATTCCCAAAATTCCCACGGGCACGGGAAGTATATGATTTTTAGTTTGTATGAAAAAAACTTATTCCTTGAGTGCATGGGTGTGATACTTGGTATAAAGGTTCTTTCAGTGGGTGTCTGGTTGTATAGTTTCTGAAATTTCCACGAGAAGGGTAGTTAAGCGCATACGAAGTTGCGGGATAAAGCTAGTTGGGGGATAAAAATATAAAAAAATGTAGGTAAGGTAGAGAGCGCAATCGAGTGGTGTGTTCGTGTAGTGTTGTATTGTTTTGGTTTAGGTATTTTGAACGTTGTTGTTGTTGAAATTTGTGTGGGTATGTATTTTTTAATATAAAAGTTGTAAGAGTAATATGTATAAGGTAGTGTAAAAAAAATCGTGATAAATAAATTTTAAAAATAATGATAATAAAAGCGAACTTTAATAGAGCCCTATCTATACTTATACAAAAACCAAAAGGTTTGTATGTCTGTTCATGATTACTTAATCTCAATTAGATTTAAATGGATTTGAAAGACCAGCTTTTGGGAAGGTTAAAAGCTGTAGAATAATCTCCTTTAAAATTCCTATGGGATCAAAACTTACAGAGCCCTTTCATAGATCAAATAGGGAATTATTTTATATCCTATACCTACTATACCCTGGCAAAAATTCAGTGTAGTAAACTGGCAGTTACAAATGTCATAATCAACGAATGCAGAGCCTTAAAAAAACCGACTTCATGTCAAAACTTTGTCTGAGTTATAATGTCATCAACGTAAAGATTCTCCGATATTATACATATTTTTTCAAAAATTTTAAATTTTCAATCAAAACCTGAACCAATTTTGATGAAATTTATATGGGACCAAACAGTATCTTCTGTCATATGAAATTAGAATTTTTTAAATCGATTAGAATTGTCCGAAATATCGTGTAAAATGGCACAAAAACAACATACAGACGAATTGAGAACCTCTTCCTTTTTTGGAAGTCGGTTGAAAAAGAAAAATTATTATACTACACTCGAGAGCAAAGAATTAGGGTCGGAGACAAAACTCATGATATCTCTCAAACTATAAACGCTAGCTTATTCAAATAAAAAGCAGGAGGAAGCCTCTTTAATGCCAAACATAAAAAGTGAATAAAAGTAATATCTTTTTTTAAGAAATGACATAAAATAAGGAAAATCGTAAATTATGATTTATTTTGAAAATTGAACCAACAATTCAAATCATTTGTATCGATTTTGTTTGTTTTGTGTCACAAAAAAATGTTATAAAAGGGTTTCCTGGTGTACAATATTCATTGTGAAAGTACAAATCATGTCGCTCACATCTGAAGAATGTACAAGAATCCTCACTTTGCTGGAAGACGGGCCTAGTCAGCGTGATACAGCCAGGATGGTCGGCGTATCGTTATCTACGGTACAACGTATTCTCCAACGGTTCCAGGAAACTGTGTCAAACCTTCGCCGGCCAGGAACAGGCAGAAAAACATGCACAACACCTCGTGAAGATCGATACTTAGTCACAACAATGCTTATAAACCGATTTCTCACGGGTGTTGAACTGAGAAATCAATTTGTACGTCTTGGAGGAAGCAACCCAAGTGCGTGGACAGTAAGGCGACGTCTTGCCGAAGGTAATTTGAAGCCATCAAGACCAGCAAATGGCCCCAAACTTGAACGGGAGCATCGTATTGCAAGACAGAGTTTTGCACGTGAGCACTTGAATTGGACTCTAGAGGATTGGTCAAGAGTTTTGTTTACAGACGAGTCCAGATTCATGCTGTATAAGCATAACGGTAGACACAGAGTGTACAGAAGACCAGGAGAACGGTTTCAACAAGCCTGCATTGAAGAAAAAGTTGCATACGGCGGAGGATCCGTGCATGTTTTGGGCTGGAATATCTGCAGAGAGCCGCACGGAGCTAGTCTTGATAGAAAATGGAACGTTGACCGCGAAAAGATACGTAGAAGACATCTTAAATGAGTATGTCGGTCCGTCTATGGCCAATATGGGCGAGAATCCGGTGTTTATGCACGATAACGCCCGTCCCACGATAACTGCAGCTATAGTGACTGCTTACCTTCAAGAGGTCGGTATCACGTGCATGGAATGGCCTGCACGCAGCCCAGATCTGAACCCCATCGAACATGCCTGGGACGCGCTCGAACGACGTGTAAAGCAAAAAATACCTCCTCCAATTACACTTCGTGATTAAAAATTAGCACTGGTGGAAGAATGGGGGAATATACCGCAGAACCGACTTAGAAACCTGGTGTACAGCATGTCAAATCGGATAACATCTATTCTGAGATCACGTGGAGGTAATACACGGTACTGAAATTTGTGGAAAATCATACTCTCGTACCAGAAAAGTCTTAAATGCAATTATGATCTTCAAGTGTAATTCGTGCATTTTTATTTTATTTGTTTTTATAAATAATAAAATCACTTAAATAACAATCTTACACATTTTTTTTTATGTATTAATTAATGGTCTATTTAACAGTTTTTAATTCACCAAGCTAGCATTTACAATTTGCGAGATATCATGGGTTTTGTCTCTGACCCTAATTCTTTGCTCTCGAGTGTAGTCAAAATTTTTGTAGTGTAAGTTACTGAAAGAGAATGATTGAAAATGAATGGTACTCCATTAAGGGTTTCATCTGTTTAACATAAAATTTTATAGCATTGTATAAATACTTGAATTAGAGCCAGGTATTTTATCTTTACAGTAACTGCAATTAAAAGTATTAATCACCAAAGATACCTATCGCTTTAAAACGGTATAGTCGATTACAGGGGTAACTGTCCAGTAAATGTAGATTTTTGCTATTTTTAAAAGTCAACGAAAGAGTAAATGACTTAATGCGTAATGAGAAAATTAAACTATAAAATATTTTGTGAGTCAAAATATTTTTTTTCCAACTTGACGACTTGAACCGCACCCTTTTTTGCTTCCCTAAAATGGGCACACTGGAACTGTTATTTTAATGCATTGAATTATTTGCCGGAGTATAGATTTATGACCACTTTTGACAGCTTCTGTGACACATTGGTTGACAGCTGCACGCATCCGGCACGAGACTTGTTTCAAGCCCAGCTGGTTAAGTATGCGAAACATATTCATCTCAATTGTATCAGATCTTAGTTAAGCTCTATGATCTCCGTTATACATACAAGCATACTTTCAATATACTGAACTGGTTTTTCAATTTCGAAGCTTGGTTTTCATTTTAATCGTTCGAAGTAAAAATCATTCCAGTATAATGAAATGTACCTGCAATTTTTTGTGCCAAAGGATATATGATGAAAAATTTACATAACATACGGTATTTAACAAAAATATAAAAACAAAAGAAAAGAAACACCAAAAATATGCTAACCGTAACTTTGCATATTACTAGTTAAATAATTAGCTCTGTTTCTCCGCAGCAATCACGATACCTACTTAAAGAAAATAAAATTAAATAGATTTTATAAAAAAAAAAAAACAGAAAAAAAACAAATAAAAAAAAAACATAATACAATATAATAATAACCTAAGCTTGCATACGTAGTACGTACATTACAAGCTTAATTTATGAAACACATAAAAATGGGTAAAGTATGTTTTGTTAAATCAGCATGTTGAACGCCGATACGAAAGAATTTTAGGGAGTTCGCTGCAAATAGCCACCGACATCCATTATTGTGATTAATGCACTTTTACAAAATGTTTCCCTCCATTCCGCCAAGTAGAGTCATAAGAAAAAAATACTTTATCTGCCATGTGTTTGGAGATCAATGTGGAAGGAAACAGGTGACGAAAACTTTAATGTTTACTTCGTTGAAGAATAATTGAAAATTAAATAAAATATTTAAAAACTATCTTTAAATTCAATAAAAACGGGACTTAAAAAAATACGTAATACTAACAAGTACCCGGTCTGTACTTTTGGCACTGCATCATCAATATAATGCATATGAAACTGTTCCGTTACTGACTGACAGACAAAGTAGAGAAGGCAGCAGATCGTTACATTACCTGTCATATTTCTCCAACCAATTTTAACTTAATGTCGAGGGCATAGAGTTCAGATGCAAGTAATTTTTTTTGACAGATTTGTAACGCTTGCTGCCTTCTTGTCGTATATCATAGACATTCATGGCTGTCCATTTGAGTTCTTCATTACATAAAACTATACACAAAATGATTATAAGCTGGAAATAATCTAACAATCTAAAAACTACTTCTAACCCTAATATTGTCTTAAGTTTTCATAATATTATATTTCTCTTCAGACGCCGAAACTTCTAGTTACATTGTACAACAAAATTTATGTAATTAAATCCGACAAAAAACCTTCTAAAACCTACATCATTGCCAAATTTCTTTATATATAATACTATTATTAATCCCCTAACATTTTAATGACCTCCAGTCAAATAACTCTGTTAAGGTCAATAAGCCATAAATTAACTTTTTCGTTACCGCTGTGGCTTTATTAAGTTTATTTGTGTACCCAGTGAGTCATAAAGCTTTTTACATTTCCACAATGCTATATTTTATTATGCTGGTTGTAGATTTATAGGGGACCCATGATTTTACTTTATTTGATTATTTTTGTTTGCAGACTCGAACGGGAAACCCGTGATTTCATTTGAAAGGGTTGAATTGAGCTTTCGCCTTATTTAGTTTAGTATTCAATAATGAGATGAAAAATCGAGGTACTTTTATTTGTACTTTTGGAAGAAAAAACGGAAATTAAAGTATATTTTTAGGTTTATGGTAATTTCACATAATAAGACGAGAGTCACAAGAAGGATTTTAAAAACAGTTTATTTATTTAAAGTTGAAAAATATTGTTTTTGAAATAAAAATCTCTGTCTCAAATAACAAAACCCAATTTCTCAAAATTTACGGTTGCTATCTATTTAAAACTTGGTATAGTAAAAAATTATAGAGAAGAGCCAATTTGTATGTTGATATTTTTTTTATATTAATGTTTTTTATTGGTGGCTTATCCCAAGTTTGGTTTCAATTTGATTAAGTAATAAAGTCGTATTAGTTTTTACAGCAAATTAAGAAAAGTAGGGTGATTGACCCAATTATGAGCACTTTAAAAGTTAGTTCTAACTTAAGCCCGTCTATCACACTGATAAATACTATTCAATCACTAGTTACTAGCACTCTCACCACCAATTATCAGCACTGTGTGTTATTGAAATATGATTCCAAAACATAAATAAGGACAACTAAACCAAATAAAATTAAAAAAGTGCACTAACGAACTTTTACTGAAAACCTTGAATGCAGCAAAAAAGGGTATACCCAAAAAAGTAGACTCGAAAACCTTCAAGGAACCTAGAAAAACTATCCAGTCGATTATAGAGAAGAGCCAATTTGTATGTTAAAAATTTTTATATCAATGTTTTTTATTAGTGGCTTAACCCAAGTTTGGTCTCAATTTGATTTAGTAATAAAGTCGTATTGGTTTGTACAGCAAATTAGGAAAAGTAGGGTGATTCACCCAATTATGAGCACTTTAAAAGTTAGTTTTAATTTAAGCCCGTTTATCACACTGATAAATACTATTCAATCAGTAGTTACTAGCACTCTCACCACCAATTATCAGCACTGTGTAAGTTTTATTGAAATATGATTACAAAACATAAATAAGGACAACTAAACCAAATAAAATTAAAAAACAGCACTTACGAACCTTTACTGAAAGCCTTGAATGCAGCAAAAAAGGGTATACCCAAAATAGTAGAATTCAAAACCTTCGAGGAACGTAGAGAAACTATCTAGTCGAAATGAATTAAGAACGCTGTGAAACCTACACGTCTTGATCTAATAGGTATAGTCGTACGAAGAAAAGGGGAGCATTAGCACAGTTGGACGTAGATTGTTGTGGGAAAGATTTCCCAAAAAGAAAGTCTGATTTAAAACGGGATGTGGAAAATTTGTTAAAGAAGACAGAAAGAACCCCTTTAAATGTAAAATAAAACACTTTTTATCTGGATCTATATCGAATAATTTATATTTTACTTTTTAACTTGACGCTTCTGGTTCTTGCAGACCCCGTGGTCATGAGTGAATGGTTGAGTCGCTCGTGATCACGGGCCTCAATTATACGCCATAAATTTGATATACCTGGTAATAATGGTACCTTGTAAAAAATACCTTTGTATTTTTTTTTGCAACATCCGCCAGTGCCATATCAGACAAAGACATCAAAGGTTGGCTCTACTTTTAAGTTTAATGTGAAAAGTGAAAGTTCTGTTATATTTTTAAGTTTAATGTGAAAACTTAAGACGATAAATTTATGTGAAATCAGCTCAAAAGTTTAGTGACTCGTGTTACTTGTGACTACAAGGTCTGTAACGCCGTCTTAGTGTGAAAATATTTATAGTAAAATTTACTTACATTTTAAACCTAGGTATATACCTTATTTTATAGTTCTTTCTAAGCCTTTTTTCCAAGCTTGCGCTAGTTAAGTCTGTTAGTGTAGTTTAGTGCCTACGCCAAGTAACTACAGAATGTGTTGTGTGTGTATTCCACTCTGATATTTAGAGGGCCGCCAGACTGTTGAAAACACGTTGAAAACCAATGCTTCCAACCAAGGTTAAGGAAGGTTAAGTTGTTGTCAACCAATTCCGAGTCATCCACACTGTTACAAACGGTGGTTTCCAACAAGGAGACAAACAAGAACACAAGCCAAGGTCACGCCAGGCCACGCCCCTTAATCGTCAGTGTGCTCTGATCTTTCGTGTTGGCAACATCTTCGCGATGGCAGTTTTGAATGCAATTGAGGATACAAAGTAGGAAAGGTGGAAACGCAGGATAAAAAGCTTCAAAACTCGAGTCATTTCTAGGTATAGTTACATAGTAAAATATACAATAACAAGCGTACACACTGTCCTAAAAACAGACATACATCTACATAGATAACGCAAATGCATATCCTTTGCGTGTCCGAACCCCGACCAAGCGTCAAGGTTGGTTGCCTCTAGATTTAATATGTATTGTAATATGCGTGTATGTATGTCTGTTAGAAAATCGAGTCCACAATATCAATATCGTTCTTAATAATCGATTTCATCGGCGGTATCGGTGTCTCTGAATCTTTTTGTATTTTCCAGTAATAAATATCAGCTGTGACGTCACAATAGGTCTTAAAAAATCGGCACGCTTGGTTCGAATACAAATCGTGGCACTTGCGTTGTCTATGCAGATGTATGTCTGTGATTCTAAACACCGCCGTTTCCAACCCGCCAAGGTCATGTAATTTGGTTGTCGACAGCCGTCTTCACTGTTGGAAACACGTTGTAAACTAGCAAGGTCACCTTGGTTTGATATTTTGTTTCCAACAGTGTGTTTGGGCTTTTAGGATTTTTGTATTTATTTATCTACTCATCATCATCATTCAGCAAGGAGACGCCCACTGCTGGACATAGGCCTCCCCCAAGGATTTCCACGTCGCCCGGTCCCGCACCGCCCTCATCCAGCGTTTACCGGCAACTTTGAGCAGGTCGTCGGTCCATCTTGCGGGGGGCCTACCTACGCTGCGTCTCCCAGTACGTGGCCGCCACTCGAGAAATATTCTGCCCAACGGCCATTTGTTTTGCGAGCTATGTGCCCTTCCCATTGCCACTTCAGCTTTGCAATCCTTCTGGCTATGTCGGTGACTTTGGTTCGCCTGCGAATCTCCTCATTCTTGATTTGACCCCGCAGGGAAACTCCGAGCATAGCCCTTTCCATTGCCGCTCAGCAACTTTAAGCTTGTTGATAAGAACCATAGTTCGCGACCACGTCTTTTTTCCCCCCCAAAATATTTATCTACTAACGCGAAAACTTGCAAACACTATTTGTTCTATCTTTCTTTATAAGGATTACTTTATTTATAAACAAGTAAATCTACCAATTATTACTGGGTCAGCAGCATAAACCATCATGGCCCGCACCTTTTCGTCCCCAGGGGAGTACCTACCCATGACCCTGTAGGGCCAATTGAAAAGGGTTCTGTTGACTGTAAGAGTGTCATATAACATTGACACGCAAGTCAACACCTAGATAATCTGGTTTGCTGTTAAGCATTTTTGTAATCAGCTGCAGAGAAAAAAATACACCCGTGATTTAATTTTCATTTGACCGCTTATATTATCAGGTTACATTGTGACCAAGTGCGCAAACTAATTTGGCGATGAAGTGAGCAACTTCCAAAAAAAACTTTGTTTTTACGAAATAAGTGGAGTTCGGTTTAGAGATGGTTTTATTGGTTGAATGTTTTCAACTATTGATAGGTTGTCAATCTATCGATATTTTTATAGTTTGAAATATTCGTTAACATTTTGTTGAAACTAACATTTTTATGCAGAAAAATCTGTTATTTTTCTTCAATTATTATTTTTTTCACTCTTTAGCAGTTATTAAGTGTAAATGTAGGTAAAATAGCTTGGCGTTTTTAAGAGTTCATTGCCTGGAAGAAATCGCAATAAGGCCGCCTAAATTGTCTTTTTTTTGATATTGTGTTAAATTTTAAGTTAAATGGCAATAAAGAGTATTTATTATTATTACGCATAATTTCTATTAAACAAATATTAACTCTACAATATTATATGTTTTTATTATCTTTTGAAGTACATATTTATATATATTTTTTTATTTGTTTCACTGCAATAACTTCCAATAATACAGTAAGTAGTTTCAGCTTCATATTTAGGCTGAAAATACCGATTCAAATTTTTACCACCAAAACAAATATTTCTAAAAATCAACCAATGAAGGCTTTAATTCACAGTGAAAATACCGTTTCAATGTTTTTACCATTCAAAGAAACAATTCTAAAAGTCAATCAATTACTATTATATAGCGCAGCGTAGACAGGCCCCAAGCAAGATGGACCGACGACCTGGTCATATTCGCCGGTTAACGCTGGATGAGGGTGGCGCGGGACCGGGCGACGTGGAAGACCTTGGGGGAGGCCTATGTCCAGCAGTGGATGTCTACAGGCTGTGGATGATGATGACGATGAACCATTTACGTCTCATCTTTACGGTGAAAATATCCCTTCAGTATAAAAGCCACGAAAACTAACAGTTTACAAATCAATCAATGAAATCGAATAAAATTGTTTCAATATTATGAACATCAAAACTAACAGTTATAAAAATCAACCAATAAGTAATTTAAACATTTTTATCGCTAAAAGGAACAGTTCAGAAAATCAGCCTTCTTTCCTTTAATTATTATCCTTTTATTCAATATTTTTGTCAGATTAATCTAAATTATCATAAATAATAACTAATAGCTATGTCATTAATCGAAAAGGTATTTGTGGGCATATGACAACAATAGTTTTATTTTACAGTTATAAATGATATTCTTTTATCGATAGACTAGCTGCTGCCCGCGACGTCGTCTGCGTGAACGCTATGCAGCACCAAACGCACCTACGATTATAACACTGCTAGCGTGATAATAGCCTATATGTTGACCCGACTTCTTAACTATCTTCATGCCAAATTTGAAGTAAATCCATGCAGTACTTTTTGAGTTTATCCCGGAAAGACAAACAGACAAACAGACAAACAGACAAAAATTCTAAAAACTATATTTTTTGTTTCTGTTTCGATTGTAGATCATACCCCAAGTATTCTTTTAAAAAAATATTCAATGTACAGTTTTGACTTTCCTACCATTTTATTATATGTATAGATTGATAATGGTTATAATGACCATAAAATTATAACTTGAATCTTTATGTACAGAAGCCAGCAGATCAAGCGTTACATTACCAGCTGTCAAATTTCCCCAACCAATTTTAACTTAATGTCGAGGGCATAGAGTTCAGATTCAAGTAATTTTTTTAAACAGATTAGTAACGCTTGATGTGCTGCCTTCTGTACACTCAAAACTTTTTGATTCGTGAAAAAACTATTTTTATTTTAATAGTAGATAGTAAATAAATGGAAGCTTCCAGAAGTTGATAACTTGAAGTCGAAATAACTTACTCAAGTTAAAGATGTTACGACGGAAAGAATCGCAGTTTAGTTACAAGTTTGAACAAGCTTTTTCCAGCTTGTTTGTTACCTCGACATCGGCTAAAATCCGTTTATTTGCTTCAACGGGTCGTATAGTGGATATCTGTATTTAACCTAGATTTTTGATCCAACATTCTTTTATACATTTTTGAAATCTGGATTTCGGTTCTTACATTAAAGTCTTTTAAATCTTAGATTAAAGACTGAGATTGCATACTGAAATGTACTGTTACTGGACAGTTAAAATACCCAATGTATTTATAGAAACAATAACAACCGTAACAACAAAAATGTAGAGGCTGAGGAGTTTAAATTATGTAGTCAAGACTAAACAAATTTTAATAATTGTTAAACGTTTGTTAAAACTTTGCGAACAAAAGAAAATGATAAAAATTTATTGAAACTTATTTTGGTCAATTTATTTATTTATTTATTCAAAAAAGACATCCCAACAACATAAATATAATCAAATCATAATAATAGGTCTAAAATGTCTTAATTGTAACATACATGTCAATAGGCACATACAGCATTTCAATAGTTTGCGCATACCCTACCTAACAAAACTAGATATTTAAAAGCTAAAAATTAAAATAACATCAAATTAAATAGTAAATAATTAAAACATACAACATTAAAATATAAATTGAAATACAAAATGTCAAAAGAAAAAAAAGAAGAAGCGAGAACCAAAACAACGAATATCCGCGAAGCATTAGTTTGTATCAATTATTCAAGTAAGATTTTAAGTAATATAAAAATAAATAGAAAAAGTCATAAAACCAAAACCAAAATGAAAGCAAACTAATTATTTCTTTTTAAGAAAAAGTGAACCGCATTCAAAAAACCAACATACTAAAAATGTTTAAATAATTTTTATAAACGCCACCCTATTCCTGTTTCTATTCCACCTATATTACTACCCCGTATAGTAAATTTTTGCCAAAAATTAATTAATATTAATGAATTTAATAAGATCATTAACAATTTATCTGGGTAGGTATTTACATAGTTTTTGAAGTCGGTGCCAAACCAATAAAAGTAAGACTGCTGCCAAACATAGAAAATTATAAGGCGAGCATATCAACGAAGTTACATCCACTCACGACGACGCGACGACGACGAGTGGCCCTCAAGTGTGTGCCTTTCGGTATTTTCTCCGCCAAAAAAAGCGTAGCACCCAAGTGAAATGTCTCATCATCATCATCATCCACAGCCTGTATACGTCCACTGCTGGACATAGGCCTCCCCCAAGGTCTTCCACGTCGCTCGGTCCCGCGCCACCCTCATCCAGTGTGCTTTGTTGTCCTAAAAATTTTGTTTGGCACCGACTTCAAAAACTATGTAAATGTAGGTATTTAAGATAAATTGTTAATGTTCTTATTACATTCATTAATATTAATTAATTTTTGGCAGAAATTTACTATACGGGGTAGTAATATAGATGGAATAGAAACAAGAATAGGGTGGCGTTTATAAAAATTATTTAAACATTTTTAGTGGGTTGGTTTTTTGAATGCGGTTCACTTTTTCTTAAAAAGAAATAATTAGTTTGCTTTCATTTTGGTTTTGGTATTATGACTTTTTCTATTTATTTTTATATCATACTTTTTAGTGTTAGGTTTTTGTTTTGGGCTAGTAATTAGTTTTTTCATAGTTAGTTAGGTTCTACAGTTATAGATATTAGTGATAAGTTTTGGGCTAGTTCTGGTATCAGTAACTACCTACTTCTTCTGGTAATGTGATGTTTTGGTACTGTAAAATCATGACTTTGACCTACCTACTATTGTTATATACGTTTTACCTGTAGGCCTAGCTAGAAAACTATGGAGAAGGACGCTTTAAGAAAGAAGAGGAATTAAATTCCAACGAAAAATAACGACGACTTGATGCAGCACCAGATGATCTTGTCTAGGTATCGCCAGCATGCTCGTGCTGCAGAAACTGACAAACGAAAAGAGATTCGCTTTTAACTATCTTCGTGTGAACAGTCAGCTAAGAACTTATCCAAAACTTATCACTAAAAAATCTATCACTTATATCTACAAATATGGAAACTAACTTAATATGAAAAAACTAAAAGCTAGCCCTGAATTGAAAGAAAGTAAAAGGTAAAAGGTTCTCCTAAATAGAACAAATATCCTTTTTAAAACCTCATCAACATCGGTTCAGCCAAGCGCAAGATAATCGATGACAATAGTATATTGTGTAACAAGTGAGCTAAGTTGCTAATTACAGTCGAGGCTGTGATTTGAGCCCGAGCCGAGATTGTAATTAGCAATACTCACGAGTTACATACGACGTTTTTCAACACACTTGTGAGTAAAAGACAGACATACGTGGTCATAAAATAACAAACACACTTGATAACAAAGCTGTGAATTGTAATTGAAAAATGGCGCCGAACCTCGCGCATGCGTGTAGGTTTTTTTTTCCCGCCAAATGTGTCAATGTCTGTATAGCATATACAGCCTATTTTAAATGAACATTTTTAATTTGGAGTGGTAAATGCAAATATTATAATATTTTATAACAAATTTTGAATAATTTGTTTGATATACAAATTTGTTTTACTAATATAAGGCGCAAATATTTAAAAATGTATATGGATTTGAAGTGGTATAAAACCTCTTTGTTGTTTCTGAAAATATTTAATGTATAACCCGGACCAATAAAATATGCTCTCTTTACTCGCATGTAATTTGCACAAAGGTACAATTCAACTTTGTAGGCTTCATTATATTATGCACTAGGGTATAATATATTATGCACACGTGACTTATAGCCCAGTTTATAGTTCTAAATTCAATAGAATAACGCTCACTTTACGAGCAAGTGTGTTGAAAACATAATTATTATGTTTCACGGCTTAATTCTTTGCGATTTAATGTTAACATGTTGTAGTAGTACTCCCAAGCGTCAGCCTTGCACGGTTTTCAGAGACACGTTTTTTTTTTTTTTTTTTTTTTTATTTGGCAACCCTGATCCCCGCTCTTGAACTCCTCTCCACTTACTTCCTCTCATCATCCCTCCTCAATAATCATTTCTGTATTTCCGTGCTCAAGCCTTCGCACGTGCGTCTATAATTTATTACTTAAATTAAACGTTAGATAGACAGTCTTATAGTTTAAAAATTTAAATCTCAACTTATTATTTGTCGTTCGTAAAAATGGGAAAAAGGAAATATGAAGACATCGAGACCATACGCAAGAAGATCAGAAAACTGGAAAAAAGCTTCAAAAGAAGCAAATGCCAAGTGAAATTTGTACCTTATCACTATCCATGGCTCTTTACATCGCATAATTGCGTTACGAATCCTTATTCGAAAACAAAGTTCAATGATCTTTATCACTGAATTTGAATGAGCCGAGTTTAAAACTCACAAATTTACCTAGTAAGAATCTTTATTCGAGACGATGGTAAATGTCTTTGTTTAGTGATCATTATCGCTAAAATGACTTTTCGAATCCTTATTCGAAAACAAAGTTCAATGATCTTTATCACTGAATTTCAATGAGCCGAGTTTAAAACTCAAAAATTTACTTAATTCGAATCTTTATTCGAGACTATGGGAAATTTCTTTGTTTAGTGATCATTATCGCTAAAATTACTACCCTACTTTTTGCATTTTATGCTCGTAGGTGCTAAAAACACTTCTTTCGAATTATTATTCGAGACACTGACTACTTTCGTCTTTTCAGTGCCATCTACCTCAAAACATCCACCAGTAGATGATGTTGAGGATATAGAATTGGATAGCGATATCTTAGAGATGTTGGGAGATGCTCCTAAGATAGCTGAAGAACTAGGAAAACCTTTACATAAGGAAATTTCAACCCGGTGCGGTGGTCTGAAATCCTTTTAAAGGGACTACCCAAAGAGACAAGAGAGGATTATCTTATTCCTAGTAATTGTCAACTACTCCTTGCCCCTGCTCTGAATCCGGAAGCAAAAGTTGCAGTTATCGAAGCGGTCTCAAAACGGAATTCCTCCCTCATGTTTAGGCAAAGAAGACAAACTGGTGTGGCTATAGCAGCTCTGGGAAGAGCTACCGAAACACTCGTAGGATCATCTTCATTAATACCACAGAAGCAACAAATAATTAAGCCGCTTAGTGACGCTTGTCGCATTTTATGCGACTTGCATTTTAATGAAACCCGTACACGTAGGAATTTCGTTCTTTCTTCTATAAACGCTTCACAAGTTGTTGTTTGGAGACAATGTAACAATGAAAAACTAAGGGCTACTAAGTCCATTCAGCGGTCAGGAGAAGAGCTGAAAAATACTCGAAAACCTCCTTTTAAGAATAATATGTTTCCGAAGCCCAGTTACCATGCCAATAATAATAAGAACCATTTAAACTGGAAAAGTCAACACCGCAAGACTCCCAACAAGCCGGAGAACTTGCAGCGTCGGCCTCCACCCTCGACTGCTCGTCAGCAGTTTCGCAACAAACAGCCTTATCAACGATCATCGGAAGAGCCCCCTCAGGGGAGAACGCAGAGGAGATAAATATCGAGGTATGCTATGCCGGTCGGCTTAAATATTTTGTTAATAAGTGGTCACAAATTACTAAAGACCCCACTTTACTGTCATGGCTGTCAGGTTATCATACCATTTACATCAATTCCATCGAATTCCGATTGTCACTGTCAGTCTGTTTTTTTCCAAAATCCACACAAGAGAGCTTAGATTTCGACCAATCATTACACAACCTAATAAGCAATGGTGCCATCTCGAAATGTACTTATATTGAAGGACAATTTTTATCCAGTATATTTCTTGTACCTAAGCCTAATGGTGATAAAAGGTTTATATTGAATTTAAAAAAGTTAAATAAATTTGTACTTGCTAGTCATTTTAAAATGGAAGATTACAGAACAGCGTCAAAATTATTAACTGAAAACTGCTGTAGACAATAGACTTAAAACATGCATACTTCTTTGTTGCGACAAATGAAGCTCACAAAAAATATCTTCGATTCAAATACAACAATATATTATTATTTCGTCACTTTATTCGAAGATATAGGTGAGAACATATATGTATTTTAATATACATATATCAGTCTAATATGTAGTCCTTTTATTGTTTACTCAATCATTCGCACGCTTGTAAGATTTAGAGGTATAAGTACCATAAACAAAAAGAAAAACTTAAAAACAATAGGAAATTTAAGACTTAACCTGGTATCCCCAGCGTCCCTTCCTCCGGGACGGTTGTGCCTCAGACTTCATTCTTTTATTGTGCGCGCAACGGATCACACGCTTTCTTACTTAGCAGCAAGATGCCTAAGCGCAGCGCTGAAGAAGAGATAGCTTACTACTCTAAAAAGTTAAAACGCCTCAAGGATAAAGAAAAGAAACGTCGTAAACGCGTTATCGTATATTCGGATTCATCAGAAAGTGAAGAAAACTATGGTAAGCGAACCTAGTTATTCATATCATAACTACCCACTTATTTCCTTTATAGTTTTTTAAAATATCTCATTACATATTAAAATCTATTCAGTGCTCATAATATGCTTTAGAGTCAACCGTGAGTTTACCGAAAAGCGAATTAAACTTCAGAGTTAACCGTGAGTTAACCGGAAAGTGAATTAAACCCAAGAGTTAACCGTGAGTCAACCGAAGGGTAAATTATCTTATAAAGGTTTACTAAATCAAAATTTATATAAGTCAAGAGCCATTTTAGAGCACACTTTAAATAATAGTAAAAGATAATAGCATAAAACTGCTTGTTTTTTATTTTCTTTTTCTTTACCCTCAAACATTTCCTAAAAAGAAAATCTTTGATTTTAGATGTCACTTACAATGGGAGTGCCGCAGACGATAATGCTGAAACCTTGCAGCCCAATAACATCCCGGCTTCAATGGACTTAAATCAAGTTCTGATCGAGGATGATTTAAATTATTCTAAAGTTAATCAGGACGGGAATGCAGAGGCTTCGGTGCCTGACAACAGTTTGCCAGAATTGGACCCGGAAATGCTCATAGCTTTGGGAGAACTCATTCCAGAAGAAGTGACATATGGAGAGGATATACACCCTGATTTGGCACAGCGGTAGGCACCCATCCTTCGTAAAGGGCTGGCAGACAATGAACAAAGACATAAACTATTTAAGGAATATGCCATACCAAACAATTGTAAATTGTTCAGATCGCCTGTATTAAACCCGGAAATCGCCGCTGCCGTTTCTGAGTTTGCCCGAACTCGTGACAAAAAGATCGAAACCTCTCAGCAGCAGCTAGGGGTAGGCCTTACGGCTATAAACAGGGCTATGACCATTCTCCTTTCAAGTGACAACAAGGTACAAGCTATAAGGTATTTATCAGATGCCTGCAGAATCTTGTCAGACTTGCATGCTGCAGAGACCCAAACGCGAACCAAGTCCTTAACACAGGGTTTGGATAAGACTTTTCTGAATCTTATTCAAGATACCGAACGCGACGAGATGCTTTTCGGTAGTAATCTGCCAGAAAAAATAAAGGCTTCTAAAGCTATTGAGAAGCAGGGTTCTCAGATTAAGAAACCGGAGAATAAAACCACCCCAGGACCATCATCGGCTTCCCGTGCAACTAAGATGCAGGGAAACTGGAGGGGCCCCTCTCGCTCGACAATGAACAGGGGAGGGGGGCGCGGGGGCTCCAGAAGGACCCCATACATGAACCAGAAGCATGTCTCAACAGTGCAGCAGAACAGCTTTCATCCATCGAGAGCATGGAACAGACCCCCTCGTGCAGGCCCACGGACATAAAGGTACACGCAGGCAGATTAAAATATTTTTATAATTGTTGGTGTAAAATTACGGATAATAGACTTGTGCTAAATTGGATTCGACATGGTTTTCCAATACCGTTTTGTAGAAAAGTCAACTACTCGACATCTAAACGACATCCGTGAAAGGCCTAATAGCGAGAAAGTTAAAATGTCCGAAGCTATTGAGAAATTGCTTGAATTAGGAGCAATTTCTAGGTGCAAACCATCTCGAAACCAGTATTTATCTACAATATTTTTAGCACCAAAATCCAATGGCGATAGTAGATTTATCCTTAATTTAAAGTCATTGAATAAATATGTAGAAAAGTTACATTTTAAAATGGAATATTTCAGAACGGTTTCACTTTTAATCTCACCAAGCTGTTATATGGCCACAATTGATTTGAAGGAGTCCTATCTCTTGGTGCCAATTAATTCCAAACACAAAAAATATTTGAGGTTTCAATTTCAAAATAATGAGTCTGAGATAATTACTTACGAATTTAATGCGATGCCTTACGGTCTCTCTGCCGCGCCGAGAACTTTTACTAAAATATTGAAGGTAGTTGTAGGTCATCTAAGAAATCGTGGCTTAAAATCGGTTATTTACCTGGACGATATCTGTTGTTTAGGATCAACTTATTCGGAGTGCCAGAATAATGTTGTTGAGACTGTAAATCTTTTGCAGTGTTTAGGGTTTGTCATTAACTATAACAAAAGTCAGTTAAATCCCGTTACCAAATGTAAATATTTAGGCTTTATTTTTGACTCAATAGATATGACTATTAGCTTACCCATTGGTAAAAAAGAATATATTTTTAATCTAGTTAAAAAATTCATGTCCCTGCCTAGATGTACTATTAAGGAGTTCGCTCATTTAATAGGAGTTTTGATAGCAGCCTGTCCAGCCATTTGCTATAGCTGGATGTATACGAAAATGCTAGAAAGAGAAAAGCATTTGGCCTTAATTAAAAATCATAATGACTACAGCGCCAAATTCACACCCTCCGCTATTATAATACCGAACCTTCTATGGTGGAAAAATAATATTTTTAATAAGGGTAATCAGTTAGAAAAGCCTTCATTTTCCTTAGAACTTTTTTCTGACGCATCTAGGTATGGTTGGGGGGCTTTCTGTAACAATACACGAACGGGTGGTAAATGGAAAGAAGACGAACTTAAATTTCACATAAATTATTTGGAAATCAAAGCTGCATTCCTTACATTGAAAACTTTTGCCCGAAATATGCATGACTGTGCCATTTTATTGCGTTGCGATAATGTCACAGCTATTAGCTACATCAATAGAATGGGTGGCATCCAATTCCCCCATTTAAATAAAATTACAAGAGATATTTGGCAGTGGTGTGAGAAGCGAAACATTTGGCTTTTTGCATCATATATCAATACGAAAGATAATATCGAGGCAGATCAGGAATCTCGCAATAAAAATATTGACACCGAATTAGGATTATCAAGCAAAATGTTCCAAGAAGTAACTAACTTTTTTGGTACTCCAGATATCGACCTTTTCGCTTCTCGCGCCAACGCCAAATGTAGAAAATATGTGTCTTGGAAACAAGATCCGGATTCATTCACACTTGATGCTTTTACCATCAATTGGAGACCATATTTCTTTTATGCTTTC
The DNA here is from genome assembly GCA_944452665.1 of Stenoptilia bipunctidactyla. NCBI lineage: Eukaryota > Metazoa > Arthropoda > Insecta > Lepidoptera > Pterophoridae > Stenoptilia > Stenoptilia bipunctidactyla. The sequence continues at coordinate 11,085,262 of OX101732.1, forward strand.
CCCCCACTTATTTTAATACCTAAATGTCTTCAGAAAATTAAGGCAGATAAAGCTGAAGGTATTTTGGTTTTTCCCCATTGGCCTTCTCAGCCATGGTTTCCGTTTTTAAGAGAATTATGCATCTCCGAAATTCTTTATTTTGATGCAAATGAACACCTGGTTAATTTCTTTTACAGGAAAAGGCAACAGTTCAAACTTACCCTGGGTGTCGCGAGGCTCTCCGGGAATCTTTCCTTAGAAAAGGGACCCCGGAAGAAGCGTTAGAGATCATGCTAGCCTCTTTATCTCAAAACACTGCTCAACAATACAGTTGCACCTACAAATTATGGTGGTCGTATTGTAATCATTTAAATTTTAATCCTTATAATGCTTGTTCGGAACCAGAGGTTTTATCATTCCTTACAAACCTCTACAACCAGGGTGCAGCATACGGAACACTCAATAGCCACAGATCTGCTTTGAGCTTGTTATTTAATAGTGATTTAAGCAACAGTAAATTGATTTCGCGATATTTCAAGGGTGTGTATAAACTGAGGCCTTCAGTTCCAAAGTATACAGGTACATGGGATCCTCAAATTGTCCTTGATCATATAGCACAATGGAAACCTCATAGCGACATATCTATTGAGAAAATAACAAAGAAAGTCACCATTCTTCTGGCACTATGTACTGCCCACAGGGCTCAGACATTGTCATTAATTAAAATTAACAACATTATGATCAGTCACATTGACATCAAAATAAAGATAACAGACATAATCAAAACATCCGGTGCCGGGCGGATACAACCTATACTGACTCTTCCATTTTTCCATGAAAATCCGGACATTTGCCCCGCAACTGCTATTAAAGATTATTTGTCAAGAACGGAACAATTAAGAACTGATAACATATTTAATTTTTTGTTAACGTTTAAACCGCCTCACAAACCAGCGTCGAGTCAGACGATTTCGCGATGGGTGAAACAAGTTATGTTCGAGAGTGGCGTGGATGTGGCAGCGTTTAGTGCACATAGTACGCGACACGCTGCCACATCTGCGGCCAAGAACGCGGGCATCTCACTCGACGTGATAAGGAAAACGGCGGGCTGGTCTTCCACGTCTAGTACATTCGCTAGGTTTTATGATCGACCCGTAGTAGATGATGGTATATTTGCCAGATCAATTTGTTATCAGAATCAGTAATTATTTCGTTCTAATAAACCTACCTATTGTCTTCTTTTGATAAAGTAAATAAATTAGTGTGTAATTATGATATAAATAAAACTTTGATAATACTTATAATTTGAGTTTAATTTATAAAAATCAACAACGCGGCAAAACGTAACAGCTCTTAACATCTACATATTAGACTGATATATGTATATTAAAATACATATATGTTCTCACCTATATCTTCGAATAAAGTGACGAAATAATAATACATGATCAAACGAACTTCCAAGTGAAGTTCGATCAGTATTATATGAGTCACTTTATTCGAAGATATACATAAGGTCCCGCCCGCCCTAGCCCAATATTTAAATCGTTTTGCCAAATATTAGTAGAACTCTTAAGAATGAAGTCTGAGGCACAACCGTCCCGGAGGAAGGGACGCTGGGGATACCAGGTTAAGTCTTAAATTTCCTATTGTTTTTAAGTTTTTCTTTTTGTTTATGGTACTTATACCTCTAAATCTTACAAGCGTGCGAATGATTGAGTAAACAATAAAAGGACTACATATTAGACTGATATATGTATATTAAAATACATATATGTTCTCACCTATATCTTCGAATAAAGTGACTCATATAATACTGATCGAACTTCACTTGGAAGTTCGTTTGATCATGTATTATATGAATTCAATTGTTTACCGTTCGGCCTTTGTACCGCACCTCTCGTGTTTACTAAATTAATGAAACCAGTTATAGAATACCTGCGTAGTCGGGGTATGATTTCAGTTATTTATTTAGATAACATTTTTTATCGGAAAGACTTACTCGGAGTGTGTCACTAATGTATCTACAACTATAGATCTATTACAGAGCTTGGGTTTTTTGATTAACTTTTCAAAAAGTTGTTTAATACCTAAACGTGAATGTAAGTTCTTGGGCTTCACTTTCGACTCAAAGCAGATGATTTTAAAACTACCCGAGGAAAAGAAAATAAAATTGAAAGATTTTATAAATAGATTTCTTTGTATAAAACGATGCAAGTTACGCGAATTCGCTAAACTCATTGGTTATTTAATTTCCGCATGTCCAGCAATAACTTATTCGTGGTTATATACAAAAAAGCTTGAACAATATAAATATAATTGTTTATTAAAAAATCCAAACTACGATCAGACAATTGATATCTTAATTACCCTACATGAAGAATTATATTTTTGCTTGGTGGTAGGATCCCTTCTGGGTCCGCCTGGCTAGCGACCACCCTTTATATAAAGTCTGCCGCCAAATGTTACCGCTCCGGCGGTAATGTGTTCCGGCAATATTGTATAAAGAGCCAGTTCCTTCCTAAACCCGTGTGCTTTCATCATCGACCTCATCGTCACTTACCATCAGGTGAGATTGAGGTCAAACGCGGGTTTAGTCACTTATAAAAAAAAATATTGGTGGTTAGGAAACATAGATATAGGCCATTTATCACTCAAACCGAACAACTTTGTTTTAGAATTTTTTTTCTGATGCCTCCTCTACGGGATGGGGAGCGTATTGTGATACAGTTAGATGTTGTGGATATAGGAAAGACAACGAAACTTCTTGTCATATAAACGAGTTGGAACTAAAAGCAGCCTTTCTAGCTCTGAAATGTTTCCCCAAAGAATTATCTAATTGTGACATCTTATTAACAGAATGGGCAATATTCAATATGATCACCTAGATTATATATCTAGAAGTATGTGGAAATGGTGCGAAGAACGTAGAATAATCTTATTCGCTTCTTACATCAATACTAAAGATAATTGTGAGGCAGATTCATTATCTCGAAAACAGTTCGAGGATACAGAGTGGGAATTAAATCAAATTGCATTTAATGAAATAGTTCGCAACTTTGGTATGCCAGTATTGATTTGTTTGCAAACAGATGCAATACTAAGTGTAAACAATATGTTTCGTGGAGAAATGATCCCGAAGCATGTGCTGTTGATGCCTTTACACTGCCATGGACCAATATGTTATTTTGCGCCTTTCCACCATTCTCGCTTATAGTAAAATTAATGCAGAAAATCATTTGTCATAAGGCAGAAGGTATTGTTGTGGTGCCATATTGGCCAAGTCAACCTTGGTTTCCTATGTTTGAAAAGTTGTCTGTTTCAATTTTTTTGTATTTTGGACCAGATATTGACCTTCTAACATCTCCTTTCAGTAGATTGTAGATTGTGTACACAAGAATCTACGCCTTGTTGCCGCGAAGTTTTCAGGCAAGCATTACTAAGGAAATATTTATCGAATAGGTCAGTAGATATTATGCTGGCTTCGCTTGCAAATAATACTTACAAACAGCACGATGTTTGCGTAAAATCTTGGATAATTTACTGTAGATTACATAATTATGATTATTTTAATGCTTCTATTCCAATTGTAATACATTTTTTAACCGATGTTTTTGATAAAGGCGCTAAATACGGGACCATCAATTCTTACCGTTCTGCCTTATCTCTTTTGTTAGGTAATAGCTTAAATGATGATCGAGTCAAACGTTTCATGAAGGGTTTTTACAAGTTGAGGCCCACCAATCCAAAATATAATACTTCTTGGGACCCAAACATAGTGTTAAATTATTTGGCCACTCAATGGCCAAATGAAAGCCTTAGTTTAGAAGATTTCTCTAAGAAACGCTGACTCTGCTAGGTTTGGTGACAGCGCAAAGAGTACAAACATTTTCTCTCATTAAAATAAATAATATAACTCAAAACAGAACAGAAATCTTAGATAAAATACCTGACTTAGTAAAAACTTCAAAACCAAACTCCTTTCAACCCCTTCTAAGGCTACCATTTTTTCATACAAATCCTGCAATATGCCCTGCCAGATGCATTTTAGATTATATAAATAAAACGAGTGGTTTACGTAGTTGTGACACTTTATTTATTAGCCACAAAAGACCTCATTTAAAAGTTTGTCTCAAACTTTGAGTCACTGTATCAAATATACTTTACAACGCAGTGGCGTGGACACATCAGTGTTTAGCGCGCACAGCACGCGCCATGCGGCCACTTCCACTGCTAGCAGAGTCGGTGTCAATATTGATGTCATACGGAAAACCGCAGGATGGAGTAATACATCTTCAGTATTTGCCAAATTCTACAACAAAGAAATTGTATCGGATGCCAATCAATTTGCAACTAGTATTTTATGTAACTCCTTAGAATAAATAGATGTATATTTGTGATTTATTACTGTTGGTTATACTCTAACAATACAGTTTTACTTATACCTATACTGCAAAAATAATTCACATTAAAATACTCTGAACATCCTACAACATGTTAACATTAAATCGCAAAGAATTAAGCCGTGAAACATAATTAAGGATCAAACGAACTTACCAAGTGAAGTTCGATCACAATTATGTGAACGGCTTAATTCGAAGCGATTGATATAAACCCGCCCAAACAGTATTCCTTTAAAGTAATATCACCCACCCATAATTAATGTGAATTATTTTTATGGGTACTACCTAGGAACTTTAGCTCTAAACAAAATGATTATTGAGGAGGGATGATGAGAGGAAGTAAGTGGAGAGGAGTTCAAGAGCGGGGATCAGGGTTGCCAAATAAAAAAAAAAAAAAAAAACGTGTCTCTGAAAACCGTGCAAGGCTGACGCTTGGGAGTACTACTACAACATGTTAACATTAAATCGCTTCGAATTAAGCCGTTCACATAATTGTGATCGAACTTCACTTGGTAAGTTCGTTTGATCCTTAAATATACAGGTTAAACTCCTCTTTATAAGTTGGCTACTTTTAATCAGAAGTTGTGCAAGTATATCTGCGGGAAACTGCTAGTACTCGGTAATCATTCGGCAAATCAATCAAACATTCGGCTGAATACAAATGTTGTACGAAATACGAATGTTCGGCCGAACATTCGGCTCATGTCTGATACAAAATAAATAGATAAATTGAGAACCTTATTTTTTAAAGTTGGTCAATATACTAAAACCTTCTCCTAAACATGACAAATCTTTTTCTGAAAACCGCATCCAAATCGGTTCAGCCAAACGTGAGAAAATCGCGGACAAACATACATACAGGTCAAACTGACAACCTCTTTTTTTTGAATTCGGTTAAAAATAACAAAAATAATATGAATAAAAACTATAATGCTGAAAATTAATGATCGATTAGCTATGTCAAAATAAATACAATCAGAATTGAAAATATTACAATAAACATGGTCATAAAAAATTTAATTCCAATAATTTTAAACAATTTTCTATTAATTAATGTCAAATCAAAATAATAATATTTAAAATTAAAATAATAAAAACAATAATAAGAATAAGAATAATAAACACAATAAACAAGTTTTACATAATTTACAGAATTTAGATACGTAAAAAGTACATGAAATTTAATTTAAATTTAGATTGCCTTATTGTTTTAATCGACGACTTGTAGACAATCTGTTAACAAAGCATAGAATTTAAAAAAGTGTTAAAAAGCCATCCTTAATTTCTCACGATGACTTTCGTGCTTTAGACGCCATATTGAGCAGACGGTCGCAGGTGCCGTACCTATACTTATATACAGAGGCGTTAGGGTATGTCGTCAGCCATTTCAGCACCCTGCAAATTCCAACAGTCCTAGGCAACAAACTTCCTCGTCAGGCAGGGAAGAGACTCATGGCCCTGCAGTGTACTCATTAAAGGGATTGTAATGTTTTTAAAAGTGTCCACTGGCTGCCTCTCTCGTTTACTCTGAACGCGATGAACTGTACAAATTTTGAACGGAATTTTTGAGTAGGTATACGATTTTCTCTAATGATCGTAATCATATATAAAATTTTTTTGATAACTTTTAAAATATCTACCATATAATATCTCACTTGAATATAGTTCAGTATCAAAGCCACATGCTGATTTTGGCTTCTTCAACTTGCAACACAATTTAAATTTCTTAAGCGATCGTGTTGGTGCGATGCCAAACTGTCTCTCTCTCAGATTTTTCTGTTTCAAATCCTTAAACTGATTTATATAACATTTAAACTTATAGCTCTTGGCGAGTAAACAAGGAACATTTTCGAGAAATTCTCAAGATTCCCAAGAATAAGTGGGTAGTTCAGGGTGATTAATCCGAGTGGCATATTAGTGATTTTTGATATTTTCCATGATTTCTTTTGTTTGTCTTGTAAAAGGAACTTTTTTGCTTACTTCGTCTGTGTTTGACAATTAACAGACTTAATCTTTAGACGGCTTAAAGCTATTACTTAGTATTATTACTCGGTACCTACAATTTATTATTACCCTATCTTTAAAAAACTATTTTTGCATTTTTCCTTGCAAATGAAACTGGTTTGAGCTGGATGGTTGGACTGTTTCAAAACCTATAACTTAATTAATAATAAAATATAATCCCCAGACACTCTGAACAACTACACGGCCTCTCGTAAGTGAAGCTTTTAGTTATGAGATAGCATGTAGCGAACTAGGGGGGAACCTAGAATATAAATACATATATAGGGTCCGTTTATTATAGTCAGTGGGTCTAAATTACGAAAGATTTTTTTTTTTAAAGATTTTCGTTAAGTTAAGTTAAGTTTAATCTTTTGTTTGTGACTACACAGCTAGTAATAAAAACGTTTCCATCTAATTGTATGTAGTTATAAAATGTAGATAAAACTTATATTTTATTTAACAAAGCAGAATTTTGAAATTTTAATTCATGAAAAATTTCCTAAAATTACAATTTTTATTTAATTTCACATCTACTCATCATTCTTAATTAGCTATTAAAATATTGTTGACTATTATAGACGGACCCTGTATAGATAAACACCCGAACCGGAACATTTTTTTTTCTTGTTCCGGACGGGATTCGAACCCGCAATCACTGGCGTCTGTGGCATATAGGTTTCCCCATCGCCAAAGTGGTCGTCACTTAGTGATGGCATCTTCTGTAGACTCCGCTTATTGGAGTGATATTTTTTTCTTGAAGTTTAAAGATTTGGTCACGACTTATCCATGAAAATACTCAATTTTATTGGTTTGCACCGCAGAGCTATTTAAAGGTGGCTTCTCACTGCGCGAGCTACTACGCGCCGCGCCTCTCCACGCGCAAGGACGCGCCACGCGACAACCCGCGCCACCCAACGGAAACTGGCGCGGCGCGGCGCGTGCCTTCTAGCTTCAACCCACTAAACCTTCGGTAACTTCAAAGGCGCCGAACCGCGCCGCGCATCTCTCTTCACACTGCGCGGGGCGAGAGCGGACGCGGCGCGGCGTGGGCTACTAACACGCGCAATGAGAAGCCACCATAATGTAGCCTACCTTGATTTTTGAAATAATAACCTGTATTTATCCGTGGACAATGTTTTTGATCTACATTAAGTCTAAATTATTAAGTAAGTGTTTATAAATTGTAATGTTTTAATGTAAGATTGTTTATTGTCCCAAATAAATAAATAAATAAATACCTTAAATAGCTCGGTGTTAACCTTCACCTAAAATACTTGATTGAAATTCGGATTAACATTTGTAGGGTACATTATTGATAGGACTGATTCGGCTGATCGAGTTTTAACAACATTGATATTTTATGATTAGAACTAAATCAGTTTATTGATCTCATCATGAAGTAGAAGGTATTGACAAAACTTGGTTTTCCTACATTTGGGAGGTTCATTCATCTTCTTTCTATATGATATGAACTACGTAAGTACACACGGATGCATTCCTGACATTTTTTTTGCACTGTTCATATTGTAATAGTATTTTGCTTTTCAATAAAACTTAATAAAATCAGTTCAAATAACTTTTACAGTCTTCCAGCTTTTTCAATATCACCTATGGTGCATTTTTTCATGTCAGCCTATCTCCTCAAAGTGTTCTATATAGAAATATGGTCGATACTTACAGCTATCGTTTGCTGCGGCAGTATTAATATGCCATGCCTATAAAGACCCGCAGACAAGGTCGAAGGTCAAAAATGGTTAAGTCTCAAAAGAAAAAAATATTTTGGAAACTGTAGCCCTTATAAAGTTTTAGAGGTAGGTACCTTATATTATACTCATTAAGGCTCAAAGTCTGAACATTAAAACTTTTGAGTAAAGGTCTGATTACTTTACATTGAATGCTTTAAATTGGCTTTTTCATCTGCACATATCCCTAAGAACACAGCAGTAATTTTTGGCGAAGTTATTTGATAACTGGATTCAATCAGGGCCCTATTTCATAAAGCTACAATTCGTGGTAAACTGACAACTGTTAGCGATTTTCGCATGACCTTCGTTTCATAAAACTACTATTCTACAGGTGACATACAAGTGTCAGTAAAAAGCGTTTCATAAAAATTGTCACGACAATTTTCAGGGCTTAAAGTGTTGCTAGATGTAAAAAACTTAAAATCCATTTATACATCATTTCACTCACCTTTGTTGATAACGAAATGTAACTAGAAAAGAGTATTTACAATTTCGAAACGTATGTGAAGTATGGCAGGCGTGTATGAGAATTCTGTATCGCTTTCTGGAACTTCACAATTTTATGTCAAACATGTATATTTTATAAATACTATATATGGTTAATCATGACAAAAGTTTTCAGATTTTTAGAAGTTGGGATTTCAAAGTTATTTGCCTTTTAAATATTGGCATCGTATTGTTAGAAATCCTGAACACAACTTTTGAACGTGAATCGTGATAAAAATCGTTTGTCAATCTCATAGGTAGATGCCACAATAGTACATATATTACTAAAATGGCGGTTACTGTTTTTGTTGAAATTAAACTAAATTGTACTACTGTAAAATGCTTCGACGAAGTTTATAAAAACACGTAAGTACGAAAAGCTTTTACACAGACGAACTCCAAAACGCTATTGATTGATTTTGATTGAATGAGGATGAAGATGGGTGACGTAGTTTGATATTGGAGTTGTCAGATTTGACACAATAAAAGTTTTCGTTTAGTTTATTGTCTACATTTACGTTTAGTTATTGAATTTGTGTATGTAACAAAAACTATTTAAATAGCGATTTTTCTTTTCTCCGGACTTTTAAAAATGATCTAATTGCTGAAAAATTAAGATAAGAATCTTCTTATTCAATAGTGTAAGTTTGGTGCCAAAACGTTGACTTAAACAGGCGATACACCATCCCGCATTCTTTTTCAAAGCGACGTCTCTCATGCTTGTAGGTACCTACTCATCGTCATCCTTCCATCCATCACAATTTATGAATCACTAGCTTTATCCCGCAACTTCGTATGCGCTTAGCTACCCTTCTCGTGGAAATTTCAGAAACTTTACAACCAGACACCCACTGAAAAAACCTTTATACCAAGTATCACACCCATGCACTCAAGGAATAAGTTTTTTTCATACAAACTAAAAATCATATATTTCCCGTGCCCGTGGGAATTTTGGGAATTTTTTTCGTAGCACAACCAGTCACTCTTTGAAGAACCTTCATGCCAAGTATCACATCCGTGCACTCAAGGGATGGGATTTTTTCATACAAACTAAAACATCATATATTTCCCGTTCCCGTGGGAATTTCGGGAATTCCTTTCATAACACAACCAGACACACATTGAAAAACCTTTACACCAAGTTTCACATCGGTGCACTCAAGGAATAAGATTTTTCATACAAACTAAAAAGTCCTATATTTCCCGTTCCCGTGAGAATTTCGGGAATTCCTTCCTTAGTGCACCCCTACATCCCCTAAATAATGTTTGTTCCAAATTTCAGCTCTCTACGCCCAGTAGTTGCGGCTGTACGTTGTCTGTCAGTCACTCAGTCACTCAGTACCTCAGTACCTCAGTCACTCAGTCAGTAACGGAACAGTTTTATATATATTGATGATTAAATTCTATATCTCTATTTCACATACACACCTCCTTAAAACTAATTTAAATCCTAATTAAAGGGTCACCCACCAATCAAAATTATACTTCTTCTCAAGAAAATGCATAAATGGTTCTGCTTCTTAATGTAGTTATTTTATTAATATACAAAGTTTGCTAAATGCCCATTGAATTCAATTTCGTGTACAATGGCCACCATTATCATTATTTTCCATCAATTATTATAATTTTTCTTAGTTTTTTGCAATTGTAAGTCGTCGACAGGTCCTCGCTTGCCTGTCGGATTGTCGGGCAATTCTACAATTCTTGGTAATATTACACATGACAGGCGTTTCATAAACGACAATTCATAGCGATTTGTATGACATTTATCAGTAGACCGCCTGTCGCTACAATTGTTTTATGAAACGCATTATGTGACAATTTTGGATGATTTGTCAGGGTTTTATGAAACGCATTTCTGTAATTTTACAATGAATTGTCGACATACAATTGTCAGTCGATATGAGTTTTATGAAATAGGGCCCAGGGATATAATCAAGGGACAGTTGGAGAAAGACGCTTACGTAGAAGCTAAAATGCTACCGAATATTTCCCCCATTCCCCATTCTTTTTATTCGAAATAAATAAAAAGAATGGGTTAGATTTCAATGAAATACTGATTGGGTGAATGTAATTCGTAGAGTACCTAATGCTAATGTTATTTGGATCTAACTGTATTTCATTTTTAAGAAGAATGACAAAAAAATACATATTTTAGAGAAAAACCGCCCAATACCTGTCTCGCGACAACCTTCACCAAGATGGATTAACAAAAGCTCTTTATCACGTTAAAATTTAGATGTCTATTTGTCAAATGTATTATATGCATCTACTCTGTGCTCGCTCATGACCTTAGCAAAAAATGACTTAATTGTAATTCCGCATCTTAATCATGGTTTTTAGGGATCCGTATCTAAAAGGTTAAACGGGACTCTATTACTAAGACTCCTAATGTTTTCTGTCCGTCTGTCATCAGGCTGTATCTTATGAACTGTGATAGACAGCTGAAGTTTTCACAGATGATCTGCTCTAACAACAAATACTAAAAAAATGATCTGCTATAACAAAAAATACTAAAACAATGAAATAGATATTCAGTGCGAGGCCACCATATAACAGACATGATGTTTTTGCCATTTTTATAGATACTGGTACGACCCTTCGTGCGCCAATCGGAGTTGTACTTGGCCGGTTTTAATTTGTTATCATAGGAGAGGAACGATTTCGTTGATTTCCTGATGTAAACATGCAACTTCAGGGAAAACTATCGGTACGTTTCTGACCCTGGGACGATAATAGTAAAGTCTCCTTGGGCTCTGATGGTCTCATTTCATCAGGGCCCAATTGGTTTCATTTAAGTTTAAGAAACCCCAATATTTCCGCTATGTGGTTTTCATAATACAAGTAAATGTAACAGTTTATTTTGGGGCGGCATGGGTGTTGAGTCAGTTTGGGTAGTTAATTACTATTTGTTGAACCTGGATTTGATGATTCCAGAAATCTGAATTTATGAATTCTACCTTTGACACGTTAAGCTTTAAGTTTCACATTTGAAAACCTTTCACAGTTCATTCAATGTTCAATGAGCTGCAGAGAAACAGGTGGTTCATTTTTTAACCGAATTCAAAAAAAGGAGGTTCTCAGTTTGACCTGTAAGTATGTATGTATGTTTGTCCGCGATTTTCTCACGTTTGGCTGAACCGATTTGGATGCGGTTTTCACAAAAAGATTTGTCATGTTTAGGAGAAGGTTTTAGTATATTGACCAACTTTAAAAAATAAGGTTCTCAATTTATCTGTTTATTTCGTATCAGAGATGAGCCAAATGTTCGGCCGAACTTTCGTGTTTCGTACAACATTTGTATTCAGCCGAATGTTTGATTGATTTGCCGAATAATTACCGAATACTAGCAGTTTCCCGCAGATTTACCTGCACAACTTCTGATTTAAAGTAGCCAACTTACAAAGAGGAGTTTAACCTGTATGTTTATTATGTTTGTCATCGATTTTCTTGCGTATGGCTGAACCGATGTTGATTTTTAAAATGATATTTGTCCCATTTAGGAGAACCTTTTACCTTTTACTTACTTTTAATTTAGGACTAGCTTTTAGTTTTTTCATAGTAAGTTAGTTTCCATATTTGTGGATATACGTGATAGTTTTTTTAGTGATAAGTTTTGGATAAGTTATTAGCTGACTGTTCGCACGAAGATTGTTTTAAGCGAATCCTTTCCTTCTCCATAGTTTATTACATTCTTTAATATTAATTAATTTTTAGCAGAAATTTACTAATAAGGAGTAGTAATATGGATGGAATAGAAACAGGAATAGGATGGCGTTTATAAAAATTATTTAAACATTTTTAGTGGGTTGGTTTTTTGAATGCGGTTCACTTTTTCTTAACAAGAAATAATTAGTTCGCTTTCATTTTGGTTTTGGTTTTATGACTTTTTTATGAATAAATTAAACCACCATGGTTACGAGTGACAAGTATAATTAAACGCGGTTAAATCCGGCGATAAAACTTTAATTCACCCTACGACGTTCAAGTAACCGCATTCTTGGAGATATTTATTTTAGGGCGATTTAAGTAGACCATTCTGTCCGGGTCTGTAGGGTCGGCTGAGACTAGCCATACCGCCCCTGGCTGGATAAGCGTGTCGTAAGCGGCCACTAACCTGAGTGGTCCCTGCTTGTCATTTGGACCCCTTCAGGGCCTTCAGCGACCATCCTTCTTTAAAATCTGCCGTCAAATATTACAGCTCCCGAGGATGTGTTTTAGGGCAATATTTTATTAAGAGCCAGTTCTTTCCTAGTCTCGTGTGCTTTCATTTTCGACCTCACCTTCACTTACCACCAGGTGAGATGACTTAGATCAGATAGGATTATTATAAAATAAAAGTAAATGTGAAATTCATAAAAAATTATAAAGTTTGAACTCAAAAAAGACTGTCTGAGTAGCCTAAAAATGCAATCTTTGCAAAAAAACACGCAACCGTAGTTCTTCAAAGCCGAATTCCGCTAAGGCTTATCGAAATCTCGAGTATATATCGGCCCGAAAAACTTGGCCATTGACAGCTCGCATAGCAACAACCGGGTAAGGTTGACGATTTTTAAAGTGCCTTAAACAATCCATTTGTTTCGCAAAGAGGCTTTTTGTTTCACATTGGACCCGTTTCTGATTTATTCTCAAACTTCGACGGCGTGAGAGCTTGCGTCGCTTTAAGACTGCGAAGTTTATTTTGACCGTAAAACATTTTAAGTTATTACGTACTGTTTGATAAATAATAGTTTGAGATTATTTGAGATGCATCTATGTCCAAATATATGTGTATAAAAATCTTTGTCTTATTTGAAAGGTAGCTATGTTAAAAAATGTTTCATTTAATATTTACTTACAGAGATAAACATACAATGTATTTATGAATGTTTAATTATTGTAAATATTAAAAGATATTCCTAACAATCACACCACATTATAAAGCCCAATGTAGGTTTCTCAAATAACTTGTATCATGGAAACTAAACAATATAAAATATGAATAAACATCCATGACTTGATGATATCTGTTTGTGTTCATCTCACAAATATTCGCCCTACAGGTTCGTTACTCCAGCCGTAAGATATAATTAAGTTTAAATAATTTTCCCAGGTACATAGTTCTAGTAGGTAAGAGGTTAACCCGACCGCCAAAGATAATATTTATTTAGTTGTAAGTGTACTTGGAACCAAATGATTTTGTAAATTAAACTCACCTTCGGTAGATATAGCAAAGTCAACCGTAGATAACATTTCTTGATTTAGGATCGGTTGAGGCTCACAAAGCATATATGTTCGGAGTTAACGAACGAGCTGGGCCGGAAATTAATTTAGCTCTGACAATAGCCACCCTTGCAAACAAATCGAAATCCATTTTAAACAACCGGACAGGTTTAAACGCACAGTTAGTTAAATTAAGCAAGCTATTAAAATACTAAGTTAACAAAGTTAAAATTACTTGTTCCAAATACTAATTGTTCGAGTGGTTAAATTCAAGACAGTTTACCAATTATAAATTTCTAATCGCATATACAATTTACGCTAGAATTCAAACAGTTCTGTAAACTAAAAGAGCATGACGACGGCGTTGGTCTGCAATTAAAATATTTTTAGTGGCGCACAGCTTCTAAATTGTTCTCAAGTGGAGCCCTCCAAACGCCTAGGCAAATGCGGCCCACCTGCACCCTACCCCCCACAGCCTGCACTTCTACTCGCCGGCTACTTCAAATGCCGTAGTTCCACGCAAATAGGATCTCTTTAAGCGGAATTGCCAGCTAAATGCGATGCACAAACCGCCTTGATTAAATCCTTCTCCAGAACATCCTCCTTCGTTTTGAAAAAAAAGTAACAAAGCAAGCTTAGCTGCGGTAACTCAGTATTATCTTTAGAATTTTAAAGAATAACATTTTCAAAGTGAAATTCAAAGTTTGCATGGAATAAGTTAAAGGAAAGTTTGATGAAGTAACGGCAAAGTTTCTGTTCGATATTTGTCATTACGTTTTTTGCAGTATTTAATTTGAGTGCTCGATTTGTCTGTGACGGGTGTCTCCATCGCTCGCCTCGTCTCGGGGAAGATAAATAGCTCTATCATTGACAGCGGGGACTATGAATCAATGCGAGAACCTGTTGCCATCCAGGCCGTATTCCTGAGTTATGAGGTCGAAGCTACATAAATTGAAAAGCTGTGCTCACAAGTAATAAAAGTTTTCGGTGCAGTGCGGCGTATTATAACGCAGAGTCTGTGCTTACGTTATATCTTGTTGATTTAAAGCTCAGCGAACTAGAAATTTTTCGTTCCAGTAATATCTGGTATAACCTGCATTTGGCTAAAAGTGGCAGAGATTTTATATGTAACATATAATAAATGACCAACTTTTCTATTAAATTTTGTCGATATTTGTTTTGCCTTTATGTTGTTGCAATTGAAGTATGCGCGTTTGTTTAATTTCCACTTTACCATTGAACACAGCGAATTTAATTAATGTTGAATGTGTTGTGCTTTAATGTTTAAATTTCATATATTTTTCTTTAATTGAATATAACCTAAAGTTTTTGATAGATTTTATTTGTTTAAACCATTGGATTTAATGTAATTGAAAAGTGCGTGAGTGATAATAAGGAATTTTAAGAAGAGCAGCCTAAGGATGGTAGAAAGGATTAGATGACGTCAATCGACAGTTTTTACTAGGCCAAAAAACCGATCGACACCATCAGTCGACCGTCGATCAACGTCGATCGATTGGTGTGGTAAAACCCTAAACAGAATAATCAAGGAATGCAGAGCATAAAAAAACCGACTTCACGTCAAAACTTTGGCTGAGTTATAATGTCATCCACGTAAACATTCACCAAACACATACATATTTTTTCAAAAATTTTAAATTTTCAATGCTCAATCGATTTCGATGAAATTTATTTGGGACCAACTATGAAGTATCTTCTATCATACATAACAAGAATTTTCAAAATCGATCCATAATTGTCCAAAACATCGTGTAACAAAGACACAAAAAAAACATACAGACGAATTGAGAACCTCCTCCTTTTTTGGAAGTCGGTTGAAAATACAGTTTTTTTTGGTGTATAAAACACTGCAAGGCGTAATAGCAAAACCATAATACCTAAAAACAAGCTGTATATACCGTTGTCTACTTTCAAAGCAGAAAAATCTGTTTAATGAAAATTCTAACATATTCAAAACAAGTCAGTTAGAAATAGTTATTATAAAACGCGGGTAGTTACCGTCTTGCCGACTACGTTCCGACACATACATATTTTACAGCTATTTCTTTCTCGCGTTATTTACTCCAACAGTAGCTAAATGGAGGGTTATGCTGCTAAAACTAAATTTATAGTCTGTGGAGTTAAACAGAAACTTGCAGATTCGGGCTGCTTTATCTTGAAATGCTTGCGCTTACATTGTTAACGTTTGATTTATGGCGCTGGTTGCAGCTAAGACTTATATTATGAGAACGTAATTTGTTGGTTTGATAGCTATTATATTTCGTGCTTTTTGTTTTGATTGGTGACCTGAATACAAAACATTATTGCAATAGCGTCTTAGTGACACCAAGTTTTTTTTTCCGTTTTTTTATTCTGCCGTTTCGCTCGGTGTTCGGTGGATCCTGTTTAGTTTTCAACATTAAATAATTTTAATTTGAAATTTAAAATTATTTACTTTGGTTTTGATAAACAATTTTTGTGGCAATAACACCATATCATTTGTTTGTTATTATTTAAATTGGTTTATTCTTTATATTATTTTAAGAAAGAAAGTGACCTTGGTTCTATTATTAACAAATTTCGAGGGGTAAATATTAACATGTTAAAACGCATCCCGTTCGAATAAGGTATTTAACATTTTTTTTTATGGAATGTTGAGAAGCAGACGAGCATGTGTGTTACCTAATGGTATGTAACTACTACCGTTCATGAACATCAATAGCATCAACGTTACATGGGTGAGTGCTATTGATGTGCTGCAGGTTCTCAACAAATGAATACGGGGAAAGAAGAGGCATGGAAAAGGATTAGGATAGGAAGTGAAGGGAATTGTTGTCCAGCATCTCCACACACCACACGAAACCCAGTAAAAATACTTTAGAATCTTAGAAAAGGCTGGTAAAGATTGATGTGCAGCATTCATGAAGCGCAGCGAAAAATTTATTTGTCATCCTGAGGTGACCAGCTTAAGCACTGCAACACCTTTTGAATAGTAATTTCCACTCGTTTGTCGTTATAAGAAGTGCTTAAAAGGTATAATTTACTACCAGTACAATTTGAAATGTTGACGAGACTGGGATCACTATAGTGAAAAAGCCTAAGAAAGTGGTAGCTCAACGAGGTTCTATGCAGGTAGGAACTCTTCTGCAGCACGGGTTATCCCTATGACAATTGTACCAGCGGCAAACACTATTGGTTATTTTGTACCAAGCATGTTCATATTTCCGCGCCTGAGATATAGCGAAAATATATTAGTACCGGTAATAATTTAAGTATGGATGACTGAAAAAGACTTTTCAATGATTATGGCCACTTCACGAAACATGTTAAGCCATCAGAGAGTGATCCAGTATTGCTGCTCTAAAATAATCATCAACAAGGCAAAAGAAAATCACATCAAACTTTCGTCTTTCCCTCCAGCCTCTTGATGTTGGTTTTTATGGAAAATTTGATCTTCCTGTAATTGTGAAAGTTGCATTTCCTCTGGCATTCACACATGTTTCAATGTAACATTACAAACACATGTTTATTATTATTAATGACGTTTTATATAAATGTTTAATCAAATTTAAGTCTTTGTTACTTCTTGCCCCATAAATTAATACTTGCCCCGGCTTTGTTAATATTTGACCCAGTTACGTGGTATGTATTAGCAACTGACTTTTTTGGTTTAGAAGGCTCTGCTTTTATTTATATGGTAAAACAACGTTTGCCGGGTCAGCTAGTAATATATAAAATTCTCGTGTCACAGTTTTCGTTGCCATACTCCTCCGAAACGGCTTGACCGATTTGATGAAATTTTTTGTGCTTATCCGGTATCTATGAGAATCGGCCAACATCTATTTTTTTTTATTTATTTATATGGCAAAACAACGTTTGCCGGGTCAGCTAGTATATAATAGATGAATAACCCAAGAACGCTTTTAATGATAAGTAAAACAAAAATGTTCGTTAATATTGAAAATATAAACCATAATACAAAATTTGTTAGTAGGTACCACCCCGCTCTCCCCTACTATCAATGAAATGCCGTTGTAGCCATAAACAGCGACTATTTATAAAAAAAAGTATGTGGTATATCTTTATTTTTCATACTGAGCGATACTAAAATAAATATACAGGTACGTTTATTTTATTTCAAAGGACATAATATAACATTTGGCCGGTAATTAAAAAAGCCTTTACTTCCATGTCTGATATGTCCAAACTTTTCAGATTTTTGTTAACCCTTCGAACGAGCTCGGGCAATATGCAATTTTTGTAAAATGTTGCTAATTTTGGCAACGTGTTCTGGATGAATCTATCATCCCGAATTTACTTCCAACACTAAGATGTCGAAACTTGGAGAAATGTAGCCAACAAAGTAACATTTCATAATTTTACAAACTCGCAGCTGACCTTGCATCTGTAATCAGAATATTTTTTATTGAAAAATGTATTTTATAAACAATGCAATTAAAATTAAATATAGGTTTTTTTTTGCTTGGTGGTAGGATCCCTTCTGGGTCCGCCTGGCTAGCGACCACCCTTTATATAAAGTCTGCCGCCAAATGTTACCGCTCCGGCGGTAATGTGTTCCGGCAATATTGTATAAAGAGCCAGTTCCTTCCTAAACCCGTGTGCTGTCATCTTCGACCTCATCGTCACTTACCATCAGGTGAGATTGAGGTCAAACGCGGGTTTAGTCACTTATAAAAAAAAAAAAAAAAGGTATATAATATCTCTTTACCTCTGTGTGTACATAAATAAATAAATTATTTTATGTCAAACTGATAGTAGAAGTTGTGTTTTTTATTTATTGTCCGTTCATCGTAAGATGTCCCCTGCCGTTATGTTGGCACTATTGCTCGTCAAGCTGGGATAGTGAATTAATCCTTTTTATTGATTACTTGCCAAAAGGGCAAACGATAACTGGATCCTATTATGCAAACTTAATCCCGAAATTACGTGAAGCGATTAAAGAAAAACGTCGCGGGAAATTGTCATTGGGCGTGTTGTTTCTCCAGGATAACGCTCCACCTCATCGTTCGGAAGTTGCGCTCACCGCAATCCGCAGTGCTGGCTTCGAAGTCCTTGATCACGCACCATATTCTCCTGACTTAGCCCCGAGTGATTTTCACTTATTTCCAAAATTAAAGGAGCATATTCGTGGAACTAAATTTGACGATGATGACGCGGTTATGACTGCCGCAGAGGAGTTTTTTAATAGTCGAGAAAATGATTTTTTTGCGGAAGGAATAAGAAAGTTGGAGATGCGGTATTCTAAGTGTATAAGATTAGAAGGAGATTACGTGGAAAAATAAAATATTCTTGTTTTTAATTTTTTTTTTATATTCATTCTAAGAATTTTTTGATTCGCCCTCGTATAATATAAATTGTGTCGTCATTCAAAACCTTCCTAGTCTTATAGTTGTTTATTATTTACAAATCAGAAAATTAAACATATATTTATTCGTGGTAGGTATAAACAAAGTTAGATTACGGGGTTAAAATGGACACATATTATTGGTAACACTGCTGCCACAATGCTGCCAACATCAGCAGGCAGGGGACATCTTATAGTGAACGGTCAATAATTGTAAGCTTCTATTATTGTCCAACATGAGGGGAAAGTTTTTGCAATCTTTAGCCGCAGAAAGAAAATCTTTATTATTTCGAGTCATTGACGGGAAACATTTTATTTCTATAATAGATTCTTCTATAACTCCTGAAATACATATAATTATTTGAATAAGTTACTCTACAGGTGGTTTTGATGTAAAACAATATTTTATCTATGAGCCTACCATCCGGGCTAGCTCCTAAAAAGCTAAATTTTTCATCGTTATAGAGCCCTGCTGGTCGTACCACTTTTTTCATTTTTTAAATGAACAAGGTTCTTGCCTACGATTCATTGTGTTGACCATAGGCCATGTCATTGGTGAAGACATTGTTTTTATTTTGCCATGATTATGGCATGGTGTTGTAGCTTTTCTTTTACATATCTGCAAGAAAACTAAAAATGAAACAAGTCTATGATTTATGTTAGGGTGACTATTTCTATTAGGTTATAGAACTTTCGAAAAAATCTTTCGACTGAATGAAATCAGCGCGGAGAGGGGCGCGGGCGCGGAGATCTCGTGCGATAAAATCTGAAGTTCCGAACGACAAAATAAATAGTTTGCCGTCACATTTTTGGCAAACGCCGAACCCGCAACGTAGCCTCAATGAACGCACACACACTAAAACATTCAGTTAACGTACTACACTGTCACCGTACACTCATACATTGGCACATTTGAACATAACTTTATACTTCAGTTAAGCTATTTCTTATCAGTTTTTATATTTTATAAGTTATTTTGCTATAAATAAAAATAGAAATAATTGCTAATGCAAGCATTACAGAGTAAAATAACGCTCTGTTCGCCCATATTTGATAAAAGAAATTAGTATGGGCGAGAACGCCCCTTAACCCCCTTAACTTGAAGTTTCGGATGACTTGTTAAAATTCACAATCATTACTTTTACTATGCTACAGGTTCGAAGAAAATAAATACAATATAAATAGATTGAATCGTAGGGTTGGCTTACAAATGCCCTACGTAGTGTTTCTGGAAAAGAGGGCTGTAAAGACCTTTTCTAGCATCACCCGCCTAGTTTTGTTTTTATACAATTTTGTTACGGAACGCTAAAAATAACAGTATCATGAAAAGCTATATATTTTTAGAGGCGTGCTTTGGTTCTCGCATAGACGCTCAATATTCCATTATATACCGAAACAACATTGGCAACAATGGCTCATATGGCATATTAGACGTCGTATCAGAGTATGCAATTTTATCACGTTTGCTTATAACTATATACATGAGATGCTGCGGAAGACAAAGAAGAAAATATTTGAAGCAATATAGAAATTGTTTTACGTAACACGATTCATTTTTATTAAAAAGAAGGCTTAATAACTGGATTTGATTGCGTTTTATTATGTTTTATACTATAGTTTGATATTTTGGTGTTAGTATTGAAATTATACCTGTAATAAAAGTAGAATAATAATAAAATGTTATTCCAGTCTCCTTTTATGATATGTTAATATTAATTCTATGTTTATATATCCAAATAAATAAATGCTACGTATTCTCTTGACTTGACTTGAATTCTCTCGACGACGACTTTGGCGATGGGGTAACACTGTCTGCCTCAGACGCCAGTGGTCGCGGGTTCGATTCCCGCACGGAACAAGAAAAAAAATGTTCCGGGTATGGACGTTTATCTATATTTGTATTTATATTCTAGGTTCCCCCCTAGTTCGCTACATGGTATCCCATATAACAAGCTGTGCTTAGTTTGGAGCCATGTTGGTGTGATTGTTGGTGTGATTGTCTGGGGATTTAATTTAATTTATTATTTACTAGCTGTTGCACGCGGTTTTACCCGCGCAATTTCGATTCCTGCGGGATTTTCGGGATAAAAAGTAGCCTATACGGATTCGGAAGAATCCTTCTAAGTAATGGTAAAAGAAATTTTGAAATCGGCTAAGTAGTTTTTGAGCCTATTCAATACAAACATACAAAAATACAATGGTTTCCTCTTTATAATATTAGTATAGATATAATGTTTCTGCTACTTTCAAAGGTATATTTTTAACCCGTTGCAAAAGAGGGGTGATATTTAGGTGTCTTTGCCTTGTGTAGTAGTCACAATCACATAACTTGTTTGAGTGTGACTTTCTTAAAACGAAGATCTCTCTCATCTGATGTTTATTTTTATATGGTGGAAATCAAAGAATCCGATTTAAAGATATTCACCTTTCATTGGAAATAATGCCAGCATCTTAATTAAGGGATTGGAAGGTAAGATCAACATTCATTAGGTCAACACTTACTAGATCAACACCGTTATGTCAACAGTTTACTATGTCAATAAATTACGAGATCAATAGTTCATTAGATCAAAAGATCACTAAATCAATAATTCGCTACATCAACAGTTCACAACTTCAGTATGTTACCTGTAAAGGCGGAATTTTTATTTATTTATTTACTACCAATTACAGAAGTTAAAGAAAGTCACAATTTGTCATTATATAAAAAAAATGAAATAGGTACAAAATAAACGAATTTATTTCACAAAAAATAAAACGTCAGAATTATAACAAAAACAAAATAACAGAATGAAAAGGTTATAAAACTTGTTTGTGTGTAGTTTTGATGCTTATCATTTTTATCGTGTTTAATTATATCATTTAACTCTGTTCTTGAGAGGGACTAAATATATTATTTTCAAATGTATCTTTTTAATGATGTAAGTGGATTAAAATAATGGACCTTCGTTAAATTATAAACGTCCCTTTTTCCCGCATGAAATCCTACGATATGTAAGCAGCATGATGAAAATATCCTACATGTCCATTTGGAACAAAGGAACCACAAACATTCCTCTATCCAACTTCACAACCTTTGACGTTATTAATATACGCTATTGTTGCTGCTTCATCCACCAATGGACCTCTCCTATGGAAAATCTAGATAGGATTTGCATTATTTTGTGGGAAACTTTATTCCAATCTCTGAAGACATTTCAGCCTGAAAGTGAAACAAATACTACTAAAACTCCAGTTAATTTAAAATAGATGTTTCCTTGTGAAGCTTCAGTATTGATTTGAAATTATTATTTTGCTTTAGCTATATTTGTTCCCTGATAGCTGAAAACATTAAATCTTAATATATAAAACTCTTCCGTAACTGACTGAATGACTGACAGACAACGTACAGCCATAACTACTGGGCGTAGAGAGATGAAATTTGAACAAACATTCCTTAAACGATGTGGAGGAGCCCGAATTCTCGATATTCCTACGGGAACGGAGAATACCGATTTATTTTGTATGAAAAATCTTATTTCTTGAGTGCACCGAGATGTGAAACTTGGTAAAAAGACTCTTCATCGTATGTCTGGTTTCATTATGAAAGAAATCCCCGAAATTTGTAAGGGGTCGGGAAAAATAAGACTTTTATATTTATGCGCATACGAAGTTGCGGGAAAAACCTTGTCAATAGTAACATTGCTTTTCGTCCAAGAACCCGGTACACCAACCGAGTCGGGGCTAATTCATCTGCCCTTTTCAGGGCGGACCCGACTGCTGCCGGCCGAAGCATCGCTGGTCAGGTGGATACGTAACCGTGCCAACGAAGCCTGACCGTCCGCCGTTCACCGGCAATAGGTCCGGACTAGGTCGTTTTTTTTTTTCAGCGCAGTTTGTTTTCGTTAGACTTTCTTTCAGCCCAGCATTATGCCTCGTCACCTTGGGTGTACCGGGCTTGAATGCGATCATTGCGATCAGATCCTTCACGATAAACAATACTTTCAGGAATATTCGGATAAAGCCTACCTTGAGCTTAAACAAGTTAAGGAGGAGTTAGATACCGAAGAAAAAGAACACAGTGACAGGATCGAATTGTTCAATAAATTGGTTGGAGAATTCAAAGAGTTGAAAAAGGACAGAAATGCCCTTTCCGCTAAATACAAGTCCTTGCAAAAGCAATTGTCCGCTCGTCCTCAAGTCGCCTCCGTTTCTCAGGGGTTCCAAACCGACTCTCCGGCGTCTCCAGATCCATCTGAATGCGTCGAGCCTCCTTCAGATCGCATGTCGGTAGACTCCACCGCATGCAAACGGAAAATTACCCCGCCGGGTAGTGATTCCGACTCCGCTCCTTTAGTTCCAGAATCTCCTGCTCCGTTCACCGAGGTTCGCACAAAGTCCAAGTCTAAGAAGAAGAAGAAGCAAGACGCTTCTTCGAACTTATCTCCATCAGTTTCAGCTGCTTCAGCCGCTGTTCCTGCTCCGCAAAATGTCGCACCGGCGTCTGCTCCTGCGCCTTTTGTTTCAGCGATCCCGGCGTCACAGCCTGCGTCGCAATCAGATTCGGCTCCGCCGAAAGTCAAGTCTCCGCCCCCCGTCTTCCTACGGGACAAGAGCCGCTGGACCGAGGTTTCAGCTCTCTGCGGTAGACACAATCCCAAGATCCAGTATAGTAAGGCATCCAACGTGGGTGACTCTATTAAGGTCGTTGTCAATTCCATTCCCGATTTCAGGAATCTCACTCGGCTTCTTGCTGATCAAAAGCTCGAGTACCATACTTACGCCCTCCCTGAGGAGCGTAAGATTCGTGCCGTCCTCAGGAACGTGCCGTTCGAGCTCTCGAACGAGCAAATCCAAGAGGACTTGTCTTCTCAAGGCTTCCCCGTCGAATCTGTGCACAAAATGCACAGCCGCCGAGGCAAGCAGTTCCCACTAGCGCTAGTAATCCTAGCGAGGAGCCCGCAAGGGCAGTCCATTTTTAGAGGCAAGCTCACCGTGTGCGGTCTCTCCAACATCCGCGTCGAGGTACCACACAAGCGTGGTTTTCCAGGTCAGTGCCACCGCTGCCAATTGTATGGTCATGCGGCGGCAAATTGTCATGCTTCCCCTAGGTGCGTCAAGTGCCTAGAACCGCATGGGACTAAGGAGTGCTCTCGCACTCCCGAATCGCCCACCGCTCCATCCTGCGTCTTGTGCGGCCAGCCAGGCCACACAGCAAACTTTCGCGGCTGCCCCAAGGCACCGCGTGCTGCCAGGGCTACCGTGAAGCCCATCGAGAACTGGAGAGAGCGACCGCAGCCTAGCTCGGACGCCCCTCCAGTCAGTTCAAAGGCCCCTAAGGCCTTTACTTCTATCGTTCCAGGTCAGCGCAGCCGGGTCGCGACTCAATCGCAACCGGCCGCCAAATCGGCTTCCCAGTGCCAGAATGCAAATGGTTCTCAAGACCGCATGGCGTTCTGGATCCAGCTCGCTCCCATCGACGAGATCCTGGCTTTCGGCGCCGCTCTCGACGCCAGCCCAGAGGGTTTCAACGGTGCTCTTCCGGTCCTAACCAAGTTCGCTCCCCTTATCAGGAAACTCCAGCAAGCTCAACGTTTCTAAACGTAGTCCTTCTTTCCAGCATTCCTATCTCAGAGTGAGTCTGATCACTCTAGATAATATCTTAGTTTCAGCTTTGTCATTTCTGCTAATTTTAGCTTTGTTTTTTTCTCACTTTCAGTTCCTTTTGGTGGCAGCCGTCTGGGTGCCGCTCACTGCGCAGCCTCTCTCTCCAATTGGCTGTCGCTCCGATAAATGATCAAGAACCTGGATTAACGTAGCTCGTAAAGGGGGATGTTTAGTGGGTATGCTCGGCTTCACTGAGTGAGTCTCCACACTGTCTGGGCATTCTATTTGCCGTTAGCCACCGGGGTTAACAGCTTATAGAATGCCCATTCGTCCGTAATAGGATTCATCCTCCTCCCGCTAAAGCTTGCTTTACTGGTTAAAGCTTGTTTTAGGGGGTGCCCAAAATTTTCTGTGGCGGAAAAACAAAAAAAAAAAAAAGTGACATTATAGAAAAACACCAATTTTGAATAAAACAATTTTCAAACAAATTATTTTTTGGCGTATAAATTTAATTTACGTGTTAACTTGACATTTCGGTTCCTTTATAGACCCCGTGTAAAGAGCGACTCGTGTTTTATTGTGTTCAAAGTTCTCTAAATTCCGTAATCTATCTTTTAGCCTAAAGAAGCCCACAGCTGGACAAAGACCTCCCCAAGGTTTTCCACGTCACTGTCCTACGTATCACCAATATTAAAATCATTCCGTAAACAAATTTTGGAATACGTTAACTACCACAAATTAAGTAAATTAAACAATTTATAATGATATTAGTTGTTACAAGTGGTAATACTATTTTGTGGATAATTTACGACGCACAAGGTGTGCTGTTTCCCACGGCAAAGAATAATGGATCCTGCCACTAACTGGTAATATAATAGTGCCCCTTCAGAGACCAATAATTTCTTAGTTACGTTGGAAACTTCATAGTGAACTTAAAGCGTTAATTTATGCTGTGAATATCCGTTGCGTGGCAATATCAATAAGGTCTTAATATTTTGAAAGTGCATAATGTTAGGTGTGTCTTGTCTTGAAACACAAAAGTTGCTTTTTAGAAGCCTTTAGCTTTCAGAAGCTACGTATATGATTTTATGTAACTTAAAGCTACTGAAACGATTTTAAAAACATTATACAGTAAGGTTAGAGGGTCGTACTACGCCAATCGATGGTAGAATGGATAGTACTAGACCATTCCGATCAGATCCGATCAGAAAAAAACCAATCGACGTCGATGGTCTGGTTAATGCTTGATAATATGTTTGAAAAATTTTTCTTGATAAAATGTTACTCTTATCCAGGTGGAGTAACATTTTATCAAGAAATTATTACGGAACAAGTGCTACGCCAAACTGCTATAATGCAGTTTGCAATAATGCAAAATGCTACTATAAATCCGTTGTAATAATAATGTTAAAATAATCACACTTTTCCAACTATTGTAATTTCATTTGTAAAAAGTATCAACGTTAAAATCTAATTAGTCATCATCATCAGTTAAAAATATTAAAAAATGTTTATGAGTCTGTACGATTATAAAATAATGTTTTCACATTAATCGATATAAACAATGACTTAATTGAATGAAGCCGAACCGCGCACGTAGCACCAGTCAGCAGATTTGGCATACCATTACTTTATATCTGCATTTAATTTAGCCAAAATATATTCAATTATTTGATCATTCTTTTATAGACATGTATTTGATATTGTGATGATATATTCATAATGCCCGCCGTATTTTGGTCCAATTACATATCTGTCATTCATAAAATATGAAATTATTTGTAGCTTTGCTTTTGATTTATTTTTATATATATTTTTAGATAGATTTAATTTTAACTGTTAAATAAGCAGGGTGAAGCATAATTCTTAAACAGAAATATGGGTTTCTTCTCGTTTAGCTTTAGTTCAAACATGACGTGACAACAGGCAAAAAATTCATACGATGTCTGACAATTCGATAGATATATTTTTTTTATTTACTGTGTTGTCTACTGTTGTTTATGTTGTCTGTTGTGTTGTTTATTGTTATGTCACCCTTAATATCTGCGCTAAACTCCATAAAATCCATAGCATGTTAATTCAAATCTTTCAACCGACGGGTGTCCATAAACTTGGTGTTTTTGCAATTTACTTCAATTTATTTATACAGTTTTATTGTATGCTTCTAGGGTTAATGCAATGAATTTGCTTTAAATTATAGTTATTAAAAACTTTTTTTCATGACTTACAGAATGATCGTTTAAAAATAACATCAAGATTTTTTACCGAATCAACAGCTACGCTACGAGAAACGTCTAGTTCTATTACATTTGTAATCAAAGAAATACTCGTATTTTGGCTTCTTCGTACGAGTCGCAAACACTTCATTTTCAGCGAAATCAATATCAAAAACTAGGTTGCAAGCCGGAGTATGGCATTCAGTCTAGCAAAATATAGTAATGGGTTCTCGAGATTTATTTATACTCGTTTGAGCTCTTTCTTGATAATATGTAGTAATCAGTTATATATGTCTCTACAAATCAAAGCCAGAGTCACGATATTCTTTGTTTTGTAAGTACATTTATAAAAGAGCACTTTATTTTATGTTGCTTTTAATATTAGTAAATAAAGTAAATGCTTTTCAATATGACACTGCACTTTCAAGCCCAAATTTCGTTTCTTAGTGAACTTTTGCAATGATAATGGATCAACAAAGATAAAATTACATAATCTATACATATAATAAAATGGTAGGAAAGTCAAAACTGTACATTGAATATTTTTTTAAAAGAATACTTGGGGTATGATCTACAATCGAAACAGAAACAAAAAATATAGTTTTTAGAATTTTTGTCTGTTTGTCTGTTTGTCTTTCCGGGATAAACTCAAAAAGTACTGCATGGATTTACTTCAAATTTGGCATGAAGATAGTTAAGAAGTCGGGTCAACATATAGGCTACATATTATCACGCTAGCAGTGTTATAATCGTAGGTGCGTTTGGTGCTGCATAGCGTTCACGCAGACGACGTCGCGGGCAGCAGCTAGTTATAAATATATATGAATAAATACAAACATGCTTGACGGTAAATATCTGTAACTATCACACAAATGTCCGCCCTAATCGGTACTCGAACCAAGGACCTCAATTGTTGTCACTAGTTGCTAGAAACCGTTGACAATTTCAAATTTCATTAAAAACTTAAAAACATTACATTAAAAACTATATAATAATAAGCGCAATGCAATGTCTACTAAAATCCAGAATCAAATTTTAAAAGTATACAAAATATCTTGTATGTAAAATTCTTATTCAGTATAGAAATCCACTAGCACTCGTTTGAAAGAATAAACCACTACTGCGGAAAATCAAGCATTAATACAAAGAAAATGAACAGCTAAGCGCCTTTATCAGAAACATTTTATAAAATCCATTACACAACTGATGTTTTACAGTGTATTTAAAGCTATGTAGAAGTTTTTTTAACACATTAGAGCATTAATAATTATTAAAGTGTATCTACAATTTTCGATAATCATGGATAAGCGTGTTGTTAGAAAGAGTAGTCTAAGTCATTCCGATTTGGTGATAGGACCCCTGGACCTAAATCTAACAAGCGACCACCACCACCAGTTTGCCACCAAGTACCATCACTAGTTAAAAGTAAGGTGCCACATGTAGCTTTCATGACGAGCCAGTTGTTTAATATGCCAGTGTATGTACACGAATTAAAAACAATTTTTAGATCTCTTCGTTACTAAGTCTACTTGTACGACCTTGATGCCTTACAAACCAAAACGTTAAAGTAATTTGATGCGTTAACATCAATGTTACTGTAAAACAAATTCGAACATATCTAAAATTTCTACCCAATAGGTCCGTGACTGTGACACTTTAAAAATGTCATCGCTTCGACGATAATGTGTCCGGTAATATCTGTGAAGAGCCAATTTCCGCCAAACCCGATACAAGCTTCAAGTTCGATTTTTAGATACATAAAGATACTTAATAACTGCGAGCGCTTAACAGACTAAACTTCAGTACTTCGGAGGGCACTTTAAGCAATCGGGTGTCGTACACTTACATTTGAACAGTCTTGTACTTATACTTATCACTTATACTTAGTAATATTTGTCAGAAGACGGTGTTTGAAAGTGTTGACATCCACCAATCAGCACTGGTCTAGCTTGTTGGTTTACGGCACAGGCCTCCTCTTCAGCCAGGGTAGAGACTTGTAGCCCTGCAGTGGGCTCATTACACGGAGTTTTGATAATGACTATACACAAGAATTAATACGCCAGGTCAAAACATGTATATTTTGATGCCCCAAAAATATTTTAGTTTTCGAGTTAAGCAAACCTTTTAATTCTATAAGTAGAATCATTACAAAGCAACCCAGAAGATAAAGGTAAATCATAATTGTAGCGTTCCTTGGAGATAATTCCCACATTCCTGACGAGGCATTATTAGATTTCTGCTTGTACGTAATCAAATAATTTCTCCAAAACTAAAACACTCCAATATGGGACTTTTTGTTATTACCAATAATGTCATGATAATGCATAATTGCTTAGGCCTAAGCTTTTAATTTTCCGGTTCATTGAAACTACGAGAATATCATATTAGAATAATCCTATCTAAATTAGGCCAAAGGTAATGTTTCCAAATTGGAATATTGAATAAACACTAGACGTCGTTACATTGTCATCGTCGTAAAAGTCGTCGTGGCGCCCTGGCGCCGTGGTTACTGTGTGTATCATACGATATCACAGGTTAAGCAACGTTCGGCGCGGTCGGTACTTAGATGGGTGACCGCCGACCATTCCTTTCTCAAGACGACTTCCGTGCTTCGGAGGGCACGTTAAGCAGTCGGTCCCGGGTGCTGTATACTTGTATACAGCACCTAGTAATGCAACTAGTAATGTAACCTGCAAAAAAAGTTCCCATGATTTGGACACCTCTCGAGAGCGAACTGAGCCGCAGCAGAGCGCGCTCGTGGTCTACTCTAAGCTATCCGTACATTTTCTGTGTTATGAATAACATCAAAAAATGCTCGATGCTCAATTTGGACGGGCATTTTTCCGCCCGTCCTAATTGCGCGAGCACCGCTCGCGAGCACGAATTGCGCCTGTGTGAGTGAGACTTGCTCCTGTGTGCGTGACGCTCGTAGCCTGCTCGACCGTCATATGTTACACAGAATTTGATTGGATCATTTGGGGGAAAGCTGGTTTACTAATTAGTATCATTATTCTGATATATTAGAGTAATTTCGAAATAATTTAAGGTGACCTTTAATGGTGTAATGGGGTTTTTTGGAGGATCTTAGCAACACTTACAATTGTGTACGCAGTTTAAGATCTCTATAATATAGTAGGTTGTTGGATCGAGCCGCTTTGTAAAGCATAGGTACCCATCTTCAAAGGTACTATTGTTTTATTTTCTATTAAGTTATTATTTTTGCAGGATTGGCAATATAAAAACAAGTACCCTAATACATCACCAAACTTTCAGGGATTGAAACGCGTTTTTTGTTATGATTTTTTATTTGTACAACTTCCTGGAGTGGCTGGTGATCAGGGGCGGTGGTATTGTCGTAGCAATATGCTCGCTTGTCCCTAGTTTACAAATTTAGGCAAAACTTTATTTTCCGCAACAAGAAACATTAAAGAATCAGGAAACTGCACCAAAAACGCTTAACGTAGTCATTTTTAATTTAAAAGCTATTATTTAAAATTTCATGTATGTTTTAAGAGTGCCAATTTCCATAAATCAAAAAAGAAGTATAAGGTACATCAAAATTAATTAAATCGAATTTCGTCCAGCATTATCATGATTGTGATGTAATAAATGTCGAATGCGAGGCAAACAAATATGCACCTAATCTCCGCCGCTACCTATTTGTGGTTTTCGTATATTCCTCTGTTCATCATGACGCCACAAATTGTGTGCAAAACTGAAATTAATGTGGCGAACACCAGCTCCCGTTTGGTTTGCTAAGCAGGCATAATTAACTCTACATACGCTCAGCACTTCCTCACTACCACCTAGATCGTCCATTATTTTTCATGACATTTAATTTAGCAGTTTAGCGTTGAAATTGAGTTTCGCTACTTTTGTGATACTTGATCGCCTATTAACAAGGTATTTAAACGCCCGCTTTTAACAACATTTTCTCAAGCATAAAATTTAACATTCAACTGCAAATTATGGTTGTCAGATAAAGTAGAAAATAATAAAAAAACCCTGACAATTGTTATTAGTCTGCGTTAAAAAAGCTTGATAAAAATAATAAGGTACTTCACGCTGAGCTTGAGTTCAATAAAACGTCGTTTATAACGCAATATTTTAGATCATTACTGGAAAGTTATCTGCTGAGTAATAATAATAAACGGTATAACGTTCGTAGGCATAAAGAACGAGCAGGTCATTAAAAGATATGAACGTTTTGTCTTAAATGTCGCCGCGGCTTACGGTCAATAAGCTTTTGGTTCGTATGGAATAATACTCTACGAGATAATAAAGATTCACTCTTAGCTGACAAAACTGTTTTAACAACCCCTGTTTTCACATTACAGTGTTCGTATATGAAGCAGAAACTATGCAAATGTGTATCACATATAAAAGAAACAAACGACTTATGGATACCAAGAAAATATTTTAAAGGTAGAGTGCAGATATTTTTAATTAATCATTAATGATTTTAACTGGTTTTAAAAATACCTTTATAACGGATTATAACGTTTAATAACGGATTCACATTTAACATAGAAAGAGACAAGTACTATCTCCATAAATGATGTTTTTATCATTTAGTATTTTATTTATTTTATGCGACATAAATATGCTTATTTTAAAATGATAATATTTAATATGTGGAATTATAAGATATTATTATTTAACTTAATCAGAAAAGCAATATATTTTTTAATATACCTATTTAAAAAAAATATATGTTAAAAGAATTGAAAAATGTTTGCCTGTTTGTTACTGAGCGGTTAGGTGTGTGTAGGTACTTAAAAGAGCGTGAGTGTATTGAAAATGTAGAATCCATAATGCAGTGCCGCAAATTTTTAAGTTATAAGGACAATTTTCAATTTTCAAATATTAAACTGTAAACCTAAACCTATTCTTGAACCGAACGGAAACCTTCACTTTCCACTATGGCACGTTCCACAGAATATCACAGTGAATCTTTTCATTTCGCGCTACTGCGTTCTGTTCAACAATCTGCCTTTTTACCCGACTACTGCGAAGCAAAAAGGAGGGTTATGATTTTGACGTGTATGTATGTATGGGGTATGGATGTTCATCTGTTCCCTCAGAACTTCTAAACTACTAATCATGATTGGTCAAATGAGGTGTCGTTAGAAGCCTCTTCACAGTCCGCTGGCTATATATTATATAAAGTTATATTAAATAGACTACAGCGCCCGCTAGGGGACTTAAAGTGAAAATTAAAAAACTATTTTTTTTCGGTTATATTTGGGTTATCAAATGAAAGAGCTTAGTTAGCACAGTTATATGTAAAAATTATTACTCCAAAATAAGTAAAATAATAATTATAGTACAGAATTTTTAAAAAATCGTGACGGATTCGTGTGGGATATCAAATAAAAGAACTTCGTTAACACATTTCAAATATAGAACAGATTAAATTTCATAATAAAATAAAATAAAATCAAAATTGCTTACGATCACGGCTACCCTTCAAACATATCTTTAACAATATGACGTAATACATAAATATTTCAGCGGAGACTATTACCTACTTGTTTCCTACTTTTTAGTGCGTTTTTTTAGTAGTCAGGTTTTAGTTTTTGAACTTATTTTTTTTTATCAAATATACACGGAAGTTTTCGAAATCTTTCTTTGTGTTGCAGAAGTATAATGTAACAAGGTAATTTTATATGAGTGTAATGGTTACTAGCCAGTTTTCATTGCTCATTGGTTCAAGTTGTGCCTACGCCATTTAAGTGAGGCACATTTCTGCGATGTATAGTTTTGCCCTATTTAAAAACATTTCAGGATTTTAAATTTACAGAGAGAGTGTTAAAAAGTTTTCTATTTAATGAACAACTAAATGAGTTTCTAAGGTTTTAAGTCACCAATTGATTTTGTCCTATATGTATCGTAAGCGCCGACTGAAGGTTTTAAACCTGAAGTAGGCCGTATCATTTATTTGACTTAATCTCACCTCTTGGGAAATGAAGATGATGTGGACACAAGAAGTAATTGTGTTTTTATGAAGGGTTGTCCACCGCCCAATTTTTTGTTTACAAAAAAAAATAAAAGAAGTATCGTTTCTATAAATTATACTTCATTTATAGAAATGATTTTTGCAAAAAAAGGTATGTATTTTTTTAACAAGGAAATTAATATAGTCACTGACATAGTAACCAAAGCATGGTCACTCTAGATTATGATTGAATATCATTAAAATAAGGACTACGTACTACGCACTACTACAAAACATCTTGGGGTACTACGTCGTAGTATTATCAATGAAATACCGCGTCGGTAGTAGCTATGTTCATCAACAGCGACTATTTGTAAAAAAGATTTTGGTGCCATATCTTTATTTTTCGTAGTTTGGGATTCTAAATTAAATATGCAGGTACGTTTATATCGTATCAAAGAAAATAACATTTAAATTTGGCTGGTGACTAAAAAACAACCCTGTATAATACTGTCGGAACATCTTAGGAAAACGGTGATTCAAGTTGTTTTAGCTTGAAAGAGAGTCCAGAGTCATCCAATTAACGTTAATTAGAAAAAATACCACGTTTTTCTATTATTTTGAGTCTATCATCACAAGTTTTCACGTTATTAATATTATTATGAAGAATATTTATTTATTTACCCTTTATTATACAGAATAAAAAATACAGAACAAAAAATAAAAGTAACAAATAAAAAGAAAACAATGTATAAAGGGTGGCCTTATCGCCAAGAAGCGATTTCTACCAGGCAACCCCAGTACTGGTAAATGTAATTTGTAGATGGGGCTTTAACAAAGGTAAGTTCTTGGAAAGAAAAACTATAAATAAC
The DNA here is from genome assembly GCA_944452665.1 of Stenoptilia bipunctidactyla. Classification (NCBI taxonomy): domain Eukaryota; kingdom Metazoa; phylum Arthropoda; class Insecta; order Lepidoptera; family Pterophoridae; genus Stenoptilia; species Stenoptilia bipunctidactyla. The sequence goes on from OX101732.1 coordinate 11,119,058, forward strand.
AAAATTTACAAACATCTAAATATAATTTACATCATAATTGCAATGAACATACATTACATACAAATACAACATATACATACATAAACTACACATTGCTTCTTCAGTTAAGAATAAGTAGTAAGATTTTAAAAGTTTTTTGAAAGTATTGATGGTTTTAGCTGACTTAATACTAAGAGGCAACTCATTCCATAAGGATACCGCGCGGATTTTAAACGCATCACCAAAAAGATCGGTAGAATGTGGTGGTGTGCTGAGCATTAAATTCTCAGATGATCGTAAATGACGAGTATGTTGATCATGACGATAGCTAAAGTAGTTTTGAAAATATTTAGATACTATCGAATTGAACAGAATTCGATACAGTGGACATAGAACGTGAATATTCCGGCGAAAGCGAATTGGTAGCCACTTAAACTTAGTGCAAAATACGGGGACATGGCCATATTTCCGCAATCACTAGAATAGTACTAGGGAGATACATAATGTAGCTAATTTCAGTGAATTGGCACTGCTTTTAGTAACTATTTGACAGTCATCACATCACTGGTTATAAATCAAATCATTATTCATATGCTTCATGTGCAAACCATCCATATCTTTCAGATGTCCGATCTTCCCGTAACCAACATTCATATTTCGATAAATATTGCAAAAATATTATATTCGTGGCATGTTTCCTGGGTTGGCATAAATACTGGGTAGGAACGTGATAAGTTTTGTAAGTTAGTTGAAGTGAGTTCTTTGGTATTCTGGCCGGAGGCAGTCGGTGTTTGCGACATTCAGGCTTACGGTTTAAGTTAAGATACGCTCTGGTATGCTGAGCAATTATTGCAATTTCAAATATTATTTACTTTTCAACTGACTTAAAAAATGAGGAGGTTTATTTTTTTATTACTTTGAATAGGTATTTAACTATCTTCAAAATGGAAGAGGTCATAAATTCGATGAGACTTGTGTTTTTTTTTGTATATTTGTTATATGATTATTTCGTCTATTAAAACAATGATAAAAACTTTGAGAAAGAGGTCAATCGTCGAATTCAACTCGGCTGGACAGCGTTCGGGAAATTTCGAAAAATTCTTTTAATACCAAATAAAAATACCGCATTGACTGAAGAATAAGATTTTGACCAGTGTGTGTCGCCAGTAACGATGAGGCACTGACACGTGGTCGCTAACTAAGGGTCTATATTTTTTCGTTTGTTAGATCATACTTCAGAAGAAGTCCCATATGAATTTGATGCGGATCGAAATATAACAATTTATAAAACGAAAAAAATACTCATAAGTAAATTTTTTGTTTTTGGTTTCCCTTCAGAAAAGGTTTTGACAAGAATTTGCAAATGTAGGTGAAATCAAGAAGGTTCTTTTTATGTTGGCGTGAGGTGAGAATCGAACTACCGCCCCTGGATAAGCGTGTCGTAAAAGGCGACTAATTCGAGCAACACCCGCTTGGTGGTTGGACCCCTTCAAAGTTCGTCTGGCTAGCTACCACCCTTCATATAGAATCTGCCGCCAACTATCACCGCTACTGCGGTGATGTGTTCCACCAATGTTATTGAAGATCCAGATCCTTCCTAAGCGCGTGTGTTGTCATCTCCGACCTCATCTTCACTCTTCACCATCAGGTGAGATTGATGTCAATGGCTGGTTTAGTTATCAAAATTAAAAATACCTTCATAGAAATATGTTGTAAAAATTTAAAGATTTAGTCTGTTTGCGATGCCAGGGGCCTTACTCCCGACGCGATCGAGAATCAATTCAACTCCATCTCAAGGATTTTCGCACTCCCGAAACCGATACTAGCGCCGAATCGAGCGGTGGCTCAAATTGTACCATAGATTTGGTCATTTGTTACAAGCTATAAACAGTTATATTCGATCCTGATTAGTTACAATTTGAGCCACCGCTCGATTTGGAGCTAGTATCGGTTTCGAAATGCTTGAGATCGAGTTGATTTGATTCTCGATCGCGTTGGGAGTAAGGCCCCTGCGCATATTTTTACACGATAATGAGCTCGATTCGACATTAGATTCGCAAACTTTAAGTCTTTCTTTTGTCAAACTAGCTGTGCCCGCAAATTCGTTCGCGTGGACGACGAAACTTATCAATGAGTTTTTTGTGTAAAGTGCTATGAAAGAACGTAATTTATCGACCATATTAGTATCATACTAACTTCTGTCCCGCCGCGGGTCCTTTGTGGCTAATTTTAAAATTTTTTGTAGTAGGTTTCTAGTTTGGTACCTGTTTAGCAGGATATACGATAACGAAGCTGATATTCATTGCAACGAATGCTCACAAAGATAGTGGTGACGACAGATAGACACCGTACGATATCAATTGAGAGCTTCAGCATACACGACGCCGTCAAATTTAAAAGTTCCTAACAAAATCTGATTTTGAAGCATCTAAATTTAACATTAGAGATCTTAAAATTAATAAAATTGTGAATGTCGAACACGGTCCAGTGTGTTAATAGCACAACAATTCAACATACCTAGACGGCCTTCGTGGTACATTATTCGAGCATCCTTCTGCGATGTTTAGGTTCTAGGTTCAAGTCCCGACCAGGCCACTTTAGGAAATGAACTTTCCTAAACTAGCTTGAGTGTATACCCCTAGCTCCGCTACATGGTCTCCAAAGCATAAGCTTAAACACGGTTGGTTTTTAGTCACCGGCCAAATGTTTTTTACACAATAAATATCATTTATCGAAACGATTTTTGCAAAAGAAAGGTTGCCATTTTTTTACAAGGAAGTTAATACATTCGCAAATATATTCAGCAAATCATGGTCATTCTAAAGTATGAATGATTAAAGTAAAGACGACTACGCGCTACTTCAAAGTATCTAGTACTACGTCGTAGTATTATCAATTAAAGGCTTCGTCGTAGTAGCTATGTTCATCAACAGCGACTATTTGTAAACAAGTTTGTGGCCATATTTTTATTTTGTTGTACAAAGCAATACTAAAGTAAATATGCAGATACGTTTATATCGTTTCAAAGAAAATACCATTTAAATTTAGTTGGTGAGTAAAAAACAACCCTGCATAAGGGCTTACTGTGAGCTAAACACTCGGTGTGGCCGTTTGGTTAATGAATTAAGCCTCTTCACTTAATCCTCCTCGTCATCCAGGGAATAACTCTTCGCCCTGCAGGCTCATAACAATGAAGTGACAGGTCCTAGGTTTGAATTTGGAACTCGACCAGTTTAGGAAAAGAACCTTTTTAAACTGGTTTGGATCTGGGTGTACATCTACGAGGATACCCTCTTTAGCTGTGTATTTTCCATCACATACAGTACTCCCAAAGTAATAATGCACATGCAGATCTTCTATAATTTTCGTATTCCCAAAAACACCCGAATGATTGAATCGTAAGAACCCTCAACAATGCATTTTGCACCTTGGTCGAAAAAAAATACATAGGCGCAAGAAACTTAAAGTAGGTTATAATGTTCGATCATGCACCAATCCCCTCCTATACTCTGTCCACAAAACTGTAGCTTTTCGAGGCAGTTTTTCATTTGCAATTAAGGCGAGTATTTTCGACCGCAGTAGGCATCAACGCTATACGGGACTGCGTGGCGGGCAGTCGCGTAAATGAACACGTCAGCGCACAGAAATGTCACAGTATAATTAATAGCAGTAATATAGTAGTACTATACCTATGGTGTGGCTTGTTATACGAAATTCGTTTCTACGATGACTAAAACTTATGTCAAGGATGATATAATAGAATCTATATTTTTTATTTATCTGGATTTAGTATTGCGATACCTATACTTACTATTTTATTTTTTTATAAATATTGTAATTGCCATTTTATTGATGAAATCTTTTTAAATTTATATCCTTACTGAATTCTGTTGTGAAAATCGTGCTATTTTGACTTGAAAGTATATCGTGACGTTAATTTATAACTTTCATAAATTATTTGTTCCAAAATTCATTAAAATCAGATAAGGAGGTAGTTGAGATCTTTTACGTAAGCTTTTATCTCTCATTCCAATCCAATAGGGCTGGTGTTTGAAAAAAAGTAGGGTTTGGGAGCTATTTTCATTACTAATTTTCTACAAATCGGTCGGATGGTTTGGCTGAAATAAAGGAACAGAAAGATAGACTTTCGCATTTATTATTTAGTATGGATCCGTTATTTAGTCACTACAACACGAGTTAATTTGAGCTAAATAATGTAGTGTGAATGTTACAAATAATTTTTTTTTTTATGAAATGAAATTCAATCCACCCCTTCGGAATGTGCACCTGTTTACACGAAGTAGTAAATTTGTAGTAGTTAATTATATCTAAAAAATACATAGTAATGTATGATTATATTCTTAAATGTCTATGTATCGTCATAATGTATTAGCCGTCTAATCTATAAAGCCGAAGGGTTTGTCTGTTTGAACTTTGAACTAGATTATTCGTGAAAGAACCGATCAGATATAATTTAATGTTACTTAAGTTGATGTATAAAGGTCCAAAACACTATATTTTTGAAAAACATAGCATATGAAAGTTTAACCACAAAATACATAAAAGGTGACCAATTTAAACTAACTTTTAACACTGTGAAATTATAACTATTTGGAATCATAATTTCAACACACAGGAAAATTGGTGGTAGATGCCATCTACATTCCCTTTCAAGAACGAAGTAAGTACTTTTTATATATTAATAACTAGGTACATCAAAAGAATTGTAGGTGGCAGCATTACTCAAAAACATATTTGTTGAAATTATAAAGATACCAAACTAATTTGATATCTGGAACTTTTGAAATAGAGTCTATTTTACTAGTGACGAAAATAAATACAAGAAGGTATTTTAACGGACAGACATTTTCAATCCATTATTTTATTTGACGTTTAAGTACAGGCAAAGCAATATTATTTGAACGTAACCCATTCAAACAAGTTAACTTACAAATTAACTGATATTCTTTTCGATATTAATAACTAATACCCATCTTAATCTCACCATCAGTGCTAATGTCTTATCAGCACTCATCAGTACCTATAAATTACCATTAGTACCTATGAGAAGCCATCAGCACCTATCAGTACCCATCGGAACCCAATAGCATCTCTCAGCATCCTTCATTACCCATCAGCACCTATCAGCACATATGAGCACCCAACCTATCAGTACTCAACAGCATCTATCAGCAACCATCATTACCCATCAGCACCTGTCAGCATCCATCAGTTACAATCGTCACTTATCAGTATCTATCAGCACCCATCAGCATCTATCAGCACACATCAAAAAGATCACCTCTATAATATACAACTTTGCATAGGTGTTCTTTAATACTTATATAATATAACTATATCCCATAACTTTGAGGTTTTGTTCCTTACTTAAAAAATAATACTTTTTGCCAAAGAATATGTGGTTCAAAAGTGCATACTTTCCAAGATATCCTCGGTCTTAATATAATGAGTTCATAAAATATCACCCGTGTAACATCTCATCCACTCAATAGACGCGTGTCACTGAAGTCATACAATAAACAACAAAAACATTTTAAACGTTGAGGAAAGTTGCATACAATGTACACCGCAAAACGTTGCAAACTGTACCTACCTGTGCATAGCGATAAAAAAGGAGTAGAAAAAGCCACGTTGTCATACTTCGCATAAAGTTATTTTTGACTTAATTGAATTATTTTGCATGAAAAATAAAAACCAAAAGAAAATTGAAAAATTATTCACATGTTACTATTTGGCTCTAACGAACCACACAATAAAATTACAGGGTGTCATTTTTACAGATTTTAGTCGGTTTGAATCCCAGGTGAAACGAGTGAATTCTTGAAAATCTTTGAATGCGGTTTAATTCTGTTCAATAATAAAGGACAGTTTCTTTGGAGTAAATTTTGCTATCTCTATTATTTAGAGTACTTTCCCTCCAGATGGCATTAAAAATTACACCTTGTATATTTATCGATGTGCACCTATCAGTATCTACGTTGGAATTGATGTGGAGAGGCAGCCCACAAGAGGTGATGCGTTAATATTAACCCTGTATACGTACGTATAGAATAATAATCCTCCTTTTGTTTTCGTCGGGTGATTACGTAAGAAAAGATTTATCGCAAAAAAAATTATATGCTTGTTGTCTAATAAACTTAATAAAATATATCAGAAACAAGTTTTTAGCTCTATATTCAGAAGTGATAATTGTTTATAATACTCCTTTAATTTATCAATCAAAATATAAAATGTGACTTAACAAAAATTAAATAATTAAATTGTCGTACTGTTATGTGTACGCTATGGTCAAAAAGACGATCAATTACGCGGGAAAATTGGGAGCAAAAGCGACACAGGTCCTACCTCCATGACGCCTCGCGTGGTACTGAATTGTATCGCACCGTCGTCTTTATTATATTATATTAAATTAGAAAAAATAGAACGATTTAAGAAAGAAATTATCCACAGAAAGTAATTTTATGCTACATTACCAATATTATGACAAGTTTTTGTAAGTATAAGTTTGATATTCTCTTAGAATATCGGAAAATCACTTAAAATTTTCATCTTTTTCGTAATTTTTTATGATCGAGTAAAGTTTTCAGTATCGTGTTTTGATCCACAGATTTATAAAATATATTAAACAAACTTCAACATATATTTTTATCCGATCCAGACAAAAAATATTGGCCGGTTGTAATGAGTTTGAAAACGCATAGATTTCGCGAATGGGGCCCTTAAATGGTTCTAAATCGGGGAGTGGTGGCAACACAGGGAGGGGCGCGCGGGGTCTGGTATCCCGCTCGTTACTCCTTACGGGACTGCTAACGCTACTGGTCGTGGACATACAAGTTAAAATACAATTGTTTTATTTGTGCACACAATAGCCAAAACAGTGGACATTACACATACAATGCCACCAAGTGTTGGAACAATATTCCACCGCCTATTAAAAATAATACTATAAAGCGTAGTTTTAAATCATCTTACCGCCATGATTCGCCTTAGTGGCATATGAACATTTTTGTAAAATATAAAAGTATGTCAAAAAAAAAAAATAAGTATTGAACAAAAAATTAAACATAAAAAAAAAGTTATAATAATTAGGTATACAAAGATATAGATATTTAAAATTTTATTTATTATTTATTTATTTTTTACAAAATTCGAGATTTCACATATGTATAATGAGGGCACTGTAAGAATTTTATACCTACGAAAGTAAGGTCTGCATGATTCATCTCGTTGTAGACCGAACATGTACCGAATACATTTCTTTTGGGCTATAAAGATGCTCTGCTTTTCAGTACTATTGCCCCAAAACATTATGCCGTATCTTAAAGCTGATGCAACATATCCATGATAAGATGTCAACAGTGTCTTTATATTGGCAACATCTTTTAATTTGTAAAGAGCATAGGAGAATTGATTTAATTTATTTATTAAACTGTCAATGTGAAATTTCCATGTCAGTTTGCTATCAATAATTAATCCCAAAAACTTAGTAGAATGTATTTCGTTTAGTGAATTGCCTCCGTAATTAATTTTCAAATTTGTTGAATTTTTATTCCTTTGTTTAAAATTTATGAACTGTGTTTTTGTCAAATTAAGTGTGAGGTTATTTAATGTTAGCCAGTTGATCAGGGTCGCTAGTGTAGCATTCATGTCATGTTCTATATTGCTTATATTGTCAAACGTAAATAAAATAGTGCTGTCATCCGCAAATAATGTCATATGGTGACCAGTTACATAAGGTAGGTCATTGATGTATATAATAAACAGCAAAGGTCCCAGTGTGCTGCCCTGTGGAATGCAAGTGTGTACTAATCTTTCCCGGGATACGTAGGTAGTTTCATTACCAGTTTTTGGATCTATGTTAGTAATATGTGTCACTTGTCTTCTGTCGCTTAAGTATGATTCGATCAATTTGATAGCATTGCCTCTTATACCATATGATTCTAGTTTTTTAAACAAAGTTTCGTGATGAACACTGTCAAATGCTTTAGTCAGGTCCATGAATAGAGCTATTGTTGGTTTCCGTTCTTCTACACTGGCAATAATTTTTTCCAAAAACCCGTATATCGCCATGTTTATTGATTTATTTTTCCGAAAGCCGTATTGATTTTCGTTGAAAAGTTTATTACTTTCAAAGAAATTATTAAGTTTATCATAAATAACAACTTTCAATTACTTTTGAAAATATAATAATTAATGAAATGGGCCGGAAGTTAATTAATAGTTTTCTGTCACCTTTTTTAAATATTGGTTTAATAATCGTCAATTTTAATCGATCAGGAAAGATTCCTTGTTCGATGCATAGGTTAACGATGTGACTTATGACGGGAGCTATTATATTTGCTACACTTTTGACAATTTTTGTAGAGATATCATCGTAACCTGCGCTATTAGTATTTTTAAGTGTATTTATAATCTTTATAATATAATCTTATAATATAATCTTTATAATACTCGTTGTCGGTGATAAGTAAATTGAATTTAATCTACAGTCAAGTGATTTTTTTAATATAGAATTATCAGGGTCTTTAGTTTTAGTAAAGTCAATAAAAAAGTCATTGAAAGCATTTGCAATATCTGTTGGATTGGTTGTTTCAGTGATAACATCCATTATCATTGTTCATATTATGATTTATTGTTAATCTTTATTTCTTACTAGCTGCTGCCCGCGACGTCGTCTGCGTGAACGCTATGCAGCACCAAACGCACCTACGATTATAACACTGCTAGCGTGATAATATGTAGCCTATATGTTGACCCGACTTCTTAACTATCTTCATGCCAAATTTGAAGTAAATCCATGCAGTACTTTTTGAGTTTATCCCGGAAAGACAAACAGACAAACAGACAAACAGACAAAAATTCTAAAAACTATATTTTTTGTTTCTGTTTCGATTGTAGATCATACCCCAAGTATTCTTTTAAAAAAATATTCAATGTACAGTTTTGACTTTCCTACCATTTTATTATATGTATAGATAAATATCATTACATTCCGATTCATAACTCTCTCTATCACCCTAACTACCCTCCAATATATTATTTCGACGACCACTTTGGCGAAGGGGTAAACCTATCTGCCTCAGACGCTAGGGGTTGCGGGTTCGATTCCGGTCCGGAACAAGAAAAAAAAAAGTTCCGGGTCTGGGTGTTTATCTATATATGTATTTATATTCTAGGTTCCCCCCTAGTTCGCTACATGGTATCTCATAACACAAGCTTCGCTTACTTTGAGGCCATGTAGTTGGTGTGATTGTCTGGGGATTTTATATTTTTATTTTATTTATTTCCCTACACTTCACACTACGTGGAGTAGGTGTCGCGGTCGATGTATGACGCGCGGCACGTGACAACCGGGCGCTGACGGAAGACCAGCGTTGCAGCAACGTTCGTAAAATTCATGCTGAGTCAGTGCCTTTTCACCAAGCCTCTTTACTTTATTTTAGTTTTTAGTTTACTCTTAAAAAGGGATTTATTTAGACGTTAAATTGTTTTTCTTTCTGAAAACAACTTCTTCAATTTTATAACTACAATAAGTAAGTCCAAATTTTATTAATTTTGGCGTATTTCATATCTTTATATTGAACTAGCTGACCCGGCAAACGTTGTTATGCCATATAAAAAAAAAAAAATAGATGTTGGCCGATTCTTATAGATACCGGATAAGCACAAAAAATTTCATCAAAATCGGTCAAGCCGTTTCGGAGGAGTATGGCAACGAAAACTGTGACACGAGAATTTTATTATATTGAATTTAAAAGTACAACATTAACAAATATGAGCGGTAAAGTCATGAAGTGGAATTTTCAAAGACGGTTTAGTTCCATTTTTGCCACGCGCCAAAAGATCCTTGTCGGACTGTAAGTAGGACTAGCAGGCATTTGAACAAATGGATTATTTTATCTATGCGCTATGAATTGGTATCTTTCATATAGACAATAGTCAAAATTACTATCAAAAGTTTTTTTAATCACTAAAAACTTAAAAATATATTATCGTTAGGTTCAGCCCCGTAGAGTTAGCCGCCAAATATCTACGTTCCAGCGATGATGCGTTCTGGCAACATGTTATTTTATTACATACATACATAACTTCACGCCTATATCCCTTATGGGGTAGGCAGAACTCCATGGGCTATAAAACCATATGCTGTCACGTTTGACAAATTCGGAGGCATTATAAAGATGGAGAGAGACTTTTGCAGCGATAGGGGATCAGCCTAACACCCACATAAAACCTCTCTCCCTTTACTGTATAACTTTTACAGTATGCCCGGGAAGAGAATCAGCTGGCACATTCTATGTATTTCTTTTGCTCCCAGACCAGCATGGAAAGAAAAAAATGCATGGACAGCATTTTATTTAAAGCCAGTTCCTTTCTTAACCCGTGTGCTGTCATATTTACCTCACGGATATTACCTCAGATGGGGTACAATCACGGGCTTAGTCACGGATAAAATAATATATTTTTCTGAAATTTTTTTCAGTATTTTAAATAAATCTGGTTGTCCATGTTTATCCATGCATTAGCGTAGATTAAAGTTGAGAATAAAAACTTTGTTATAGACATCCCTACTTTACACTTACCTAAGAGGTGGAGAACTTAATGAAATATCCTTTTCATCACAATTTGATGAGTCATTTATCCCCTATCTCGTAGATTTATATGTTTCACGGCGTTGTATCGTGCCTATTTAATGTACCCTTGAAAACGCTAATTGGGACTAAAAGAGTCAGGTAAAACAAACATTGGCAGTTTATTCTACATATAGATAGTCTTTAGTCTAAATCTTCTCTTGCTAAATGGTTTATTAAAAGTGTTTTCCATATTGGGCCTTTGTAGAATAATTTTGGCCCTAAATTTTTAACCCGGAGACAATTAGGTACGTGCGGAATGAAAATAACTTTTTGAACCAATACTTTTGCTCACACAATATCCACTCCAACAAAGTTTCGAATACAGGAATTTTAGAGAAATGCGAAAACTGTCGCAGCATAAAAGTAACAATCTGTATTACCCATACTACAATAAATATTTTCCTGATAAACCTGCCACTTCCAAGCCCAGCCTTAACAAGAGTTGTGAAACTTGTATTATTTATCGTGAAAGTAGCACGATAACTACATCACGTCCGCTGAGGAATGCAATTTCTTATTGCCGAGCTACAATAAAACAACATATTATAGAGAGTCTGTGATTTATTAACTAGACAGATAATCTTATTCACATTTATAACGTACAAAAAATAAAGGGGTGTAAATATATCTCTGAAAATGTAACAAGGTAACAAAACATGTTTCAAACTATCTGAGGTCAGTCGGGATAAGGAACAAGGAGGTGCTAGGGCGGGGCGCGGCGGCGACGCGAGCGCCGGCCGCACAGCAGACGCTGGAACGCGTGGCGGAACTCCGGACTGAACACCGTGTAGATGATCGGGTTCAGCGTCGAGTTGAAATAGCCCAGCCACAGCGACAGGGACGTCAGCACCGGATTCACCTCGCAGTCGCACGACGGGACCAGGATAGCCAGCACGAAGAACGGAAGCCAGCACGCTACGAACGCGCCAGTTATTATTGCCAAAGTTTTCGCCGCTTTTCTCTCTCGTTTAGAATCTGCAGCCTCTTTAGGCTTTCGTCTGACGAGAGTGGGGTAGTAGGCGGCGGCGACCGCCCCATATCCCGTCGTCGGTGGGTCGGCTTCTAAGCCGTTTGCGCAGGATTGCTTCTCAGGACTGGTGTTGTTTGAAGACATGTTTGTGAGACCGGTAGTGGTCGTGGTGGCTTCTGATAAAATAGGTAGAGGTCGGCCGATGACGGCCACGACCGCGGCGGCGATGCCCCCGCTGCCGCCGGCAGCGACCAGCGCGCCGCCCGCAGGCACAGGAGGCGGGCCGCCTCGCGCTGTCGCCGCCCGTCTCCGTCGGATTCTCTTCCTAGCAGTTTGGTATATCCTCCAGTATAATATTAATATGACTAATACGGGCACGTAGAATGACGAAGCTGTTGCAAAAACTTGGTATCCTACATCTTGGCTCACGACACAACGTAAGTCCTCAGAAACACGTCTATTCCAATCTGGGTCTTTCCACCCCAGAAGCGGCGCTATGCACACTAGAAAGCTCGCCACCCACACGCACGCGATCATCAGGCCGATGCGGCGAGCGGTCCGCGCGTGAATGTAGTCGATGTTAGTTACAGCCCAGTACCTGAAAAAATATTTCACAGTTAGTTGGTGCCCAATGGGTAATCTTGACAATTTTTTAATAGGCAAGGCTGACAATTTAATCGGTTGCTCCTAAATATAACTTTCTACAGACGGTATGTGATAAATTAACAAACGACAGCTTTATGGCTAGATATGGCCAAATTTACGATTACATGTGTATGATTTCAATGACATCAATATGCATATTTGCAACCTATTAAATTGGACTTCATTATATTGCATTAAACACATAAAATTCGGAAGCAGATTTAATAAATACAGTGTAATCGTTAGCCAGAAGGGATCCTTAAGAACTATTTCAGAAAGAAACTTAGATTAGCTGCCTACTAAAGAGACACATATTCAAGCGCTGTCAATAATAATAGGTATTCGCAGAGGACTCCACTGAGCAGAAGTTTGAAAGCCACTTAAACTAAAGTGATTCGTTTATCTATAAATAGGACTACAAAACCGAAAGAAAAATACACAATAAAATCACATAACTTTCAATTGTTATTGGGCTTCAAAGCCTTAATATGGAATGAAACTACATTGGCTTGCTTTTATGAAAACATGGCACTAAGTTATTTCGACAGGCGTCAATAATGTCGAGAGTTCGTAGTTTTGAGTACTGCTCACAGCTGGCGATTTTATTAAGTGTTTTTGTTTTGAACTTTTCTTTTTGACAACGAGATTGTGGATGTGTCAATAAACAAGTATTTGGTTTAGACATACTTTTTACGTTTTTGTGTAAATATTAGGTCTGTTTTAACGAGCATCTGACGATAAGCGCCTCCTTGGCCCTAGGATATAAATCAAAGGTTATTTATGTCCACGGGCCGTGACCCTCAATTGTAATTTAATTTAACTATAATAATTGCACTTGTTAATCCTTCTATATAACAACATCATAATTGCGCTTTGTTATTATGCCAGCTAACAATAAGATAATATAGACTTTATCCAGAGCAGATATGGATAAATGGCTTCCAGTTTGCAGATCCTGGATTCAGGCCAGTTTTGAGCATGAACTTTTCTAAACTTGTGGGGTCAGGGCGTATTCCAAGACACCTCGTAGTTTTGCTCGTTGTTTTCCCTAATACTAGAACTTTATGAGCAAGCTTTGGAGCCCCATGCTTATGTTAGTTTGAGTATTATCTTAAGAAGAGAAACTCTCCCACAAGCGCAGTATATCTTTAGTAATGCCCCTTAAATATATCTTACCTGTCTAAAGCTATAGCAACAAGGTGAAGTATCGAGGCCGTGCAGCACAGCACATCACCCGAAGTCCACATGTCACAAAGTTCGGGGCCCAGCGTCCAACGCTGCGCTACCTCGTACACGGCACCAAGTGGCATCACCAGACATGCCACAAGGAGATCAGCTACTGCCAGCGACAGGATCAGCTGGTTAGCGGCACTGCGTAGATGCCGCTCAAGAAGGATGGCTGCTATCACGAACACGTTACCTGGTAGCAGATAAAGTTATAGGTAAGTACAATAAAAAATTATAAATTTTTATACATATACCTACATAAACATATTCAAATAAAGAAGAAAAAGCAAATGGATAAAATGAGTACCAAAGGTTTCTTCCATCAGATATGCTACTGGCAAGTATAAGAGGATTGTCTTCTTTTTGTTATTTTATATGAATAAATTATTATTTGCTTTATCTTGGTTATATGTATAGCTAGAATGATCTATTCATTGTAGGTTTCTCTGCTAAGTGAGACATCTACATCTAACCATTATACAATTCTATGCAATATATGTGGCTAAGAATATTGTTTATATTGTCGTATCAATTTAAGGGAACAAACTACGGGGATGTGAGTATGTACCAAAGTTGACCAAGAGGGTCGTAAGCAATTGAAAATTGTGTCAAATTTTCAGGGCGGCAAAATACAATCTGACGATTCCTAGCGACGAGTGAAGACATATTTACACTGACCTCTTAACGAAGCCTCTGAGGCTTGGGATTTGTCGGGATAAATTAATGGTTAGCGGTCAAGCATCCTAGTGCCGACCAGACCTTGCTTGTCTTGCTATATGGAATGATTTAAACACAAATCGCTACGCGTCAATAAATGTTCAGTTATTTCGAATACGAGCAAAACAAATTGTTAGAGTAGAACTTCTTTTGTTATTTCAGGAATAAGAAATAAAAAAAATTTTGCTTGACGGCATCTTGTGGGGTATCAAATGAAAGAACTTTCTTAGCACAGTTCAAATATGCAAATACTTTTACTCCAAAATATGTGAAATAATAATTGCAGTAAAAGTTAAAAATAAAATTCTTGACTTTTTCGTCTGGGGTATCAAATGAAAAAGCTTTATTAGCACAGTTTATGCAATATATGTAAACACAATTACTCCAAAACAATTGAAAAGACGTCAAGTCTAAGCTTCAGCTTAAATATCTATGTATTTTTATACGCCTTACTGATACAGATAAGTTTATATGATAGCCGTGGTTGTATTGCACGTATTTCTTCTTTATATCTTTCCTTGTTATAATGAAACGATTTAAGGGCGATTTTTTGGGATCAAATATTTTTCAAATAAATTTTATAAGGTAACAAATTCTAATTTGCATTTTTATAGCTCCAATGGCAAAAAATAATAATAACGTACAACAAAAAAGGAAGAAAACGAATAATAATAAGCACACAGTGAGCAAACAGTGCTTTTTATTACGCATAATTATGGATTAAGTATTGAATGAATACAAACGATCAGAAAATATCGAGTTCGATCTAATTCAGTCTTTAAGTACCTACTTGTGAGCGTACCCGAAGGCGTTCCGAGATGTTTTGAAAGCTGCCAGCAAAGTCCGTTTGAAGTTTTCGATGACGTCATCAGCCGTCAAAGTCATCAAACATCTTCAAGATTACATCGAAGATTGAATAGAGGTAAAGAAATGTGAAGTCTGTCAAATGTCTTTAGTTGTTGAATAGTTTAAAGAGCTTTAAGATTTCAATGGGTATAGGTACAAGGTTGTTTTTTAGCCACCGCCAAAATTTTTTTACACAATACGTATCATTTATAGAAAAGAGTTTTGCAAAAAAAGGTATCCTACCTACATTTTTTTATATTTATTTTCAATGTTTTCGCAAACATACTAAGCAAAGCATCGTCACTCTAAATTTAATGAATAAACTAAAATAAAAACGACTACCAGCTACTACAATACCTCTTGTAGTAAGTACTAAGTCGTAGTATTATAAATGAAATACCGCGTCGTAGTAGCTACCTATATTCATCAACAGCGACTATTTAAAAAATAAGGCTGTGGTGCCATATTTTTATTGTTTCTATTGAGTGATACTAAAATAAATATGCAAGTTCATTTAAACAGGGTGTCCCGTAAATGGTGGACCAACGGAAAATTGGAGATAC